>JAJTUV010001383.1:0-669430 GCA_021653895.1 Mastomys natalensis | reverse complement strand
GAAATGAAGGCCCTTTAAATTGAAAAAGAGCCTCAGCCATTAACACTAAAGATGGTGAGACTGTGGAGATGAATCCAGGGTTAGAAGGAATGAATCCAGGGTAGAAGTATTCTTCTGTTTGTTTTTCTTCTGCCAAGTCTTAGATGGTCCGAATGTCTCCTGTCAGCTGCTGAGTCTGCCTTCCTTTGTTTTGATCTAAGGTAGAGGAATGTGAGGGCAAGAGGTCAGCTGGAAGGGGCAGAAGAACACCAAGAAGCGGCCTGTGGGCTGAATGAAGTATCTCTGAACAGCCCTGACTGTCTCACATGCCTTCATGAATGGGAAGCTTTACATTCAATAAATAAGTCTGAAATAAGTCTGGTAGTCAGTTACCTCTGCAATTTCTAACCTCGTTCTTAAAAGGTATAGTGTGAAAAATATTTTGGACTCTCTGATCCTTAACTAATCTGAGTGTTCTTTTTTTCCACATCGCTGCCTTATCAAAGGTGCGGTGGCTCTCGTCTGATGAACTCACTTTGGAATTTTCCTTCAAAAAGCAAACGCTAACCATAACCACCTGTGTTGTTACACAGAGCCCTTCAGTTTCTCTCTAGGTAGGCATGTTAGTGGGGGGAAAGTGGTACCCACATTATGTTGTCTACTGGATTTTATGGTCTTTGTGCAGATGCCCTTCAGGGAGTGTCTTCTCCCCTGGGTTGAACATTTGTGACTTGTTTTGACCCAAGTGTCACCTGAGTCACATGTTCTACACAAAACACCCCGCAACGCATCTAACTCCTGCTTGCTCTCCTTTTCCTGAACTTGTTTGGAGAGACTCACATTGCAGGGTCATGGAATCGTCTGACCTCCTGTCTGGCTTGCTACCATTAGCTACAAAAGCATATTTAACTCAGGGACTTGCTATCTTTCTCTCTGGGGCTATTGAAGGGACAGAGTAGAGGAACAGCCGAGTGGGCATGGGGTCTGTCCTCATATTCCCTGCCCGTGCCACCCGGAGTCCAACCCTAGCATTCCTGCCACGCTGAAAAGGCATGACAGTTTCCAGAAATAGGCAGGTTGTGTTTTCATAGTTCATTTGGGGTTAGATCTTTGGCGTCTTTCTATTCTTTGACTCGTTGTTTTGTATTCTTGGCTCATAAATAGATCTCTTCCACACTGAAAATTCCACATTTGATTTTCTAATCGTCTTGGGCTTTAAATGTATTGACTATTTACAGGTCTCGTTATTATCTAGTGCAATTCTCTTGCATTCACCTATGTATTGGTGGCTACATGTGTACAGCACATAGACCGAGGTCTCTCTTATATTTTTGGTTGTGAGCCTAGCCTTTAACGGCTGAGCCATCTCTCCAGCCCTGACCGAGGTCTCTCAAAAGTCGTCACAATGCATTTATTTCTTGCTTGTAATTTCCTGTACTTTAGCTTCCCCATCAATTCAATGGCACGTTTCATTTTAATTGTGTTAACTTTTTCTCTCCTTCTGCCAAGTAGAGACTTCCGTAGTGGAGGTTTCTTGGGTTTTATATGTCACTTTAAAGGCTCAGCATGCAGTACACCCAAGTAAAAGCACTAGGTAAGTTGGGGCCTTGAGCTTAGGCCCCCACTTTTGTACCTGCTTAGCCATTAGCAGATCTCCAAGGAAGGCTGCCTGTAAACTCCACTGGAGAACTTCCCTGATGAGGAAGAACACAGTCTGGTACTAATCACTACAATTTCTTCTTTTCATGACCATAATATTTTTTCTTGAATGCACTTTCTGAAGATGCAAAGGAAGGTTCAAAGTGCAGCTCATTCCAGTCTCAGCTTCAGAGTCCTTGGGCTGTCAGGGAACCAAAGGTGATGCCGTGGATTGAAGTGGTTTTGTATCCTTTATCCTTAAGAGCAGAGCAAATGCACAGTCCTCATTATGTTTCCACTGTCAAGTTGAGAAAGACTGAATATCTGCACCCACAGACAGACAAACTGCTGTTAGTTCTGGACTCAATCCTTCTGGCATGTCCCTAGCCACAGAAAGCCCACATGAAGACTTCTTGAGGTTAATAAAGAAAGGACCCACCATGGAATAGCAAATCTGAAACCATTAGAGGTTATCTTATTATCGGAGTTAGGGAATGTTGTTACTGGCCAGTGGTTGTGGATACAGGAAAGAACGATCAGCACAGTATTGAATTGTTTCTGCATTTCAATGAAGAGGCTGTTTGATAAAGGCATAGGATTTCGTGACAGTAATGGAGATACTTAAATTTTATGATTCCCACTTTCTTATGTCTTTGCTCAGAAACTGAGTCTTGGAAAAAATAATAATAATAAAAAAAGAACCCGATTTATTAGCTTTTTGGTCCTTGCACAGGTCATTGATTTGCTGTCCTCATTCATACAACTTCATAAACTGCGTCTTTGGTAATTTAGGTTTTGAACACCCTCTTTAAGATATTTATGAGTGAATTAGAAATTAGACAATTCTTCTTTTCAGCCCTAGGAATAAAACCCTGGGCCTTGCACAAGCCGGGTAAGTACCCTGCCACCAAGCTGCATCATGTGGTCCTTAGGAGAAAAATCATCTTTGGAAAGTTATACATGTTATTCCCCTCACAGCCCTGTGGACATGGGGTCTGTCCTCATATCTCCTGCCCATGCCACCCAGAACTGTTAAAGAATTTTTCTTAATATAAATGTAAACAGTGACTTAATTCAGCAGCTGTATTTATTTACACTATTTAATCCCCAATAACTGCACAGAGAAGCCAAGATTTATTTAAAACTGCACCTCAATAGCTGAGCAATTAAATGATCTATCCCTACCTTCTATGCTAATCTGGCTGCCTCCCAGCTCCATCCCATGATACTTGCATATTATTATTGGTCTGGCTCCTCTAACCCAATTTTCATGGCTCCAGTTCCTCCTTCCTCTCAGCGATCTGCCCTCCCCACTCTCACTAGTGGACATCCTGCCCAATGGCTGGGCAGCATTTATTGACAGGGCAGAGAATAAATGATAAGAACTGTTTTACACAAACTTGAGACAGGAGATTCTTGGTATAAACATTACAATGCCATGTCGGGATTAAAACAAGATATGAGAGCAGAGAAATCACCATTGGAATAACACAAGCGTGAACTTTCCCATGGTGCACAAAAACATTACGCCTACATAGAACCCAATTCCAACATGAGTTCTAGCAAACACCTTTCCATTTGGAGCCAACAAATAAAACAATTTTGTTGAGCATGGATTACATCTTACAAATAAAACAGTTCACGACTGGTCAATCATAAGTACTCCAGGAATAACTGGAAATCTGGGGTGGAGATGCTGGCTGGGGCTGTATGAGAGATTGCTGGCAGGCATCTCTATCAGCGTAAAGGAGCTGAACATATCCCACTGTCTTGAGCTCCTTAGCTTTCTCTCCCAGTTATGAGGTTAGATCATAGAATCTCTTCTGTTTGTTTTTAAGGTGGGAATAAAAGCAAGGCTGTGGATGATTTTAGAACGACTTATGTCGCCAAACCTGAGTACCCCAATCCTTAGGAAGTGAGGCTGGCTTTGTTGCTGTTGTAACAAAGGAAGGGCGATTTAGGAACACCTTGTTCCTTGAGTGACTTTGAGTGGCCTTGGAATGCAAATTCCAAGCACAAAGTAGTGCTGAAGAATCTTGACCTTTCCAAACAGGTAGTTTTTGAGTGTGTGTAGTCTTCAGAGTTCAGTTTTAAAGAAACGTCTTTGCTCTTTCCTTTCTTTACATGAGTAGAACTGATCTTTGAAGTCATACCATTAAGAGCCACTAATTTCCCAAGCTCCTTCCTACAGGTAATTCGGGCAACCCTTAACCTTTACAGACTAGAAGTTTTAGTACTTCTCAGGCTGAAGGGCCAGCCTAGTGAAAGGGAAGCCCAGTAGACTCTTGCTTGTCGTCAGCCAAGCCTGTCCTCACACCCCTTGGCTGCCCTCACACCCACCACAGGAAAACTCTCCTGGACAGCACAGACTCCGAACATAGGGACCAAGAAGCAGCATGGTGTCTGCTTCTCAGAAACTGGCTCATCTGTTCACAGCAGGTGTGCTGTCTCCCCAGATGCCCCCCCCCCCCCCGTGAGAGGGTCCTGCCCACCACTCCTACTTGGTGCTTGCTCTCTATCCGACAGACTCGTGCTCTGTACAGTTCAAATCAAGTCAGCTGCTTTGAGGTGATCAGTGATGTTGAATGATCACTCCACAGTGAATAAGGCATATTATTCAACACAGAGATAGGACCTTCCCTGCAGTGGGGGAGGGGGAAGGAAAGCTGAGTCTGTTGGCCCAACCTTTCTTACTGTCTCCTGTACAACATAGAGGTGGCTCTGCCTTTTCTTCATTCAAAACTTACTGCAAGTTCATAAATTCACACGAATACAGAAATTGATGCAAAAGCTATAAAATGCTAAACAAATTCGTGTGTCATGCTTGCACAGGGGCCACGCGCATCTTCCCGGTATCATTCCGATTTTAGTGTACGTGCTACTGAAGAGAGTGTGCCTTTTTCTCTCGGTTGTGTGTAGGCTTTTACTTTTTTTCCAAATATACATTTTTAAAAGAATCTTAACTTATTTAGAAGGAAAATGTATTCACTTCCTGAGATAACCATTCCTCAGAGACATAAGTGTTATCAGGTGTTCCTATGTAACTTTCAGAGTTACATATTTTTCATACTCTGGGTAACTTCTCTGTCTCCCCTGCCACATACCTGCTTTGTACAAATGCAGCCTAGTAGATAAACTGCCCTGTGCCTTCTTCGAAGAACATCTTAAAGCCATTTTCTTATCATCTGTATGGGAAAGTGTCCTTCTTATGGATTTGAAGCCGTCCATTGTGTGTCGGTCCTGTAATTAATTAAGCAGTCCTCTACTGCTAGATCTATCTGTGTGCTGCTTCTAAAATAACCTTGATCATAATGCTGAAAAACAACAACAACAACAAAAAAAAACAACAACAAAAAAAAAAACGCTGAGCTGCAGTCTCCTAATATGTCGGCAAGTTTCTGTGTATGCCCAAAAGGCATACTTATTCTTAGCTTTGGTCAGTTGGAGAGTGGTGTCTCAGTTGGTTACGCTGGCTCCAAAAGCTGACCCGTTGCTTGTTGCTTGATCTTCGGAAGTTTTCCTCTCTACTTTCTTCCAACGAAACCTGGCATTAGTCTGATCCCAGTTTAATCCTAGTTGAATGTTTTTCCTTAGACCAGTGACCTTTGACCACTGGAAGCAGAATGGACTGAAATTTGTTCATTTGTCAAAATCTCCTCCTGGCTTGCAGCTATTATATGGTCTGGTTTTATGAATGTAGAGTCTTTTTCTATTTGTAAGGAAGATTCACATCCTCTTTCAAGAATTGCTCCCATTATCTTTCACCTCGAGCCATAATTCAGTGTACCTGTGCTGAGTGCTGTGTTACTGGATCCATGACGTAGGAGGGAGGAGTAGAAGCCAAGCATGGAATGCTATCTGGGGACACACGATGACAGAAAGACCAAAAGCACTGATCAAAATGCTTCCAAAGCTGTGGGGATGCGGATTTTCATTTTCTATTACCTATTCTGGTTAAGTTATTTACATAATGTATTTCTTGTTTAAAATAAAAAAACTAAGACATGATATTTAAGTAAAAAAAATTGAGAAGGAGGCTTGGAGGACAAGAGGGGGAGGGAGAGAGAGCCCACTGGAGCCTCAGTAACGGTACGTATTGTTATATGTTTTCTTGACACTAAGTTCTAGTCTCTGGTAGGCAGTCATTGTTTCTTACTAATCTCTGCAGAAACGTCTAGTTTTTAAGATTTTCACTTTTTGCATAGCAGTAGCACAAACTGAAACTCTTCTGGACCTTTTCAAAAGTGTTTAAGGACCAGTCCTTACAGGGTCATGTAAACCTGACTTAGTCTTCTAAATGGCTTCACAGTTTCCTATCATACAGACGTACAATAACAATCTCCTACTTATGTGCATGAAGGCCATTTTCATCACTGTGTTTTTACAAGATATACTACAGTGACTATCTGGATGTCCGTCCGTCATCCCTGCTGTCCTGTACAACTAAATACAGGAAAACTCTACAGTGACAGCCTGTTTCTACATTAAGAGAGCCTTCCTTCATTTTTACTCTGCATTTTCTTTATAAAAATGTACTTAAAAACAGAATAAATTATGGCTGATTTTATAAGAAGATTTTTTTTTTTCCTACTCAGTCACTTTCTACTTTTGGTCCCACTGAAGATGCCTTAAAACATAAGTAGATTGATCTCCTTATTCCAGTTTGTTTATGTCCTCTCTTGTTTGGAAAATGATGCTTTTCAAACATTCTTCAACCTTTTTTAAGAGTAAGAAATGTTTAAGTAAAAAATGGAAGACAGAGAGCAGGAGGCAAGCATTGTGGGTGAGTACAGGGAGCTGGTCGTGGGCTCCACTATAAATAGATGCTGGGAAGAGATCAGTGGGAAATTCTTACCCTAATTTGTACTCATTAAATATCAGCATAGAAATTCATCACCAGCTCACTATGCACCCATATAAATTATGGTTTGGGATAAAGAGACAAGCACAGATATTATATGCCGGCGTCATTTACTCGCCTTATACCACTACATGGTTAATGGCCAGTAAAGTGAGCAACAGTGCTGGTTTCTGGACTGTGCTCATTTCTCCAAAGCCTCATACAGGGTTTCTCATGAAGTCTACTTGATCTCCTAGTCTGCCTGGACCTTACAGAGGGCTGCTCTGTATAAAGTACATGGGCTTGACTAGGTAGAAGCAGAGCATGGGGAACATACTGAACATAGGATAGTCTGGAATCCAAACTTATGTCTTCACCTTTCACTGCAGCGTGAGGAAAGCTGGATTCACATGGACTCCTCACCAAGATCCTTTGACAATTGGAACTGAAATTCTGGTGCACATACACCCTATAAGAATTTCTCTTCCTCCCCCTTCCTCTATGTCTCCTTCCTTCACTCTTTCCCTCTGTCTCTCTGAAAACAAATCAACATCATAAAAGTCCAAATAATAACAAAAAGATGGTGTGTATTCTGAGAGGGCACAAATCCAGGAAGGCTCCTGTCTCCGTAGAAGCAGAGATTACTGTTCCCCAGACATGGAGCAGCAATCCGAGCTGCTTGGATTCTCACCTTGAACAGCCTTGGAGAACTGATTGGGGGAAAATGTCAGTTGCATTTGTCTAAAGTGGTTGTTAGTCTTTCCCTACAAACAGGTCAGGACAAGAAGAGAAGTAATTTTACTTACTGAAGAAGTGCATGTTACTGGCATTTGGTTAAGTAATACCAATTTGGTTAAGTAATACCAAATATAATTTTCTACTTAATGTACTATAACATCATTTTAGGTTTTTTACTTCCTTATTAATATGTAATTAAAGAGACGATTATGGTCATAATAAAGTTCCCATTAAAGCCAGCATAGAGGAATATTTTACAGCCCAGATCAGTTATTATGGTATGTGATAAATAGTCACAGACATCTTCTGTACATTCATCGCATATCTTTTTATAAAGAATTTGGGTTTTAATTTTATCCTGATAAAATTGCTAAATCAATATAATTCTGGTGGAGGAAGGTAGATACAAGTATCAAATTATTTTTAGCTTTAGAATATGGTAGCGGCTTCTGGAGAACAAATAGCCTCGCTTCCCAATGGAGCTTTAAATACTAAAAGTCAGGGCTAGCATTGGTAGGTGCCAAACTTCAGGAAATGAAGATTTGTGACCAAGAATTTGATATAGATGGGTTTTGTCAGTAAAATTTAAAGCCAAATACTTAATTTGGTCAACATCTCTCTACCCATTCTGTGGAGTAATGGCATAAATATTCCAGAATTTTGTCCTTTATTTCTGGCTATTTCCCTGCTAAAAAAAACACAATCAGAGATCAGATCCTGTGGTTGGTCAGGGTCGCCTTCCATAGTGGATGTTATTCATGGACTCTGAATCTTTAGGAGCTATTCCATCACAAATTAAATTTGTGCTAGTGTACACAAAAGGAAGAAAAAATACTCAGCAATTCTTAGATTAATATATACTCTGTGAAGTCAATGTTATTTTTCCTAGTCATGGGGGTGCACATCATTCATCCCAGTAACCAAGAGGCAGAAGCAGGCAGATTTCCATGAGTTCAAGGCCATCCTGGTCTATAGAGTGAGATCAGGACAGCCAGAGCTATACACGAGACTGTCAAAACAAAACCAAAACAACAACAACAGAACCACAAACCCCCAAAACCTTTAGTCTTATTCTCATAAATGCTAAATATCAAACCCAAATTTCATTGAGATCCCTAAATGCTAAATGGTACATGTTGCTATATTGACAGTAACTGTTCCATGCATAGATATTTTTCTTTTATGTAATCAAAAAAACTTGTTTTTATAATATTTTGTGATCATGTTTTTTTCCTCCCCCAGTTCCTCTCAGATCCTTCCTACCTACCCACTCAACTTTGTGTCTTTTATAAATTTTCTTTTTATAAATAATTAACATTTATTTTTATTATATGCATGTATACATACTAATACATACATGAGAGTTTTGCGTGCATGTATGACTAGGCAACATGTCAATGAATGGTGTCCATGTAGGCCAGAAGACCCATCAGATCCCTGGAACTGGAGTAGCAGAAGGTTGTGAGCTGTTATATAGGTGCTCGGAATCAAACCTGGGTCCTCTGGAGGAATAGCCAGTACTCTTAATTGATGAGCCATCTTTCCAGCCCCATTTTTTAATTTTTTTTTAAAAGTATGTATGGGGGTGGAGAGGCAGGAGTACATACATGCACATGACTGTACACTGAGGTACCTGCAATGGTTAGAAAAAATGTGCTGGGTCTCCTGGAACTGCAGTTGCATGTCGTTGTGAGCAACTCGGTGTGGATGTTGGAGCCCACCAGGTCCTCTGCGAGAGCAGTATGTGCTCTTATCTCTGAGCCATCCCTCCAGCCTGGAGACTTTCTAAACATAAGCTTCCCACAACCTAAAATTCTTTAGCATCTTCTCTACTGGGATATACTTATGTTACTTAATTTTTTTTTTTTTTTTTTTTTTTTTTTTTTTTTTTTTTTTTTTTTTACTGGATGCTTAACGTTCTCTACATCGTTTGGTATTTTGAGAGTTTTTTCAGATTGGAATTAAAATTCATAGATGAATTAAATTACTCACCTTCTCTTAGAATCTATCTACATATGGCTAGGTATTAAAATTATGATATGCTGCTTCATTTTTTATTTAAAATTAGGTTTTAAAATGGCTTTTTAGGGAAAGAAAAGTATAAAATTGCAAAGAAATAATGTATAGGTTTGCTAAATGCTCTGTTCTCTGAGCTAATGAATTCTTTAATGGTCGTGAAGGCACATCCTGAAAGCTGGGCTCTTCTGGGTTCTTCCATTGCTGAGTTCTGCTGTCTGTCAGCCTGCATGTTTGTGTGTAACTATGCCAAGTTCACTAATTGACTGTGAAGAGATTTCCCCAGATTAATGCCAAGTCTTTGAGAATGAGAACCATACAATTTAAGGCTGGGATATGTAGAGCTTTGGAGAGGTGGCAGCCTTTGTGGCTGCTGGTAGGATTTGGCAGGTAGCTCAACTATTACATGACATGTCTTCCTTTCCCTGTCATGCTTGTCCCACGCAGTTGTCACTGTAAGGAGTTGGCCCCTGGCCTGTTTAGCCACATGTTTAAGGAGCTCTGTGCCTCTGTGTCTACCTCATGTGATAATTGTATCAGCCACCTCACAGTGTAGTACTTACTTTGTTTCTTTCCAAAGGTGTTGGGCTGCCTGAAAGTTGGGCGGCTCATAATTCTTTTACAGTAAATTAAACTGCAAACAAGCAGATAGGCACCATTAGTGTGGGGTTACTACCTTCCGGTTCTGTGCTCTATCCCTTGTCTGGCTTCTTGCATCTCCCTTCTTTCTGTCCTTATTGTTCCCACCACGGAGTCGAAACTGCCCTCAGACTTCTAATCCTTCTATTTCTTCTTCCTCATCAATGCTGCTATTAAAAGTGTACATCACCACGCATGGCTCTGAAGATTATTTTCCATTGCTGGAGGTCAAACCCAAGGCTCACACGCATGCTAGGTACACACTTAACCACCAAAGTACATCTCCCTTTCATCTTTAACACTGTCTGAAACCTCAGGACTGTCTCCAACTCCACAAAGCTGTGCTCAGCAGGCAAGAAAAACTAATCACCTAACAGATTATTTAGTGTGTAACAGTTTCATATGCTTATCCATGTGCTTATTAATTTTAAGGGTATGTAGCAAAAGTGTGAATTATTAGAAGTCTCAGATGAACGGAGGCAGGAAAGACGACTGAGTCCTGAAATACAAGCCAGTGGCTTCGAGGGCGATGTTGAATGTATTTGACACCCACGTGGAGGAACAAATTATCAGGAGAAAAGTGGGCCAGGTTTTCCTGTGTTACGATGGACGAGCTCCAGATGAGCTTTGTTCCAGGGCTTCTCACACAACACTAAGACTCAGAGCACGTGCAGGGAATGTATTTTTTTGGCAACTTTTCAAAACTTGTGCTGTAGATTGATATGAAAATGTCTTTGTCCGTCAGGAGAGATGAGACCTCGGGAACTTTCTACAGAAAGCCTTCTGTCCCATGTTTAATATTTCTTTAAGTTAAAAAGAATTTTCCAATGATCTTTAAAATGTGAATTTTAGGATGTGGGACTTGGCTGAAATTTAAGCTAGAAGCCTTAAGAGGTCTGCATACTGATACCAATCAATTTACCAAATCAAATATTTCTAGGTTACCTTGTGTTAATTAAGAAAAATGTGACCCAACCTTGAGCTATTATAAGGAAATAGACTAGGCAGAACTGTTGGGCTGCGTGGTACTGAGACAGCTAGCTTGTAAATAATGGTGTTTTCTATCCTTTAATGACTCGTTTGTTTGTTTGTTTAAAATAATGTAAAATATTTTTGCAGACAAATTATTCAAAGTTGGTTATGGAATGTATTAAAGAAATAGTATTCTCTTGCATTTTCTTTCTCATGCATAATCATGGCCATAAACCCAACATCTAAAATATGCCATCCAGAATGTTCTTTCTGCTTTATTCTGATTTATTTTCAGTATTTCTTTAGACAATACTTGACGCATTTCATTATTCTATTTAAACAAATAGTTCTCTGTCAGCAGATGGTGAATTATTTTAAAAATTAAAGGCAATAGAAACAACTTGCAAATTATAAACATAACCAACACGGAAAAAAATCTAGCAAACCAGGGCCGGGAGATAGATGGGTGGGTAAGTCCAAGCAGGAGGACCTGAGCTTGAATCTTCATCACCCATTAAAACAAGAAGCCATACTTGATGGCGTGTTCCCATAACTCCAGCATCATTAGGAGGCAGAAACAGGCAGATCCAGGAGGGAGTGTAGTGACCAGCCAGCCTCACCAAAGGACCAGATTCTGTCAATAAGGCAATCAGGCAAAGAGCAATAGAGGAAGACACCCATGTCCTCTTCTGGCCTCTACATGTGCTTCCACTGGCATGCACACCCCCACATCATGCATCAACACACATGCATGCACAGAAATCACGTATAAACACAACAAAAATCTGGCAAACAAACGTAACATTGGCCCTTAATATTACTTTGTGATCATTCCGGATGAGTGACTAGATAATTGCTTTGATTGAGTCAAATCAGTCCTGCAAACTTTTCTGACCCCCCAAAAGACTCCCTTAAATTGGACAGATACACAAAACGATGATCGTATGTTAAACTGGATGTTTTATGTTTTAAAGAGGGAAGCATTCATCCAAAGAGAGATGTAACAAGACCATCTCTTCTCTACCCCAGGACTCTAGGCTGGTCTAACGCTGACCACTGACCGTTGTTTGTAGTGTTTTGGGTTTCTTCCCTTAACTTTCATTGAACTGGATGTTAATGCATCTCCAAGCGAAAGGCTAAGGTTTTACAGTTAGTTCTTGTTGCTATTGACAACCAAAGCAGTCATGCAAGAAGGCAGAGCTGAGGAAGGGAAGAAGACAAACTTTAAGTGTTTTCCCCAAAGCTGGAGGGGGAAAGGAGCATGCAGTATATGAGAAAAAGGTAAGTGAGGTCACGACGAACATATGAGCTACCAGCCTGGGTACTGATCGAATCAAAGTTGGTCATTTTTTTTTTTCAGTTGCTTTATCCAAAATTCATTTAAATTAAAAGATACTGACTCTAGAAACCCACAGTCAGTGTTCTGAAGATGAAATATTGAAAGATACAGTGTTGCAAAAGCTCTGAAACAGTTCATTAGAATTTGGAATGTAGGTTGCTGTCTCTGTTGCTCATTGGGTAAAGATACTTGCCTCTGGCCCTGGGGACCTGACTTTGATCCTTGGGACCGGCATGACTGAAGGAGAGAAGGAACTCCAACAAGGTGACTTCTGATCTCCACGTTTACACTGTGGTACACCTGCACATGTCCCCCCCCAGTACACACACACGCACACGCACACACACACACAAAATGTTTAAAAATGTTTTAAGAAGAACTTGGACTATAGAAGAGTAGCATAGCTTCAATGATTGCTTAATATTTTTGTTACAAAATGTTTTCTAATAACAAAATGATGACTAAAATATTACTATTTTAAACATGTCCTAGATTTTTTTTTTGTTGTTTCAGAGAAGCACTGAAAGTTGAATGTGTGTAAGTCTCCCGGAATGTACCAAGTTGGTCATACCCGAGCCCCGCCTCCTTACAGAGAAAAGATCTGGAATTTCTTTTTTTGGCCATTTGTTTTGCAGCTTTCTACGTCTTAAGGCAGAGACTAGCAAGGATAAGGTGCCAGCTCAAAGGTTAGAGGAACATATTTCTTGACATAATTTTGGCTAATTTATGTCTTGAAGGCCATAACATCTAAATGATACTTTATAAAGCTATAAAGAAGACTTAACATTACTTGGTTTTGATTGTCTTATTTGGGAGAAAACTGTATTCCACAAAGAAATGGGTGTTTTGTTTTATATTTTCCCTTTCAGTTATCCTGAGCTAACTTGAACTGAGTTATTAGGTGAAACTTTTCCCTTTCGATCTTTATTTCTCCCTCTTGGTTTACAAATCTAATGAACTGACCTCCACTCTAACCTGAAAGACCATTTAAACATTTAATAAAGAAGCAAACTGATATATATGTGTATTATATATATATATATATATATAATATATATCTATATGTAGTCTATCAAGTGAAATTACTAACGCCAGCCCATCACTAACCTGTGGGAATTGTGTATCATGTTTATTGATTCTTCGTGGAACAATTCAGGTAAGAAATATTTTTACTGTGTCAGATAACAAGCTGTATATTGACCATACCTTCATCCTGATACTTTGGTGTAAAAGTATTCCTTGGTTAAAACGTTTGTGCACTGAGTAAGGTCACTTAGTAAGACCTTCACAACTTAAGCGAACAGTTTGGGTGAGGCAATACCAAACTACAACGTGCAGTCAGTTCTAAGGAGGCAACTCAACATGAGTGCTGAAGGAGGGGTCCCACGTCCCTGGAGATGGTTCAAAGGTAGGATTTCAATAATAACATTTGGTGAAAAAATTAATAGTACTTTATTGGGGCATGTTTCTGACCATAAGTGAACTGCCAGGTACAGAACAATTTTTCTTCTTTTCTTTTCTTTCCTTTTCTCCTCCTTCTGTCCCTCCCCCTCTCCATCTCCCACCTTCTTCCCTATCAGGTAGTCAGGTGTCTCTATGTACCTCCAGGTCAGCTTTAAGCAAACTCTCTATGTAGTCCAGGCTGACATCAAACTCTGACTCTTCCTGCCTTGACCTCTCCCCAACCCCAAGGACTAGAATTACAGTTGTGGCTGCCAGATCAACACTGGGGAACAATTTCCTTTTCACATTCTTTAAGTGAGATCTAATTACATTATTCTCTGCTTCCTTTAACCTCTCTTATCCCCCCTCTCACATTGATGGTCTTTTCCTTTAATTATTGTTGCATATGTATATGCAAATAACATAAAAATATAACCTGCTGGGTCCATGCAGTATTGCTTGTGTGTGTTGGCTTTAAGGCTGACCACTTGATACCGAGTAATCATTTAGGGGGCTCCTCTCTGGGGAAGACCAGTTCTTCCTCTCTCAGTAGCCGCTGTCTGCAGCTTTTTATCTAGGGGTGGTACCAGTGACATTTCCCCCTTCACACTGACATGCCAACTAATGCTTAACTGGTTCTTGATGTGTTCGTCCAACGTAGATCGCAAGCAGGGCTCTGAGCTGTGTTTCCCTGCCTTGTAGGGTGAAGAGCATCGCAGGTTTAAATTGCCTTTGGCTTCCCACGTCCATCTTTTGCAAGAGTTAACAGGAAGTAGGACATTTTTCTAGTTCATTGCTAGAATTCCCCTTAAGGAAAACTCAGTTATAGACAATTTTGGTCTTTGTCCTTCTATAATTCTAACATAGGAAAAAGTTGAGATGGCTCTGTGGGTGCATGCCACCTGGCAGGTGGCCTGAATTCAACTCCTAGAACCTTTATAAAGGTAGACAGGAAAGAATTGCCTATACCTGCACACTGTGGCACTCATGCCCTCACACGTGTGGCTCTGCTCCCCCAATAACAATAAATGACCATTTGAGAAGAGTTGAGGAAGCTCAGGGGAAGAATCTATCCCTTCTGAGTCGGAGCAATGATAGGTCCGTAGGCTCCACAGTGTTCAGTTAATTCATCTCTTCAGTACTTATAGAACTACACACTTGATCTTGGGCTTTGCTCAGCATTGTGGTTAAGGTCCCTGGCAGCACTGGATGAGAGAGATGTACTGTAATGTGATGTAAATAATGTTGGACACTGTGAATGTGCCCCGGGTAGACCAGGAGTGACGGCCCAGCTAAGTTGTCCTGGATAAGGCAAGTGAAGGGCACTCTTGGCAAACAGAAAACCGAACAAAGATCCCCGAAGCCAAAATGGGCAGATTCCAGGAAGTGTGAGCATCCCAGTTCAGCAGAGGGGTAAATGCTTGAAGGATGTCTGATAAGAGAAGCAAGTAGGAATGTCTCGGGAGCCTTTGATGTCATACTAAGTAGATTAGCTTTAACCACAGGGTAATACAGGACCAGGGTAAAGACTTTAATCAAGGAAATTGCAACTACTTTAGAGCACATGAGCTGGTGATGATGAACCAAACCTAACCTAAAAGTGAATTTCTTTCTGGTCAGGATGTTTTAGCTTGTTTTTGAAATTGTCAGCGTTTCACAGGAAATGTGGATTTCACAGACAGTGTTGAAAATCGGTAACTTGGCATTGCTTCAGGGAACCCGTGGGCTAGAGTGCGTTAAGCAGCAACTCGGATGGAAGGAGCATGCGCTCCATTTTTACCCAGGCTCACTTCCTTCAGGGCAAATGCCTGGCACGTGCAGACATTTGAGGTTTGGGGCTAATTTTGGAACTTCCTCTTTGGCAGTTTAAGGACTAACTATTTGAGGTTCAGAGCTGCAGTTTTTACAGCGCGAGGTGGAAAGTTAGCCGTGGTTGTAAGCAGTGGTGGGACTAGAAAGGATAGATAGTAAGGCACTGAACAATCCCGAAGCAGAATGGATGGGGATTCGCGGCGTGAAGGCCGTGGTGGGATGGGGTTTCCTGAGGATCTTTTCCGTATGCAACTTCATTTTAGCAAAAGGCAGATAAAACTCCTACCTTGCTGGAATTTTAAGTAAGGATTAAATGAGAAGATATTTACAGAGCACTTAGCTCAGGGACTGGTGCATACTCATTCCAACAGAGTGGCTGTTGGGGAAGACAGTGAAGAAGAACGAATCGAGGATGAATCAATGAGGACTTGAAAGTTTCCCGTGTGTCCTTTGGTGAACTAGAGGACACGGGAGAAGGTGCAGATGTTGACTTCAGTTTGGGACGTGTTAAGAGTGGAACACTTGTGAGTCTTTGAAATGAAAAAATTTGATGTACGACAGAGTCTGGCAGGCACAGGGTGATTCTGGGGTCCCCCACCACTGACTAATATCTGCCTTCCTGCTCTTGGACCTTTCCAGACAACTTGTTAATTGTCACAACAATTAATAACAGAGGATCATCTTGAAGTAGAAGAACGTGCCGTAGGCAAAATCATCATATCATATTTGCTGAAGTGTTTCCTGAAAGCTTTTGTTCGGTTGGTGTGGAAATGCCTTCCGGTTCACCCTTTGGCCCCGCATTTGAATGGAAGCGATGATTCAGCATCTCTTTATACCAAGGGCGGAAAAGTCATCCTCTATAAGCAGATTCTCTTCCCCTTGGTTAGCCTCTTCTATTTGATGTCACTAGCATTTCTAATTATAGACGAATGTTTGGAGGAAAATGGGTGGTTGCTGGAAGGACAGGCAGGGTTGCTTTTGGAGTTGTATCCCATCCTAACTCTGTCAAGCCTCAGCTCACAAGCTCTTTCTTTTGCATGCTGTCCCTACTGTCACAGCTCACGTCTGTCCCTTCTCTACACTCTTATTATATTTGCATGGACCCTGGTTCATGCACCTTCTGCTATTCTGGTGGTTTGTGGACCAACATTATTTCTTCTGCTGGAGTGTTTGTCCCAGAAGGTGAGCCAGTGCGTTAGACATCATGTGTCCAGTCAATTCAGTATACTTGTAAATGTGAAGGGATAGGAATTTCTATTTATAGGGATCCAAAATTATATAGAAGCCAGGCCTGGTCACACACACATTTAATCTCAGCACTTGGGAGGCAGAGGTGGGTTAGGGTTAGGGTTCCAGGCCAGGCAGGGTTTTGTAGAGACCCTGTCTCAAAAACCAACAACAAAAATATGCAGGAGATATAACTTTAGTGAGCAGATTTTTAGGAAGGACAATTTACTGTGAAAATGAACATCTTTACTCTGCCTCTCTTGTAACTTTATATTTCATTAACTCTCTCTTAAGGTTCAAAAAGGAACCTAATTTACATGTTTTTACTCTACTGAGAATAATCTTCCTTCCTTCCTTCCTTCCTTCCTTCCTTCCCTTCCTTCCTTCCTTCCTTTTCTGTTGCACTGGCCCTTTAAATGCAGAGACTCTGCTGCTTTCTGGCCATTTTTCTGCTCTCATTCTGAGTCCCCTCCCGTGCCCACATGATAAATTCCTACTTCTTTCAGATCAGTGCTCAATCCTGAAGGCAGTCCCTGGCATCTTTCTGTCTTTTACCTCCATGCAGAGACATTCTGCTGTGTTCTTTCAATACCTTGTATACCTGTCATGGCTGTCTTCCTCAGAAGACTGCGTTGTGTTTCAAAGGAACTTTTGTATATTTAAAGAACTCAAGGTCTGGGAGCTAGATTTGTGAAACTCTTAAAATATACTGTGAAATATGTATATGTAAATGTATGCATTTGTGATTTATAACAGTCATATACATAGAGGCTTAGAAAAATCCCCCAGGAGGGCTGTACTTAGTACAAGAGGCTAAAGCAAAACTTGGAGATAGTGAAAGTAAAATTGAGCCCTGAAGCCTGTCTAGATGTGAGTCTAACAGACAGGGAAGAGTGGCATTCCACGTGACAGACAGCACAGAGCCTTTTGAGTGTTGCTTCCTGGGAACCGCAGTCAACCTTATGTGATTGGAGATGAAGCTGTTGGTTGGAGAAGAATTTAGACATCTGATATGGCTTGAATGCTAGCCCAAGTACAAGCCAAATGAAGGAAGCCAATGAGTGAATACAGGGAGAACACCATCCCAGAATCACAGTCCAGGGAGGGCCTCTAATGGTGGCTTAGGCCTGGATTGAAGTCCACGTACTAAAGAGAGAAGGACCATTGTGCCTTCTCTCATTTAACCAACTTTGTACTAATGGGAATTTAGGTTATCAAGATTTGCCTAAGGTTTTTTATGAGTCAAGTTGGGAACGACTAATAATTTTTTTAAAAAAAGAAACACAAACTGTCAAAATCACAAAGATCCTGCATCACATCAGTGCAGGTACAGTCCTAATACTGATTTAATTTTTGAAACAATGAATGTGTACCTTGATTCACGTGCTTTTGAACATAGGGATTTTTGTTACTGACGAAGGAAAAGATGGCTACATTAAAGTTTTCCTGTCCTTTGCGATGACGCCTCAGTAACCTTGGCGTCCCCTGGGAGAGGGTCAAATCTTCTGCTAAAATAGATACAGTAAATTTAAGCTATTTGAAATACTATAATGTGTTTCATTATATCCTGAGGAATTATTGCATTGCACTATCTGATGTCTTGTAAACATCTTCTTTGAGTCAGTCAGCACTCCTTTCTACAACAGTTTGTAACTTTCCTAAACCCATATGACCAATCCATGCCCCTCCTGGGCCCTTTGTTCTCAAGACATTTGTGCTTGCTCCCATCTCTCCTTACTGGACCTACCTGCCCTGGGACAAGGGATTAGTCTCATTCATTCTTTATATTCACAGTTCTTGTACTTTGTCTTGCCAAGGGCTTTTCCTCTGTGCCAGCCTTAGGATGCCATTTTAATGAACACCTATGCCAAGATGGCTGTTGCTCTGTGTACTTCACTTTAGAGTTCCTTTCAGTTCTTGCAGTAAACCTGTGGGTAAGTTTGATCCGAGTCATGTGAATTTTCTATTAAGTAAAATGAAAGAGACAACGTGGTAAATTTTTGGCTTCTCATCTATCTTTGAGAGGAGAAGGTAACTGTGTAATCTTTATAGTTCGTTTATTTCCCAGCTGTCTTATTCTAACATCTGTACTCAACCTCTATGAAAAAAACACATTGAAAAAACGAGCAACAGCTCAAAGAATGTCAGTCTAGGTATCCATATTATCAAACTCTTCTCTCTCTCTCTCTCTCTCTCTCTCTCTCTCTCTCTCTCTCTCTCTCTTAACCTAAGAGTTTAAATTGAAAAGAAGGAAGAATGAATTCTATCTGTAACTACTGACGTTTTATACGTGTTCTTACGGTGCTTTTCCAGTTCCACCATATGTCTTTCATACTCATACTCCCTGGCATCCTCTACAAGGAAGCAGCAAGTCTCTTCTGTTTTCGGAATCTCTTCAAACCCATGGGTTCTGTTGTTCAATGATTATTCATTGACATCATCATTCTTGTTAATATTCCCACCGTCCTGAATCTGGCCAGTGGGAACTTCCGCGTGCTTTGCGTGGATCTCCAGCATCCTGTAAGTGTCCTTCTGCTTTCTGCTGCGAAAAAATGTTGTAGCTTTTCTTCAGTGGCCATGGTCTCCCTCCTTGAAGAAAGAGAAACCCACTGTGCATCATCCTGCTACAGATAGCCACTTAACAAGAAATAGAACTGTCTGCTTTTCCAAATGAATAGTAACAGCTTCTCATATGTTCTTAAAAGTCTGACTTGGCTTTACCCTAAATTCCACTCTGTCTCAATGAACACAGAACAAAACTTGAAGTAAACTGAAAAATGACACCAGTACCCAACAGAAGATTTTTTAAAATGCTTTTTAAAAAGATATTTGTTTATTCATGTATGTGAGTACACTGTCGCTCTCTTCAGACACACCAGAAGAGGGCATCACATTCCATTACAGATGGTTGTGAGCCACCATAGGATCGCTGGGAACTGAGCTCAGGACTTCTGGGAAAGCAGTCGGCACTCTTAGCCACTGAGCCATCTCTCCAGCTCAAGGAAGAGTTTTGAAGTGCAAAGGCAGAGTGCTTAATTATGATAAACAAAAGCTGGATGGAGATGCAAAGAGGCATAGGCAGACACTTCCGTTCCTCTGGGCTTCTCTAGAAATAAAGGCAATTAGTGAGAGATGAAAGGAATACTTGAGAAATTCCTCTGAATCGGATGTTCCCAGAAACAGAAAATAAAGCAAGTTCTTGCCAGACAGTTCTTGGAAGGCATTGTTATTTATTTCACTTCATTCTCTAAGTGGGTATCAATTTATCAGTCCTGGCCTTTTTTGACTATAGCTCATTATTAGTTAATATTTTAATTATGGCAATGTCAAGTTTTGCAAAAAAAAAAAAAAAAGGCCAAAAATTAAAAAAAAAATCCTTAAATGTAGCAATACTTCATTAAAGCTTCAGAGTATACAACAAGTAATAGAATAAAGAGATTATTGTATTGTAAAATACTCTAGCAGGTTCTTTTGGAAATGATAGGCTGTTTCTTTGAGGTACTTATCCTTAGAAGCATCACTAAGTACCATTGTGCATTTGAACACCATTCTCAGCCCTCATTCCTTTCTGCTTAGCACTTTATCATAACCTCTCTTTCCTATTTCCAAATTATCTCATACACTGGCCTCCCTCTTTTTTCTTAATCCACCAGAGTAGATTGAACATTGGCCTGAACCAAGACATTTTTACTGAAATTGGTCAACTTATTTAGCCTGAGCTGATTCAGTGGCAATGGTCATATCTTTCCTGCCATATATGGGTACTACAAGGAGAAATTCAGCCACGTGAAATGGTTTTTAGTTCAGTGATCAAGAGAACATTTACCAGATAGCCTTTTAGATAAAAATCAGAGGTACTTTATACTGGTTTTAATTACAGCAAGAACTTAATACTTTGAACTTGCTGAATAATTGATTAGTGTCAATACAATGTTTGGGGCAAACTGAGAGTTGTTTTCCGCTGGAGGTCTTGCGTGGTGGGTTTTGTTCTGCATGTGTATGAGATGGCTCAGGGTCCTTTCCAGTAGATCTTTATAAACTCTGCCTTCATTCCTTCTAGGTTCTATTAATAAGCAGTGAGAGATCTCACATAGCTTTTAGCAATGTTTTCTCTTCCAAGGTCAACTGTGCTTTGCAAATGAGATTCTCTTCATATTTGTCCTCCCTCCTCCAATCTACCCAAATCCAGTCCATGGAGTGTCTGGGAATTATGGGAGCTCTCTAACAGTCATTTTACAGCTGTTCTTTCTTCTCTGCTCTTGAATGCATTTTGTCACCTTCTTCCTAAGGAAGATGACCTAGAGGAGAAGGCATGACACCACGTCAAAAATGACAGATGGCACTCAAGGACTAAAAGGCATTCTTATATTAAGGAAATTCCTGTCAAGGATAGACCTTGGATTGGCTTTGTCCTCATTGCTTTCTAGAACAGCTGTCCTCTAGCATCTCAACTTGTCCTTGTTAGTCCAGACGCTGGCCCTTGATGGCCAGTATAATTCACTTGTGTATGAAATATTATACAACTGGTAAGTGAAGTTGGTTGCCTCTTAGCTTTGGATAGATCAATGTTTTTGCCAGAACAAGAAAGCACTGTTGAGCTTTCAGAATCCCAGCTGCAACAGTTAGGATAACTCTGAATACATTTTAGAATACACTCTACGGTGAGAAGCATGGCCCCAGGGTATCGAAGAACTGTGTTTGCTCTGTGGAGACCTGTTTTTCTTTCTACTCGAAACAATGACTTAGCAGTTACTCAGGGTCCCCAGAGATGTGACAGGAATATTAGGGCACATTTTGAGCATGATGTACCTCTGTGTACTGATCTTTAAGGAGAAAAGTCTATCAGATCAGTGATCCTTATGAGACCTTTATTTACTGAGCTGAAACATATAAGTATGGCAGGGGCAACACACAGTCTAATGTGGTTTGTCTCCTTGTTCCTGATCCACACAGAGATCAGAGAACCCAGGTAGGCCTCCTGATTACCTGTAGTATATTTCTTCCAGGCTTCGTGCTTATCTCCTGGTGATGGTTTGGATCATCAGTCCTTTCTCTTCTTCAGTAATGCCTCAATGTACTCAATTCACTGAGTGGTATAGTTTATGCATGCAGTTTTTGCCCATCCCTGAAAGTCACATTACAATGGAATTAGTTATTACTAGGCAGGGCAGTTTACACAAAAATGGGGAGCCAATTTTGTACAGATTTCTAAATGGGCATGTGCTTTCTGGTTACTTATATGTATTAATGAAGCTCTTTGCATACTTGCGTAAGTATGTGGCATTGTAGACACAAAAAACATGGTGTGTTCTATTTCCATACTAGAAGTTACTAATAGGACTTCCAACTGTGTATCCAATAAAGCAGAACCAAATACCCTTGTCTGTCTTGATAAGAGCAGGTAAAGTCCATATTCCAGAGCCTAGTGTTCGAGACCAGTCAGGGGTTGTATTTGGTGGGATGTGACAGTGCCAGAAGGAATGGAGCTGATATTATGAACCTTTCTCTATCTTTCTTTTCATTCTCAAGATCTCTGGTCAGCAGAGAGCTGTAGCTCTCTGTTCCCAGCAGGATCACAAACAGGCATATGTGACAAGCCTCCCTAAGTAGCATCCCAATGACTCCACTCGGTGACTTCTGTTTCTATTATAAATTAGCCCGAACTGAGTCCTTCGGTTACTCCTATCTACCAAGGAGAAGAGAAAATGTAATTTTCCATTGTAAACTTACCGTGCACTATGAAAATAAAAACCAAAGGGCATTCTGTAGTAAGGCAAAAAGGAAATGGAAAGGCAGGGATCCAAAGCATCCTGCTGGCCTGTTGATCTATCTGGGGCTTCCTTTGATCTCATCTGCTGTCCAAAGACTTTGGGGGATAGCCTACAAAGGCTTGTCCCACTCGGTGAGAATCACCTCACTGCCTTCCCCTCTCCCACCTGTTCACACAGGGAAGGCTTTGCCTTTAGTCTGCACTGCACCTTTCCTTGGACATTTGCTCTCTGTGGTACTTCAGACTTGAGACTCTATGATTACAGTTGTTGTCTACACTCCTCCTCTGCTTTGCAATTCTCTAGTTCTGGCCCCTGGCATGACCTAAACAAAATTAGTCACTCCCCCATCTATCCACATATGTGTATCAAGTATAATAAATGTTTGATACATATTTACTGACTTCTAATCCCAGACCTAAAACCAAGGTCAGGGGGGGAAGTCCTTTAGTGAAAAATTTTATAAACAGTTTTAATTTGCTGTGAAGAAAATAATTGATTGCACCATCTCTGTGTGCACTCTGCCACTTTTAATAGCTGCTGGGTAATCTGTTACTGGTTACTTCAGGTAGAAATGCAATCAGCAGTTTCTTTAAAATGCTGAGTCCCCAAATGTGGCAGAACCATTAACAGCCCTGACCTCTGTGGAATGTGTACATTTGATGCACCTAAGATTAGAGCATCCTGCTGAGCGTAAATAAAAAAGGAGAGAGGACAAAAAACCCTTTGTGAGTAAAAGGCACCCAAAAACCATGAATGGAGAGCCATCAGCTGGTCAAAGGTCAAAGGTTACTGGTCAGAAGTCCTGGAGGCCACAAGTCTGTACCATCAAGTGTCCTCCAAGTAAATAGATATTTCTTTAAAGCTACCTTTTCATATCTTCAGATAGTTTCACATCCTAGTTATCCTAGGGAATTATCACTTTGACTCACATATAACAGATATGTAATATTACTTTTTAAGGAAAATATAATGTTCTGGGTGCCTCAGAAGACTTGGATTATTTAGTTTACATTCATAAATAAAAATGTTATAATCAATGGAATAGCAGTCTTTAAAAAAGTATTTATTCATGTATGTATGTGCATGCGCACATGCCATGATGCCTATGGCAGTCATAGGACAGCTTGTGGGAGTTGGTGGTTCTCGTTTACCGTATAGGGCCTTGAGAGCAAACTCAGGTCATCAGACTTGGTGGCAGGCACCCTTACCTGCTGAGCCATCTTAACAGTCCTTGAATATTTTCTTTCTAAAATGAATTTTTTTTTCAAACTTGCACTCCTTAATGACGAGGCCTAGATGTTACAGAGAACCATGTTTGGAGGACTTCCTTTAAAAACCTTCATTCAGTATAAACTATTCACCATTCACCGGAAATAATACTGGAAAGCTTTCTAGAAAGTTCATTGGTGTCTCAGAGAAATGAACACAGTTCTTTCCCCTTTGAATGCACTCCATGTCTGAAGTCCAAGTTTCAGAAACCTCCATGTTCTTTTCTCTTTGTTCTGTCCATCCTCCTCTGTGCTTTGAAGCAACAGTAGGGATTGTAGTCAACAGGCCCGATTGTCATAATAAACAGGCTGACAGGGACAGGACAAGTATGCTCCGTAGAATACCAGGGAGAGCTGAGTCAGGGAATGTCCAAACTAAACATATGGTGTAGGTCGGATGCAGGAGTGTCAAAGGGAATGTTTGAGAATTGTCTGGGGAAGCTGGAAGTGCATCCCAGAGTGGAGCACAGCAGAGAAGGAACAGGCGTCCGTCTGAGGCTTCAGAAGGCAGAGGCAGGGCTGATGGTGCTGCCCTAGCTCAAGGCCTATCTGCTTTGCACCTGCTGGTTACTGAAGTTCATCTCT
Source organism: Mastomys natalensis (assembly GCA_021653895.1). Lineage (NCBI taxonomy): Eukaryota > Metazoa > Chordata > Mammalia > Rodentia > Muridae > Mastomys > Mastomys natalensis. The sequence continues at coordinate 645,163 of JAJTUV010001383.1, read as the reverse complement.
TCCAGTCACGAACACAGATCATGGCTGCCTAGGTCCAGCCTGAACTTGAACTTCTCGGACCTGATTGTTTCCTTTACCTCTGAATGATTCACCATGCCGGTATCCTTACAGCTTTCAAATTTATTTAGTAATTCTCCTGATCATGATAGTCTTACAGAAACTTCCTGCAGATAAGTTAAAATCCTCAGTCTGAGAGTTTAGGAACACCACACTATCTTATTCCAAGCACAATCGGCTGCTTCTTATCCTTCTGTGAGTATTTACTCATCTCGTTAGCTACCCAGGCCTCTTGACTGACCTCTCACCATTGGTCAACTTTTGCTGCTTGTGTTTCCTCTCCATGGGTGATCTTCTTCCTTCCCTGTTCCCATGTTTCATGATCCAGCACACTTGTCTTTATTAGGCTTTCTATTCAAGCCCATATGTGGTGATGTCTTTACACATTCATTGGGTATTTGCTAACCGCTATGCTCATGAATAATTATTGTCTTGAATTGAGAACATGTGTTGTGTCGTGGGGCTGGAGTGATGGCTCAGTGTTTTTAAGAGTGTGGATTACTCTTGCAGAGGACCCAAATTTGGTTCACAACACCCATGTTAGGTGGCTCACAACAGCCTATAACTTCAGCTCTCAGGTATCTGTTGTTCTCTTCTGGATTCTTCAGACCCTGTATTCACAAGTGCATGTGCGTGTACACCACACACACACACACACACACACACATCTAAAAAGGAACATGGAATGGTTTTGTCTTTAAAGAGATTGTCAGCTCCTTGAAGGCAGACATCACGCTTTTATTTTTCATATTATAATATCTGTTATAATAACATCACAAACATATAGGGTATACTAGAACAGTCTTTCCCATCCTTGGCTCCATGACATTCTGGTATCATTTAGATAACTTATTTGTGGGTGGGACATTTGAACATTGTAGGAGGTTTGCCTATACCCTATCTGCCAGCAAACTCCCAAAATGTCTTTAGACATTTACGTATCCTCCATATACAAAGGACCCCCATGAAATTCCACTGATACAAGGCAAACAGAGTAAACTTCTGAGCTGGAAAAAGACTTGTGTTCTTGAGAGAAGTGAATGTGATTGTTAGCTAAGAATAAGGTTAAACTGGGAACTTTCAATTTTGCTGAGCCACTATAAATTGATAACAAAACAAAACTGTAATGCATGCCAGGGTTAAGAAGGATCAAGATGATGAGAATATCTGTGAAGAGAAGTAATGAAAAACTGTTTTTATTTGTTTCATTTTTAATCGCTTTATTCTTAGGCTATCATTGCCTATAAAATAATAACTTGTTATTTAATAAGAAATTTATGTCGTTTTGGATTTTGACCATACTGTTCATCAAACCCAGGGTCTCCCACATTCTAGAAAAGTGCTTTGCTACCAAGTCAGATACTAGCCTAGAAAACTCTATTGATTTCATAGAAACCAGTAAGTTCAAACTAAACATTTTGTTGACTTGTACTTGAGAGAGTAAGTTTTGAAATTGTGTGTGAACATTTTTGTAAAGGTATCTGTTACCTTTCTTGATTATTTGAGCAGTATACTCAGGTAACACAATTTTTCAGCCCCAGGTGATACATATATGATAAATTCATACCTGCACCTTTGTAGTGTAGGCAGTGGAAAGAAACAGTGGTTTCATAACTTTTGTGACTTTATTGAAAGTTGTTAGTTTTGTATCATCATCACACTGGTCTGTGACCTTAGTGCTTTATGGGGGCTGCACTGCTGACCCAGGATTGACACACACACTGTCCTCTTTCCACAGCTGTGTGTCAACCACAGTGCAAACACGGAGAGTGCGTCGGGCCAAACAAGTGCAAATGTCACCCTGGATTTGCTGGGAAAACCTGCAACCAAGGTAGGCAAAAGTGTGGAAGCCCTGACACCTCTATCCCTAACTCATAAAGAATTCCAAATTCTCCCCTAGCCGTTTTCAGAGCTGTTTCTCCCAGCTTGAAAGAGTTTTAAAAAATGGTAAATCTTAGACAAATATATTTTCCCCAAGGATGTTCCTTCCCTTCTGTATTCTTGGACACTCATTAAAATGTGTTTCTGAAGAAGCAAATGGTTATGTCTGTAATTTAAGTTTTATATTCTGGGGTTGTGAGAGGGGTCAGTAGATAAAAGCCGTTCCTGGGCAAGCCTGGTAACTTGAATTTGGCCTTAGAGCCCACAGAAAGGTGGAGGGAAGAACCAAATGTAGAGTTGTCCCCTGGTATCTACACATGTGCCATGGCACACGCACTCCCACCACCTCACATACAGGGCACACAGATGAAACGTAAAAATATACATACATACAACATACATGCATACATACATAGAAACAAACATATATACAAACATACAAACATACATACATACGGTTTTTAAACTCTTACATTCTAGAATTTCTTCTTTCTCCACTAATAAGTTGGTAAGCCTTTTAGGAAGTGGAATACCGTCTGTTTTACTTAGGAATATAGGTAATAACAAAACTGATCACATTCTTCATTTGAAGAGACCAAAGGTCAGAGATATTAGGTGTCTTGCCTGAGTAAACAGAACTAGTTGAGAAAAGCTGTATCGGCTTTGAGCTATGACTTACACAGTTCATATTCATTTTGCTATGCTAGTTTTCCATGAAAAAAATTGCAACTGGAAACTTGATTATTTCCCTCTTCCTCCATAGTCTTCCACACAAGGCTTCTCTTCTTAATTAACCTGTACCTGCAGAGCGCAACTGTTAGACTTAAAAAGCTAAAAAGAAAAGTTTATGTTAATTGCATTTGAAAAGATAAGGGTTATGTTTTACTTGAAAACAAAAAATAAGCTCACCTATCTTAAAACATGTGTGACCTTGCCATCCCTGCAAAACCAGCAGTCAGGATGCATCCCAACAGGCACGGTTCATTCCTGGGCAGTAAGGACCTTTGCAGCCTGTCTGATTTCTGGGTTCCTAAGGAATGTTAACATGGGACTCACTAGGCGCACACTATCTACTCATTAACTGAATGACAGATTCACACACAACTCTTGGTCTTAAGAGTCATAGGAACCTAAGAGAGTCCCGTGGAGATTTTTGGTATCACATCTTATGCAGTCGGAGTCCATAGACTGAGCCTGTCAGATACAAAATTGGAGGAATGACCTGGTAAGTGTGAGCTCAACCTGGAGCCCCTGTAAGCCTTACTAGAGCAAATTATGCAGACTGACCATACAATAAATGAACTGCTTTTGTCGAGGCCCACACATTTTCATAAAGTAGAAAGCATGCCTCAGAGATAAAGGAAATCAAAAGATTTTTTTCCTAAGAAGTGTCAGTAAGCAGTAAGTTTGAAATAATCTCACATAACTGGAAGTTAGCACATGATTAGTTAAGCAGTGGGGTAAGGTAATCTCACTACAAGTCACAGCCGCTTCAGAAGCAGCCTTGGAAACCTGCTTGGTGGGATAAAGCTCTGAAGTGAATAACAGACATTAGTACTTCAGAGATGCCTGGGGAGAACAGAATGGCAGGGCAAGCTATGCTTTCAACTGGCTGGATTTAATAGTCTACACACCCAGGCTGTTCTGGGTTTGGGCAGGGGGCTCATTCTTCCCTCTGAGTCATTTTCTGGACTTGTTGCTCTAAGAGCAGATATGAGTTATGGCTTTGAATCATTAGCATACTCTATAAGACATACCTGCCTTTTACAGTAGATGAAATTCAAACTCAAATTCTGACAAGATTCTATTTAATCATCTGCTCTTCCCTTGTTATTCTCCTGTAATGTTATCCTTGCCTCTTTCCTTCTCCTTAAGCATCTCTCCCCAAACAAATCCACCCCATCCAAGGATACTAGTATAAATAATTCTTTTACAGTTGTCCCCTGGGGAATTCCTTTTGGCAAATAAGTTATATCACCTGGAGATTCTTAGCACTCAAACATATCATGTTGTCATAATTTTTTAGAAATTAAGATGTTCTTCTAAATGAGATTTCATATTAATTTCAGAAGAAATCATTTATTATTGATTACTAACTAATTTTGGATTGGTTTCTGATCTCTATGTGGGTTTCCTCATTCCCAAGGAAAGAACAGCATAGAACCATGATGTAGACTCAGACATTAAGTCTGGTTCTACAGTTCACGGTAGACCACCGATTGCCCTGCCGAGCACTTGTAAGTGCTTTCACCCTAACTAGGGTATTATCAACAACCTTGCTTTCTAAAAGCTCCAACCCCAGAAACAAATGTGCCTTTGATTTAGAAAGTTAAGTGGCCAATAAACAGTGTGTTGTAACACAGAAAGCGAGAGGCTTCCTTCCCTTTTGACATTGAGCTCTGAGCCGAGTCATGTCTCATAGCTGGTTAGACAGCAGTGGCAACAGTTTAGCATTGCTTTTTAAAGTGTCTGATGTGCATTCTAATTCAGTGTGAACCAAGCCTGGTGTAAGCTTTTATTTTTGAATAAAGCATGATGGTCTGTCATGTTATGATTTAGGTAAAATCCATATGCAAATGAGTATTTGTGCATTACTTGGGAATATTTTTAAACTATTATTAGCAATGTAACAATATAAGATAACTCTTAAATTGGTCACTTGAACTTTACTATTCTAAACAGGGTTAGTTGATTATGTCAATATTTGTATAATTTGGTTTCATTGTCCAACTTCTGTTGATGAAAGTCGCAAGCTAATCGTTTTTTTTGTTTTTAATGGTATGAGAATGGTGGATTATTAATTTATAATTTTTCTTTGGAAAGGAAGATGGCTATCACAAATTTTTAGAGAGAAAATAAAGAAAGAGAGAAAACAATTGGAAATTATTTGAGAAGTAGCCAGAACCCTATTAAGCTCTATCAACATTTTGTAAATGTTTAATATATACTTGTGAAGATTTTTAGGGCTAAAAATGACATCAGTTCAAAGTTGACTCTTATTACCTTCTCCCTGTTGTGAAGATGAGCCCTTCCACCCAACTCCTCTTGACCAAGGCAGTGAACAGCCTCTTTTCCAACCCCCGGATCATCAAGCCACAAGTGTACCTTCAAGGGGTGAGCTTACATTGTCTCAGGTGGCCGCTGCTCCCACCTGCAAGGCTTCCTGCAGTTATGTGACTTCTTGCAATGAAGGCTGGTGCAGAGACGCCCAGCCTTCAGCCTGAGCATGTGAAGCAGGCCGTGGGAGTTGTCACCTGTTGCTGATTCTCTGTGCCCTGGAAAGCAGGGAGCTTTCTCTCCTCTTCCTGTATCACGAATGGCTACTTTCCCACTCTTCTCTTGAGTTTGGAAACCTTCTCCCAAAATCAGATGGCAAGATAGGTTTTGTTTTCATAGTTTGGAGAAGTCAACAATTCCTCTACAAAGCTATGAGTTTGGGTGACTTTTTCCAGGTAGATTTAAAAAGGAATTTAATGCCCTTCTTCTCTTCCTGTCCAGGATATGGGATTGTAGGTTTGTTTAGAAATCAGACCACACTTTGGCTTCTTTCTTTTGGTGCACACTCTGCAATGGCCAAAGGGTGGAGTTCTGGTCCTAATTACTTGTTCACTGACAATCTGTTGGAAGCATCTCGGTCTTATCGGCAGTGTGAAGTAGGGGACAGGAAGGTAGCTCTTCCCCGCTTGGCTGTGGGGCTGCTGTGAACTCGTTCACCTGGAACTATTTTGTAGTCTCCAGAGTAATGGAAAAATCTGTAAGGGAGTAAGGTGGTAGGCTCACTTTCTAGTTCTAGATTTTATCTTTACCCACTCAAATGTTTAACTTAGAATAACTGAAATAGTTGGTGAAAACTTGTTATCGCTGCCGATTGGGAACTTGCTAAATTTGTACTTGTTCTGATCAAGGGGCCAGAACAATGGTGTTCACTTTAGAGTTGCTCATAATTAAGAAAGTTATGGCCGTCAATAATCAGACATCTTTCACCTGTGACCTTACTTTAGTGAGATGAAGTTCTAAAAGTTAGATTTCTGAAACATCATCCAATTTAAGCATCAAAGGGGAAAAGTCCAAATGCGTTAAAGCGCACGGAAGGTGGCTTTCTGCAAAACTCCAGCAGTTATCTTATGTGAGGACTCTCTCCCAGGTTTTTCAAGCTACCTTTCAGTGTCTGCATGCTAATACAGTTTCTGACTCTCTTTTGTCCTGAAGTCAAATAATGATGCTATGCAGCTTGCATTTCTGTTCTGGACCAACTCCCTTCTCACCCCCACCTTCCGGCTCCTTGCTCCTGAATCCACCAGCCTGCTTAAATGTAGCCATGATGATAATGTTCTTCATGGATTATATGCATAGTATTTAAAGTGTTTGACTATAAGGGATAAAATTATATCCTTTAGTATAAGATATGTGCATGACAGAGTTCATTATAATTTTATTATAGCTCTATTCTATGCTTCCAGGGTAAGATTAAAGGAACCTCAAAATAGAAACCCTAAGGTTTATTTTCTAGACTCATCGACTTTTAAATGTCTAAAAGACAGTGAGGATCAAGAGGAGTCTTTCCTGCTTGTTATAAGGACATTTATTGTAATTTGAAAGTGTCATTTAAAATTTCTGACTCAGTTTGATAAAAATACAGATATGAGTACCGTGTTTATCACACACTAACTCAATTTTGTAAGGCTTTGGGTCAACACAGAAATAAGGTGGGATAATTGTAGACTGGAAACCCTGAGGAGAACGGAGGGCAAAGAGGCTCTTCAGCAAGATGCCAGGAGCTTTGATGTTCCCTCCTCCCAGGCTGGAGCCGTGTTTTGTTAATGCCTGTAGTGGCTCTGGTAAGGGCACTGTGAGTATGTTGGAGATGGGGCCAGACAGTCATCAGTGATATTAACATAACACCAACCACCTGTCGAGGGAATGCCATCCAGTCCATTAACAGCTGCTAGAGCAATTTCTCAAGTGGCTTCCACATGCCTGAATTATTACACAGCTTTTAATATCAGGTAATAGAACCAATACCTCTTCATGTTTATCCATTGGATGCTTTCTTTTTTCTTCCTCTTCCATATTTTTTTCATAGAGCAGATTTCAGAATTTTTAAGAGTATGACAGTTGTTTTTTTTACATAATATTTTATTGTTATTTGGGAGTTTTACTTCATGAACCCTGATAATGCTCACTTCCCAGTCCTCTAACCTTGTGACCCACTCTCAAAGGAGGAGGAAGAAGAGGAAAAACCAAATTTATTGTGTGTTCACTAGACCTTGGTCAAACTCCTAGTGACCAGCTTCTTAAAGAAAACTGAATCCTTCCTCACCGGTACCACACCAGAGCCATCAATTCCGGAGAGCTACTCTTCAGCATCCTTAACGCAACTGTTAGTTTTTATATCCTTTCAGTTTCATGATTCCTAACCACAAAGCACTTTTCCCATGGGAAGGAAGAGATAAATATGGATTAAAGGCCATCTTTAAGACCTCTGGCAAACAGGCTAGATTCCAAAAGGCATGCTAAGGGCCTCACTGACCAGCACTGGGCCAGGGTGTGGGGGCGCTGCCTTCTGTTGGCTTCAGCTTTAAGCACGGGTGGGTGTCAGAGAGACTCCTCCTGGCATCAAATAGTCCTGGCTTGTGAGCCTGCTCTGGTTATAAACAGCTGCTGGATCCAGTAAGACACCACCAGAAGTTTGTGTTGCTCTCTAAAAATAAACTAGGGAATCTTAATTGACACTCTTAAAAGCCATCAATAGCCTTCTCCTGAACTACAGTGATATCTTACTCTATTTTGTGGCTTTTGAAATAAGAGTCTCTCTTATACTCAGCTTTATAAGGACTTCCCAGGTTGTCTCCAGGGAGCCATAAAGCCACTGTGATGGCGACAGGATTGATGTTAAAGATGATAAGAAAATTTTTAGGAACTAAGAGTTTCCTGATGCAAATGATTAATACATTTTCAAATACAAGGCAGAAGAGTATAAAACAAGCAGGAGAACTTCACCTCAGGCAGCCATGCTCACTCCTGCAGATTTCAACAGACACGGAAGTCAAGTTTTTTGATAAAGCAATCTACACAGTGCCATCTATGAAGAAAGGTTCTTTTTAAAACACTTAAAATGTGGTTCTGTTTTGAAAACCTTTGACTGGGCAAGAGACAATAAAAGAAAAAAAACTGAAGAAAACCTAGGAAATGGCAAAGGTATTTGCTGTGTTTATCTAACCTTTCTAGAATTTGCTCTGTTGCCAATGTGCTTACACTGTGGTGAGGGCAGAAAAAAGACCAAGTTGGAAAGTCAGTAAAAGTGAAAAATATTTTGAGGTGTAATGTTTATTTGGTGACTTTAAAACATGGTGTAACTGGATGTTTCAGTGAAATATAGATCTCTGGTAAAGGAGTAGGTCAGATTCTACTTTGATTTGATTAGGAAACAGCTCTGTAGCTAGATATATTATTATCTGTTTTTTTATTCAGTGATATGGATACATTGATAATTAAATTATGCTAATCGGGTACATAGGCTGCTGTTTCCAGACAAAGTGAACATGTGGTCACATTTCTTTTTAATGAGGTCTATATTACGGGCATTACTATTTCATTGTTTTATGTCATTGTGGATTTTATGTTCACTTGAGGCAGTGTGCAAACTGTGCTGGAAAACTTTTATATTGTGGAATTCATTAATTTCCCATTGATACTTAAGCCAATAAACATAAAATACATAATGATGCTTTGTCCCTTAGTGTTCCCACATGCTCGCTCCTTTTAACTGCTACATGAACAGAAATATATTGAGAAGCTTTACAACCTTGTTCTGTGACTTGAATGGATTAGTGATACCAAGTCAGTACAGTACCTATCAAGTTGAAGAAGAAGAAAAACAGAATAGCAGTCGGTCTGATCCATGCGGGTTTTTTCCCTTCTGGAAACGTAGCTGCCCTTTGAGGAGGTCAGATTATTCAGATGGTTTAACATTTGCACATTCTCTATGAAGTGAAACGTGTCATATGTAGTATCCTTTTTAGTAGAATCCATTAGTGCAAATGGTTCTAATGACAGAGCTCAGGTATTGTGAGCTTAGGAGCAGTCACACAGACAACAGAGCACCCCTACCCAAGAACTGAGCGCGCTGCTCTTTATAGGATTTAGACAGGTCTGTAATTAGAATCACAGGTCTGTGAGGAGAATGCTCCCAAGTGTCCCTAAGGTTCAGAGATCCATAAGGTCCCAAGCAACCTCTGCTTGCTCCCAATGTGAAATCCGAGTTAAGATGATAGGAACGGACTTTATCTGTCACGGAAGTGATAATTTCACGGTCTTGACCTATTTTCCGCCTTCATCTTCCCCACTGGGGAGCATTTTGAACATTTCCCATCCGTGCTGAGGTTGTGACGTGTCTGCTTTAACCTCGTTGTTCGCAGATTTAAACGAGTGTGGCCTGAAGCCGCGGCCCTGTAAGCACAGGTGCGTGAACACTTTGGGCAGCTACAAGTGCTACTGTCTCAACGGATACATGCTGATGCCAGACGGGTCCTGCTCAAGTATGTCAAGAATCTTAACTGTTTTCTGAGTGCTCTAGGCTTGATTTCTGACATGCTTTGGTAGCCTGCCTTTGGGAAAGCTGCCTCTTCATCTCTACCCAACAGAATGTGTGAGCGTGTTTGTATGCGTGCCCGGGGAACTAAAGATCAAAATAAGAGGTGCACATTTATAACATGAAATTCCTCTTATTGTGCAGGAAACAGTAAATGGGTTCATAAATTGTATCTAGAGCAGGAATCACATTTTCTAATGTTTTTCTCAGCGTGTTTCCCCCCCCCCCATGTTCTCCATGTCAAAGAATTTTAACGATCACTGGGGCATTGCTTAGAGAGAATGCATCTTGTCTGTTCATAAGTATTTCTCAGTTCATTTTATAGGATGATTTAAGAATTATAAAAAAAAAAAAAAAACCCTGTTTTAAGTGGAAATGAAAATAACATCAGAAAAAAAGATTTTTTTTTTTTTTAATAAATAGGGTCTCACATATGCCAGGCTAGCCTTGAACATTTTATATATATATCTGAGAATGGCCTTGAACAGCTGGTCGTCTTTCCTCCACCCCCCCCCCGAGTGCTGAGATTATTGGCGTGCACTGCCACAGTTGGTCTGATGAGTTGCTACAGTTAGAGCCTTCCTGCATGCTAGGCAAGCACTCTACCGACTGAGCCTCATCCCCAGGCCTAAGAGCGTCCGTTTCACACGTATCTTTATCGGAGCGAATTGTGTGATATTCTCTGTTATCATTTGAGATGTTTTCTAAGATGGTCACGACCCTAAACTTCTCTGTAGGCTGAAATTTTACATTTCTATGATAATCAACAAGTAGTGGCCTGATTTAGTTAAACTTTATATAGAAAATAACGGTACCTAATTTTATTGAGTGCTACACAGACATACCACTGGAACTTTTGGTTGGTGAAAATATATTTTAGTTGCATTTGACCATGGTTCCATAGTCCCCTAACATTGTGGGGCTCCATAGGGAATCTTCTTTTGTCCTATAAAGGGTTTGAATATGGACCTGAGACAGTTCATTTGATATTTTGGTTAGGAAGAGCCCTTAACTCAAGTAATCTGGAGACAGACCTCAGTTTGACCTGAACAATGTGTCAGAGAAAGCTTTATCTCTACCTGCCAGTCCTTCTAAAGAATCAAAGGGCTGCTCTGGGTGATGATGGGAGGGGTTACTTCTCAGTCATCCCGTGGTCAGAGAGCATCTTTCTATCTGCTTTGCCCCTCTTCGAAGGCTGGTTAATTGACTCCCTGTTGTTGAGTCCATGTCACCTATTGCTGGACATGTGAGAAAAGCACACATGATACAGATGCTTTCCACATCCGCAGCCGCTCACTCACTCTCTTCCCAGGTGCCCTATCATGTTCCATGGCAAACTGTCAGTACGGCTGTGATGTGGTCAAAGGACAAGTCCGATGCCAGTGTCCTTCCCCTGGCCTGCAGCTAGCTCCTGATGGGAGGACCTGTGTGGGTGAGTGCACTCATGAAGCATCTGTCAGGAGATGCTGTGCAGATGACAAAGGGAATTGAAGGCAGTTACATAGTCAGAGTGTAGCTGCTTGCTAGGAGATATCGGGTATTTTAGAAGAGGATTTCTGTGAATGTAGACCAACACAGTTTTATTTTTGAAGCCCGAAAGATAGAAGGAAGTATGAGATAGATGGAACCATCCACATGTGCAAAAACACTGCAGGAAACAGAGCACTGTGTTCAGGAAAACTGGATCTCAGTGTCTGTATCCCAGAGGGAAGGGAGCAGTGGAACTGGGCAGGTCACCAAGGCTACATGTTGTACCACAGGGCGTAGCATTTCCCCAGAACATTGAGATGGCAATTTAGACCATGGCAGAGTTTGGACTTTCTGAGCTGCAGACTAGCTGTGTAACCTTAGTTAGGAAAAGAACTTCTTTCCTTTGAGCTTGGGTCTCCCTTTCTTTAAAATGTAAATAATACTACACAGAACCATTACAAGTGGTGAGTGAGATCATGTGTTTAAGAGTTCAGAAGAGCTCAGTGGAGTCTCCTGCATGAGACTCCTCACTACTTAAGACCCATTTACTAAGTAGTTGCTGTATTCAAGACACTGCTAAGTGCTGGCTGCATAGCAATGGACAGAAAGCACATGAGGTTTTGGTCCTTAAGAAGTTGACCTCCTACTGGGGAAGACAGAAAATAAATAATACCCAGTAAAACTATTGACTTTGCTAAGTGCTAGCAGAAGGTAGTAAGAGAAACAAAACTAGAAAGGGCCTGTCTTAGAAAATCATCCTTAGGGAATTTCTAAAGTTAGACCGGGGCCGTTAGCTATAGAAAGAACATGCCAAGGGACCAGATAGGCAACCGGCTAGGAGCACGGGCTGCTCTTCCAGGATTCCCAGCAGTCACAGTGCAGCTCACAACCATACGTTACTCCAGTCCCAGGGATCCAACCACCTCTGGCCTCCTTAGGCACAAGACACGCACATGGCGCAGATATCTACATGCAGTCAACAATCGAACATAGAAAATAAAGTTTAAAATGAACTTAAAGACCCTGCGAAGAGTCTGGAGGAACTGGCAGCCCAGTTCCAGGACTTTTTGTCTCAGTCTAAAGTGGAGGATGCTGGGTAGGAATGGAGTGGTGAAGGGTGCTAGACAGTTTCCAGCCATCTTTTAAAGGTAGAAAAATCAGGACTTGGCGGTGGTTTAGGAGTTGTTAGGGAAAGGTTTAGCACACATGCTATTTCAAGCAACTAAGTAGATGGTGTCATAGCTCCTGCTGTTGGTTGAGAGAACAGAGGAATTCAGGAGGTATGGATTGTTTTTTTTGTTTTGGGGATGTTTTGATGTGGAGTGTGTTGCCAGGGTAGCCAGGGGGATACCAGTTAAACAAACTCCCATCTTTGCTCTCCCTAAGATATGATTACCTTGTGTTTCTAGATATTGATGAATGTGCGACTGGAAGAGTCTCCTGCCCGAGATTTAGGCAGTGCGTTAACACATTTGGGAGCTACATCTGCAAGTGTCACTCTGGTTTCGACCTCATGTACATTGGAGGCAAATATCAATGTCACGGTAATGAAACCATCCCATCCCTTTCTTCCTATAGTATTGGAAATCTCTAGCTGTGGTCACAGCTGGACTGACAGGGACAGGGGAGGGGAGAGACATTGAATGAGCAATGTCACCTTAACCCACCATTCATCCTGGAGCCAGCGGTACTTGCCTGTTCATTGCCGTTTCCTGGGGACCTCTGTAATGCTGTGTGTTTCATGTCGCCATTGTTACCTCTGCAGACATCGATGAGTGCTCCCTTGGTCAACACCAGTGCAGCAGCTATGCTCGATGTTACAACATACATGGGTCCTACAAGTGCCAATGTAAAGACGGATATGAGGGGAATGGACTGAACTGTGTGTGTGAGTAACGCTCCTTCCTGCTGTCATTTCCTCGGAAATACAGGGTTGCATAAAGGCCATCCCCAAGGAAGATGAGGGACACAATTGGTTATTGAAGGCATGACTTTTCATACCTACTGATATCAGCCTGGTCTTCTATAAACAGAAAAATCAGTTATTGAGTAACTTTAAAAAACTTTTTTTAAAGAAAACACTCTAATGCATTCTAATTTTAAAATCTTTAGAATTTCCTGAGTAAAGTCTAGGGGTTGTTTCTTTTGACTAGGAAAAAAGATGGAGCCTTCTCTGAGAATTAGAGCATGTTGAATCTGAAATAAGCAACCATTGTTGGCACTGCATTGTGATAACTGGATATATTCTACATGTTTCTTTTTTGTGTGTGGTGTCTCTTAACCCTACTACTGAAAATAATTCCAATGTTTATTTTCTCTACATTTACAACTGCTTTGCTTTTAAATTTTCCTAAGTTTTCTTTGGAGTAGTGGGTTACCAGCTAAGCATGAAAAATGCATGCTCTTGAAGATGAAAGTTTGACAAACCAAAGGCCATAATTTGCCACACGTTTCATGTAACACTAGATAATTTTAAAAATTTCCTGAGTGAAATATTTACTGGAAAATCACAGGGCATAAAATCCTTTGGATTGGAGGGTTTTTGAAGTGTCGTGAAGTCATTCCTACTCTGGAGGATATCATTCAGGGCAGATTAAATATTGATTCTTTTTGGTGAAGATTATCAATGGGAAATATTCCACAGATAATTTTTTTAACTTTAGAAAAATGTCTTTTTAGAAAGCAAACACAAAATTAGTAAATGTGAAGAAAAGCCAACTATAAAACTAATTTTTTATGCAAGTTAAATACATCTAAAGTATAGGTGAGGAAAGTTTGTAGATTTCTGAGCACAGTTACATAACACACAGGCAAGAAGGGACACAGCACAGACTGCATTTCTCACAGAAGTGTGATCTTTCCATATTTTGGGAAAATACTGATTTCTGTTGCTACTGCTTTATAAATATTGAAAACATTTTTGTGCGTCAAATAATACATATTCATTATAGAAACACCAATATATTTCTGCATGTATCCTAACACACACACATTTGTTATTCAGAAAATAACGTTACTTCTTATAGACAAGACTATAAATGTGGAAAATAGGTCTCAATTACCATGAGGTGTTTCTGTGCATTTTTTTGGTCTTTTTTGGCTCGTTTTTAATATTTTCTCCATAAGTATGTGCATGTGTTTTGATTGCACTTTCCTGTTGCAGTTTTTAGAGAGAAATCTTTTCATACTAATTTACATTTTTTGGGTTTTTTTTTTTTTTTTTTTTCAGATATCCCCAAAGTCATGATTGAACCTTCAGGTCCAATTCATATGCCAGAGAGAAATGGCACAATGATAAAGGGTGATGGAGGACATGCTAACAGGATTCCTGATGCTGGAAGTACAAGGTGGCCCCTGAAGACACCATACATTCCTCCTGTCCTTACCAACAGGCCTACTTCCAAGCCAACAACAAGACCTACACCAAACCCGACACCACAGCCTACTCCACCACCCCCGCCACCCCTCCCAACAGAGCCCAGAACAACTCCACTACCACCAACCCAGAAAGGCCATCCACCAAACCCACTACTTTAGCACCTGCTACCAGTACCGCTACACGAGTAGTTACAGTGGACAATAGGATACAGACAGATCCTCAGAAACCCAGAGGAGATGTGTTCAGTAAGTTGCATAAATTAGTATCTTTTTCAAGCTCTATTTATTTTGGATGAGTGTTTTGCCTTCGCGTATGTAACGTGTACCCTATCCATGCCAGGTACCACATAGGTCAGAAGAGGGCATTGGGTTTCCCAGAACTAGAATTGCGGTTGGTTGTGAGTTACCATGTGTATGCTGGGAATCAAACCTGGGTCCTTTACAAAGAGCAGTGATTGCTACTAGGCACCAAGCTGTCTCTCCAGCATCAATTATTATCTTTTAATAGACATTTTAAGAGTGTTCAACCCTAGGCAATCTTTTTAGTAAATCCAAGTGATTAAAAAAAACAGAGTTATAAGGCCCATTGATGGTGACTGACGCATGGTGATAGAAAGCTGAGTGAAGTGTCAGGATGACCAGGCAGAGGAAGGAATGTGTGTAGATGGGGAAGACTCTTACAAACGTCAGGTAGCAGAGCACAGATCAGTCCACCATGGGGATTCCCATCTAATAGTGTTCAAATGTGGGAAACTTACTAGCCTAATGGTATTTAATGTTTAACCTAACTGTCCATTCATTCGGGAAAGAATTTTGAGTATCCTTTGGGGGCAATAGACTGTGCTCTACAGAGATAAAGCTATGTCAGTGAATGGGATTTCTGTAGACTGTTAAAGGAGTGGAATGTAGGGGTCAGATTTGTGCTATGTGACTTTTATGGATTCCTGAGTGCAACTGGACAGAGGGATGGAGGGAGGAGATGCATTGTAGCTAAAGGAAGCAGAGCAAAGAGGACACAGGAGCAGGAAGCAGTATAGACTACCAACTGGAGGGTGACATCAGGTAGATGGGGCCAGGCATCTCCCCTCATACTGACTGTTAGCTGGTATAGCATGGAGATGGGTCACCATTTAAGACTCCTTGCCCTTCACAGACACTGAGCAGAAGGTAGAATCCTCAGTGGGGATAGGCAAGTGGAAAAAAAAAGTTGTTCTCTCATTCTCAGACTAAGACAGGCATATTCATGCCGTCTACTCTGTGTCTATTCACTTGCTGTGTTTCAATTCACTTATGATTAGCTCACTGTGCAGTCGTGACGTGTCCCTCCCCTTTCCCTTTAGTCATTACCAATTTACTCTATGCTTTTCTCCCATGATAGAGCCAAAGTGTCACTATATATATTTTGACATAAATAGAATACTGATGCTTGTAATTCTTTTGTGTGGTGTTGGTGTGTGTGTGTGTACATGTGGGTGTATATCCACTTGAGTGTGTGTACATATGGAAACCACAGAACAACTTTGGATGTTATTTTTAGGTACAGTCAACTTTTTTGTCTCGTGAAACAGGGTCTCTCATTGGTCTAGAATGGCCTAGTAGGCTAGGCTGACTGGCTATCAAGATATAGGAATCCATCTCTGTTGATTCTCCAGTGTGGGGGTTACAAGTGTACACCACCAGACCTAGCTCTGTATTTTTAACCCAGTTTCCAGGGGTTCAACTTGAACACTGTACTGGCTGGACCGTCTCCCCAGCCCCCCATGATGGTTGTTGTTCTTCACAAGAGAAGACGTAAGCTGGTTTTTTGCCTACATAAGATTATCAGGGTTTTGTTGTTGTCGTTGTTTCTTTTTGGTTGTTGTCCATTTTTAATTTTAAAAAAGACTGTATGTAAGGCATCACTGTTTCTTGCCGTGAACTTGTACCCTCTAGACCAAGTCTTCTCTCTCCTGGTTTATAGATCCAAAATCTGCCACACATCCATAATCTAGATGATTATGAAGTACAATATTTTCCAGATTTTTAGAAACAATCAGGGACTGGTGCTGTATGGTTCACAATGAAGGATTCTTTCCACAGTAAAATGTATTGATGTTAACAAGAAGACATTTTTATAACGTCATTTAAATGTTATCCGTTTAGAACTGTTATCTCAAGGCATGTGTCTATTTCCTAGCTCTTCAAGTTGCTTAAAATTTACTTTATAATTTTATCCTATAAAGGTTTGTCTGTTTGAATGTTCATAATTTTTTGATGCAAGAAAGACTTTTGAAACAAAGCGGGTTGTGAAAAGTGGCAGCAACACCAGCATTTTGTTCCTTTGCTACTGCTACAAGAGAAAAGGATACAGAACTGAAGAATTTTGTTTTAAACTGCAAATAAGTGGTTTTTGTGATATCACCATAGTCTCTGGGCTTTTTAATTTGGGGCCTAGAAACATTACTAAAGTAACACTACTTAAGTATCCAGGAGTCTTATTCTTATATTGCATAGCCTTATGAGGATGCTTATCACCTCCGTTATAGCCAGTGTTCCTTCCCTTAACCCAGATCAGAACTGAGACATCCTTATGTTTAACCTGAATTTAGAAATCATATTATTTTTGTAGACTCAGAGGTAATGGCACTGGGCTTTTGTTTTAAGATTCACTCCCCATGAAATACTTCAGAAAATGAATCACTTCCTTCTAAGAAGTTTGAACTTTGTTTCTTGTTGCAGCTGTATTCTACTTCTTGATTATGATAGCCTTCCAAATGACCCAGGATTTCAGATTACAGTTTTACTTTTACCTCATATAGGGTAACATAGCCATTGACAATATACATGCTCGAGAAAATTGGACATCCAGTGTGCTTTTAAATTTTAAGCCTGATGTTGAGACTTAGTATAAATTGTAGAAAAGAATATGAAGGCAGGCTGAAGCATTTGGAATGGATTCCCTCTAGGACTCCTTTAAGAATACACTGAATCAGAAAGCCTGGTTTTGCTTCAAATCTCTGGTATTTATGAGTTTGCAACTTTGCTCAAATGCTCTGTTTTCTGCCCTGCCAGATGATAGATAGCTCAGGCCTTCTTTTCCACCAGGTGGGTTCAAGATCAAAGGGAATTCAAGTCAAAAATGTATGAATAATGATTACATACTACACTTATTTACTTTAACCATAGTGAGAAGAATAAACATACTAAAAAGTCACCTTTCATGGAGGATATGAAATATTAAGCACCTGTTTCGACATAAGAGTAGTCTAGGACAGTAGTTCTCAGCCTTCCTAATGCTGCAACCCTTTGATACAATTCCTCATGTTGTGGTGACCCCAACCACAAAATTATTTTCATTTCTACTTCACAACTGTAATTTTGCTACTGCTACGTAGCAAAAATAATGCTAATATTTTTGGAGCTAGGAGTTGGCAAAGTGGTCGTGACCTACAGGCTAAGCCTAAGGGATCCTAAAGATTTTTTTGTTAATAGGACTAGAAAGCTAACCACATGCATTTTCAGAGCTAATTGAAAACTAGCTAATAGGCTGGTTTAAACTGTACTAATGTCCCTGACAAAGTGTGAGGTTGTTTTTCTTCATCACTGGGACAAAGCAGTGTTTCCCTAAGCATGTTTCATAGGCTATTAGCTACCTGAAATGTTATACAAGTTCTGAGGTCAAATGCATTAAGAAATACCAGGTTTAGCTATGCTAACTGGGCGTGTTAGCTGTCAGGCTCCTGAAAACTTTATTACTGTGCTAATGTCACTGTAAGTCTCTAGGAGAAGCTTTGTACAGGGTGTAACATCTTCAGATAGATTTATCTATTGGATTATTTAACTCATTGAATTAGAATTCTCTGCAACCAGTTGTCTGGTCAGGTCTTGGCTGAACTAGGCAGTATGGAGACCACTCACCACAGTAACCAAGAGTCCTGACTAAGTAGCTTGCACTGAACGCCATGCTGAGACTAACGAGTCTGTTCTTGGATAGTCTGGTGGAGAGAGTCATGTACTGAGCAGACAAGCACAGAAAACCAGATTTAAACCTTAGTGTGCCTATCAGGATACAGGGGATCACTAGAAAACGCGGACTAAACACAAAAGTAAGACCCTTCTGTGCATGGAGGCAGGAAGGTAAGAGCTATGTAAA
Organism: Mastomys natalensis; assembly: GCA_021653895.1. Classification (NCBI taxonomy): domain Eukaryota; kingdom Metazoa; phylum Chordata; class Mammalia; order Rodentia; family Muridae; genus Mastomys; species Mastomys natalensis. Next base: position 626,654 of record JAJTUV010001383.1, on the reverse strand, counting down.
AGCAAGGATGATAAAGGTCTTAGCAGAGGAAGTTGCAGGAGAATGTATCCTGATCTATCCTGATAGTATAATAAATGAAAAAAAAAAAAAGACACATTCATTTTTAAAGTTACTTGGAAAAATATCTATGTTTTAAATATGTTAACTGAAAAAGTAAATACAAAGATATATACCATTTTACCCCAATTGGATATAAAATACATGATTCCATATGTTTGGATGTATATGAAAGTCAGGAAGAAAGTAATAACCATGGATATATGATATTTCTGGTGCTTTGAGTGATTTTCATTGCCTTCTTGTTATCCCCGTGCAGTGATTTTTAAACTCCGCATTGTTGTCATTATGGATAACCACGATTTACTGTACTGATGACTCTTTAGGAGAGGGTAGTCGTAATAGACTCCCCCTCTCCCCGAGGAAGAAAGAAGAACGGGGTTGTAGTTTTTGAGAAAGTACCCCAGGGAGTTCTGGTTCTTAATCATGCCAGTTTCATTTGAAACATTTCTAGTTTTTCAAACTCTATTATGGGTTTTATTAACTTCTAACTCCTCAAAAAATGTCTTTAGAATAGAATGCGCCATAACTGGCCAATTTCAGCCAAAAGACTCAGATCACTAAAAGGAATATAGTATCACCTGGGCCAGCAGACATATTCTTCCCCCAAAAGTGTTTTCAGAATTCAGGTTGAGCTAGAATAAACAAGGATACTTCCTTAAGGTTCCTCTGGAGCGGATGCACTCATGCACACTGTCTTGGGTCTTGAGTATGTGTATAAATTATATGTGAGCCTTATTAAAGTGAAGATGCTAATTCAATGGGCCTAGGAAAGGATCTCAGACTGCGTTTTTCACACACTTACAGGTATGCTGTTGGTATATCTGCAGGCCAGATTGTGTGGCAGGGTTCTCTAAGCCCCAGTGGCAGTCTCTATCAAGCAGAACCACGTCGTGCATAAATACAGAATTAGCCAGATGTAGAATGTTCAAAATACAATAATTGCAAAATAGGCGTTTACCACCCATACCATATAAAACAAAGGGAAAGATGTTATAGACTCAAGATTATAGAATATGATGTAATTAACCTCTGCCACATTCTTTTATAAGTGGTCTTGTCTGAGAAGCAGTCTTGTTGCTGCCGCCCGCTGTTGTAGAAAAGGCAAATGGGTTGAACACCCAGGTAGCAGACAGGAAATGGAAAATCGCTTCCTTCCTCCTGAGTGCTGCACTGGGACACCATGCTGTCCTTGGGGGATTTGTTTTGTTTTTCTATTATTTCTCTTCTACACATTTTGTAGTCTGTAGGTCCCAGCATTTTTAGCCATGGACTTATTTTAGTCTCTCTTCTCATCTGGGTGCTGACTGAATAAATGATTGTTTTGGCAGAGGGGTGAGAAGGTCCTCGGACTGCAAGGCCTGCAGAGGCCCCAGGACCACACTAACACCTCCCCAAGATTAAATCTCTACCAGTTCTTTAGAGACAGGGGTTGCTGCTGCTCTCAGGTCAGGGTCCAGTGCTATGGATTCTGAGAGTTTTTAAGATTTTTTGATTTGTATTTTAATGGGATTCTGTGGTGACTGGTGAAGAAAAAAAAATGTCTCTTTTTAGAAAGTATAAATTGAGTTCTTAGTGAACGACGTGAGCTAGGTTCAAGATCTGAAGTTTTTAAAGTTTCATACACATTTGCTTATAATTAAAATGAACGTGTTTGGGGCATGTTGCCAAATTCTTTGTCTGTTTCTGCATCTGAGTATTGAGGTAGTTGTCGAATGCACTTCGCTGGGCAGCTCTGGGAGTTAGATGGGACGGTCCATGCAAAACACAGTGCCACAGTGTTTGCCACATAAGACCATTAGCTGTTCTATGGCCACTGATGCTGAATCCATTTGTGCAGTAATAACAGCCTCTCCTAATAATTCATAAGAGAAGCCATATAGTCTAGTGATGACTAATTTTTTTGATGCTTTTTCATTATGACTCACTACAGTTTTAATGTTATTTTTGGCTAACGTTATCTTTTCAAAATGAATTGATTTGATTTACAAGTGTGAGCAGAGAAAATGAAAATAGAAACGAGCTACTTCGCATGTACTTTGTTTATACCAAGTAACCGGAACTTTGTGTTTAGATCAGGTATTTCATAGCACATGCAAAGTTAAACAGATGTTAAACTAGAGACCACACCCCCAGCTTCTTCCCTGTGGATTTAATGACAGTTGTCTCCCAGAAATGATTCTGTCCAGATGGCAAGCTTTTAAATGACAGGTTTGATGAGGTAGCAGACACAAAAGCTCCCCTTCCTCTTTTGATTGATGGTTTGGGTGAGTGGGCCATACCTGTCTTGTACAGTAGGTGGGCTCTATACTCAGGCGTGCTTTGCTCAGTTCAAGGAGTCTTGTTAGGCATTTACTCTAGCCTTTGTGGTTTGCTTTGGCTTAGAAGAGGGCAGGAGGACCAAGCCTGTGGGATAGTCTCTTGAATTTTATAACCATACTTAGTGAAGAACCGAGATTTAGAGTCGCGGTCTTCTTAGGAGTTCCCTGGGCAGTGCCTTTGAGTTACTCTGAAGCTTTCTAAAAGGCATACACAGTCTATGGGGGCGTTGGGGTCTGCCACACTACAGGCACGTTGCTGAGCAGCTGGGCCTGTGTTTCACCAGGGAGGTAAGTTTTGTCAGTTCTGTTCATTGCTCTCAGGCCCTGCAAGTCCTCCCTATGGGATAACGTGCTGGCAAGCAAGATCTTATTTCTGCAGGGACTCAGCAACCCAGTTCTTGTTTCAAGCAACCAACGTTTGCCTAAGATATTTCTTGAATAAGAAAAAGGAGATTGCAACTCATCTCTGATCTTTTTATTTTCTTCTCTCTGCTTAGTATGTCCTGCATTTGGAGCGGGAACAGGAGGGGAAGGAATGAATTCTGCCCCATAAACCCTTTACCATTCATTTCCATCTTCCATCCTGTTGGCTTTTAAAATATCAAGGTGGCTTTTATCCCTCACCTAAAAGACATTAGAATAAAATAGAGTTAGATACATCCATACCTTTCTCTTCAGTGCAGCAACCTCTAAGCATAGAAAGAATTCAAGACAGGGTTATCTGTTATCTTTAGTCCAAAAACAAATGCCAGAATTGGCCTGGGCAGTATCATACAGACTACCTTAAACAGAGCCTGAGTATGAAAACCTGCCTTTGAGGAATAATGCTTACAGGTTTGCAAGCAGCTTGGCAGTGGGAGGTATGTGCGGTGGTATTTACATTTTCGTCTCTGTGTTTACTCTTAAGGTTTTACTGTGTAAAAACTGCAGCCAACTACTTGGGAAATCTTATTTATCAATGTAGACTGTATGTGGGTATGATCACAGCCCTGGAGAGACTGTGTATAATAGGATTTACTAGGACAGTTTTTGTGTGAACTCCTTCTTTTCCCAGCTGCTTTCTCCACGGGCACCAGGAATGAAGGTTGGATGAAGGTAGGAGTAGAATCCATTCACGTGCTTAGCCCAGTGAGTGGGGGACTTTGAAGGAAAGAAAATGAATAGACAGGAAGATTGCTAACATCTTTTATTCTTTTTAATCTTTATGACTACACCATTCTGGGTCTAAGAAAGTATCAGATATGTTTCTGCTTATTGTGTATCTAAAGTGAGTACTAACCAAAATATCAGGCAAAGAAGAGGAGTGAAAAACATGTGCAAATCACTGCTGGTCTGTTCTCGGGTATTTTAATTAATATTTTCTACATCCATTAAAATGGCTCTTTTAAGAGAAAGTATTTGGATTTCACAGAGATTCCAGTTTTATAGCTTACGTCAGACATCAAGACTATTCAGAGCCCTTTGATCAAAATACATACAAACATCAGATCTGTAGCTGCTGTGTAGTAACGTCCTTAAAAACATCTCCTTTTTTCAGATCATTTAGGGTTTGTTCATACTGAAACCTTTTCTTTTGAACTGCCTCAAAATTATAAAAGACTAAACAAATGAGCAGATATAAAAATCACTTAATTTTCAGCATTCAGACTACCACATTATTAATATATACCTTATGACCGTATTTCCTAGTCTTTAAAAAAAAACTTTTTAATATGTTGTTGAGACACTACTCAAGTTTCCATGCTTACTTCAGATGATGCTTTCACACATCTGGCTAACAATAGTAACCTAACCTCAAGGGAAAAATCTGTTTGAATATCATCCGATTTATGGTAGTCTATGTCTTTTATTCCTTGTCTTGTAAACATAAAGGGTTAATTAAATTTCTGGCAAGAGAAGGGAGTAAGGACTCCTTGGCCTCTGCTCAAGAATTCCCCTCCCAACCACAGCTTTCCCAAGCTTTCTCTGCTCTCTGACCCAGCTTCATGGCATCTTCGGGGAATTTTTTTCTTCCCTGCCCCTTTTCAAAGCTTGCAATGTCCATTTATCTCCATGTTTGATGTCAGTATCTGTCATTAGACTTCAAGCTCCATAGGATCTGGCTCCTTGTTGGTCTTGTTCAGTGTCCTCGCTGTCTTAATGCCCACCATGGGGCCTGCCATTGGGTTAGAAATCAAATATACATCAAGTCAATTCGTAAACAAGGGTTTAAATGAATCAGTCCTCTTGACGTGCATTCTTAAGCTCTAACCCCTGGTGACATTTGATGAAGCGTGTTGACAGAGAACATGGGTTTCTGACAGGATCTTTGCAGTCACTCAGTGATCACCAGGTCGAGCCCTGGAAATGCCATGTGAGTCAGATGTGATTGATGTCATTGAGGACCTCAAGGACTAGCAGAGAGATAGACTGTGTACATGAGGGGGGTGAGAGGGAGGGTGCGTATGCGCACAGAAGTAAACCCACACACACACACACACACACACACACAGACACAGAAAGAGAGAGAGAGAGACAGAGAGAGAGAGAGGGCTGCACTCCTTACAAATACATAGAAAAGAAATATGGAAATGGGAGTATTGGTGACCAGTGGAGAAGAATTTAACTCTGCCAAGGGTAGGAAAATTTTCAGAGCTTTCTCTGAGATTTATGCTGGGCCTGAAAGGATGAGGGGATGCTTGTTCAGGTTAATTAGTAGAAAAAAGAGGACCAGTGTCAGGGGTGTGGAAATGGACCGCATGCTTGGACAGGGTTGTGTATTTTGTTGTGTGGATGGTTAGTGCTAACCAGGAAACCTCCTGGATTTGATCTTATAGGAACTGAGGAGCCTGCTGAGATCAGGAAGGTTGTGGAAATAGGTGTGGACCAGTAAACACTAATGGGCAGAGGTCCCTTGATGAAAGTTGGTGTCTTGAGAAAACACTAAACTATTCACTGATGCATCTTTTACAGAAATGAACTTTACAATTTTTGCTAAAAATCAGGAGTTGTTTCATAGCATGTTTTCCAAATGAATACTCCCCCGAGATGTCTGTGTGTGTGTTTTATGTATGTGTTCATGTGTATGCATACATGTGAGTATATGTGTATGTATGTAGAAACCAGAGGTCAACATGGGTGTCTTTTTGTTACTGTCCACTTCACTTTTGTGTATTCATTCAGTTAATTTTGAAGCTCAAGGACAATTTTATTAGTGGCTGAGAGAGAAACAACGAGGCAGGCAAGCTGTAGGTTTCCACAGCGGCTGGGAGGAAGGCGTTGGGGAGGAGAAGATAAAGCCAAGCCTTTTACATGTGGCATGGAGGTAGATCTGAAAAAAGGAAGAAGGCAAAGCTGCCCTTTGAGTTCAAACTCAACAACAACAGCAGCAACACCAGCAATGAGAACAAACGGGTGGCTTTTTAGCAGTAAGATCTGCTAGTAACTGTCTTCCCCCTTGTTGTTTGAGATAGATCTCTCACCAAACCAGAAGCTCTGTCTGGCTAGGACAGAGTGGCCAAATAATTTCAGGGATTCCCCCTGTCTCTGCCCCCACAGCACTGAACTTATAGGTGTGTTCCCGCCCCCAGCGTTTTATATGGGGGCTAGGGATCCAAACTCAGGACTCAAACATATACAGCAGGTACTTTACCAAACGAGCCATCGCCCTGGCCCACTAACTTACTCTTGCTGAGAATTTTAAAAACTTCTGAAAATGATGTCTTTCGTTTATATCCAGGTAAATGTTAGAGAACAAATCCCTGAACAACAAATTGGTATCGCTCTTCATATAAAACGAAATGAGATGCGGAGGCTTTCTCCTTGCTCTTGCTAAAGATGTGGTATCGTTGCAAGGTCTCATTTAAAAAAAACAACAAAAACAAAAACATTTTCTCTCTTGCAGTTCCACGGCAGCCTTCAAATGACCTGTTTGAAATATTTGAAATCGAAAGAGGAGTCAGCGCAGATGAGGAAGCGAAGGACGACCCAGGTAGACGCTGTTCCAGTCCTGACCCCCATCCCACGAAAAGAGCTTGAAATTGTTTTTTTTTTTTGGCTAGGATGCAAAATACTGGGTTTCATTAGTCTCAGGAAGTCCCATTGTAGATCACCAGTCACACCTAGGGAAGTCAGGCGATTCCTCTCTTTTGTTGTATTCTACAACTCAGTTGGTTAGATCACTTAGGCAAAAATAATCATGAGTCACCATTTTCTTTTAAAATCACATTAAGGCACTGTTTGACTTTTGTCAGACGGAAGTCATATTTTAACCGTGACAACCCAACAGGGTCATGCGTCAGGAGCACTCTTGGTTCTGTTTTCTCAGCTGAGCGTCTCTTCATTTCCTTTCAAGCTCAGGACAAGGTGTTCTGTTGGGATATTAAGTTTGGATAGGAGAAAACTCCTGCTAAATAGATACCTATGGTTTGCAAATCGCCGGCTGTTGCTTGTTGAGTTTGTCATCTTGTCTTTCTGTCCACCTCCTTGCAGGTATTCTTATACACAGCTGCAATTTTGACCATGGACTTTGTGGATGGATCAGAGAAAAAGATAGCGACTTGCACTGGGAGCCAGCCAGGGACCCAGCAGGTAAAGTGATATAATGTAACAAACATCTCCTGGCTCTCTTTGATCCTTTTGACCATTAAAAAAAAAAATGTCCCTACTATGTATATTCCATCTTCTTTAAGAGAGGAGATTTGCTAGCTGTCCTGTAGACTCATAGCATGGGACATGGATAGTTAATCAGGAGGCCAAGGGATTTGCCTCAAAAAGCTTGGTTAATAGCATTTAGACTTGTCCTAGTGTCATAATTTTCAAAATACCAATTCGTCCATGTAAAAGCAGTAACATAGTGGCCTGTCCCCTGCCCCCCCCCCCGCCTCATGTCAACAGTTCCCATGTATTTTGGTCAGTTATGCCTCTTGGTTTGTTAATGAAGATTTGAGCTGTAGATGATGGAGAAATTGAAACTGAAGTGTGAAAATCACACAGCACGGTGGCCCCTTGGAAACAAGTACTTAGAGTACTAAGTCAGATCCTAGAGGGAAGAGTCCATGCTACCACCCTGCTTCCAAGAGAAGCTTACTACAAGGTTGCACTTAGACGTGGGATCTTGGGAAATTAGTAGACTTGTAAATTGTACAGTGCTTACTAATGTAAATATTCAGTGCTCATTCAGTATTTTAACCTCTCTCGAAGAAGGAAAGCTCCACACTGGACTCTTCCTTCCCTCTGTAATTAAATGGATTTTTGAGTGAAGACAACTTAATGGAAGGGTGAGAAATCTAGGTTCTTTTTTTCCTTTGGTTCTGATTCTAGCTTCTAAGAATAAGACACACAAGGTATGGAGGGAAAGTGCTATTTTATGTACATCTAAAGCCTAGTTTTCACATACCACAGTGTCTTTAGAACACAACACAGAAAAGCTAATGTGTGAGCTCTTTAATCTATTCTAACAGTGGTGCAAGTGAGTGGGGCTTTGTGGCACGCACATTGAGGGATGGTAGTTGGCTCCTCAAGGGTCCCAATAGTGCTTAGAATGTCCTTCTGTTGTGTACAGTCTTTGCAACAAGGCTTCAAATAATGAGTCCAGAGTACTTTCATTAAAGCTTCTAAAATTGAATTAAATATAATTGAAAGAATATTGAATTAAAATTGAAAGATAAATTTAAGAATAAATATTTGAGGTAAACTGTTAAAATGTAAATATCCAATAAATTATTATAGTTTTTAAGATTGGTTGTTGTAACTTGGTGGTAGTAATACATGCTTTTAATCCTAGCACTTGCCAGGGAGAAGCATGTGGATCTCTGAAATTAGGTCCAGCCTGGTCTATAGACTGAGGTCCAAAATAGCCATGACCACACAGAAGAACTTGTGTCAAAACACACACACACACACACACACACACACACACACACACACATTGTTTGATCTGTTTTTGTTCTAAAAAGTGATGTAATACCACATATAGTTTAATTGTACTCATCACTATGTCTTGAGTTACTCACACTTGTGTAGGATAAACTCCAAGCATAATATTACTGTCACAGTGTCTGTAAATAACAAAGACTCAACAGATGTTAATATCTGCTATAATACCAGCACAGTCTTTACCTCACTAATTTTATTTAATCCTCATCTCCATCCAGTTACCTCACAAGAAAAGCATTGGTCCCCTGAGGCAAATGTAAGCCTCCTCAGGCCACGAAGCTAGAGTAAAGAAATGTAGTTCATTGTAGAGTCAGCTCAGTGCCTGGAACGGTAGCTCCTGTGGGCCTGTACCTGATATAGTCAGTACATCCGGTCTCTAAGATGGACTGGGTAGGACTGCCGACCTGTATGATATGCGACAGAAAGATCTTCCACAGGATTGGGTGAGGAGCTTGTCAGTAACATTGCCATAGTGAATAACTCTTTTGAGTAAGGTACACCATGAAGAGTAAGATACAGCATGAAGGCACACGCATTCACGCCAAGTTTAAAAGAATTCATTCGTTTTGTAGAAACAGGCTGTTTGAAATAGTCCTTGTAAAACAAACTAAATTGATTTTTAGAACCGGGTACTACTTTTTAGCACCTTTCATTGTCACCATATTTGCAGATGTTTCAGGTTGTGGGTCGAATTCTTCTTGTCCTCTAGTAGGACATAGATGAAACATGGAATGATAGGGAGACTGTCTTACATGGTCATTGAACTATGTTAGAGCAGAGAAAATGGGAAGGCCGTGGCAGCAGCTTAGCTGGGCAATACCTGAACAGAGATCTGCCTCCTCGAGGCTGTTTTTCTAATTTTTATTTAAAAGCAAAAAACCTTGGATTAAGTGGATATGGAATTTAAATACTGAAGAAAACTTGACCTAATTGTGACCCAGTGTGGAGAGAAAGTGATTGTGTGTGTTAACAGAACTGTTATCCATGAAGTTAGGTTAATGGGCTATACACAGCAATAAACTCTGATGGTAAGTTTGTCTCAAGCTCTAGAAACCAACCACAACTGTGGAAAGATGCAAGCAAGCCCTAAATGTGAAGGACTTAAGAGTTTAGGACATAAGGAAGTCATTACGGGTGAATCCACGACAGTTGTTTCAAAAAGATAGACTATGTCTGTAGGTATGGTCCTTTTCTACAATGTAAAATGTGCTATGGGACGTGATCGGTCCATTTCCGGGGATCCTTTCTCATCTGAGACTTAGTTGCACATCATTCAGAAGAGAATGACCTGGATGGTGTATCAACCTTTACCTGTGAAAAGTGGGTAAAGGCCAGAATATTTAACCTGGAGAAGAAGTAATAGGATGCACTGCTTTGAAACAATTGACCCAAGGTTGACCAGTTGTTCTTTGTGATTCAAATGGGCATAAGAAGTAGGACCTGTGCCAGAAAACAACATAGATGGATTTAAACTCTCAAAAAGAACTTTCAGTAGAGGTACTTGAAAGAACAGGTTGGTGTGAGAAGAGCAATCTGCTGGAGATGTTTGGTGGGGTGGCCTCTGGAAAGATGTTAACAGACTAATGCGTCACCTGAGGTGAGATGACCTCTCAATCCAGCTGTGAAGGTCTGTGGTCATGCGGAAAATGTTCCCTGTAACCCTAAGGGAATTGACAAACAAATTTTTAGATTGGATAAAAGGATGGAAAGACCAAAATATGGCAGAGAGTTGGAGGATAGAGCAAGTGTGCAGCTCGTGTCAATATGCCCTTCAGAATCGGTCCTTGGAGTATGCTGGGGAATTCCGACCATACACCTCTGACCTCTATGTGCGTGCTATGGCATGTGGACATTCCCGATCCTCCCAACAATTAGTCATCCAGTGAACAAAATTAAAAAGAAATTAAACCCAAGTCAGCACTGCTGTATGGAGGGAGAAGTGAAGCAACTTTATTTATCACTGTTACAATGTTAGAGTTTTGAATGTGTAGAAAAGGGTTGTTGGAATCTTGGGCACCTTGGTTTCCTAGGTGTGCTGTTTGCATGCAGTGTCTCAAAAATGGCAGTAGCATACATTCCATAGGGCTTAAGATAATCCCTGCTTTCTTAAACCTTGTAGATTCACCATAATAATCTTGTCTTAGTCTTAACCACAAAAGCAGACTTAGACAGACACTTAAAATGCACATAAAATTTTTGTCCCAGTATTTTGGGGGTGTCAAATATGAGGAAAGAGAGCCAAAATAAGGAAGGAGGAAGCCAACACTTTGTGTTTTTATTGACTCAAGTACATGAGTCAGCAAATTTCTGGAATTTTGTTGCTGTATTTTTGGAACATCGGCCATTTATCCAACAAATAACTTTAATTTCCCCCCTCCGTCCTAGGATGCTGGTGGGGAGGTTTGAGATGCAGATAGGACTGACTGGCTTCTGCTTTTGCAGTCTGCAAAAAGCACGTAGCTCAGAACAAGGGTCCATCACAGTTATTCAAAGTCCTTTGCTACCTAGGAGAGTGCCAACAGGAACTTGGTAGAGAGAAACACATGCGAATAAGAAGACACTTGAATAATAAGAATAATAAGGCCATGTCTTGTAGAACTGAAGCGTAAGATGATGGTGATGGTCTGTCTTTGAACTGAAAAGGAAGTGAGGTTTCTCCCACAGCAGATAGCATGTGCTCAGCATTCCATCCGCACTCTTCCTGTGGACACATCATTGTTGAAACACTCACTCGCCTGTGACAAAACCCACCTGTAGGCATTGTCATCTGTACAAGCACTGACTTTTGAAACACTCATAACTTTCTTTCACAAAGCAGCAGCCCCCACTTCACTGGTGCTTAACCTTTTTTTTTTTTTTTTAATTGTTCTTCTCTAACAAAAAAGAGATGAGAAGTTTATAGATACTGGGGCTTGAGGTTGGCTAAAGTGACTTGTCAAAAGTGGAGGGCTTTTATTAAGTTTTTATATTCTCTTAGATATACAATACAGATAGACATTCAGACATATAGACAGAGATATACAGTTATTTAATTTGTATATATATAATATAATCTTTTAATTTATAAGCTCCAAATAAAATTGATACCCCAGGAAGGTTCAGAGAATTTCTCCAGGCTACTTGTGTGCTTCCTAGGGTTAGCTGTGCCCCTGTGTGAGAAGAATAGCAAACCGTTTTTAAGTCATCCATCTGCATTTTAGGACTATGTTTTTAAATGGAGGAAGCAGAGAAAAAGAAAATATAATGCTGTGTGTTTTATTGCCCCAAGATTACTTATCTACAAATAAATTTTATCAGGGAAATTTTGGGTCATTTCTACTAATCCGCTGTGGGGTGCCCGACAGCACAGAGTTGGTGAGGATCAGAAGGTAGTGAATGTATGTGTCTGGGGATGGCTCACCCTATTCCAAAGAAACAGCCAGTGTCGGGTACTAATCATGAAATCATGATTTGTTGTCTGTGTTCTCTCTGGACAAAGTACGTGGGTGTTATTTGTGAACACCATAGCATTTACAACAGGCATAGAAATAAGCTATATTTTTCTTCATAAAGATCTGGGATTCTTTATCAGTGAATGTTACAGTGTGAAGTTATTAAAAATCTCCTGTGCATGCAGCTTGTGCTAGAAAGAGGCCCTGCTTTCCCATTCCAGGTGGACAGTATCTCACAGTGTCTGCAGCCAAAGCCCCAGGGGGAAAAGCTGCTCGCTTGGTGTTACCTCTCGGCCACCTCATGCATTCAGGGGACCTGTGCCTGTCCTTTAGGCACAAGGTGACTGGGCTGCACTCGGGCACACTGCAGGTGTTTGTGAGAAAACATGGTACCCACGGAGCAGCCCTGTGGGGAAGAAATGGTGGCCATGGCTGGAGGCAAACCCAGATCACCTTGCGAGGGGCTGACGTCAAAAGCGTAAGTAGATCCCCAAACAGAAGTTCTGCTTTCATAGGAGAGCCCGGCAAGAAGCCTTCCTCTGTACAATTCAGGTCAGACGTGTTGTGGCTTTTCCTGGAGGGCTCCATCCATCGCCTCTTCCTGAAATTCTTTTCTCTTCTTCATCTTTCTTCATTGCAACCTTGACCACCACACCCTTACTCAACATGATGACCAACTATTTTCAATGAGAGAAAGGTAGTCATAGAAAATTTAAGAAAAAAAAAGGAGTTGATAAACACATCCAGGGTGTCGAGTGTTGTGGTTAACAGGGCCTGCTTTTTCTCTACCTTCAATTCCTTAACCTTACAACTTTTGCTAGGATAACCTCTGCGGCAGGAGTCGCTCTTCTTTCTATTTGTAATGTTTCTTTGAAATTCCTTTTCCCCTCTGGCCCAGAGATAAGAGTTAAACAGCTCCAGGTGGGATCCAGATCCAGGGTTGAACAGTGTTCAGAGGGGGTTATGGTGGAAGCATTGAGTGGGGATGTAAAATTGTATCTAATTTTCAATAATCAAGCTCTGGGTAGTGAGAAAATGACCTGTCACATCCACCAATGTCACATCCCACATACAATGGGTGACTTTCAGAAAACGTCATCTTGACGTAGATGCTTATACAACTTTGCCCTGCAATCTCTACATCATTCTTACAGGGTTTCTTGAGACCACATTAGCACCACAGACCCCATCACAGCTGTCAGAGGGAGCTAGTAGATGTCTGTGTACCCTTTGCCTTTGTTTTCTTAAAAATGCACTGCTTCAAGTCATAGTATTGAAAGGTGTGTCCAGTTTTAAGGGAGCAGGGATACACTACAGAGGGTAAAACATGGGAGAGTAAGATTTGCAGAAGCTGGAGGTTACACAGCCAAAGCACTGGTATACTTCCATTATGGCGTACGCTGTGTCACACTGTGTGGGTGGTAGGGGATATTATCAAGAGAAAACCAAGACAGGCTGTGAGACCTGCATCTTGTAGCTCTTTAACCCCTACTTTCCCAGCCTCATGCTACACTCCACTCTTCTTCCTTCTAAACCTTGGTAATCTTTGACTGTCGTCCACTTTACCAGCATTCCTGCAGTGAACTAACATGTAGTGAGAATGTCAGTTTGAAGAGTAACTGATTCTGGGTCCTTGGGTCTGGTGAGCAGCTTGATGATCAGTCGGAGGGCATACTGAAAGACAAGGAGCCTGGGACAGGCTGGCCCTAGTGCTCTAGTGCTTCCATCTGCCATAGAAATGGTTGCCTTATCATGCTCCGTGAGCGAGCACTGGGAAAGGGGCAGAGGAGGCCTGACCAGTTGTATGCATTCTCTCCGTAGGTCATCTTCAAAGGTGAAAAAAGGCGTGGTCACATGGGGGAGATTGGATTGGATGATGTGAGCTTGAAAAGAGGTCACTGCTGAGAAGAACACTGGCAGCACCCGAGCTAGCAGTGAATTTGTCGCTCTCCCTCGTTTTCCAATGCTTGCCTTCTCATCTCCTTCTTAATCAGGCCTAAAGCAAGAGTGGGTCAGGAGAAGGCTGCTTGGTGACTCAGGTCTTGGTGACCTGTTTTTGTGCAATCCCAGTGAACAGTGACCTCTGGAAGTACAGGAGCATCTGGAGACACCTCTGGGGTGGAACCTTCTACCTGTATCTTCTTTAGGAAGGCCTTTGGCATGTGTGTTTGGTGCCATCTTTCATCCTGGTTATTGAGTGGGCCTGCTAGCTAATTTCAGGAGATGTTTTCATTCTGTGCAATAGTATTCTGTGGTCTGTTCAGGGTTGTCCCATGAGTAGTATTGACTTTGCTTACAGGATGATGTACAACGTGCTTGTAAAACTAGTGTATCCTTTTCACTTCAGTTACTTCTGGCCTGACCTCAACTCTGAGCTCTACTGCCATACACTTTATAACGGAAGGGTGTGCAACATATTAAGATGCATTTATTCTTGTAAACTGTGTCTTTCTGTTAAAGACAGTTATATAGTAGGGTGGGCATGGAATTTCTTGTTAGTAGTATTGTGATTGTGTAAATGTGCTATTAATATAAGTATTTACGTGTTCCTAATATCCACAGACTCTAGTTGCAAGGTCAAAGGCAGCTTATGATCCCATGAGTGCAAAAATTATGTGGTGACCTGTCATCTATGCTATGTATGACCTTAAACCAGAAGCAAGAAAATGGCAGAGGTGTGCCCCTTGGGGTAGTGGAATGATGACTCTATTTCTATGTCCTTGAGTTTAATCTATATAGAAGAAAGTAAACCATTAAAGGAAAGAGAGGACCAGCAGTTAATATATAAAACCCCTGTTTCCAGTTATACTTTAAACCAACAGCTTTCACTATTGTTACATGCCTCCATCGGTAAGGAGCTTTGTAAAGATTCTGTGTGTGGAAAGTGGAAGACTAGAGGAAGGCCCATAAGACAGGCATTTATAATGAGCTTTAAATTGGCAAGGTTTCCATGATCGTAGCTCACAGCTTACATGCCGAGGCTGGGCTGGGAAGCGGGCCTGTGCACCGAGGCGATGCTCGCTGTGAGGGAGCAACACCGTGCAGTAGAGGAGGACACAATTGGAATTTTAATATCCACAGAACCCCAACTGCATCTCCTCCCTGTCAGACCTCTGTATTAAAGACACATAATTTAAAGAGTCAACTTTCTCCTTACATTTCTCTCCCTTCTGATTAAGTAATCAAAATATTTTCTGCTGTTTTTGCCAGGAGACACAAAGATGATTAAAGGGTTGGAAAAACAGATCTATGGTGAAAAACTAAAGGAACTGGGAATGTTCCACATGGAGAAGAGAAGACTGAGGGGCAGACCGTGGGGGCTCTTCCAGGCTGCGAAGGGTTGGCACCAAGAACTTGGAGAACACCTGTTCTCCATGTGTACTGAGAATAGAACCAGAGGAAACAGGCTTAGGCTAGAGTGTGAGGGAGCATTTCCTGGCAGGGACAGTTGCTAAGCCCAGTCCTTTACAAAAAAGAAGTGTGATCATATTTATATTCTTTTCTCTCTCTCTCTCTCTCTCTCTCTCTCTCTCTCTCTCTCTCTCTCTCTCTCCCTCTCTGTTTCCCTCCTCCTCCCTCCCTCCTTTACTTCTACCTTCATCTCTCTCCCCCTTTCTGTTCTGTTCTCCTCCTCTCTATCTTCTCTCTCCCTTCCTTCCATTAAAAAAGAACAACCTACACACATCAAATTTTATGTATTTAAGGTGCACTTACTTCATGGTAAAGCACCGGACTGTGGAATCTAGAAGACACATTGGTCTTCATAGTAATCCATGATAATGACAATCTTCAGAACTAAACTGAGCAGTCTGGGCTGAGCTCTGAGCTAGGCTTTCTGCTCTTGACCTCCTGGAAAGGGCACACTCAACAGCGAACCCAGCGGTATGAGAAGAACAAATCCCCAAATTATTCCTGGAGAGGTTGTGTCACAGGTGCTATCATATCTCAGCAATGTCCTAATATGGCAGAGTTAATATTTTATTCCTGGGTAAGGGTGTGTGACCCCATGGTTTGTTCAGTAGATGCTTAGACTTGTTTTTCAAAGAGCCCCCAAAAAACATGAGGCAGAGAGGTTATGTCTGGTGCCTTGCCTCTGGTTTGCGTGGACAAGTTAACATGGCTACCGAAGGTGTGTCAACCACAGCCCCGTTAACCCTCGCTCTCACCTCCCACGGCTCTCTTTCTCACTAGGAGCCTTCCAAGTTCCACAAGCTGGTAATGGGTTTTGAACAGGTCCAAGTGACTTTGCCATTCGGCTCAACAGATGCAGAGGCTTCTGAAGTAGAAGTAAAGAACACCTAAGATGTTCTTAGATCCAGTTTTTCATGATTCATTTCCTGTAACTGCACAGCTGAAGAAGAAAGGGGAAAGTAATTGCAAATTCACTCTTAGGTGCCAATCAGACATTGCACTACACGAATGGAGGAAGTTATCCAAAGTACTGTATAACACCTTGTGTATTATTTAATGTTTTCTAAAGTGAAAAATGTTTTGGTTTTCAAAATGGACAAATAAAAGCAATCTTTGTAAATAAAAACACTGTTAATACTGCTACTTGTCTCTTCCTTGCTTTTCTTGACTTCTGAGTTTTGTGACTAGGCTTCCAAGGTGACACACTGCTGTTTCAAAGCCATGATGAAACCTTCTTTACCGCCTGGAACTATTCCAACACAGATATCACTAAAATTTCTGGGTTAAAAATATGAAGCCCATTCATCACATGCCCAGACAGGAGAGAGATCTGGCCACTGGTACCCATGCTTGCCCCAGTAAATTAGTTATATTTTGTAATTTACTGAAAACATTGCTTCATATGCCAAGATAGGCTATAAGTAAATACTTAAGTATATATTATGTATTACATAAACCTTTTATTAATGATCTTGTTAATTATAACATTTCATTCCCCAGTCACTTCCTGGTGGAAAGAAAACCAACTATAAAGGGAACAAGATGAAAATATACAGGAATAAAAGTCTTTGCACAGAATTAGAACACCGGTATCACTGCTGTGGAGAAATCACAGAGTTCCGTCCTCATGAGTTCAAGGTGTACGCGATCACAATGACAAGCTCCACATGGCAAAACCATGTTTTTCCATAGAGCCATAGCAAGGATACTTTAAACATCTAATTGAGTAACAACAGCAAGCAATAATGAGTAATCTGACGTAAACACTCCTGTCTGCCACACCTGGGAGGAACACAAAAACACACTCCAAGAACGATTTCATGTTTTGAAGAGCTTGAGGTCACAAGACTTGTTTGCTCAGTGTTTTCTCACAAGCACTTAGAATTCTCCTCATACAACTTCACTCTTAAGACTACGTTCCAGCAATGCTGAGTGTTTTCCTTCTTCCCCCAGCTCAGGGAACTCTTAACTGCTGGGGACCCAAATCTTCCAATTCAAGTCCACTTTCCTACCTCAGGGATTCTTTCTAATTCCTCCAGATCTGAGACAATCCAGGTGAAGTTCTGCTGAGCCCTCAGAGGCTGGGGAAGCAGATCTGAAGGTGATCGGGGGTAGTGGTAGCAGATATTTGAGCAATGTGTGTGGCCCTGCGGACTAGTGCTGAGCAGACTTTCCCATGAGCTGTTTCAGGCTAGAGATGGGAAGGGGCATATTTCAAAATCACAAAAGCAGAATTGGCCATCTGAAATATGGATTGAGGGTTCTGAGGCTGAGGGGACTTGAGGACCTTCTTGGAGCTTGAGCCTGGGAATTCCCTGCAGGTATATTTAAACTCCCAGTTCAGCCTGGCAGGGATGAGGTTCAAGATTCTCTATTTCTAATGTGTTTCCAGGTGATGCCTGCACTTTGATCCAGAACGTTAGGTGACAAGACTTTAGTGACAGTGAACTGGGCGGGGACTTGATTATCATTAGTGTTCAGTATGGATGGGCTGAAGGTCATGGTTGCAAGACCAACATTAATAAAATGCTGTCATATTAATAGTACTTTTTTCTGAAAAACTATGTTTGATATATATGATATATATGTATATAAAATGTGCCTACCTGGTACAGAACATTGCTTCAAAAAGATAGCAGAAACTCATAATTGAAAACACATAAATATAAATGAGACAGGCTGCCGGTGCAGATTTGTAGCAACAGTGTGGGGGAAGTAGGGGATGTGAGCAGGAGGGTGGCATAAGTTTAAGGCAGCTTAGTCCACATAATTAAAGACCCTGTCTCTGTCCTCTCTGTCTCTCTGTCTCTCTGTCTCTCTCCACACACACACACACACAAGAGAGAGAAGAGACAGAGAGAGAGAGAGAGAGAGAGAGAGAGAGGTGTCCTAGGAAGTGTACATTCTAAAGAGATGATGATCTAGAACTAACTAATACGAAGGAGAGAGCCCTTAGCTTTTTTTTTTTTTTTTTAGAAATCCAGGATGTCAAAAGCTGAAAGAAATTTGAAATTCCAGCTCCACTTGCTTTTCCTGGGGTCACTAAAAGCTAAAGCCTCACCATGAACATGCCACTTCAGTTTAAAGCACATAGATCCTGGTCTAGGGTATGGTTCACTGTTTCTCACATGTAGACCACACCCCTGCAGTATCTTGTGGGGTTTCCCTTGCATTGTATTAGTCTAAAGCCATGGGTGGCACTGACCCTCAAGGGGCATTAAAGATGCTGGAGAACAGTTTATAGTTATCACATCTTTGAAGGCTACTGTATCTAATGAACAGAAACCTTGTCTCTATTAATATCCTGTAAAGCACAGGACAGTTCTACAAAGTCACAGATTATCGGGCCTCAAATAGCAAGTAGTGCCAAAGTTGAAAAAACCTGATCCAAACAGGAAATTTATAAAGTGCAATGGTTTGAATCTACAAGCCCCCCCAGTGGTTGGGGTGTTTGGGGCTTGGTCCAACTTAGTACTGTTGGTGATAGAGAAACTTAAGGAGCAGGGCCAGCAGAAGGTCTGCTGTCATTTGGGGTATGTCTTCAAGGAGGATGGTAGAAATCCCAGCCCTTCTTGTCTCCCTCCTTCTGCTTCCCCTCTGCCACGAAGAGAGACGCTTTGCCGCCACTGGCTTCCTACCCCTCAACAGGCTCCAAGCAAACCCATTGCCAGAGGACCACAGACTGACATTTGAGCCCAAATAAGTTTCCATGTTTTAAGTTGATTATCTTAAATGCTGATCGACACCAGAGAGCTTGTTTCCTAACCAACCTCAACCACAGGAATGTTAGAAATAAAACTTCTCCACCTCCACATCACATCTACAGGGGGCGGAGCCTGAGGTGGGCCCAGTACCACTAAAGCAAGTTCTGTAGGTAATGCTGGCACAGTTAGCCTGAAGATCAGGTTTACTTGCCATCTCTACTTCCACCACCCATGGAGGTGACTGCATGATAGCCCTCCCTCCATCCCCCACCCCCACCCCAGACTCCAGTTCTTAAGACAGCTCCCTTAAATGTGCGTAGGAAACCTGGGTACCCTCCTCAGTCTCCATCCACACCTAGCAGGACCACAGTAGAATTTGGTAGTTGTGATTTCTCACTTCATAATCCTTGAAGCTTCTCCCGTGGCATCTATGAGCCAGTCTCTCACTGACCTAGTCACTAACTGTGAGGTTACTTTAGTCCCAATGTGTAAGTTATAGCCAACTATGAGTGGCCTACCCACAAGCCTCCTCTCCCCTAACTCCTTCCTTCTCTGGATGAAAATGTTCCTTTATTGATTTCATTAACCCTGACAATCTGCCCATTTTCTATCTTCCTTCTTTTTATCTCTTCGAGTCTTTGACAATTCTGAAAGAGTTGCCTCCCCTGCACGGAATGCATAATACTGTGGATGACAGTACTTTCAATTTGGAAATAAAAGAGTGAACTTTTCCATGGTGGCTTAATACCCAAGCATTTTATATAACAGAGCAAAAGCCATCACACTGACACAGACCAGTTTTTTGTTATCTTTCTATAGGAAGTGTATTTTGGTACGTGGTTTCACACCTGTTGTTAAATGAGATAGTTTTTTAGGTTTTTTTGTTGTTGTTTTTTGCTTTTTTTTTTTAAAAAGAAGATACCTTGGTTCTCGTGGAGTTGAAGTCATTGAATCCTTTGACGAGCAGGATAGGTGACTGAGAAGGGATGCAAAGCTTGGAATTTCACCATCATCAGAGAACAAACTGAATAGTTTGCCCAGCTACTTCCGAGTTTCTGTGCTCAGCAAAGAGCCCCACTGTAAGGTGCAGCCCACCTAGAGCTAGTTGAAACAAATTCCCATAACGAGGTTGCCCAGGTGATATCCATACCCCTGAAAGAGTCTCATTAGCACACAGGGTATTTCTACAGAGCTCAGCCCTCTCTTCCGTTCACACGGAAGTCTTCCATGGAACAATCGAAGTCATCCTTATCCGAGCCGTGCCTGTATCCCTGTAGTCAACACCACCTGGGAACTTGTTAGAAGAGCCTCAGGCTCAGCCCAGACCTAGAGTCAGACCCTGGGACACAGCAGCATATTGGCTTTCATGGACTATCAGCCACCCCGATGCTGACGACCACCCCAGCTAAAGCTGGAGGACCCCACTTTGGAGATAGCCGCTGTGGGTTACAAACAAAACCCCTCTGTCCTGCCTCAGTCTATGGAGCGTCTTCCGTAGCCAGCTCTGCACCTAGTGCTTTGCAAGCACTGAAGGTTCACCATCATGTTGGGGCCACCTCTGAATCAGGAGAACCTGGGTTGTTTTACCACCCATGTGACTTGCAACATTTTGTATATACTCTGAAAATTTACCTGCTGGTTTCCATAGTGTCTTATTTATCCCTGACTGTAATCCAAGGGCATAGAAACTGTTGCTTCCCACGGCAGACTTGAGATAGAGTGGACTTGCTAAGAACATGTCGCTATCAAGGAGTGGAGAGCTTCCTAGACCCGACGGGACAGTCTCACAAGATCCACCAGATGTTTCCGTGGTAAGTAGAAGGATGTTTCTGCTGACAGAGTGTCTTTAGATCTTTGGGTAAATTAATTAGAGGCATCTATATTAATTAGTACTAAGGAAAATTACAGTCCGAACTTACAGGCTCACTTAATATCACGGGGGCCCAGGGATCACAAATTAAGGATTAAGGAGTTTTGTTGCAGAATGCTAGCAATTCCACTTTGCAAAACAAAACCTCAAAGAATGATGGCGTTTATCTGTGTACCCAAGAAGGTCAGACCCTTTGCTTTTTCTGCATCTTTATGTATATTTTTCAAGTCTTTGGTGAAGAAATTTGTAAATTTAAAAGGCCCATCTACCTCTGTAATATGACAAAGATCTAACCGCCCCCGCCCCTCGCCTTGACAGTCACTATACTAACGTTCCTCACAAAGGCAGTTACTGACGGCCAGAGGAGCAGCCATGAGTTTCTATTTTTGTTAGCATGCTCTCGGGTCTATCTGACTCTAACCTCATACCACAGGCTCGAAGCGCAGTCCCGGGATTACAGAGGGTCTGGCTTTCATTTGCTGCTGCGCTCAGCTGTAATTCTCTAGCACTGTGGCCAGTGACCGCATTTGGCTACAGCTCATGGCATTTTATAAACTGTTCCTTCATCTTATCCCACTTTCCCTCAGACTTCATAGCTAGTGCTTTGATTAAACAGTGTGTGTGTGTGTGTGTGTGTGTGTGTGTGTGTGTGTGTTTGTGAGGATGGGGTGAATAGGAAATAGGAGGGGGGAAAACATTCATGAGACAACTGGGAAATGCAATTTAGATACTAACATCTCTATCAAGATATGAATTTTTGCCCCATAGACCACAGCCCACTTCTCAGGTGTCATCCTCCCATGCCACCTTCAGCTCCTGATTTGTCCTGTGTGGATCACAGGGACATTGGGAGCTAGCCATAAGAGGTTATTTCTTAGTTTGCAAGTGCTTTTCAGTAATGCCTTATTTGACCCCACTTAAAAATAAAAATAAAATACTTCCTCATTTGACTCTAGTGATTTGAGTGTAGATATTCTTAAGGCCCTTATATCAGAGACAGGGTCATGTGCTAATCAAATCCATAAAGGTCATGTGGGCACTAGGTACTAGTAACCATGATTTATATCTAGACCAATTTTTTAGTTTCTTCCCCATGACAGAGCTGGCAGGGAAAGTCCTCAGAGCCCTGGGATTTGTGGCAGAGGTGGAAAGAGGCCGGGGGGTGGGGGGTCTGAATAGCCACATGTTTATACTGCGGAAATCTAGTAACTATCTTGTAAATGCACAAAACCCATAAATACTCATTATGGAATGATGTACAAGTCACAAGGAAGAAGGGAAAACTCAGACCTCAGCCTGGAAATCTTGGCTGGAACCTGGGTGTAAACCATCTGAGAATTTTTCTCCTGTTAGGACCTATATTCTCTAACCCCACAGGGAAAGGCCAGACATAAGTACACTTACAGAATCAATCTCCTTGAAGTTGAACCTGTGTCTACTATTTCATATTAGTGGTAGTGTAGAAATCTCTGGAAAGGATACAGCATAACATGAAATTTTTTCTCTGGGACTTTGGCCTGTCTCTGAAAAGAAGCCTTGTCGAGATTCCAGAAACCTAATGATGCTTTGGGACATGGTTCACAACCCCTTTGTAATTGCTGGCCTCTTTTCTTTCCCCGTCTTGCTCCAGTGATCCAGGGAATTCCCTGGAGGCCCTGGGATGTAGTACAGTAGGTCAGATCCTCTGGGAAGCCAGACCTGAGCAGACAGATGGTTGTCCTTTAGAAACAGAAGGGGTGTGTGTGTGTGTGTCTGTGTTCTGTCTGTCTGTCTAATGGCAATCTCTTTCTCTATCCAAAAGCATTTGATTACCCCTGACCCATTCCCCACCACACAAGATATAGAACAACAGAACACAACGTTGCATCCCATCTGCTCAGTGATTCTCAGAGAGGATTTAGCAAAGGGTGCTCATGACGTAGGATTCCTGACTCTTGGGTAAATTCATCCACTGGCACTATTGCCTAAGCTGTTGCTAGTTAACGCATTACTGCATTAAGGTTTAAAAGTCAATGTTTAGATGCCCTTGTTTGTGAACAAAGTTTCGTTCTGGAAGACTGAGGCAGGATTAGCTGTGAGGATGACCAGAGATGAAAATCAGGTGCATTTGTGATGCATGCCTGTCCTGGAAAAATCACATCTACACTCTAATGCCAGGGCACCGTCCTCAAAGCCACGATAGAGCACACTGAATTTGCTTGAAAATAGCTTTTTATTCCAGCAAATGCTTCAGTTGCTAGATATCACAAAACAAAACAAATAAAAAAAAAAAAAAACACGACACAGGATCAAATTCTGAGAGAATTCTTTATAAAGCAGTCAGGAAAATGTGTGGATGTTTCAGGGTTACATTTGAAAACAAAATAGCAAAGACAAAGCGACTGTGGTCTTATTCTTAGAAATGGATTGGTTTCTGGCTGACTAAGGAGGTTTGCACTGGGGGTTAGCGGGGCTTGGGAGGTAGGTGGGCCCCTTCCTGGGTCCTTCTGTACACTCTGTAGAAAGCACACCAGCGGGATAAACAAACCCACAGCCATAAAGCTGGAGTTGGTACTTCAGCCTGCAAACAATACTCTAGGCGTGATGCTCGGCCTTCCTAATGCTGGGACCCTTTAATACAGTTCCTCATCTTGTGCTGACCCCAACCACAAATTTCTTGCTATTTTATAGTTGTAATTTTGCTACTCTTATGATCCATAATATAAATATGTTTGGAGATAGAGGTTTGCCAAAGGGGTCTCTACCCACAGGTTGAGAACCACTGCTCTAAATGGTTGTATGAATACTATCAGCCTTTGTAAATATTTGCTCCAGTGTTGGGGAAAAATTGAGCTAACCCATCCGCAGAGGTGTGAGAAAAATGGGTCTGAGACACCAGCTTTCCCTCATTCCTCTGCAAGCTACCTCTGTCACTGTCCTGGTCCAGTAGGATTGCTTTGCAGTGTTGCTACTGAATTGCTCCAAAGGACTTCTTGCTCTGTGAAGTCTCGAACCCAGAGAAGAGAGAAAACTAACCCTTTCTACTTAATCATATTAGTTGCTACAATGGAAGAAAAAGAATATACCCTTGAGTGTTGGTTGTTAAACCCATGGTTTTTTTAGGGGATGAGAAATGTATAGGCTTTGTATTTGTGTTATGCTTCATTGTTTTTGACACCTCTCTCTCTCTCTCTCTCTCTCTCTCTCTCTCTCTCTCTCTCTCTCTCTCTCTTTTCTCTCTCTGTGTGTGTGTGTCTGTGTATGCTGTTTTTGAGTCAACATGCCATAGCCAGCATTTGAAAGTCAGAGAGTAATCTTGTTTGAATCTGTTCTCTTTCCATGATGTAGTTCCTGGGATTGAACTTGGGTCTTTACGCTTTGGCAAAAGATGCCTCTACCCCATCACCCCATGGATATCTTTTTTTCTTTTTTTGTATTGAGAATTTTTTTTATTAACTTTTTTTTAAATGTTAATCAAAGGCTTTATGAGTTTGATAATGCTCAATAACAAGATGCCCATACAATCAGAAGTGTAACCCAATACCCAACCTAGATATACCGCGTACCTTTGACTGCTACAGACACGTGAACATCGCCTCATGGATATCTTTTTGTTTATTTTTGAGACAGTTTCACTCTATATCCCTGATGTGCCTGAAACTCTAGTATGTGGAGCAATTTGGCTTTGAATTCATGGAGATACACCAGCCTTTGCCTCCTGAGTACTAGGTTTAAAGGCAGATGCCACCACAACCATGATAAAATAAACACTTGTTAGCATTTTGGGTTTGGCTTTTCTGAGACTCACTAAAAAATCTTGGCTGGTCTTGAACTCACTATGTAGAACAGGATGGCTTGGAACTCATAGAGATCCACCTGCCTCTGTCTCCCGAGTGCTGGAATTAAAGGTGGACAATATTTCCACAAATGTCAGCTTCATACAGCATATATGTATTATCTTTAATTTTTCAGGGCATGCTGTAATTGCCTTCTCCATTCCAGGGTCTCTTTTTTTCCCTTTGTAAGGTCTCACAAGGCCACCATAATGAGCACAGCCAGGGAAGTGGCCTCATAGAAGACACAGTTATGTCAAAGACCCACTTCTAAGCCCACAGAGTTGACAGGATTCAGCTCTTTAACTGTATTCTCTTTGTCTGGCTGAAAGCTGCCTTTACCTCAAGCCCTCCCAAGTGTCTGTCACGTGGGTTCCATGCCCGCTTCCTTAGTTAGCCAAAGCAGGAAAGATTCAGGAAGTCAGGTGTTAAAATGGTAAGGAGAATGTCGCAGAGATAACCATCCAACTGTTTATTTAAATACACCTTTCCCAGTTCCACACTAAACAAGCTCAAATCAAGAATCTTGGATTCTCCATTCCCCTCAAGATCATGAAACTTGCTATGCAGTGAACTTTCAAAGGGCTCTGTTAATCCTGGGAGGAAAACTTCAAGATACTGTTTCCACTTTGATATGCCAGCTTCCCCTCACAGTCAAAGGCAAGTGTCTCTCATTCATGTTTTTATGAAATCACCAAGGAAGTGAGCTGCCATAAATGTCTCCCTAAATAGGTCATACTTGTATGCAAGGAGTAACAGGTTATATTTTATAAAAAATTTAAAGTCTCTGGGTATTTTTAAAACTGCCACTAATAGCAACTTCTATCCACCGTGGCCTGCTATTCTTCACAAGTATCTTGTCAAGTTGATTCTATCTTGACTAATCCAGGAAGATTAGCCAGCTGTTCTAAACAAGTCCCGTTTTGTTGCTTCCAAGTTTATGCGACCTCATCATACGCCCCTCTCAGGAGGACACATCTTAAGTCGTGGCCTGATCTCACCCTTCTGTTCACCTACTATAGAAAGAAACCCTGTGGTTTCCTGGGCATGAAGGAAATCCTCACATTGAAGGGTGTGGTTGGCAGCTTCTGATGTGAGGTCAGTGACTATTTTGTCCCCAGTATAAGACTTGCTTTCGACCCAGCCTTGCCACTTCTGAACTCCGGGCATACTCAGGAGATTAGAAGCTCCATATTGAAACCAGAGTCAGTCAAGTTCTATTTAAAACTCAAAATTGAATAACGAAGACGCAGTTCTTGGTTTATATTCCACAAAGCTCTTGGCTGCTTTTCTAAACAGCGGCAGTGATTTCTTTCAAAGTTACCGTCTGAACTGAGCTCTAAGCTTTGAGTAATCATTTGTTGGTTAGAAATGTCAGCCTCCCTTACTTCTTCCTCTGTAGACTGGGTATGTTTTGATTCCAGCACATGTGTTTGTCCATTTAAACAACTCGACGAGACAGCGAGCACTTAGTTCCCTAAACTGTCCTTCGCTCTGTTTAATGTTCCCTGAAGCATGTTTGTGATGCTGTGTGTGTGTGTGTGTGTGTGTGTGTGTGTGTGGTTAAGTCGGGGGACAATATCTCAGGTGTCCTTCCTCAGGCACTGTCTACCTTCTTTTTTGGAACAGGGTTTCTCACGGGCCTAGAACTCACCAAGTAGGCTAGCATGGCTGGTCTGTGCACCTCAGCAATCTGCTTGTCTTCTTCCTGGCATTTGCTACTATGTTTGGAAACATAGTACTTCCTGCTATGCTTATATTCTCTCTAAATCTTCTCTTCCTAACCATTCTCCCCCCCCCTTTCTCTCTCTCTCTCAAACATTTTTAAAATGTATTCCTTTTATAACAAATGAGCTTCTTTATTAAATAATCTATTTTCTGTTCATTGGTATTTTGCTTGTAAATTTGTATGAAGGTGTTGGAATCCTTGAGACAGGAGTTACAGACGGTTGTGAGCATCCACGTAGTTGCTAGGAATTGAACCCTGATCCTTTGGAGGAGCAGCCAGTGCTCTTAACCACTGAGCCATCTTTCCAGTCCCCCTAACCATTCTCATTTGTCTCTAGATTCTTTCTTTTCATATAAGTCCTTAAATCTGTAGAAATGGGAGTTGTTGGGTCGGGTACTGAACGGTAATCGGCTCCTTTTGCCTGGGCTCCCATCAGCCTGTGAAGTCTTTTCTAGGGATCTGGCTACATTGCCTGCTTGCCTTCTCTCTGCCCCTATAAGGATAGACTGGTGAGTGCTAATGTTTCTGCCTATACTCGTGGCCCATGATTCCCTATTGAGTGAGGCTGATGGAGCCTCTTCTCCCAGGCCTCCCTGAAGTCTACATGTGGTTCTGTTGTTTTCCAAACTCTTAAGGCCCCAGTGAAGACTGCCCAGAGAAGAGGGCAGTCTTGATGTCAGAATTGCCTAGGAGTTCCAGTCAAGGATATCTCTAAGGAGGAAGCCATTGTGGTTAGAGATGCAAGCAACATTCTTAAATCCCTGATGGAACTGATGTGTTAGGCTCTGGTTTGGTCTTTTTCAGTTTATTCTTTATATAGAGGAAAGGAGGTGCTATTCACTGAGATACCTGAATACCCAATAGTGCTGTTCTGCCTGGTTCTAATGTCTCTTGTCTCTCACAATGTAATGGAGTAGGAGATTTGTAGCAGCACTGATGACTTCATAGGACCTGGTCAGGAAGGCAGACAAAAAGCCGGATATCCTGTGAAAAGAGGGCACTCGGGATGCGGGCCACCAAGCCAAGATTAGTTCTTCCTGCTTCTATCCAAATTGTAGAAACCCAGGCCAAAAGAGCTTTGGGAAGGAAGCCAGGCCTGACCAGCCTACTAAACCCATGACTGGTGAGTGCCCAGGGCACAGAAACTGAGCTGAGGTTGACATTTTCAGTGACTCACAGTGATGGACAAGGTGAGCCAGTAATGACCTGAGAGAATCTGAGCTGACTCAGCCAATGGTGATGCTGTGGGCTCCAGGTCTTAGAGGAGGGTCCAGGGAAAGAATACATCTCTGGGAGTCAAATCAAGAGTCACGGCTTTGACAAATAGACTCCCTTGAGGTGACCGCAATCGACACTGGAACACAGAGACTCACTAACGGGAAAGGAGTGCCCTGTTTGAGCAGGGTAGACGGTGGAGTCATACTGAGGCCTGACACCCTTACAGAGTCTGAAGTACCCCCGTTACATCCTAGACCAGCATTCATACAAGTGCCCGCCACCTGCCAACCTCTTGTTCCACTCAGATGTGGGCTGGGCTCAGTCCCTTTAAGATTCGGGAGCGTACAGAGGGGTCGGTGAGCAAGTGTTCATTGTTCATTCCAGGCAATGGGAACAACTATATTGAGCAGGATGTGTGTGTCTTTGGAGGCTTCAACGATGCTTCTATTGACTTTCAGCAATGGTACAATTCATGGCCATAACAAAGCCAACACCGTAAGAACTGCAAATGAATCGAATCTCCATTTTAGTTGTCTGCAGGCCCTACCTCTTCTCTTGTAGGTCTGTATGCTGAAGGGACCCTGTCTGGGAAGTTAAGTTGTGGGCTTTAAACCTCTAGAGTCTCATCACGCATGTTCTAGTAGATCAGGGATCTAAGCATCCTCACTGGTCTTTGCAGCCTAGGAATTTGAAGCTGTAGGACATGGCCACTGATATGCCCTCTTTCTGCTTAGGTCTCTACTTACTGTACTCTATAGGGTTTGATACAGATCAGTTTGAGAAGTAATGTGTTCTTAGCAATGAGCACAGAACTAGGAAGTCATTCCTCTTATTATTAATATCGTGCTCATCGGAGGTTATTGAGATTGTCCCGTGTTAGCATATTTGTAGTAAATACATGTACATACATCCCTACATTTGCATTCCAGTTTCAGACTCAAAGCACATGGATCTTCAAATGACTGATACCAGGAGGCAAAGATCACATACATGATGGCTAGAGCATGCCTGTCACTCTCAAAGCCAGACCACTGGACAGTGGACATTAACTGCTAAGGCTAGTCTGAGATAAAATCACAGTTGTATGAGGAGCAAGATGAATGGGACCATTCTGCCATCACCCACCGAGCTACAGATCAGTTTAGTAAGGCTTCAGAGATTCTCCAGGGCAGGGGCAGAATGGGAATGGAAAAAAACATCATACGGCGCAAGTGTGGGAAAGAAGCCTATGGAGAGAAGAGATACCAGGCAAAGAAATTCACTGGGGTCACGAGACCATGACTGCTGACCTCTGAAGTAAAAGGACCTTGGAATAGCTGTGAGTCAAAAGGCACGGGAATCCAAACCCTGACTAGGTTTATGCAGCTCAGATTCCTAAAGAGCATAAACCTTTGGCATTTAAATGAGATAAATTATTAATTAACCAATAGGGCAAGGCATGCTTTTTTTTTTTTTTAAAGAGTTAGTTATTTCTTGTGTTTAAATGTAGAAAGGACTGCATGGCACAAAGCAAATGTCCCTACCACTTGCTGAGAGCCAGAACAAAATATGAAAACAAAGCTGGTACAGAAACTGTGACTAATTATAATTCCTCATGGAGAACTCGCAATGAGTCAAGCTGCTGACCCGTATTGTTTCTTTGAGACTTCTCACTGTAGGAAGAAAGGTTATTTTCCTTATCTTTTACACAAGGAAATGGAGACCTAATGTGTTTGGCCGAAACCACATTGGTTGGTAAAGACAGGTTGGGTCTGCGTCTACTTTCTCCAGCACAGCACATGCTGTATGCTTTTGGCTCTACCCACTTCAGAGTGGCTTTGAGCCGTGCAAGGAAGTCCATGCAGAAGCACAGTGGCCACAGGTGGGGGTGGGGAGGCCTGTGGATAGGATTCTCATGCTCTCCCAAGAGTCCTGCCTGCTGGACTCCTGCAATGGAGCGTTGATGTCCATGAGACTAACTGCTCATCATCCGTCATCAAAGCAACTTCTGGATGCTTTACTCCTTGACTAGTGCCAATACTACATACTTTTTATTTTCTTAGAAATTTCATATTTTAAAAGAGGGTATCATTTTTCCAAACCAAAATTTCAAAACAGAGTAATAAGGATGGCTCTACCAACTCAAGTCATCAGCCACTAGTCTGAGGTGACAAGAATAAAATGCTTTTCATGAAACTTAGCCCTGTGGGACAGTTCTATTACCTTTTGTCTTCTATGAGGAAAGAATTGCTCTGAAGTTGTGTTGGGGGCAGGGGGCACAGGATTGTATTACAAATGGAGGTCAGATTGAACCAGAGGCTCTACAGCCCTGGCACACTGAAGGACTGTGTGTAGGTGACAGGTACGTTCATAGCTGGAAGAGAAGCAGTCCTGGAGTCCAGGGAGATTTCTCCTGGTCATTGTTAGCGAGTTTTCTAACTGCTTTTGCTGGGCACAAAGGCTTCTGACTTTGACACTTTAGAAACAGGGCTATTCAGGAAGCAGGAAACCTTTTGATAGATACCATCAGTTTTCTCTTGCCAACCCTGGATCATGGCCAGCTCACCTCCGGGGAACAGCAGAACCGCAAGGTCATGTGTAAGGGGAGTTAGCCATGTGTAAGTGAGCTGGCCTCTTGGTCTTCCCTATGTATTAGCAATAAGGGTTGCCATGATTAGTTTATAGAAAAGAAAAACTGAGGCCATAGAGGTTACGTCAGGTCACCTAAGCTCACTGAGTTATTAAGGTGTGAAGCACTCATATATTAACATTGCTTAGAGAGAATGACAGGGTGACTCTCATCTCATGGCCTGTTGCAGTTACTACAATTCTTTCCTCGAGAGCCCTCTTCTTACCTCTCAATAAACCTCACAGCGGATACTACAGGTATGCCATTGTTGTCTGCAGAAGGTTCTGGACTCAGTTCAGGTGCTACGTGACTGAAATCAAAGGCGTCTGGGTCAGGCAATAGCCTCCAAATTTGATTTTCCTCTATTCCTCAGATCCATCTTGCCTTTTGGTTCCTGGAATCTATCAGTTTGCTTAGAGCAGTGACTCTCCACCTGTGGGCTTGCGACCTCTTTAGGGGTCACAAATCCGATATCTTGCATATCAGGTATTTATGTTACAATTCGTAACTGTAGTAAAAATAGAGTTATAAAGCAGCCATGTAATAATATTATGGTTGGGGGTTGGTACAATGTGAGGAACTGTTTTAAGGGGCCGCAGCATTAAGAATGTTGAAAAGCACTGGGTAAAAGCGAAGCCACCTGAGTAGCACAGAGGCCTCCCTGTAGAACAAGAACTTGCTAAAGCTCTGTCAAAAGCCAGTGTCTGCACTGTGCCATTAGGCCATAGTTGACTGTCCAGTGAAAACGTTGTTTGTGATCAAGTTTCACTTTCCGAACTTGCTGCAGGGGCATTTGCCACTTACTTCCGGTCCATTTCCTAACTCTAGCAGATTAACTCGAGGCTAATGTGGTGAAATCCTTTTCCCAGAAGAGCTTTGGGTGGAGCTGTCCCTATCTTGCTTGGCCCCTCAGCACTCTCCTGGCACTCACTACTGGCACAGATGCGAGCCATTTACTCATGTTGCTTCAAGCCACCTCTAGTAAGTAGGGCACCCACCTTCTACTAAGAAAACAGAGACGACTCCCCTTCCCTGGACTGTGGGGCAAGGATGACTCTTACCTTAATGGTGCCATCTAAAGGGAATATTGGATCTGCTGAGGACACAGAACTCTGTGATGTGGCTGAACCGTTATATGACGCTTCTCTTAGAACCTTACTTCCCTTTGCTTTGCCTTAGACCAGCCAGTCATGTTTTGAGTTCTGAGCCCATTTTCTTTCCCTGTAAGAACGAGCCTCAGCTTCTATGCTGAATTCCTCTTTGCCACTTGCATATCTGCTAGCCCCGTGCTTTGCACACATACTAAGGCTCGGCTGATGTGTTTTGAATAAATAACCCAAACACACTTTGGAAAATAAAAAGAATAACATTTAATTAACTCAGTGCAGCTGTGAAATCAGCCCGTATTGATACTGCTCACATAATGTCCCTTGGTGCACAGAATGTTGGCATCCCTAGACACATGGAAGTACCTGTTGCACATTGAATGCTGCAGGTAGAGGCTTCAGGATTTAGAGAGAAGTTTTTTAACCACATCATGTTGCCCCAAATGGAACTGTTGTGGCCCTGCCAGCAAGCACTTCAAGGACCATTCAGAGAAGGCTTTAAGTGATTTTTAAAATTGAGTTTGTGGGTTCTTTTTTTTTTTTTCTTTTGAGGAGTTGTCTTATTAAAAGAAATATCTCTGAGAAATTCTTAAGATTTTTCCATATAATTAGATGAATTAAATGCTTAGTGTATTACTATGATGGATCTTGACATCAGATTTAACTGAACAATGCAGCTTACATGGTATCTGTCATTGAGGAATGCAGATGGCTTTGGACCTTTTGTATAAATGGCTGAAGTTTTGATGCCTTGAAAAATCTGTGTCTCCTTGAACAGAACACAGCGTTCTGGGCCAGAACTTCTCTAAGAGGACAGTTGGTCTCTGTAACTCCCTAATTGTTACCATCATCATTAATCTTTGAAGTTATGAAGATTCTGTCTGTGACTCTAGTTATACCTTGAAACTTTTGGTACTTGGAATCTATGGCCTTCACCGAGAAGCACCCAAAGACTACAGAGGGCAATAGCTTGGACATTAGCATCTTGGTCCTCTGGACGAGCACTGCTTCCTTTGTGTATTCATCATTCAGTCAGTATTCACAGAATCCAGGGATCAGCATCGGTGATGTTGTAGTCATGGAACATGCTATAGAGGGCAGATTTAAGGCTACTGTAAAGATCCCTTTCTTTTCTATCTGGTGGATGGACAGTGTGGAGTGCTGAGGAAGCTGGCCTGTGTGGGAAGACAGTGAACAGCCCTTTCTTCCTCTGCATCACTCAGTAGATCCTACAGTGAGAGGGTGGTGCCTGCAGGCACGATTTCCCAGCATATGCGCATCACCGGCGAGATGAGTTGTCATGTCTACTCCTCTATATCATAACAGCGATTCCTTTCTTTTTTTATCCCATCACAAACAACCTGAAGTGCTGAGTGAATATCACAGATGCTCAGGCCAGAATTCTCCAGCCTCCTCTTTTATTAATTATGCTTCACATGGTGTTTCACGCCTACTCTGGAGAAGGACACCCCTATACCCAAGGAGGGACAGGAATAGCAGAGATGGACACATGGTTTATGTTGTATATCATCAGCGGTGACCTTCAGTGGTGACCCAACATAACCCCGCCCACAGAGTGACTTGTCTGAAGCACGGACCACGAGAGGAGGATGTCCGGCCCTGTTTTGAATTTTCCCAAAGGTTTGGTTGATTGGTGATTTATTTGAGCTAAAGTTTCTGGAAGCAAAAGTATAGATGGGCTCTCACCTCAGAGAGCTCACATGTTCAGAGATGCTAACTAAGTGTACAAAAGACATCAGCAGACAAAGCAGGTCACAATGAAGTGGGAAAGTTTATGCCACAATGACTTGACATGGATATTGAGATGAGATGGTAAGAGGGGTCAAATGCCATGACCATCACAGCTCTGGGATTGTCCTGACTGGGGTGATGGCAATACAGAAATGCAAGATAAATAAATATACAGAAAGTCTGCAATCAGGTGGACTGTGTATTCTGATGGAGACATATCAGAAAACCAGGAATCATTATTATATACAGCTGCCTGAGGATGTGGGTTTATTGTATACAACAGAACTAGGAAGCAGGTTAGCTGATTGGTAGGGCGTCTTTGTAGGGGACAGTCTCAGACTATAGTCACCAGGGAGGAGAAAACTGTGGTTGATAATTTCTGCATACAGTGTCAATAGCTATAGCCTAGGGAAGGCTTTTTTATTCCCATGGATCTGAGGCACTGGGTCCGTGACATGACTGTATGAATGTTATACACACACACGCACATATATACATACATACATACATGCACACACATACATACATACATACTCAGATCTTCATCAGCTCAGCAAAGACAAGGGAGATTAGCAAGATGAAAGACATGAGTTGGCTTTTAAAAGATGACTTTTGGAAAGCATATGTGGGAGGTAGTGAAGGTGAACCCCTCACTCTTGCCTCCTCCTCTGCAGAATGGTAGGGCTCCTGCCACCATTGTGTCTTCAAAGCTTTTTACTGCTGTGGAAAATCACCACTCAGTGCAACCACAGTATCACGGCCCCTACTGAAGCCTCAGCTCCAAGAATGTGTGCTTTGCACATTCATCCTGCACGGCAAGACGTCATCACCACTGGTGACACGTAACCCTGTACACCAGGGAACTTGTAAATAAATAAACCCTTACATTCCACATCAATCCATCTAGCCCCTGACAAAAACTTAAGGCTTGTACTGTAAGGTTAAAAATTATCCAAGGGTGCCCAGTGAGCTTGCTCCTGGGAACCTCTGAGGAAAGAGGCACCAGCCATGAGCATGGGTTGTCACAGCCTGTGTCCCTGGAAAGACTCTTAGACCTGACACTAGAAAGTTTGAGGAGAAAAAAAAAATGAAGAAGATGCTCCTATGTCACAGCAATCAGCTCACCCTGATGCAGTGGGGCTCGATCTGCCTTCGTCTGCCATGAACATGAGAAGGGAGGAGTCGAAGAGGAATCCCTGTCTTAGTTTGCATTCTGGGTAACTGTTCCAAGAAGCAACCATTAGAAGCCAGTTCCATTGAGGACACCTCCTGGTTTGTCACATTGCCTCGTTGACATCGGGGCGGGGAGGTGTGCCTTATTCCCTTTTAAGATGAACAAAGCAAACGCTAGAAGAAACCGTCTTTATTCAGAGTCATATGGTTGAAAGCAGAAGCACGTATCCCCATTCAGCCAATGAGATTTAAGGACAAATCTGAGAGCTGGTCTGCGTAGCTGTCACCAAGATACTGTTTATCATGACTAAATGCTTCCCATGTCTATGCTTTCTGAAATGTATCGTGTAAGCCACGGAATGCAATTACCTATACTGTTAGACTGTTGGAGGAAATGGGACTATAGCCACAAATCCATGGCTTATTGGTTAGGTAGTAAAGCAGGTCCATAGCTGAGAATCCTAGAAATTCCTCAGTTTGGGGATGGAGGCTGATTTTTTTCTTTTTTTACTTTAATTGGATTGGGGGGGTCTTCCAGTTTTTCTGGTTTGAGATTTTGTGTTTGAAGAACTAAGGCAAACAAAGTAAAACAAGAAAAAAGACAGTTTGCCAAAACGGCTGGTTATTTTTGCTAAAATGTTAATTATTCTCACTGAGCTGTGTCCTCAAATTTCTACCATTATCAATTTTTCATGCGAGAACTATTTCAAAATGTGAGCTCCAGGGAAACAGCACTAAGCCACATCGCTGCGGCTTAGCAGCTCAGACTCTCTGGCTCTCACCTCGGGAGCTCAAGGGTGGCATCAAGCCAGAAATTAGGTTGGCGCTCTGGCAGGAGGCAGGAGCTAGCCAGGACAGATTGTCTCAGGTGAGACCCAAGAGGCTGAGGATTTTAGGAGGGGGCACAAGAAGGCAGGCCCTACATTTCCCAGGGCTGGCTCCCTGTGCCTGGAGGGAAGAAACTGAATAGGCAGAATGGCGGCTTCACTGGGCCTTGCAGTCTCAGTCACTCTCTGATCAGATCTGAGTGTTAACACTGTGAACTGCAGCGGTTGGGGCATGTAAAAACATCTTTTCTGGTTTCTGGTAACCTCGGATTTTGGATTGGGGACAGGAGGCTTTCAGAGGGATATCAGGAAGAAACTAAATTCGAGTTGTGGGTAGAGATCACAGATGTGGGAGGTGGCAAGGTGGAACTGCAGCTCTGTTCAGGAGCTAACCCTGAATTCACTGTGCACCCTGAGCAACGGCCGGACCCCGCCATCCCCCCATGCCCCCCAGCCTGTCCCACAGAGGACTTGCTGATTTCGAAGCATGTTGAATCACGATCTTCCATTGCTGGCAACAAAAGTATCATGGAGAATCCACCCACGATTAATGAGCTTACACGTGTGCCAGGCACTGCGACTCCATGCATGTTACCTCATCCAGTCCTCACACAACCCCAGTCAGATACTGTCATCCCACTTGATTGCAAAAGGAGGCTCAGAGGCCAGGGAAGGTTGAGAAACCTGCCTAGGTTACACAGGCGGGAAGAGCAACTCCTGTTCATGTGAAGGCAGACCTTCTGACTGCAGGGCAACTCCTTGCACGTTTCCACTGTAATATCAGGTAGCACGTGTAATTGCTTTGGATGATATATTTGGGAGTTATTAACAGATGACCAGAAAGAATCTGAGGATAGTTCTAATTGCGATTCCGAAACGCTTTCCATAATCTGTTTATACTGGTCTCTTTGCAGAAGGCAAACTGTGAGGAGAGGGTGCCTGCAGAGCAGAGAGAAGGGGATGAGAGAGCCACAAAAGCCCCGCTCCTGGGTCCAGACTTTGTGTGTAAGACATGGGCAAGGTGTTCATCCGCTGAGCACCATGCAGTGTGGAAAGGGATCACCGGGTCATGGGGTCATGGGTGTTACAGGGCTGGTGTAGACTGAAGGAACTCCTAGCACAAAGCATGGTGGCCTTCTCTCATAGGTGATCCAAGAAGGTTACCAATGGGCAGCACAATATGGCCCTGGCCAGCAGCCCCAGCCTGGAGTTGAGGCTGGCAAGGATTCCTATCCTGCCTTAATTTCCTACTTTCCCTTTAAAATGAGGGCATCCATTCACTCATTATCTACATATCATCTCTATAATCTGTCTATTCATACCTGTCTACCCTCAGTCTAACCTAATCTGACATTGATTTGCTGAGGAAAGCTGACTCACACACAACACACAACAAACACACAACAGTCTCCTTGGAAACTGCAATCTGGTACTGAAACAGCAAAGAACAATGCATACCATACTATGATAAGTTCTAAGAGAGATGAGCCAGGGGATTACTGGAACCACAGTTACTGGAATTACCCTCAGTGGGGATTCTGAGTGCAGGGCAGGCACCGAAGAAATTTCCAGGGTGAACCTTAGATCATGAGTGACGTAAACCAGAGGGCTCTACTAGGGAGAAATGGAGAGAGGGGACATCAGAGGCCCAAGTCAAGTGACAGTTAAATCTGTTTGTGAATTGCTTGATAACAGGTCCCCGGTAGTATAGTGTGTGCCTGCTCAATAAATGACAGAGCAGTCCTTTAGACCCTTTGAAATATAGTGCTTGTTTGTTCAACATCAGGGTGAAGTCTGTGAACTCTCATGTGATCTTCTGGAGAGTTCAGTCTGTTGTTCCAGGTCCCAGTCCCTTTGTCTCCCTCCCACTGTGGTTCCCTAGGAGGGGAGCTGCTGGGGTGCACACAAGTCTCCTCTGCTTCGCTCTACAAATTTAAGAACCACTTCACACTCTGGTCATGCTCTTTGGCCCAGTGGTGGAAAGGCCAGCGGGCTTGTGTCACTGTCAATGGCCAGTGGCAGACTGCATGCTGCTATCCTGAGAGAACTAATGGAAGCTGGTGACTTCCTGAGCCTCAGAAAACATTCATGGAAACTTCTGGGGTCTTGTGACTTTTTAGGTGGTGTGACATGAGGAAGTCAACACAGGAATTTAGCAGTCAAGTGGTCAGTCCACAGGTACCTTGCAGACAGAGATGTGGGGTGACTCACCAGCCCCTCTATGTAGGGCTCTTGGTGCTCAGTGTGTGCCTTGACATATATCTAAGATCATTCACCACACCTTCTAACTGAGCCTGATTCTCTGCATCCACTGACTTTTGAGAAGACAGTATTCAGTTCTCAGAACAGCACTTTGAGAGAAACTTGACGAAGTGAAGTACACAGAGAAACCGTCATGTGGAGGTACTACAGTCCTACTGGGTCCAATGGTCACTTTGTCACTTGTAGTGAAAGGGCAGTAGTGATACAGCGCATTGATGGTGTTGCTTGCTCTGCAGAGCTATCAGGTAGGACAGACAATGAGCACTGGTTTCTTTATCATGCTTGGTTAGGAAGGCCTGAAGGTCTGATTGAGCACACAATGTGTTGGGTGTGGACCTGCACAGGACAGGAGCTATGAAGATACCAGAGAAGAGATTCCCCAATACAGCTGGAATGTGCTTGGTAACTGAGACATGTGACCAGGACTCCAATGTCAGTTGGAGCCCAGTTAGTTGTGCCGAGGGCCAGAATAAATGAGGACTGTTTGCTATAATTTTGGTTTTTATTGTGAGTAAACTGGTAACCTAGGTAGCTGTTTGGGATGTCATTTAGATCACCAGACTTCTTTGAGTGTGGTTCTGAGGAGAAATGGTACGGGAAAATGTGAGAATCTCCCAGGAGGTATGGTCTAGGGAGATGAGGATGATGGTGTTAGACATTGTCCTGCAGATGTGCATGGCTCGTGGATGCTGACGAGGGCTGAGCCAATGGGATCTGCTGGCTTGTTGCATATAGGCTTGGGAAGCACCCAGAGCAGGTCTAAGGTTAAGCCTGAGCAGTGGAGAGACCCCCACTGCTGATGATTTAGATGAGAAGACTATGGGAGAGGGAAGTTTATGGAAAGATCCAGACCTTCGTGGATTCAATACCTTGAGATGCCAACTAGACTTCTAGGTAAGAAACCACTAAGATCATGTGATCCATTGAACTGGTGTTAAAAGAAGTCTGGCTTGGAAATACAGTCAGGAGGCAGCTGCCACAGTTGGAAAGAAACATAATTACTATCGAATGCAGGAAGGATTCCGATCCTCTCTTAACCTAAGGGGTTGTGTGGAAACTATTCCTAATCACTAAGTGTTCTGCCTGTTCATTGTTCATTGATAAAAGTTAAAGTTTAAATAATAGGGCAGAGAATGGAATAGTTTAGAGTAGATACATAGGATAGACAAGAATAAAGCCAAAAGAAGGCTGGTGAATGCTCAAAATTTAATATAAATTAGGTGACCAAATCCTCATAAAGATGACTATTATTGCTTCTGGTTTAAGGACTTACAAAGGGATCAGTGATTGCCCAGACCCAGTCAGTGAGCTGCAGTACCAGGAAAGGGAGCCATGCCTGTGTAACTCCAGGCCCAGTTACCTTCTGTCAAGTAGCAGGTTAAGGGCCAGCGACCATAGAAACTTCTGGAATCAGAGTTCACTCCTTTATTTACAAAGTCAAACTTCTCATTCCAGGAACTAGTCCAGACTAGTTTCTGTAAAGTGGGGCCTGGGCGCTGTATCTGGAGACGCCCATCTCATTGGAGAACTATTCCATTAGTCCCCAAACAGAGGACACTGTATACTTCAGCACCGGCTTCCCCGAGATCGCAAATGAGCAAAATCTGCTTCTGATTAATGAGGAAAGCATGGCCAGGGAACCCAGCACATTACTTCACATTAGCATCCTTAGTTCAGGCCAGAAAACCTTTCAATTAAGGAGAACCATATTAGCCAA
The DNA here is from genome assembly GCA_021653895.1 of Mastomys natalensis. Classification (NCBI taxonomy): domain Eukaryota; kingdom Metazoa; phylum Chordata; class Mammalia; order Rodentia; family Muridae; genus Mastomys; species Mastomys natalensis. The sequence goes on along the minus strand of JAJTUV010001383.1, from coordinate 587,740 downwards.
CATACACAGAGTCCGCAGATGAAGGACTCAGCTGGCTTTTCTACGTCTACCCTGGACTCCTTTCCTGTAGGTAATGAAACCACCATGATGTTGGGTCATTTTTCTGGGAGGCACCTACAGACAATGTCAGCGACCCGTCTGTTTATTTGCTATCTTTTCTCCCAAGGAAAGTTCTCTCTCTTCCTCTTCCTACTGCTGAGTATGTGTCTTTTCAAAAAAAAAAAAAAAAAAACAAACCCAAAAACCTCACTGTTGGACTAGCTCAGAATTGAATGTCAGCGACACAGATATGGGGGATAAGACAGCTCATTCAAGGTGAAATGGAAAATACTGCTTGGTCTGTTTATCACACAGTACGAGGGAAGGAAGGAAGGAGAGACAAGCAAGATGGAGCAGTGTCACTCAGTAGAGATGGGCAAGCCATGCCAACAGTTTTCCCTTTCCAGAACACCAAAGAAGCCTTTGTTACCTGCTCTGTATTTTAGCCTAAACAGGAAACACCTGATCCCAGTTTAAAGGCTGGAGAACTAAAAGCAGTCTGTCCCAAGGTGAAAGGACCTGAATGACACACACATTCTCTCTGTCAGGGGGCTGGGGAGCCAGCTTTGTGTGTGAGTCGTGCAGGCTGCTTCTGCGGAGGGTCGGGGGTGGGGAGGGTTGTTTCTGCACAACGCAGTCCTTTGCTTTTGGTGATGACCAAGCAAGCATCTATAGTCTCCCTTCTGACTCTGCTTGCATGGAGTCCCCTTTCCAGCACCAATTATGAGAGACAGACACCAGAAGGCTCCCTCCTATGAAAGAGTTGCCTGGAATGAGCTCCACCTTCCAGGCTGCAGACCTGAGGGATTGTGCTCGGAGCACATCCTGACACTGGAAAATATTTTTGACCTTTGACTTTCCTCTTCTATGGCACAGGAAACCCAGCTACAAAAGATAGCAGCATGACAAGGTTTATCTTACAGGACCTGGTGGCACAAAGCCACATTGGATGAGGAAGGGTAGGCACCGAGCCATTGACAAGAAATGTAGCATCCTTGGCTCACAAGTGACTGATCTCTTGATGCCCTGGGGACGTGATACATTCCAGAGGAGACTGTGCCAATGAGTGCTTTCCTACTAAGTGTGCCAGTAGTGAATTAACACAAGACCATCTGAAGTAAATTTGGATGATGATGTTAATTTTAATATTACCCATCAAAAGTTATTTTTAGAGAAATATTTTAAGAAAATGCCCAGATTCCCAAGCAGTTTGAAGAGCAGTCACACGAGGGGCTGACCTGTCACCCTGAGGAGACAGCTCCACAAAGAAAGCAAATATTTAGTGTGGGCACCAGCTACACCCAGCCATGCCAGCACAAAACCTACATCCTGGAGGCCCTTGCAAGAGCCAGCCCCAACTCTTTGTTCAGAAGCTCAAGAGGGCAATTAGTATCTCTGACTTGGACTTAAGACCCTTTAAGTTTCCAGTGGTTAAACAAGGCGGAAAGAAAATGGAGACGCCAGTGTTCAGAAATTACCATCTTCAAAGAGGGGGTCTGGCCCAACCGCAGGAAGGTTGGTCAGACATGTGATCTCCTTTTGTGATAGCACGGAGATACCCTAAACTGCCAGACCACTGTTTATGAGGTGGGTCTGGCTAGGACTACCGGGTCTAGAAGGCTTTGAGTGGCTTGTTTATTTTCCTGGGTCTGAAGCTGATGGGATAATTGTGAAGGGAGGCCGTGGGTTTGATTGATGCTTAGACAGCAGGCTTTCATTGTCAGCCAGGAAACCTTCAGTGTAGCTCACCACAGTGCACCAAGGAGACCTCAAGTGCGCGTGCATGTGTGTGTGTGTGTGTGTGTGTGTGTGTGTGTGTGTAGGGGCTGTGGCTCTTGCCTTTAAGTACAAGCCAAGACATTTCTCTGTGGTATGGGCACCACACAGTCATCAGGAAAGTGAGGGCATCAACGTTTCAAACCTGTGCTAACCCCACACTAAGATGAATTTCCTTTCCTCCTGAAGTCAGGCTTCCTCGGACTAACAGGATTACACAAATGGCTTGCATCTCAGCTCCTGCAGTGTTGTCAGCAGCAGGGCATGAAAGTCCAGTTCCATCAGTGCCTCATCCAGGGTTGGCGACCTCCTCAATGAGATCTCAGGTGATCTCAAGAACAGATTTTTTTTTTTTTTAATGGTCCTCTTTTTAGAATTCCTGTCAGGAGGCTGGACCTAGAAGCCACGTGAATGAGGTTTTACACTCTTTACCTCTGCAAGGCTCCAGCGGTCATTAGGGCAGTCTAGATGGGCCACAGGCCTGCCATTTGCAGTGGTCTAGCTCAGCAGCAGAGAGAGTGCCCAGGAACTGCTGCTCTGTCTGGACTCTCACTGAATGAAGTCACACTATCTCCTCCATGCTGTCTGTTACCTTGGCCCCCAAGCCACCGTTAACCTGCCAGGTTATGAGCAGTCTGTGAAAACATGACCTTGTCCCTGCTGCTGCCCTCCTTTCTGTGACATACAGATAACATTCTAGGCCAGGTAGCAGGTAAATGTTCTAGACCATGGTTATCAGCCTGTCACTTCCTACATCATGTCAAGTGTAGGAGTCAAACCTGCTTATTTAGTAAGTCTGAATAGAACTCAAGATTTTATACTTACAAAAATGTTGCAGCTACTGTTTTGGGAACTACATTCTCTGAACTGGATTTCCAGTCCTGCACCATGGTGCTCTATGGTGTCTGTTCCACTGTCTTGGTGCTTTTGTCTACCAATAGGGCAGACATAACTACATATATTCAGCTCTCAGCAGAGGGCCCAGTTTACATGTGGGCTGGTGTCTCAATTGCTACTTTTGATCATGAAGGCGTATTGGTACCTGGGGCTTAACTTTCAAAACAGACATTTCTTTCTGGCATTAAGACCGTGGAGACTTTAACTCAAGAACTGCAAACTAATGAAGTTCTATGTGTGAACTGTTGACAAAAGAACATTCTGAGTGTGTGTGTGGGCCTCCCTCAAATGCTGAAGAATGACCATTTGTGGGCTTTCTCTCTGACCACAAATATAATAGTTTAGGGATAAAACATTCTTTTTGTTTCCCTCCATCCCTTTCTCTTCTCTCTCTCTCTCTCCTCTCTCTCTCTCTCTCTCTCTCTCTCTCTCTCCTCCTCCCTCCTTGGTGATGGGACTGGTATCTCTGCTGATGTAGAAATAAGATTGCCAATAACATCTTGGAATGTTCAGTCAAGCTCAAGTATCAGGTAAGCAACTAATAATTTTTTTAGTATAAAAAGGTCTCATGTAATCTTTGAATTAAAAAATTCTCGCTGAATGTAGGCATTGAACAAAAGCTATGAAAGAGAATATAAAGCTAATTGATTTTAGCTAGAATTCTGTCATTTTTCACTTTTGGTGGTAAAAAGGTGCATAAAATAGATTCTATGTTCCATTTAAAAAAAAAAAACAAACCATGTAAAATCCAATGTGAAATGCCACCACTTCAGATGGCCATCTGTGTAGACATTTACTGGAGTATACAGACTTCGGGTCTGTTTAATTTCAAAGTGTGAAGTATTTTATTTGCAACTTATTTTTATAATAAGTCTCATAATTCATAGTTCATCTGAAATCCGAGTTTAACTCAGACTGTATTTTTACTTGTTAAATCTGATATTGCTAACTGTGAGAGCCTTTGGTACAGCTGACCTGGAAATCTGAGCAGGAAATGATGCGTCGTGCCTTTGATGCCAGGTGGCTTGGCCTCTGTACAAGAATAAGTGCAGCTTCCAGCAGTTGCTGAGGAAGCCGAGAGTTCCAGGTTCCTACCTCGCAGGATGAGGGACTCAGCTGGGAGAGGCTATCTCCTTCACTTTGGAAAACACATGCCAATCTTTGTTGTGACTGAGCAGTTTTATTGTTCTTTAATGGACAGAAATGCCAGATAACCTGTTAGGTGTGGGCCAGTTTACAAATCACCACCCAATCTTATATTCTGGGTTTCTCACCCATATGTTCATATATTATCTTGACAGTACCCTCAGTGCAAGCATGTTCTTTCTACATGGGAATAGCCTCGGCTGCTCTGTAACGTCACCCACTGGTTACACAAGTCCTTATTGAAACATGGTTTTGTTATGAATTGGTATCGTTAATTCTATCACCTTCACTCTTGCTAAGATAACATGTGTGTTTACTTATCAATGTTGAGTTTCATTTTAGGAGAATCGGATACATGTTACAAAATGTTTGTAAGAGTAGTGGAAGATGCATTGGTAGAACTAGAGATGCTGACTTGGGCTCACTGTTTTTCTTGGCTAGTCTAAAAACCATGAGCTCTGCTTGCTTCCTCTTCATTGGTCATGCTAGCCAGGCTTAGGTCTGCATAGGATGGAAAAATAAAGAAAGACAGATTCATGGCTTCAACAATGCAAGTCACTTTTCCCCCAGACCTCAGCTTCCATCCTGAGGATGCTTCGTGAAGAGACTTTGTTGGAAGAACTCAGGGTCCCAGCCAATAGCCTCATATGAGTTCTCAAGTCCAGTGGAGGCTGTTTCAGGTTCACTTTCCAGAGCCTGCTAGCATCCTATCTTCTACTATGAAAAGCCAAAGAACTATCTGGTTACACACACACACACAAAGTGATAATTACTATGTTAGTTTGTTTTAAACGACTGTTTCCTCCTCTTCCACTACCATTTTTGTGCAGGAGTTCATCATTATGCAGTGCAGAACATTCCATTTTGTTCTATATCCGCAACATGTCAGGTGCTAAGATGGGGCTGAGAATTCCAGAAAGAAAAAGTCTCTCTTTCACAACCTGCTCTCTAGTCAGCCCTGTTCCCTACCCCAAGCCAGGAAATTCAAAACTTCATTGTTTCCTTCAAGCCAGCCTCAGCAACCTTCCTCAAGCTACAGAGAAACCAGAGATTAGTATTTATCATTTCAAGTGTATGCCACGCCCCATGCCACCTCAGAACCCACCCCCATCTTTCTGCCCTTGGCCAGGTCCTGGTTCCTGCCCTTCTTTCAATCCTGCTCCAGGTGCTTTGCTTTTCTTGCTACAAACGTGCAAATCTCATCATTTCTATAAGCTAATGAACCATTGAAATCTTCCTCACCCATAAATTCTCACTGTGGCTTCTGGTTTCTTTCTCTCAACCTTGGTAATTACGTCTCTAGATTGCCCGTTTTCACTTCCAATGTACACCCCAATCCATTGCAACCTGGCTTCCACTCCAGTGAAGTCATGCCCATCAAAATCTGAGCATCTAGGTCTATGTCAGCGCCATGCACCGGGCTAAGCACCTAAGATGCAGAGGGGGGTCTTGGCAGACCCAGCATCCTTGTAATTTACAGTCTAGTTGGAAAGGCAGTTTTTGGAACAAATTAACTTGGAGACAGGTACACAGTTTGAACTATTTTGAAGGACAATGGAAACAGGTGTTGACTCTAAGTGTCCACAGACAAGGAGTCTCTGAGGGTGGGGGTGGGGGGGGTGGGGTGGGGTGGGGTGGGGGGGGTGGGGGTGGGGGGAGTGATGTTCAAGTTGAATAACCACTTCTAATCCCTTATATGGCTTGAACGAACCCTCTGCAGAGCTTGCTAGCTACTTCCAACTGCCTGGCACTAAACTCTAGGCTCTTGTCTGTTTTTTTGGTTCGTCACGTTCCTGTCCTCCTAATTTGGTCCTGTTTGTGACTTTGTCATTAGCTTCTTGTCTCACTCAAGTCCTCTCCAGCCAGTCTCAAACCACCCACAGCTTCAGGCTCCCCCAGGGGCTGAGCCCTCCTTCACCCTGGATGCCCTTCCCAGGAGATTTCCTCCAAGCCTTCAGCCTTTGTCTAAGCCGCCTTCTGGCAGTTCCACTGGATTTCTACTAATCATTTGAAGTCTAGAGTGTAAAAGAATCTATCTGCCTCTTCCTACTCCACTCAGTGTCGCTGAAGCTTCCTTCCTGTCTTTGCTTAGGACTGAGGACCAATCAGATTCCTCTCTCCTCCATTCTGTGGCCTCGCCCATGTACAGGGCATTTTAAAGATACCACTGAGCATTGTGGATTCCATCTTGGCTCCTCTGCTTTCACATCTAGCCCATATTGTATCTGACAGCCCAACCCAGGACAATAGCCACTACTGTCCTCTAAGCCCCACTCCTCCCTTCCATCGACTGATGGAGCTAACATTTAAATTGTGCTGCTGCTCAAATTTCCAGTGCAGTCTGTTTAGGTCCTGCTTAGGTCTGTCTCTGGGCTTACCCAGTCCTTCCTTTGGCCATGCCTTGGGGCAGGAGGAGATGCCCAATCTGAGCCTTTATCTGCCGCCCTCCACAGTCGCCCACATCCAGGCACCTGTAAGCTCAGCCCCCCTTGCTCCCAGGCAGAAGGGTTATGGAATTCTTGCCCAGCCAGGGCTGCTTCTCAGTGCATTTCTTCATGCTCTTCATCTGCAGCTGTGGGGGTTCTTGCTTCTACTTGCAGCGTCCTCTTTTACAGACCAGAGTAAAACTTGTAATCCTAATTAAGTCTCAGTAAAAGTCTCCCATCTGTTCCCTAACTCTTCAAGGGCTTCACCGGTACCCTCTCCGCTTTCCTTGGATTTCCTAGCCCATCATACCATTTAGACACCAAATAAAGGAAGCAACCTCTACAAGCTGAAACGTGCGTCTCACTTGCTACTACGACCATGGCTTGAACTTCTAGGGCAGGAGACTCCGGAAGCAACTCAGCCCAGGTACGTGCGAGATTACGAATCAGGTAATTCTTCCCTCTGTGACAGTTGCCTGTGAAGTAAAATCTTTAAAGCAATGTCACAGAAGTGAACACTCACATTCAGCCAGATTAAATGACATGCCTTAGGCCACAAAACCAGAAGGGTCAAGCCAAAGTCCCCATCTAATATGTTTAAAGTAGTTTTAAAATTGAAAGCTCAAGTGGAAAACTTGTTACCTTAAGACATTGTTTAGGATTTGGTGTTGGTTCTTGATTAGGGTTCCTTCTGGGAAAGGAAGGATTGTTACCATTGTGATGCAGAGTGATAAGCTCCTGAATTCTCAGATACAGTAACTAATTCATTACTAGTAGCAATCCTGGAGTAGCAAGGAAAAGACTTATTTGCTCAGTGGCAGGAAAATAATTTTCTAATCTTTGCATTAAGGTGGAACTTTTGCTGAGGGTCGGGAAGGCAAGTCATCACCACTGCTACAGCAGGGTTGACTGTGGCCTAGGAAACAGATGCATATAAAGGATGAACCATCCTTCAGATAGGGCAAGGAGTGATGACAACAGGCAGCCATTGAAAGAGATTTCAGCTGGCATCTCCATAAAGTGGGCTCAAAAAGCATGTGCCCGCTCTTGCCTGCCGGCATCACATGGCTCTTTGCAAGTAGTACAAGTTTCATTCAGAGAGTGGAGGAGCTGCAACAGCTGGCCAGAGTCCGGCAGCTGTCAGGATATCTGGCAAATAACCCCGGTGATGAGGTGCCATTTCCTAACTTTCAGCAGACTCAGACAGGATTACACTGTGCCCACCCCACTGGCGTTTCTGTGCCCGTGGCCTGGATTCAGGGCCAGCATGGGAAAGGAAGGGCCCAGTTTCCTTCTTTCTGGCTCCTCACAAGTCTGCTGTGAGCCTGCGCCCTTCTGCTTCGGCTGTTAACTTCTACTTTAATGGGTGGAAAAAGACCTGAAGCATCGAGAAGTTATGAGATTTACTGGGCCTTTAAGGGTGAGCCAGTAATTAGGTGAAAAGCTCTCCTCTGGGAAGTTAGTTATATGTACACAGAAACAGCTCTTTCTTTTTGTCCTTACTAGTGGGTTCCTTCTTTCTCCCTTAGACTTCGTGCCAACCCTGCAAAGCAGGTATGAATCAACCCCATTCAACAGGGAAGAAAACCGAGGCTGAAGGGGACAAAGCAACTTGTTTGTCCGCCTGAGAAGTGGTTCCATTAGGAGGGGCCTTGGCCCACAGCTTCTGTTTGTCTGTGTAGATTTAAACACCATCCACACACCTCACTCTCTCTATCAGTGGTCCAGCCTAATGCCACTACATTCAAATAACTTCCCAAGGGTCCGTTACACAGTGTTATCAACATGCAGTCTGTTCCTTATTTTTAAAATATGATCACACTTGATAGCATTTTAACTTTATACATCAAATATTAGAACTTCAGTAAACTACTGGTTATTATATTAGATTTGTATCTGGATGTGTTCTACCCCTTTAGAATAGATACATTGTTTCTGGACTATGCATTCTTTGTATATAATTCCTCTGACTTCCCTCCCTCCAGTTCTAACTCACCCCCTCAACCCTCGCCTCCATTCTAACTTACTGTCTCCCAATCTATCTCCCCTCCCCGCAGCTGCTCTGTGCCACTAGCAGAGTGACCTTCAGCAGGTGGAGATAAAGACTGCTTTTCATCTCTCCCCAATGATTTCTCCAAGGGGAACCACAAAGCTGCTTTGAAGTGCAGGAGGGAGCTTCCAGGGAAGGGGTGGATAAAACTGAAGGAAAAGGTGGATTTGAAACAGAGTTAATCTCTGTCATGGAGGTATGGATGTTTATTGGGGAAAAAAAGGCCAGATTTTATTAGGACATCAGAGACTGTAAAGAGAGCATGTTTTCAGTTTGCAAACTTGGGTCCAGGATGGTGGTATTAGTTTGAAAGGATCTTAGGTCAAGCATCAGTTTAGCAGCACAGTGGAGCAAGCAAGTGGGGCAGAATGGCCACTCCAGGAAGGAAGCCTTCCCTTGGATTTATGCTGCAGAGGATGGCCAAGTACATGAGTTGTAGAGTAATGATCTGGGGTGTCTACATTTGTTGTTTAGAACTTAGACTACACACAGAGAAACCCTGTCTTGAAAAACCAAAACCAAAACAATTTGGCTTTACAGTTTGTCAGAACAGCTATTTATTTGAATAATTTGTAAGCATATGTGAACGATATTTTTCCAGTTTTAAGAAATGCTTTATGAATTTCCACATGTACCAGGAGATGGGTTGGATAAATGCTGTCACCCACTTCTGGGCATGAGGACCCCCTGAAAACTGCCCAGGAACAGTGAGGAGAGCAGCACAGAGACCAGTAGAGGAATCTAGACTCTCTGTGGAGGTCTTCATTTCCCTATAGGCAACCTCCTCTGTCCCCCCTCTCTCCCTTCTTTGTCAAGATGCATGTATCTTTTTTTTTTTTTTTTTTGTGAGGGTGGCAGTTTTCACTTAAGTCTAATCGCATTGGGACCCTGAAGCATAGTCCTTATTTGCAAGGAAGGTGTTTGAAGGCTCAGTGCTGACTGGGAGCCTGGAGGCCTGAATCTGCATGCAGGGTTGTGCTTAAGGAGAGATGGTTTGCCACAGTTCCAGAGGGCTTCTGGGTACTTAGTGCCCTGAAATGAAAGATCCTTGAGAAAGTTCAGCCCTTCTCTCTGGCAAAAGAGCTAATCAAATGGCAGCCAGCCAGACACCCTGGATTAGGGTCCATCCCAATTCTAGCCCTACTCCCAGATTCAGGTGACCAGAAGCTGTATATGCCCTTGAGAGGCCATGGCTTCAGGCAGTGAAACTGAATTGGCTCATGAGCCCAGAGCATCGCCAGTGTGAGGGCCTCGAGCCACGGCAGGTCAGGAGGAGGCCCTTTGACTTTTTTCTCATTTCATGCCCCTCCAATAGTATATACCAGTTATATTTAATCTAGCCCTTTGTTCAGATCTTTAAAGCAATGATTTTGTTTTAGGTGTTGATGAAATATACTCCTAGTGTTACAGGCTTATAAAAATTCAGCCAGGTTCACAATAAATGTCTAGTGGCCTCCCCTTTTCATTTTCCTTTTTCTAAAGGTTTAGCTAATAAGAGTGGATCGTGAGCAAAGACACCTCTGGCCGAGAATGACAAGTTGAGTTGGATCCCTGGGATCCAAGTCACCCTCTGACATCCACATGCCCATGGTGGCACATTCGCTGCCAACCTCCATACAATGAATCACTGAAATTTTAAAAGGGGCTAAGTAATTATAATAATTAATATCCTTATTAATTTATTCTTTTGATTTAGTTGAATTTGCCTGGTAATTTACTTTAATGTCTATTTTTGATACTGCCTCACTTAACCAAGAGGAACAATTTAAATCCGTTTCAGAAAGTCATGTGCTTGATTATGTATAGAAAACAGCTTCTGCCTGGACCTGGTGATGTCTGACGAGATGGCTTCAGTATGGACATTTGGTCACTAAATCCCACAAGTCTGAAATGCTGGAGTTGCTACTATTGTAAAGGATTCAGATTAAAACAGCAGGTCCAGATTTGTAATGAGAGGGATGGCTGACTTACCAAAACCACCTCTTTCCATTTCATTTACATACACATGAGTTTTACAGGTAAATGCTTGGAAATGCCCACTGGTTTTATAAAGTGTTAACTACCTACCCCATTTTCTTTCTTTTGAAAAGTAATGGCAAACATCTTTATGTACATTTCAATCTGATCTAGGTTTAATCTATCCCTCCATCATCTCGGATGCTGTGGGCCTCATCTGCTTGGAGTTCTTGTTAACGAACTTAATGGAAAAGAGGGAGGGGCCTTGGATATTTTCCTGGCTACTATGGAAGCACTGATTTGTGATTGACTGATTGGCATAAACCAAATGACTATCAGACATGATGCCATTTTGGTATAGAAACAAAACAGCTTTATTTGAAGCAGACAGACTGCCAGTTAGGAGGACTATACCGCTGTGGCAGCTCGATGTGGATTCTAGCAGCTCAAAGTGGAACTGAACCTTTTAACATTGGTCAGCATCTAGTCTAATTTGGTAAAGTTAAGTTAATTAGAGTTTTCCTCCCCACTCTGATTTAAGCATTTGTGGTATTTCTTCTGTGAAGACACAAGTGACGAGTCTCTGGAAGGATTCAGTATTGCTAGGTTTGCACAGGCGGTCCCTTATCTGAGGCAAACATAGGAAGGCTTCTAGACCTTCATGCAGGGCCTGACGAGGGCTAGTGAGGAACAGCCCCAGAAGGAGAACTTAAAAGGCAGAACAGGTTCACAGTAAGGAGATCAAATGCTCACACTGAAAAGAATGCTTTGTAAGATTTCTCTAACTGGAAATGGCGATTGCATAAAATGATGAGATCATGGTACGTCGTTTCTTCTAACAGAGCTCAGGCCTCACCCTGTGATCATCTTCCTTTACAACCCCTCCTCCCGTAGCCTTTTCCTTTTCTCTTTTTCCCCTTTTACTTTCATAGTTTTCCTCCTAAAATTTTCAAATGAGGGGAAAAAAAACATTATTTATTCAAGGTCGGCTTATTTTGTATAAACAACATAATGATTTTGATTTCCATCATTTTTCTGCAAATGATGAATATTTTTGTGACTGACCATATTTTCTTTATCATCATCTGTTGATAGAAACCTAGGTTCATACTATAACATGTCAGGGGCAGCCCTGCTTATACACTGAAGGCCTAAAATCAGTCATAGGCCTGACATACATGCCTGCTAACACAAAGCCTTGGGTCTCTGTGGAAAAACACTGAAACAGATGACTAGAAGCTATTGTAAACAAGCAGCTTTGGTGGAAAACTGCCAGGCTGGATAGTTATAGACCTTGTAGATGGGTAACCTTGGTGGATAATACCAACTTAGGTAAAGACAAGTGAATCATAGGCGGAGTCATAGTGATCTGTCCCCTGAACCTTCACCCAGCTGACACTCTGTTCTGGAAGATATCTGTACTCCCCCTGAACACCTACACTCTGTGTCATCCCCTTCCCCACATCCTGCCTTTTTGTATATATAACCTATGTGTGAAAAAATAAAAATTGTGATCTGATCAGACTATAGACAGATCATCATTTCTTGTGTCTGCCTGTTTTCCCCCATCTTCTCTTTCAGGTGACCTCCTCAGACCCCTGTTTAATACCCTGCTGGACAGGACAATAACATGGTCATTGTGAACAATCACACAAAAATACAGGTATCCAGGTATTATATCCAGTTATTAATGTATGATGATGTAGAATCCTTTGGGTATATACACAGGAATGGCATAGCTGGACCACAGGGCAGCTGTCTTTTATTTTTTATTTAGGCTAATTTTCAAAGGCTGTGAAAATGTACATTTTTCATTCGTCATGTTGTCATACTTAAAAATAACTCATGATTACAAAAAAAAAATCTTAAAAACAAACAAACCCTTTACTACCCATTCATGATGGTTTGAATGAGGAATGCCCCCATAGTTTCACATACTTGACTATTTTATCCTTGCCTGATGGCACTATTTGGGGAGATTTTTAGAGCCTTTAGCTGGTAGAGCACTGCTGAAGGAAGAATGTCACTGGAGGATGTCTTTGAGAGTTTAGAGCCTTGTCCCAGGTGCAGTTCATTCTCTCTGCTTGTGTTTGTGGTTAAAGCTAGACTCTCAACCTCTTGCTCTGCTCACCTGCTGCCATGCCTTCCTCATCATTGTGGACTCTTCCTCTGGAATCTAATCCAAAACGAACTCTTCCTTTGTAAGTTGCTTTTGGTCATGGTGTTCTATCACAACAACAGAAAAGTAACCAGTACACCACTAAAAGAAAAGATTGATTTCTTGATGTGCATCAACTACAAATCATCCTTTGTCATCTGGCCTTGAGACAGTGTCATATTTCTTTCCAGTCTTCAATGGTTGTAAATAGAGATCATGGTATGAATGCAATCTATATGTGCTTATTAATGATCTGAAAATAATTTCAGAAGAAATATGCTGTCTGACAAGTAATAAATTATCAAGATAGCTCATCCTTGAGCACAGAACATCTTTAAGTCATCAAATGACCTAAATTATGTCTATTTCTTCCATGATTAATAGCCCAGCAACTAGCCTTCTTCCCCACCAGTCTCCTTTCATATCTGACTGGAGACTTTCCAATCCCTTGAACCTGGTCCATCGGCGAGATAGGAAAGAATGACTGAGGGCCAACTTTCGTGCTGGACATAAAGGATTTAACTGTTGACAGTTTTCTGGCCAATACTCTCTTGAAGTTGAATCAAGAACCCACGAATCTCCTCTAGACTGGCATATCAGTTAAACTCCACACATATGTTCTGTTTTACAAGTATTCACTTTAATTATGTACATGGGGAAGAGACATGGGCACCCTCTCTAAGGAGATAATGAGTGTCATTGTCATGTCATCAAGTGGTAGTCAGATCAATTTTCAGTGCTTCAGTTTGTAACTAACATAGTTTATAACATTGATATTGTTCCTAAGTTGAATATATAATATATATATAGATTAAGTGTGTGTGTGTCTGAGTGTGTATGTATGTATGTATAGAATGGAACTGGTGTCATTTTCTTTATCTGTATATGATGAACACAAACTAGGCTGGATTTGGGGGTGGAGCAATAACTTGGCATCTGTTCCTGCTAGCTCCATGATCTGTTTATGATCCTCTTTCAAATTGCCTTTTGTTTTTACTTTCATAATTTAGAATTTATAGATAATATGACCCCAAGATGGTTGAAATTGATGTGTTGGTAAATGTTACTGAGTAGCTCTCAAAAAAGAAAAAGTCCCAAATTGTTACAGTTGTCCATTTTCATGATATGAATACTCATGACATGGCTGATTCTGGGCTACCAATGTGAGATCCATACCAAGGCATTTGAAAGAGATTGGCACAGGTATCTCCACCTACTAGTAGCCAGTTCCTGTACAGTGTAGAACTTAAAGTTACTAAGTTCCTTCCCAGAATGACTGAGATGTATATAATTGAGAAAAAAATAGTCAAAAATGAATTCAAATTTAATGAAAAAAAAATGGTCACATTTGTATCATTTTCTTAGGATTTCAAGTTGTGGTCATGCTAATTTGCTAAAGGCTGGTAGTCCACACTCTCTCTTTTAAAGAAAACTATATCCATATGGCAGTATTTTAAAATGATAACTCCCCTTTGTCAGAAGAAATATTTAGAATCTGACCTAATGCTTTAAATGCTTTTGTTGTAGTTCCAACAGCAGTTTTAAGCCAAGCTAGAGCAGCACTTTAACTCCACCACCCTGAGGATTAATGTGTACATCCTGGAAAGTTGGCAGCATAGAGCCTGGTACCCATCCATGCTATTTGCTGACAACAGTGAGCAGCAGAACAGAATTATTGAAATGCTGTAGACAGTGCCAGCTAAAAATACACTGACTAAAAGGGATGTAACATTAAGCAATCAATCCAGGAGGAGATGCTAGGCCTGATTGTCACAGTAGGAGCTATGCATGCCATGATCTATTGACAGAACCCATAATTTACTACAGTTTGAGTTTAGTCTTCATGAGACAATTACCTATCATAAAGCTTCAGCAAGAAAAATAGCCGGGAACATAAAAATATTCTAATTTTTACACAGTTCACAATGTGTACAACTTCTAATAGATGAGGTAAATCTGCATTATTCACAATTGAGAGTGGTGGGAGACCAAAGCATATTCTGTGCATGTCAACCATGAGATATCAACCATAAGGGTAGTAACTCTTCTACACAAACCCAATGTACTTGTAAATAGAATTTGGTCTTCATATTGAGCCCCCAAACAGGCTCTTTCCATCCAATTTCTTGAGCTACTGCACACAGTACTCAATAGGATCAGTTATATCCATCACTTCAAAGCTCTGTTTCTGCACATGCTCCACAGAGTTGGCCACCTTCTCTTTGTTCTCACCAGTGATATAGCAGATGGACTTCTGTGTCTCTTTCAGGTGAGATACATACTCTGACAGGGAAGTCATCTCCAGACTGAGAGCTGTGACAGTGGGGGAGCTTAAAGAGAGGGGCTGATGGTTAGTAGAATCTTCATAGATTCCAAGCTTTCCATTCTTCCACAATGCCTCATAAAATTGCTTGAAGATTTGTTTTCAACCAAACACTTAACAATGTTTTTATGGATGACTTTCAGAATCTTGCTCTGCTGGAGTATATCTTGGGAGATATTCAGGGGCAGTTCTTGAAGTCAACCATGATATGCATAAAGTTGAGGTACTCAGGAATCAGCTCCTCACAGCTATCCATAATGAACACAAAATGGATATATAGTTTGATGATGTTGTTGTTTGTTCTCAAAAAGGTCAAAGGGAGCTCGGCAAGGAATGAAGATCAATGGCCTGAACTCCAACTGACGTAGAGAGAAGTGCTTACTGCCCAGTGGTCATCCCAATCATTGGTGAGGCTCTTAGAGAATTCACATTTCTCTTGAACAATTCATCAGTATTTCTTGACCAAATATACTTAGTCTTTTTAAATTCTACCTGATAAATGTGTTCTCCTTAATCTTTATTTTCCTTTTCTTATCTTTGCCACTGCCATCCTTCTTGTCTGATCCTATATCTTCACTCTTATGCCTCTCCACACCATCCTTATCTTCCTCCTCTTTCTCACTTTTCTCTTCCTTTGCCTCATCATTACTTCTCTTGTTCCTTCTCCAAATAGAGAGTGATGGATCAGTCTATGGACTGCGAGTGTTTCTTCACCACTTCCTTGGTCCTCCTATCCTTTAAGTACTCTGGTCGTCTTTGAGGTAAAGGATCACTTTGGTATCCCCAGCCAACGGGCTGACTATGGTCTGCACAGATCGTGAAGGATCCACTGGCAGAAGATGCCCAGGCATACTGCTCATCATCATTGTGCTCTGTGATCACAACTACTGTCTTTACCACTAGATAGGCTGAATAGAGCCCAACACCCAACTACCAATCGTGGAGATGCCTGCACCAGCCTGGAGAGCCTTCATGGATGCCTTTGTGTCAGACGTTGCAATGGTTCCCAAGTTATGAATGAGGTCAGCCATGGTCATGCCAATGCCTGTGCCACCAAAGTCAGCGTGTGCTCCTAAAGATTGGGCATGGTGTTAATTTTCAGCTTTAACTCTAACTTGGAAGGGTCTGTGAGGCTCTCAAAGTAAATTTTGTCTAAAGCATCAGAAGCATTAGAGATCAACTCCTGAAGGAAAATTTCATTGTTTGATTAGAAAGTATTGATGATAAGGGACATGAGCTGAACAATTTCTGCCTGAAAGGAAAAGGTCTCACTCCTCCACCTCCTTCTCTCCATGGTGCACTTCCTCAGGCATCTTGACAAGAAAGCTAGATAGTAGTACAGATTAGGGTGGACCCGGCCTGCATCTGACTTGCATGCCAAGCCTAGGCTGCACAGGGTTTACTCAGGAGCTTCTTTGCATTTCTTTGCATTTCTGTCAACCTTAAGTATTAGATATTTTATATATTAAAAATGTCATGCAATTCTGTGTTTTGGAAAGTGGATGGAGCTCATTTAACTCACCATGTTGGAGGTTATCTGTTCTAACATGTTCCAGAATTATCGAAGAGCTGAGTAGAACCTCATACTTTTACTTAATAAAATGAGCTGCCAACTTATTCATATGCCATTGGGTTCTAGATAAGTTTAGAAGGAAAAAAAAAAAAAAACGTACTATGGGATGTTTTTCTTTTCTTTTCTCCTTTTATATACACTGTAAAACCCCAGAGATTCAGCTCAGTTCTATACTGAGCGTCTCTAATGAGCTGTGGCGCGGAAGCTCATCGTCACTGACCTGAAAGTAGCTCCTATTTTACTATGGAACTCAAATGTGATCAGGTAAACAGCAAAATGATGTAATGTATGAATCTAGAAACATGAATAGAATATCCTGTCAGATTTGGGGCTATTAATAAAGCATGGATAAATCAGAGAGGACTGAAGAGATGCCACTGTTGTTGGATCATGAAGAATAAATAAATATGTGTGTGTGTTGCTGAGGATGGTGGTAAGGGCATTGTGGGTAGAAGAAACTACAGGTACCAGAAATGGCTTTAATAGTGACAGAGTAGGAGGGGTCAATAATATACCATAAATGATTCCTATACACAACAGATTTACTTTAAGAAACAGTTGGTAAAGTCAACTTTATTGATGTGATCTACCACAGGTTAGCATGCTGTATTACCTTTTCTGTTTCTGGTGTAAAATACCCTGACAGAAACAGCATAGGATAGGGGTTCTTTTTGCTCACAGATTTAGAGTACAGAATATCACAGAAGGAAAGTTGTGGTAACAGAAGTTTGGGCTTGCTGGTCACATTACATCCTCAGTCAGGACACAGATGAATGATGGTACACAGTGTTCTTTCTCTACTTTATTCCATCCTGAACCCCAGCTACTGGGATAGGACCACTCATAGTTAGTGTGAGACATCTCACTTCAATCAACCCAATCCAGAAACTCCCCTCGGACATGCCTGGAGGAGTGTCTCCTAGGTAAGTGTAGACCCTGTCAAGTTAACAATATTAACCATCATAGACACCTTGAATGTTGTAGTTGAGAATATTAAATATTACTTAAAATTTATATGTTAAAACATTTCCCCATCATCTAGAACGAGCCTAAATGTGTTATGTTTTAAGAAAAAACCACATGAAAGATCCTAATGGAGGTAAACCACAACTCTCTCATTGTAGTTCTCTTCACAACACTCACGTCTTCATCCTCTCCCATCTGTCACTCTGCCCAGTCAAACCTGGGCCACTCTCTTTGGAGTTGATTATCAGTGCTGCATTTTTACTGTGGAGACAGTTAAACCACTGAAGGCCAAAGAAAACCAGGAGCACTGACAGGGTCATGTTGGTCAAAAAAATGGTTTAGACAATGGTAGTCATTGTTTTCTAGTCCTATTTGTTGTCCTTTACAAACTATGTAAAAAATCACAAAATGATAGTTATTGGTCACATTAGTATCTTACATCGTAAATAATTCAAAAGATATTTGGTAAATAATCAGCTATAATTTAATTGACTTGGAAATCTTTGTTCAAAAGTGAAGTTAGGTCCCTGTCTTACTCTGGGCATGGAAATGAAATCAAAGACCAAGTAGAGGTTATTGCAAAAATGGCTGCAAATATATACAGTATTGTGGTTTTGAGTCATGAAAATGTTCTGGAATTAAATACTACCAGTAACTACAGTACAATGCTATGAATATAAAAAAATCACTGAATCACATAGAATAAAAAGGTGAATTTTATGGTTTGCAAAGTATAGTTTTACATAGATGCAAGCTGAGGAGACGGCTCAGATGGGTAGAGCACTTGCCTTTCAAGTATGAATACCTGAGTTCAGATGCCCAGAACCTAACAAAATAGTTGGGCATGGTGGTGGTGTGTGTGATCCTAGGAGCTTGCTGGCCTGCTGTTGAGCTAATGGACATTCTAGTCTACAGCCCTACAAAAAATACCAAAAAACGTTGGAGAATACGTAGATGACACCATAGGCATGGGTACCTGTACACACATGTATGTACTCACAAAATTAAAACCAGACGCCAATAAAGATAGTAAAAGTAGCAGAATGAAATCATGGCCCAGAAGCTTGAGGTTCTTGTAAAAATGTTCAGAGTAGAGAGTCTTCACACTGACAAAGAAGTTACGAGAAGAGTGAACACTTTTACAACATTAAAAACAGTCAAAGATGTATTTCAGTAATTATATGTTACCTTTTCAGAAATCTAAAAAAAAAAATCTTCCTCTTACAAATGATGAAATGCCTTAGTATTTCTGATTCCATATTTGTGGTCTCATACAATTGTCGTTTTTTAGATTCAGTAGAGCTCAGGACCTAATTTTTCCAGTACTGGGGCAGAGGCTGCTGCCTGTCTCTCAGTACATGTTTTCTTCTTCTCCCACACTGTACTCAGGCTTTCAGAGCTGGGCAGATGGCTTTCAGCCAGAGGCTTCAATCTTAGCATCCCTCCTATTCCCTGTGCCACTATGTGCATCCAGGCTGGCCACCGTTATGGCAGTGGAGGGAGTGTGCCAGGTCAGCCCGTGTCTTTGAAGGGAAGGGAATGCCTCTTTGTTCCGTTCCCTGCTCATGTTTCTTCCTTATTTCTTCCTATTTCTACCTTCCCTCTGTCTTGCCTTCCCTCTGTCCTGCCTTCCCTCTTTCATTTCTTTCCTTTTAGATTGCAGATATAATGATGGGTGCGGAGGAGTCTATAATTGAAAATAATTTTTCATTCAATATACTCTGATCACAGTTTCCCCTACCTAGATCTAGTCTCCTAGATCTTTCCCACCTTTCCAAATCCATGCCTTCATTATTTAGAAAACAAACCAGAATAAACAAAACAAACAAAAACAGCACAAAGGAATACACATATATGCATATACACACAAATTAAACCAATGAAAACACAGTATCAGAAACAATACCACATAAGAAAAAAATAAAGCTAAAAATGCCAAACAAAGCAGTAACAAAAACTAATCTCTAAGAATATAATTGCGTTCATACTGTGTTGGTCATCTACTGCTGGGCAAGGGGCCCGACTCTTTGTGGTGTGTATCCTCAGTGAGACTCCTTTGGAGAAACTAACTTGTCTTTGTGAGTGGTTATCAACTGGAGACAGCTTCTTGTGAGGGACAGGGCTTGTGTCCACTTCCCCTCTCAGCACTGGGACACTACCGGCTTAGGCCCATGCATGCTACCACAGTCTAAGGAACTTTCTTTATTCACAAGAAGAAACTGTTCTGTGGTAAAGCAGAAGATGTCAGCTCTGTACCATTGTGCAGGTAAGGAAGTAGTCTCTGTCCATGAAGACTTGAACGTGTTGGATCAGAAAAGCTGTTTGAGTCATTCTTTGAATTTCCTGCTATAGGAAGTGGACAAATATGTTATCATCTGGCTGGTCTCTGAAGTTCCATTCTCTGAGAATGCTGCTACCACTTTTCACAGTGGACTAAACACATGCACACACGTGCATTTGTGAGTTACCAAATGCCACATTTATTGTGACTAGCTTTCTAATTTCTGCCATCAAGAAGAGGTGGAGAAATACATCATGTTTTCTACACATCTTTGTTAGGACGGTCTGCTCAGTGTAGTGGATGGCAGCTTTCTCAGTTCACTTGGATTCTTGATAGTGCTAAATCTGCCCCGTTGGCTGAATTCCTCTGGCTTTATGTACAGTGTGAGAAAAATTTCATGATCAGACTTCACTATTAAGAAAATCTTTCAGCAATACATGAACAATCAAATTTCTTGCTGTGATAGGTGACCATTTGAGTCACAAGATTTAAGAAAGTATCTCATGACAAAACTTCGCAATGCAGTGGTCTGGATGTCCACTTGTGTCTCAGTGTGACTGGCTGTGATGGGGCGATGGCACTTGGTCCTTCATATCTGAGGAGAGGGGACAGTGAGGAGGCCTGTTGGCCTGATCTTGTTAATGCCACCATCTAGAATGCAGACTCTTGGATATTTCATCTTCACAAGATGAGCTGCAAACTGCAAAGAGAGGACAGTGTTACAGGAATCATCCAGAGAATTTCTTTCATGTCCTGTGTGTATCAGGCTGGGGGAGACAAAGTTATTTTTATAGCAGTAGTTCACTATTGTCACCTTTGCATAGCTCATTCGTCTTTTAGTATAAATTAAATCATATATTTATATCTATCAAAATTTTGTTATATCTCTGTTTTCTCTTATGTGCTTTAACAAGTATCCACTGTAAATAATTTCATGCAGTGTAAAGGTTGAAGTGAGAATAAGCACTTCCTAGTTCGTTAGCCTCTCTCCCAGAGACTTACCTTTCTGTTGTTACTCCGTAAACTTCCATGATAGCTAAAGCAGTTCCAAATCTATTTTGAAGAAGTTTTGATTTTATGGTAAAATAAAAATTATCACCACAATTCTGTGTAGAATGTCTCAGGGCCACATTCCAGTTATAGCATGTTTTTGAAGCAACAAAATTAACATTTTGAGATTAACTGGAATTATATAAGGACTCCTCCAGGAGATCTTTGGATGCCTGGCACACAGGACTCTGTAAAAGACATGCAGACACAGACTTCTGCCAGACGTGGCCTCTCTAGGGCTCCTGAGTACCTTTCCCCAGTCACTGTGTTCCTGAGCAAGGAGGGGCTTGCTCATGAAACCCTTTTCTGTAAGGAAAGCTTCCTATGGGTATTAGAAGTTTAATAGTTAGGTCTTGGCACAGTGGTCTATACCTAGGAAATAAAAGGGCCAGCTGAATAGTTTGGTCAGAGTAAGTTCAAGGCCTCAGTTCCGGAAACTGTTTTATTGACCCAGGGTTCAAAGATGTGTACTTAAAAAGATACCTCTTCTATGGTGCATGAGCCCAAAGACACACAAAATAAACACATGAGTATAAAAGATATATAAAATCCTCAAACCTCCCTAAATGAGTCTAAGGCAGGCAGTCCAGGGACAGTTGTACAAAAGTGTCTCAAGACAAAAGGATAAAGGTGGCAGTGTGGAGGCAGAATATATACTGCCAGGCTATGATTGAAGTATTCCTTACAGCAAGGAGACGACAGATAAATGGTCATCAATACTGCTGACCTTGCTCTTTCGCCACCATGCTCTGTAGGCCCCAAGAGTCAAGTGGCCATTTATAGTTCAAATCCAGATGGGAATCTTTAGTCATCAACAATGCTGGAGAAACTGCTGCTGCATGTTGAAAGCTGACATGCATGCAGGTCACAGTGAGCTCATCTTTGCCCCGCCCTGCTGGCTCACTAGTCTTTGAAGCCCAGTCCTCAGGAGCAGTGGCACCAGATTCATCCACCTGAATGTACAGTCAGCACTGTCCCATGTAGAGGAATGTACAGTCAGTGCTATATGATTACTGACAGCTGCAGTTCCCACATGCAGCAGTACAATTACCACGGAGGTTGGGAATCCTACATAATATAGCATTACCAAAAGGGCCTTGTGGGTAAGCCCTCAGCTTTCATCACTTAAGAACACTGTGGAAGTAAGAAAATGAGTAGAGGAGGACTATTGCACTCGACTAATCTCTTAACGAATGCTGGAAAGCTGGAAAGCCTTCTATTATAGATGGACAGAACACAGGGTTTCTAAAAAGCTGGGAAACTGGGATGGCAAAATAGGCAGAGAGGAAAGCTCCATCAGGTTGCTCTACGTGGGTGGTCTGAAAAGGGAAGCAGAATGGGAGCACCAGGAGGTAGGGCTGTCCAGACTGCCTTGACAGGATGCAAGTTGCATTTCAGTAGGGGAAAAAAAAAATCAACTGTTTGATTTCCATGTAAGATTGGGAGTTCTGCTCTGATTCCTTTGTGGTTCCAATCATCCATGGTTAATACTGGTCCTATGGCAGAACCATGGCTACAGCTCTCCATCTTTTCCACTCCAGCCTCCTCCTTTTCCATCTGCTCATTTACTTGTTCATTTATTAGTCATACATTTCCCTGAGCATCTTGTCAGTACTCTACACTGTTCTAGGTTTGGGGTGGTTATGAATAGAGGAAATGGTAACTAAACAATTAATGGAATGCAGTATGGAATTGCAAAAGCAGTTGTTTAGACACAAGAGGTTCTGAATTTAACAGGCGTTGGGGAAGCTGTTTCATCCTCTTCCCACTCCATTACTCTTTCATTACCGACTCCTGACGTGAGTAGATTCAGATTTGTTGGTGAAAGTCGCTACACTGAAGATCCAGTATTTTGGTGATAGCTTGCAGTTAGAGAGACAAGAAATGGCTTTGAAGATGCTGGGTATGGCTCTCAGTGTGATACAAAGTCAAATCACCATGGAGAGCTGTAGTGGGACAGGGAGAACACATAGGCAAACGTTTCTATTCTCTCCTCTTAGGGCAGACCTTTAGCAGCATCAGTGACTGCTGGAAGGACTGGGTATTGGGGGAAAGGTCAGGAGACCGTAGGATCTACAGGAGAACAACACAACTGGACATACTGAGCAGCACCCTTGATGGATGTTCAGGGTACTCCAGTGGGCTGGGGATGATGTCAGCAGAACTGTCTGGGTGCTGTCAGTAAAGAGCAGTATCTAGGTCCACGCCAGACTAATAATGAGCTTCTGAGGCTGAACTCCAACAGCAGTTCTTTGCTTAGAGCCTACCCTAGCTGATGCCAATGACAGCCGGTATTGAGAAACCAATATTGAATAGTGAGATTCATTGGGGTTGGTTAGTCTGAGACCAAAGCTCCAATACTTAGAGTGCAGTCCTAGGTGAAGATGGGCTGTACAGACAAAGTCTATAAGGAAAGACAGATCTGGACATGCTGGAAGGTTTAGAGACTTTAGACTGATGGAGAAGGTCTTGTGTTTTTATCTTAACTCTTGTCATACTCACAGGTACTGGTTTGCACTTCTAAAGCTTGGGTAAGCACACCTCAAACCACAGTGTATGCACATGGCAGCTTTTGTAGGTGCCATTCCATTTGCTTTCCTTCTTTATCTTGCATCTTAGCTTGGACTAGAGATAGGAATATTTGTCCAAAGGAAATCAAGTTCTATGTAGCAGGAAGATGAGTGAAATGGAATTTTGAGTAGCCACAGAGTACTTGAGGTTAAATGAGATGCAAGAGAAGCACTGAATGGGACCCTGCAGAGAGCTAAATGGCAAGCAAATGAGCAGAGCAAGCAAACAAAAAGCCCAGATTCTGCAAGATTTAGGGAGGATCAGAGCAGGGCCATTCTCATTCAAGCCACCACCACATCAGGACAACTACATTGCCTGATGTAACCTTTGGCTTTGTGAGTTCAAAGTTCATACTGGAGACAGGACAACTAACACACTGCTCAAAACCATAGAAGCCTCTTATCCATTTGACCTGCCCTGTCCTAACTTCTCCAACAATGCTACTTCTGGATGGACATGGTATTGAGAGAGGGAACTTGGAAGAATACTGTAATGAAGAGCTGGGGTTATGTACTTATTTGAGTGGAGACTGATGCTGTGTTAGCTTTATGAGTCTTCCTGGCACTCTGGAATGCTGAAAATATGGCACACACTCAGTACTGCAGTGAGGTCATGGTACATTGGAAATGCATGTGAACTGTTTAACTAATTTTGAAGAATTTGGCAAGATCCTAAGTCATACAAGTCTGAGATGAGGAAAAGATTTCTCTGTGTCAATTGTGGTATTTGTTAGAGATAAATTTATAGCAAAATTCGGTGGTCATGAATCCTGTCTATGAGCCTGATGGGGCTAAGAAGCACCTAGATTAAAAACATTTCTGGTGTGTCCATGAGGGTACTTCCATAGATGACTGGGAAGTGTGGGCCTGCCCTGAAAGTGGCCAGTAGTATCCCTCAGACCAAGGGTCCAGGAGTAAAAGGGAAATTGACATTCTTTCTCTCTGCTCCCTGGGCTTTCTGCTGAGGACGGCTCTGCTCAGTCAGTGCCCTTACATGATGGGCCCACTCCCTGAATCTATGAACCCAGATAAGAAATTCACCCTTTTTCTCAAGTCTTCATCACAGCAACACCAATTCTGACTAGCACAATGTTGTCTTGCCTGGATTATTGAAGACATTTCTGGGACAGTTCCTGAAGGTCTTGGTCAGTAGACCTGGACATCTTATGAACAACAATGAGAAGCATATGAGATCTGATAAGGGTCAGAGCAAGACACTGGAATGGCGAATCAATATGGCACTGACTTTTTCCCATCACCACATGGTCAACGTAATTCTGACCGCCATCCTTCAGTCAAACCCATACTCCATTCTTCCCATAACTGAGGTAAGTATTCTCTCTGTTATTTTTGTATGCATGTATTTCATTTTACTTACTGGAGTTTACTTGTACTTTATAAAATGTGAAGTGAGTTTTTGCAGAAATGATATATAATGACAACTTAAGACAACCAAGAAGTGGCTACTTTTCCTTTGAAATTCACTCAGAGATGAAAGCAGCGACTGCAAAGGCCATGGTCTGGTAGTCACATGACACCTTGTCATGGGCAGCAGTGAAAAGCACAGCACATAGCTGGGAACCCAGGAGTGGTCCTTCTGCTGCTATAACAATATCATAGATGAGGTACTTTGTGCTAAAAGGTCACTTTTCAACAGCTCTGGAATAGAGGAAGTTCAATACTGAGGAGCTACAGCACGTTAGAATCTCCCGTGCATCTTAACTTGGCAGAAAGTCAAACTCCCCTTCTATCAGGAGCCTCTGTCATGAAAGCCAACCCAATATTCATGCACTTTCTCATGAGGGTAGGTATGCTGGATATAAAGGTATACATGTTATAATGTTAATAGTAAGTGTTTTCAACATGAATTTTGTCATGGATGTTGAAACCACAGTTAATAGAAAATTCTAATTCTTCATTTAAAAGGGTGAGCATTTGTAAGAAAACTTATTACATAATTTTATAGATGACTATTCTAATAGTGTCTATGAGATTTGAAATCCTTAATATGGTATATATTAGGGTTACAAGCCTAATTGTTTAAGCATTGTTTCTGGTTTTGAACAATCTACTTTTGGGATCAGAAAATCTGAGAGTACCAGAAGTCTGTTTTAAATAGTTTTTAACATTCTGTATTACATAGAGAATTACATGACTATAGTGAATTAAATCTAAATATTTCTCACTTTCTGTTTTCTATAGTTGCTACATTAACTTCATCTCTTCTCATTGTTTCTCTTTTCCTTTTTACTAAGAAACATGTTATACATGTGAGAATAGACCAGAATGGTAATATGAACCTGCAGTTCAGTTCATAACTTACACTGAATTGATTTCATTATTGCTCTCGTATAATACTGTCACCCTTTTATCTCTGCAAATTCTGGACGCTCACTGTACTATTTAACACACAAATTATTTAAAAATAAAAAGACATATCATGCCAGTGGTATTAACACTTAAAAACTATCAATGACCATGTTTGGAGGTTCACCCCTGGAGGGTGCAGCCAGAGACTGTTACAAGTTTGAGGCTAGCTTGGACTACAGACAGGTTATCTTTAAAAATAAAGACAGCCTCCCCCCTCCACCGACCCCCAACCAATCTTCCTTAGATTACAGCCATTTAACTTTCCAATGTCTTTCCTGCTTCTACCCCTGCCCCCCACGGTCTAATCCCCATACAATGTAAGCAAGCCTCTTTTTCAAGATTGCTTTCATTGCTCTGGTCTGTAGAAATTCTGGAACCAAATAGTTTCCTTCCTCTTCCCTTTCTTTATTTTCTTTTCTAAATAGAAGAATTTACATTTCCAACATCTACAGTTCAGATTTAAGAAGCAGACAAATGAGATCTAAGGTAGTGCTTGGTAACCACCTGGATGCACCCATGATCTAGGCCCAGAGGCAGGGAGTCTTAATACTTACTAGCTCATACACCCTTCTGCCAATCGTAGGACAACTGTATTTCTCTCACAGATAGCATACATGTATACATATTTTTACATATTAAATATTACATTAAATATAACATTAAAATGTTTAAGTCATATCACTCTTCTCTGTAGAGTAAAAATCTAAAAAGTAAATATGACAGCAGAGTTATTTGAAATAGTTCTTACTCCTAAGAAAATGCATACTGGCTTGTGTTAGAGAATAGTATTTCTGATAAAATTCCACCATCTAATAACACTGCGTGTCAGGAGGTCCAAGGAATCTTCTGGTCTATTTCCCTTTGATCTGTATATTTGGGAAGTGAATTTCAGCAATAATCATTTTTCACTTTTTGTTTATACCAGACAACTGACAACAGTAAACCCACATTGTGTGCCAGCTCTGGCCCTATCACATGGTGTCGACTATGCATAGAATGTATATGATAAAAACTCAGATTCAAAACATTTAGGGCTGTGATGGATTACAGCCAAGCTCCAACCTCTGCAGGTCAGGCAGAGGGCTCCCGTGCTTAGTTCTTGTTCAGCCACACACATTCCTGTGGCAAGGGGTAATTAAGTGGTGGGAGGCAGGGTGGGCAGGTAGAGTAACACATACTGGGACAAGATAACTTTTCTTCCTAGCAGGGCATGCAAGTAAGTGCCCAGAGGATGACTTGCCATTTGTTATGGAAAATGGATATGAGCTGGCTCTAGAGCTGACCACACCTTAAACAGAATACTTTTTTATTCTGTTAAAAACATGGTAAGAAAATGGTCAAAGTCTAGACTGGTGGGTTAGGGTCTCCTTTACTACATTCCTATATAGATGATGATGACATGTTACTCCATAAAGCTTGAGGACAAGTAGCTTCTGAAGAGCTACAGGACAGTTTTCAGTTCACAGGTCTATCAAAGTAAACTACTGCCCACCATTCAGGAACCAGAATTATGCAGAAGAGTTGTCACTGTTAACTTTTATACAGTGTTCAACATTATATAGTGTTCAAGTTGCAATATTTAAAACTGTCCTTCTCATATGATATAAATCCACAGACTGAAATGTTCAGTGATAAGAATGGCATAGAGAAACTCAGGGAGAAGTCCGAGGGTAACCACAGTAAGTGCAAACAGGCTGAACAAGCAGGAAGGGATTACCTGAAACTGACAAAGAATTCTTCTATTCTTTATCTAGAGGTTTGAAAACAATGATAAAGACATGTATTCCATTTTCTAAAAATATAAACGACTGCATAGAAATTACATTAAAATACATGAATCTGAAGAACTAAGTAGCTATTATCTTGAATTACAGTGGTTTCTATAGAGACAATCGGTATGCTCAATTGTCTAAGTGTTTTAGGGATCATTATTTTGAGCATGCAGGTGCAGTAGGATAATCTCCTCAAGACTAGAGGAAGAGCTTGAGCAGAGGAGCGAGACAGTGCTACTAAGAGAAGAGTGCAATGGTCTGGGTCTGTATTGTTCTTATTAAGTTCACATTTTGATAGCCATAGTGTGATAACAGTATGAGGAGAGGCTTAGGGTAGGTGATAGGAGTCTGAGGGGAGAACCCTTATAAATGAATTGTCTGTCTGCTCACCTGCCCACCCACCTATCATCTCCTCCAACCCCATCCTAGAAACTGAACACAGGGCCTCATGCACACTAGGGAAGGGTTCTGCCACTAAGCTACACCCCTAGCCTTGGTGCCCTTATGAAACAGACTCTGGAGAGTTTCCTTACCTCTTTGCTATGGGAAGACACAGCAAAAAGATGGCTATCTATGAACTAGTAAACAGGTCCTCACTAGACACTGAATCCACAGCATCTTGGATTTTTCAGCTTTGGGAACTGTTTAATTTGGCAATCCAAACCAGAATTGAGAAAGTAAATCAATTTCAATCTCTCTTCCCCACCAACCCCTGTGTCTGTCTGTCTGTCTGTCTCCCTCCAGGGTTTCTCTGTATTGCCCTGGCTCTTCTGGAACTCTGTATAGACCACGCTGGTCTCACACTCACAATAAATCTGACTGCCTCTGCTCCCAAGTCCTGTGATTAAAGGCATTTGCCCCTACCACCTGGTGAAAATCTACATTTTTAAAGCCTTTATACTCAATATTTTGTTATAATGGACTGAGTACAATCATCTGATTTTTTTCTTGTTTACTATTTTAGTTGCCAGTGTAAACCTGGGAGATCAGAGACCTAAATATTAGGTAGACTAAAGTCTTAGACAATAACCAACTTTATTCAGAGCATCAGACAATTTATACTCTGAGGATTAATAAGAGTCACCTGAGTAAAGTGTACAATTACAAAGACACTTTTTTGCACCTAGCAAAAACTTTTTTCCATAGAAACATATGAGTAACAGCTGAAGTAAACTCACTCCTTTCCACTATACCAGTGAGGAGCACAAAAAAACACACTCCAAGAACAATTCACTGTGTTCTGAAGTAACTAAGGTCACAAGACTTGTTTTCTTGGTGTTTTCTCAAAAGCATTCAAAATTTTCACATGATTCCATCCTTGGACTGTGTTCAGACATTTTCCTAAAGTAGAATAATTTTGCTCATAGCTAAACAATGATATTTTTTCTTATTTCTCCTATGTTTTCCTATTTTCTTAAGGATATATTAAGTTGTATAGAATCCACATTGAGATGTAAACTTCTGGCCAGCTCCCCAGCCTGAGACTCATCCTGTCTTTACAGTTACATCTCCCAGCATTATTCCTGAAAGCTTCACAGAATTATACAAGTTGTCATTCCCACTAAGGGACAGTTTCTTCTGGGAAAGATGGTTCACTATAGGCCTTGTCAAGAGATTTATGAGACTTTAGTTGGGAGTATGGTAGTGTGAGTAAATGGTTGTTATGGGTACTGAAAAACACATTTCCTTTTAGAAGTGTTTGGTTAGTGGCTAAAGTAAAAAAATTCGTCTGAGCAATCTCATTAAAGATGTAAGACCTTCCTTTACAAACATTGGTCAGTTACAGCATGATAGGGTGGCAGACTGTGTTCACTGTCACTGTATCAGATTACACTAGTCTGGGGCTAATTCAACACTTTGAGTTTTGCTGGAGATGTCTTTATGCTTTCTAAAATTAATTTTTAGTGAGTGTTTGTGTGTGTGTGTTTGTGTGTGTATACATGAATTTGGCTTTCTTTATGTCCAGGGAATTGGGACTGCCATTTAGCAACTGAAAATAGTTTTTCCTGTGAGTTTTGGAAAATATTATCATTTCAATGACACATAAGTGAGACTTCCTTGTGAATATCATTTTAAATATATTATGCCTGAGCTGACCTTAAACCTGTTGGTATTAGAATCATAACATCATTGTCTTACCTTTTTGTCAAAACAATACTAGATCTTCCAGTCCATGAACACTAGACATCCTTCCATTTACTCAGATCATCAATTCATTTCAGCAGTACTTTGTAGTTGTAATGTGCAGTTTTAACTGTTTCTCAAATCATTATTCTAGTCATTGCTTTTCAGATTATATTTTAAATGAGTTTCATCCATATGTAAAACAAAGCATGAATATTATTAATGAGCATTATTTCAACATTTTTTAAGTGTACAGTGTTTATGTCTAATATCTATTTCATTATATTTACTATCTCTTTATGAATAAAACTTAGATCCTTCCTTCTACGTTTGGACTGTCGATGACGCTATTAACACTCACCATGCGTGTTTCAGCAGTTATCACTTTCACCGTGAAGTCTAACTTGTAACAGTATAATTCACTCTTCAACCTCTGACAACCCTGTTCTACTTTGTGCTCACGAAGTCCACAATATTTGGCTTCCTATGCCTAGCACATTACACCTAATCATAATGACTCAAGCAACACTGTCAGCATTGGAGGACTTCAGTTTTCCGCAGCTAAATCCACTGTAGTATTTAGCACATACGGCTCATTCATTCATCGGTGGACATTCAGGCAGTTCCTAAGTCTTGACTATGCAACAGAGTTGTGTTCTTGCATATTCATTCTTTTCTGACGTGCACATATGTATGGAGGGCAGAATTAGACAATGAGGACGTCTTCCTCATACATCCTTCAACTTAGTTTTGAGACAGAGTCTCTCACTGAACCTGGGGAGCACTGACCTAGCTAGAATGTCCGGTAGGCAAGCAGAGATTCTCCCACTCTGAATCTCCAGTGCTGGCTTACGGAGAACGTTACTATATACAGATTTTCTATAGTAGACTGTGGGGAATTGAACTCAGGTCCTCAGGCTTTAGCAGCAGTTATTACCAACTGGGGTATCCCCCCAACCTGTTTCATTTCCTTTGGTATAATCCTACAATAGAGATTGCACTCTTGTTTTATATTTATTATTTGCTCATTGACAACTTAATTACTATGATTTTGGTCATGTAACTGATGTTTTTTTAGTTTTGGTATTTCTTTTGTGGCTTGGTTTTCTTTTGCTTAGATTCATGTCAATGTCAAGCAATGTAATTGTTCATTCTTTTGTGATTTGTGCACTTTTCGATTGTAAAGTTGAATAAACGTGGGCAATGTGGCTTGTGCCAGGTCTTAGGAGAGAGCTCTCAGCTGTGTACTGCTCAATATAATGCTACCTGACTTCTTATAGTCTTTATTATTTTTATATCTAATTTGCTTAGCACTTCTATTATACACAAGAATGCTGCATGTTGTCAAATGCTCCTTTCTAGCAGCAGGTGAGATAATCATATGGTTCTGCACTTCATTCTGTTGGTGTGGTTTTATCGTATTTGTTGATTAGCATCCACTCAATCATTCTTGCATCAATTCAGTGAAGTCCACTTAGTTCTATATGCTTTGGTATATTGTATTTCCATGTTCATTTATTTAAAGAATTTAAAACTTTCTTAACTTCATTAATCCATTGGTTATTCAGAAATAAGTTAATTCACAGGCATTTGTAGTATATAAAGTTTTTTCTAGTATTGATTTTTATCTTTTTGAACTGTTAACAAAAATATGTGATATTTCAGTTTTTAAAATTTTGTTGAGAATAATTTGTTGCTTATTCCATCCTCTGTGTTGGAGAATGCTCTATGTTGGGGTAAGAGGAATGTGTTTTAGGCAGCTGTGTGATGAACTGTCCTGCAGAACTCTTCAGTCCATTTGGTCTAGGGTATAATTGAATTCCACTGCTTATTTCTTTAAATAGTGTTGTGTTCTGATACTGGGGACCATACATACACATATAAGTGGTCGTTTTGTTTTTAGTTGACTTCTTTATGATCTAATAACCCTGCTTGTTTCTTCAGACTGATCTGTGGGGGAATGGTTGCCTTATCAGTCTATAGCCACACCACTTTGAGTACAGAGCATTGTCTGAGCTCTGAAGCTGGGCAGGGCCGGGCTAGTCAGTAGCAGTTTTGTTGTTACGCTCCTAAACTCAAACTCCAGATCTTCTACAAGACTAATATATAAATGTAGTAAGCACTATTATTAGGTTCCTCAATAACTTTATGTATCTCGTATAAACTTTACATTAATGCTGAGGTTGAAACAGTTATATTCACTTTGTAATTGAACAAATGGTGACTTGAAGAGATATATACTTATCAAAATTAACACAGCTACTAAGAAAGTCAGCATAACATTAAAGCTAGGCTTACAAATTCACATATTTTAAATACTGTCCCATGACAGCTTGGGTTCTAACATGACCTCAGCATAAACTGAGGTAGAGATAATTACAGAAGAATAGGGGGATATAGGAGAACTGTCATGGCAGTGCTAACAAGTCTGGCAGAGAAAATTTGTTACCACTCCTGGAGACAAAAGACCCAGGAGCTCATATGAGAATCGTGGTGAGAAGTAGAGTGACACAGCCAACCTAAGACTTCTTCAGAAAGAAGACAAATATCCTGCTCTTTAACCATAACTTCTTAGAGCCTCTCACTGGATGAACAACTAGGAGTTAGAACCCACAGGGATTTTCCTTTGTGGGTTGGAAAGAAGTGTGAAGAAGGGCAGAGAACGGACCTGCAATGGGCATCGAGTGAGGAGAAGATATTCAGTGCAAACAGACACAGTGGAATTCCAATGCTTCAAACTGACGTGCATTTAATTCAGCGGCTATGAGGGAAGCACCTATAGTGCTGCACAGATCTGGGTAGCAGAGGAACATATGAAACAGCACAAATACGTATCTGAAGTTGTCTTTGACCTTTGATGAAAAACATTATTAAAGATAGCTCTTTATCCCAATTTACAACTATCACAAATAAGCTACTGGTTACTGGATTGAATCATTAGTAGCTGTGCATATAATTTGTTTAATCATTATTTCCTATAAATGACACAGCAAAAAGGATGTAAAAGAAATTACTAGTACCTGACTTCTAATAAAAATGCTAATTTAGAATAAGATAGTTCATTAGTTACCTATCCTATACTACATGTGAATATTCATTCTTCTATATTTCCTTCATAGTTTGAACTTAGATTTATTGGTTTGTACATAATTGATTATTGATGTCTTAGTAGAAATAATATATGTATTGGCAGATATGTTTTGCCTGTATGGCAAAATTAGATAAATGACATAGATTAATATGATTAGGATGTTTGGAAGCAGTTGGCAATATAAAGACTTTTAAACCTCTTATTAGAAACTTTCTTTTAAGTGGTAACTGTTTAATGAAAATGGAACCATAATCTGGTAAAGTTTATTTCAGGTTTGGCTTCATGCACTGGATGAATTGTTGTGTTGTGTATAAAGTTAGAATAATCTAGTTTTAAAGCCTGGACACATGGCAGCATTCAGACTCACAAGCCTCTTAAGCTGAGCTAAAGGCAGCACTTCAGAGTGATAAGACTTGTATTATGACTGGGGCTCTGGACAGGTACATTAGGTAAACTGAATCCAAATTTCTCTCATTTGAGATGGATAGAATACTTCTACCTTGTCTTAGCTACTTTTGCTATGATTAAAAAAAAATGACAATGCTTTTTAACAAAAGCAATGAAGAAGGGATTTTATTGTGACTTACAGTGCAAGGATATATAGCCTATCACGTCAAGGTGGCAGGAGCTGGAAGCAGCTAGTAGCATTGTGACTGCAGTCAGGAAAGACATCAGTGAACACAGGATGCTCGGCTTCCTTTGTCCTCTTACATAACCCAGGAGTGGCACCACCCAGGGGTGGATAGGCACACATGTGGAAGTCAGGGGACACCCTGTGGAAGTCACTTTCCTTTGCCCACCATGTAGATCTCAGAGACTAGACTCACCTTGTTAGACTTGGAGAGTGTACCTTTACCTACTGAGCCATCTTGTCCACCAAGTTTTGGATACTTAAAAAAGCCTATGACCAAAATTCTACGAGTTCTCATGTTGCCCACATTAAACAAACAAACAAACAAACAAACAAACAAACAAGCAAGCAAGCAAGCAAGCATATATATGGTTTGTCCCTTTTATAGAGACATAAAGGAAATTGGATGAGACTACCTTTACCTAATTTTCCAACAGACATTGCTGACTCTTCCTTGGTCTCCTTATTCATTCTGCCCTAGCACATGGGGTTTGTTTGGTAAATCTGGGACAGCTCAGCCTGTCCTCCCTAGCAGCTAGTAACTGCTACTTTCCTAGGAAAGATCCTTTTCCACCTTCTAGAAAGGCTTGGATGGGATGGGTTCTGCATCAGCTCAACAGTTATGTTCTCTACTGTCTCTGAGGATGTCTTTTGTAACCCCGTTTGGCATTTGTATGCTGTAATCTCTGATATCTTGTCTTTCCTTCCTTCCTTCCTTCCTTCTCCTTCCTTCCTTCCTTCCTTCCTCTCCTCCTCCTCCCCCCCTCCCTCTCCCTCCCTCCCTCCTTCCTCCTTTCTTTGTCTTCCTTCATTCCTTTTTCTCTTTTGAGACAGGTCTCTCTACATAGCCTTGGCACTTGCTGTTTAGACCAGGCTGTCCTTGCACACCCGTCTCTAACTCACAATTGTTTGTGTTAAAGGCCTGCTTCACCACATCAGGTTCCATTCCCCTCCTCCCCCTTAAATGGTGGCAATTTTGGTTATCACATGTACTTTCTATTTGTCAGTTTGCTTAGAATATACTCAGTTCCTCTCTTAATCTGCTCAACTCTTGTTCAACTCGTGTTTCATGATCTGACACTGACACCTGACCCTTGAATTTCTGGGTAAACAAGTCTCCCAAGCCCAACAGACACCTCCAGGGCAGCTTCAGAGCCCGTGCTCCAGTCTTGCTGCTCTAATAAAATTCTGTCTGTGTTTTTAAAATTTTAAAAAACAGGAATAAAAAAAAAACCCTTGAAAATCTATGCTGTCATATTAATCTGTTTCATATAACAAAATAATGGAGGTAGCTAATTTTATAAAGAAAGGAGGCCCATAGTTGCAAAAGCAGAAGACCAAAGGCTTACAGTCAGTGCCCACTGTGAATGGCAGAACTGTATGTGGAAGAAGAGAACACATCTTGGTTTCAGAAGTCCCACTGGTCTTCCCACTAGGTCCCACAGTTCCTTATAAAGGCAAACCTCCACCAACCCCAGGATTTCCCACTAGGACCCACCTCTTAAAGGTCCCACCTTTTAACACAGAGTTTTGACAAATGACATCAACAGCTACCATTGGGGTTCCTAAGTCTCCTACTACTATACATCCTGATGCTGAACACTGGAGGCAGGAAGTGTGTGTGGAGGGGAAGAAGGCGTCCATAAGAGGCAAGCTCCTCTAGGTACGAGTACAGACAGATCTATCTATGACTGAAGAAACACATTTTCGGTAACTTAGACAGTAGGCAGGAATAGCTGAGGACATCTCTGAGCACACTTACCTCAGCTGTTTGCTTAGCCACGTGCCCCACAATCACGATGACCTTCCCCTTGAAGCTGTGCAGCATGGTGGTGTAAGGGCCCTGGCTGAGCTCTCCTTCTGCCGTGAAAGCCGCGCTAAAACGGGATGTTGATGCTGCCGGCAATGTGACCTCGAAGAAAGCTGACAGGGAGCTTAAGGAAAACTGTTTGGTTTTTTTAAATTTCCATGTTCACCGGAGTATTTTCTCTAAACAAAGTGAGATCCTCTAAGGAGGAAGAACATTAAACTTCAAAATAAAGTGGAAAAGAGAAAGGAAGAGATGTACTCATCAGTGGGAACTGAGCGACCTGACCCAGTTGAGCCATTGTCCTCAACTGGCTACAGCCAGTGTGCTGTCAAGTTCACCAGCACAACCAGGCATAGTTTAAAGTCCACTGTCTCAGGGCAGTTTTGATACTGAAAAATATTTGCAAAGTAGATGCTACGTCAAACTCCATTTAGAACTGTTAGAGTCACCAGCCCCAGCTGGAAACTGTTCTGCTGCAGGTTACGTGTCCAGCCATCTCAGCTGACACGTCCATTACTCTGAGTTTATATCCCTCCAGAAGGCGCCATAGCTTATGCTCCTTATACTTTAGAATTCTGATGCTCTCTCACTGTTAGTTTAGGAAATAAAGACATTCATTAAGCAAGATCTTAAACACACACACATATCTGCTTTACTAAGTAATTAAAGTATGATTGGATGAATAAACAGAACTTTGGAAATGACCAAGATTGGTTACACACAGGAACCGTCCAGAGCTGCATGAGCTGCTGTGATAGATTATATTACTTGGGGGGATGGGCGGGGCTCGCTGAGGAATTGATCGAAGGTTAAATCCTGAAGAATAAATAAAAGGACAAAGAAATGGGATGGGGGCCCTGACAGGGTGGAGGAGGCAAAGCTGAGGCAGAGATTTTGTAGTTACAGTGGGGAAGGAAGCATGTGCCCACTAAGGCAGGGAAGGACAGCACAGTGGAATTTATGAGATAAAAGGGAGGTGGAGGCTAAACTGTGCGTGTTGTTGATAATGACCTTTACTCTGCTGGTAAGAAAAAGCTACATATTATAAGTAGAAAAGCAGCACATTGGATTTGCATTTGGGTGCACTGTTGGGAAAAGCACAAAGGAAACTGTGCATCTAGTTAATGAGAAGTTTGGGTTATATACCCTTTCTTAATAATCACTGTTGACTACCATGAAAGGTTATCTCTGTGTTCAATAGAGCCCCCTTCCCAAACTTCCACATAAGGGACTTAAGAAGGGTGACAGTTTAAAAGGTTACGACCAAGCAAGTTCTACTTCCCCTCTGCACTTCTCACCAAAGAAGGAGAAAACATACACATAAACAATAGTTGTCCAGGAGCTCAGTCTGCAGGCTTCCCAGCTCCTCACTGGAGGAAAGAGGACAGATCCCAGCTTCTCCTTTCTAGAAGGTAGCATTGGAAGAAAACATTTAACACTAAAAGAAATAATCAAATACATTCTGAAAAAAATGATGAGAGATAAAATTCATGTTGGGATCTCAGTGGACTTGCTTAGAGAATTGTAGAATGAGGAGACTATTTTTAGACACAGGCAGAGGACCCTAAAACTTTAAGTGTGTATCACCACTACCCAGGTGGCATTAGTTTCTCAAAATTAATTATCGTAGAGTCTCAATGGTAGTCTTCAGGAACAATGAGGTCTTTAAAAATAAGAATTCTGAAAATACTTAAAAATATTTAAGCAATTTTGTTCTCAGTTAAGATACCTTAAAAATGGTATTTATAGCCGGGCGGTGGTGGCACACGCCTTTAATCCCAGCACTTGGGAGGCAGAGGCAGGCGGATTTCTGTGTTCGAGGCCAGCCTGGTCTACAGAGTGAGTTCCGGGACAGCCCGGGCTACACAGAGAAACCCTGTCTCGAAAAACCTAAAAAAAAAAAAAAAAAAAAAAAAAAGACCTTGTTTCTCAGCCAGCACTTCTGGACTGTGATCAACTTTACTTTTAGCAGTTTTACAGCAGCAAAATCAATGCAAGTCTATCCTAGTCAAGTGTTGGGACGGACGTGTCCATACAGCCCACCTGCTCCTCTTTCCTGTTTAAACAGCCTCAGCCACTGCCCTTGGTGAAAGTGTGCCGAGGCCATGGTGTTTATGTCAGACAATCCTACCACATCATGCTAGAGTTGGCAGAGAAGACGGTATGGAGGGCAGAGCTAGGCACTTGATGCAAACTTGGGCCAATCTTATTTTCTTTCTTAAAAATAAGGAGAGATAATGCTTAGATGTGTTAAGGTTTAGAACATAAAATCCCATTGGAATGCCTCTCTATAGAATAACAGAATACCATATAACAGGAAACTACAATCGCCTACTTTAAAAGAAAAACCGCTCAAAGTTAAACTCTGTGAATGTGTGTTTTTAGAAGTCATCTGCATATAAATAGTCAACATCATTACCTAAAATCAAAGAGACATCTGAATAACTTTTAAATGTTATTTAGTATGTACTTTTCAAGACTTGTCTATACTGCCTTTTAGTCACTAAAAGTATGTTATAAACTTATTATTTCCAGAATTTTCTGTTAGTTATGCTTTATGGTTTGATTTTTTTTTAAAAGGGGGATTAAATGTCAAAATGCTTGACAAAATATGATGAAAATAAGAGTTTTGGAGAAGGGGAAGTTCTGTCCAAACCCCAAAATACTTCAAGTCTTTCTTCCCATCATGCTTTAGGAGACAAAACACAAAGGAGCAGGGCCCTTAGCCCACAGCTCCCTCATGAAGTGCGGTCCTGGAAAGCATCTAAGGACACCCTTCCCAGAACACTGTCAAGAGGCAGAGACTGAGTGAACACATATGTTGGACACACAGGGCTGTCAGGCCTCCCCATCTTCCTCCCATAACTGGCAAACAGCAGAGGAGAAAGAGCCAGGCCTAGTTACAGTCAGTGTAATTACAACAAGCAGTCTCTTTTGTCTTAGTATGTTTGACAAGGAGGAAAACAATTTTGATTACTTAAGACCTTTGGTCCTCGGTAATTATGTTTCATGCTCACAACACAAGTCCTTATATGGGTGGCAGTAAGACGAAGCAGAACTTCTGGACACCGTAGAGGTGATCACATTATACTGTAAAGGGATGTAGCGGAATCTGTTTTGTAAAAACCTGTAGAGATTTTATATTCATTCAAAATCACAAATACTGAGTATCTTAGGTTTTTTTGTTGTTGTTTTGTTGTTGCTGTGGCAAAATATCCTGGGGAAAAAGAGCAACAGGAAAGAAAGGATTTATTTATCTCTTTTTTTTTTTAATTGGAACTTTTATTTACATTTCAGATGTTTTCCCCTTACCCCCTTTCCCCCACTTCCCCCCAGGAACTCCCTATCCCTTCCCCCCTCAGTTCAATCTACCATGAAAGAAAGTCAAGGCAGCAAGATGTTGAAGCAACTGGTCATACTGCACCCAAGATCAGGAAACCGAGTGTCACCTGTTCAGTGCCAGACAATGTCTTCTTTTGATGCAGCCCAGGACCCAAGCCCAAGAAATGGTACCACCCACTGTTAGCCTCTTTCCCCTCAGTTAACCTCATCAATGTAATGTCACACAGGCATGCCTAGAAATGAATCTCCTACAGCTGTATCTGAACCTTTGTCTCCTAGCTGATTCTGGATAAGCTGACAATATCATACCAAGCACATTTTGTATTTGTGAAGATACAAATACAAAAATATACTTAAGTGTGTATATACATATACACACACACATACATACATATACTTTGTTTGTTTTGTTGTTGTTGTCAAGTGTACTGAGATAAACTCTAATGCTTTAAGCACTCTGATTTTACCTTACTGTTCTGCTGTGGAAGATGAGTTTGTATAGGATTCTCCTAGCACCGTGGTCTTGGAGCTGAACATACATACTTCTGTATATACTTAGGAAAATAAAGAGAGACATTACTTTCTAATATAGGCAAATACCTAGATTTTCTGTATTTAATTGTTAAGTTTAAGAATGCCACTGCATATTAGCCAACTCACAAATATGGGGCAAGAGATTTTCACACTCAGAGATGTGGTACAGTGAGTGTACCACCCCACAGGCAGGTGTCCTTCCTTTAAGTTGCTTCCTGTCAGGAACTGGGTCACAGCAAGGATGAGTGTAGCTAAAACTGCCTATATAACAATATACTAAAGTAGTTAAACTGGACAGAAAACAATGTTTCCTGTGCATTATGCAATTATATCATACAGGTAAAATATGTGAGTGCTCATATTAACACAGTGTTTTATTAGGGTACTCAGGGTACTCAGACCATACCAACTTGATCTTATGAAATCATACATAGCTCTATGTCGGCCTGTTTTCTGTGCTAACTAGTTTAGAATTATTTATTTTTTAAAATGTATATAAGTACACTGTAGCTGTCTTCTGACACACCAGAAGAGGGCATCAGATCCTGTTACAGATGGTTGTGAGCCACCATGTGGTTGACGGGAATTGAACTCAGGACCTCTGGAAGAGCAATCAGTGCTCTTAACCACTGAGCCATCTCTCCAGCCCATGCTAACCAATTTAAATAATGTAGAAATAGCTCCTTTAACTCATTGAAGCCTCTGTCTATGTATAACAATAACCAAAAACGAAAACAGAGCTAAGCTATGGTTTCTCCATATATAACTGAGGAGCATTAACTGAAAGAAAAATGCTGTTATCAGTTTTCTTAGAACTCTACTATCACATGAACTGGAATCATCAGCACCCCGTCATCCAGGTTTAAAACCTCACCTTGAACACCTCCTCAGCGGCCTCCACTAACGCAGCATCCACTCCAGTGAGTCCCATCATCCTCCTGTCTATCCCTACAACCTGCCAAGACCCCAGCTACCTGGAGCTCATGGTACTTCAGAAGCAGCTTTCTGAAACTTATGCATTTTTCCCTACCATGAAATCCACTCTAAGATTTTTTTCAAGTTAAAAATTTAAACAAATAACAAAGTGGCCAGATGACCATATTCCTGCTGAGAAATCTTCCATAGTCCAGATATCTCAGTACAGCCCTCATGAACCAGGATCTAATAACTCCCATTCCAAATGGAATCATTTGGCTGCCTTTCTGCTTGCTTCGTGTAATTTTTCTCTACCTAAACACTATTTATCTAGTCAGGGCCTCTGCACCAGTGTTCTCCTTATCCTGCTTCCTGAGTGCTAAGGTTACAGTCACGAGCTACCTGTTCCCTTGTCCCTATATGCTCATACACTTCCTCTGGGAAGTTATTTCCCATAAAAAGCATCTGTATATTGCTCATGACAGCAATTTGATCTTATATTAAACATACTGAGTATGACTTCTATCAAAATGCTAAACAGCTTACAGGAAGGACACAAACTTCTTCCTTGAATCTCTTACAATGCTTAATACAGCAAAGTATACTATTTACTATTTATTAATAGTAAAGTATACTATTTACTAAATAACTTAGTTTCCGAACTGCAGCAAGCCTGGAGTAACCAGTGTTACGTATGTTACACATGTAAGTGCCTCTGGCGCTCGGGCCAGGGACTGCACGACAGCAGTGCTCACAAGCGCCTGCATCGAGCTCCTTTCCTCAGGGCACACTCGGAGAAAAGAAGAGGGAAGCTCACTTCTCTAGATATTCTCCAGCATGGGTACTTACCTAGGGTGACAGTAGAACTTTTATTAAGAAAAAGCCTGTGACCTCACTCTGTATGACAGCAAATAAAAAGTCATGTTTATACACTGTGAATCAGAGGAATCCCCATCCTTCTAGCTTTACCTGTACCATTAACCCCCATCTAGCCTCCACCCACCACCACCACCATCATTATCTTCACCATCATCACCACCATCATCATCATCATCATCATCATCATCATCAGCAGCAGCAGCAGCAGCAGCTGAAGCAGCACCATCATTTTCTTTTTTCTTTTGCATACTGGGGAGAGAGCACTAGGCCTTTCTGTATAGCCCTCTAGTAGCTTCCCTAGAAATATAAAGCTGAATGTCCTATTTCTTTAATTGAAATTCTCCCAGGAAGTCAACTCTAATCTCATTTCTAACCATCATGTAGTTCAATGATAGACCACTCATTTTATTGTAATCTCTTCAATATGTCCTTAACCTCTCTGGATCTGATCGTCTATGGAGTGTATTCACACTCTCAAATGCTTTCTCTATATTTGCATTGCTCACCAAATCTACTTGTGATGTACATAGCCACCATCTGAGTCAAGTGCCCATCCTTGCCTTTCTATGATGTATTAGGTGTGACTCACGTCCTAGAAAGCTCTGTTCTAGCTATATGATTATATGGCTCTGGTTTAACTTTGTCTCCCTGTTGCCTAGCAAATGTCTTTAAAGAGGACCAACTGGTTTGGATCTAGGACTAAAACAGCGAACGGTATCAACTGCTAATGTAACTCTAACAACTATTAATCCAAGTAGTAAAGCTACTCCTCAGCAGTAACTACTGTACACCCCACATCACAGAAGAGCCATTCAGACATGAGACTCCAGATGATAGAATGCTTCATCTAGACAGACCGGACACAAACTTACATGGGATGAACACAATCTTGCAGAGCCTCCTTATGAGCTTCCTCTGCTCACAGGTATCATCTCTACAGCACTTTGAGGACAATGTCATAAACACATTTGTAAAGCCATAGTAGAAAGAACATAGTAGCATCCACTACGAATGAGGATGGTGTAATAATGTCAACAGTGGGGTTGATTTTAAAGCAGGTGTACCTATTTTTCCTTTCCTCCCTCTTTAAATCCATCTTTCCCTTCCTCCTTCCTTCCCCTTTCTTTCCCGAAAGCTTTAAAAAGAAAGCTCTGAAACTCACCCTTTATGTGAAGCAAACACTCCTTCAAAGTCTTCCTGTTTACAGATAACATCAGTTGGACCCACATTTGCATGATGAAGGCCACCTTTAATATGAACTCCAGGAAATTTGAAACTCCAAATATTTATCGCTACCAAACAACAGTTGGGCTGGGTATTACCTTTGAAGCCATTAACATTACTCATAAAGTCTATGGCACTACAGAGAAATATTTTCTATTGCCTTTCTCCACAATTTCCATGATAAATCGAAGAAAGCTTTACCTAGACACATTTCAAGCTTCTTACAGAAACAGACAGAAGTAAAATATGACTTCAGCAAACACACTGCTGTTTACTTCTCTGTGGCTGCTGGCATTGCTGTCAGGGCTTTAGGAGGTATTTCTACTTCCGGGGTGCTGTTCTGCTGCCTAGTGTGTGCAGTCTGGCTGCAGCTTTGAGTTTTCTTAGTCTGCACTCTACTGCTTGGCACTTCATGCTGGCTTGATAATGCACTTCTCTTCACCTGTACCCAAAACGGACAATAGCTAAATGACTTGAGCATCTATAGAATCCCAGTCCTAAGCGGTCTGCCAAGGCAGTTCCTTAAATTTACAGGCACAAAATTTATTTGCTTAAGACTAAGAGTTCCATCTTCTTTTCACAAGTGTCTCAATTATTTTACACAGGTTAGAAAAATGAGATTAAAATGTAATTTTAGAAACTCATTATCCCTAAAACACAAATAAAGAAAGATTTTACCCATGGAGACATTAAGACTTATTTATGTTAGCCTCTCATTTAATCAGCTTATAAAACAAAGCAGAAAGCAGACCTGGTGGGTCCCAGCACTGGGGAGGGAGAGGTAGTTTTAGATCTGGGCCAGTTTACCCCTATAAAGCAGGTTAGAGGCTAGCATGCACTCAGGAGACCTTGCTTCCAAAACAGAACAGAAACACAGGGTGGGACAAGATGTGGACAAACACCAACATTTCAAAATTATTTTTCTTTAGAGAAGGAAATGACAGAATGTTCTTTTCCCCCCTGTTTTGTGGTAAGGAAGAGATGGAATTATTTTAAAAGTACATTAATTATGATTGGTAGAGTGATAATAGACCTACATTAATTGTAAAGTTTTACCTCGATGAGAACTGAGTCACCGCACCATGATACTTCACAGGTACTGTAACGATTTCCAATAGCTTTAAATTTTATTATTTAAGATTTACTTGTTTTATGCGTATGAGAGCTTGCTTT
The DNA here is from genome assembly GCA_021653895.1 of Mastomys natalensis. Classification (NCBI taxonomy): domain Eukaryota; kingdom Metazoa; phylum Chordata; class Mammalia; order Rodentia; family Muridae; genus Mastomys; species Mastomys natalensis. The sequence goes on along the minus strand of JAJTUV010001383.1, from coordinate 544,664 downwards.
TGTTGTATTTATAGACTGTGCATGCCTGGTGGCAAAGAGGTGAGAAATATTATCTGATCCTAGCCATGGCTTTAAGTTTTAAACTACCACTACTGTGTAGCTGAAATGGTCAGTGAATAAAAGACACTTGCCGTCAAGCCAATGACCCAAGTTCAATTCTCAGGACCCACATGGTGGAAGAAGAAAACCAGCTTTATACATTGTCCTCTGACCTTTACATGCACACTGTGGCATGTGCCCTCCCACAATTAATACATATAATAAAGATTTAAAACAAAAGAACCACTATTTTAGTAGCTTTAAGAAACAGTCAATGTCTGATTGAATTAAATCTTACCAATTAAATCATAGAAAGAAAGGACTTTTCTAATACTCCTCTTTTTTCATTGGATTACATTTTACCAATTAAGTCACAAAAGGAAAGGACTTTTCTAATACTCCTCTTCTTTCAAAGTACATTATTACATTTCAATAATTATTCAATAGTTAAAAAATATTAACATAGTTTTTCTTGATTTTGGTGGCAACATTTGTTTAAAAAAATCTGCAGGCAGAGTTTTTCTGCGGTTGACTAGCATGTGTACATATGGGTACTGAGGGAAGCAGCAGAATGTGCAGGGATGTGGACAGCTTCTGAATGAATACATATGTTGAGAATTGAAACACATCACATTTGGTCATTGATTTGTATTAACCGGCTCATCTCAGTTTTGTGTATGCATAACAGCCTGTGCAGGACTCATAGAAATATGCAAATAGCATGAAGTTTAGCAGCTTGAGATCGCCTCTACCAGCTGCTAATTAGACGGTCATCATACGGTTATTTAGCCTCTTGAAGCTGAGTTTCTTCACCAACCAACGTTGCTGAAGACTCAACATCTTAGGACTAGCACCACACTTGGGATGGGGCAAGCTGTAAATAGCAGCTATTATTAAAACTTAGCTCACTAAAACGTACTTATTCATAGCATCCCTTATTCTAAAGCAAGACATGCATCTGAACTATGCATTTACATCCTCCGTAAATGTCTTAAGCCAACTGAGTAATCTCCAATGATGGACTCAGGAATTGGTATCAGTTGGGAAAGCTAATGAATCCTAAACCATATTGTAGATTTCTAACTACCCCATTACTTCTGACAGTGTCAGTAACTTTTTATTTCCTGACTCCATCTCTCATTTTGCTTGTCTCCTTGATGGCTCAAACTGCCAAGCGTGTTGATACTCTAAGGTCTTTGGCTTTGCTCTTTCTTCTGCTGAGAATGTTCCCTCTAGGCTGGGTCAGTGGTACTCCCCTTTTAACTGCAGCACTTGGGAAGCAGAGGCAGGAGGATGTCTAATGGGCCCTGTTTACTTACAATAGCTCTAATTGCTATGTAAAAACAACTTTCTATCTTTCCAATTAAATTGCAGTTGGTGTGAGTGCAAAGAATTTGTCATTTTATTTGAAAATTAGCTCACTCATATCTGATATACTGATCAGCACACAAAGGCAATGAAATACTTGTTGAATGAAGGACTGTTACAAGAGGAAACATGTTTTGTTTGAAATTCTTATTGTCCTGCCTTCTTCTGGGTACTGCCTTGCTTGAGGGCTTAAATGGAGAAGAGCATGGGATCAACTGTAGAATGTACAGGACTCACACACTGCCAACTGTCTCTTAAATATTTTAACTTTGAAGGGTGGGGAAGCAGTGGAGCTGTGGGCAGCTACCCTGCTCTGTTCTCCTATAAATATTTTCTGGCCATTTTCTAACTGCTTATAAGGATACTGGTCTGTCTTGTCTTACCCTGCGATTCTGTGGATAATGTTTTTGCTTGTTTCTCTCCTTTGCCTTTCCTATTCATTTGTTTCCAGTATCAAATATTTTGATGTTTTATATTTCTAGCAAATAATTGTATTTTGTTTTTTGTTTTTTTGTTTTTTCGAGACAGGGTTTCTCTGTGTAGCCCGGGCTGTCCTGGAACTCACTCTGTAGACCAGGCTGGCCTGGAACTCAGAAATCCACCTGCCTCTGCCTCTCAAGTGCTGGGATTAAAGGCGTGCACCACCACCGCCCGGCACAATTGTATTTTGTATCTTTTAAAAGTTATACATAGTACCTCAGAGAATTATAGTTTCCTAGTTTATATTAATGATGATATCTAGAAATTAAATTTCACATTCTAACCTGATTTTAAGCACTAAATTTGTGAATCCTTAATTACTGTACAGACCCCCCCACCCCACCCTGCCTTTACTTACTTGCAAGTAGGATTTAATATGAAGAGTTAGGAGAAAATATTAGTTGTTTTATAATGTGATGAAATAGTCTACAATGTGGATTATTTTTAAAATCCTGTTTTCTAGCTTGAAAGGTAACAGGCAATTTAAACACCTCAATCAAAGGGTATCTTAGAACAGTACTCCATTTTCCATGCTGTTCACGATATTTATCCATACCCAGTGATTCTGAGTATAATTTTATTTCTTTCAAAGTACTATGAAATGAAGATGTCAACATTTGGTATTTGGAGGTAGAAAAGAAATACGTCATTAAATAAGAGGGCACAGAAAGGAAACAGAAATGTTGTGATGATAAATGAACCAACTTTAAAAATGCCTTAGAGATAGACATGGTGGTGCATGCCTACAGTCCCAGCACTTGGGGCTTGGAAGGAAGAAGATCTTGCGTTTTGTGCCAGCCTTGGCTAAACCACAGCCCTGTTCCATAAACACAAAACAAAATTTTTGTTTTAAAGCAATCTTCCAAAAAGGGATTTGAAATAATTCACAAGGGGGAGAGATGGCCTAACAGTTAAGAGCCCATACTGCTCTTGTAGACCTAAATGTGGTTCCCAGCATCATAGTGGGCAACTGCTGTCAACTCCAGCTCCAGGAGACCTGATGACTCTGGGTCTGTGGGTATCTGCACTCATGTATAGTTGCCCTGGCCTACCAAATATACATAATTCATACTACTACTACCACTACTACTACTAGATCTTAAACACTAAGAAGTGCCACCAAAACTGGCAAGATTAAGTATATTATAGAAGAGAGTAATTCACAAGGTGAGTCCTTTGGGATGGTCGAGAAAGATGGGTGATCTCATATTCCTGTCCTCCTTGCCTTGAGCCAACCCCACTCTCAAGTGGCATAGAGCAGTACTGACACTTTTCCTTTAGTGTTCAATTATAGATACTGAACATTTCAAGTCAGGTCGCTAAGTCTAGTTCCGACTTCAGTCTAAGAACTTTGGAAGACAGAAGCATCCCTATAAAGGCAGCCCAGCCTACTCATCATAGGACAGTGCTCAGGCTCCCTCCTCTGCTTTCTAACTCTGTCTGCACATATCCTGCAGAACATAAACTGAGTGTGACCATGAAAAGCAACCAGAGAGAGCTGAGAGTCCTGGACTGAGCACCACTTCCATATGATGAATGTTGTGAATTTCAAGTAATTAAATTATTCAAAGGAAACTATCTGAGATGTAGTATTCATATGATATTCTACTTGTTTAAAAATAGAAATGTATATGAGTGTTTTGCCTGCATCTACATATGTGCATTATGTTTTTAAATAATAATAATAACAGTTTTTAAAACCCTAAGAGTGTCATAATGCAACATATTTTTATTCTCTCTCTCTCTCTCTCTCTCTCTCTCTCTCTCTCTCTCTCTCTTTCTCTCTGAAGGTCGGAGGTTGATGTTGGGTATTTTCTATCATTCTCTACCTCATTTTTCCGGGAAGGGTCTTTGGTAAACCTGGGGCTCACTGATTTGGTTGGACAGGCTGACCAGGAAGCTTCAGGGACCTCCCTGTCTCTGCAGCCTCAGTGCTGAGATTGTAGACACAGGCACACGCCACAGCTCTCAGCTTCTTATCTGACTTCACAGATCCAGACTCAGATCCTCCGGCTTGGAATTAAGCACTGTACTGAGCCACATTCCCAGCCTTTTTTTTTTTTTTTTTTTTGACGGGTTACGAGACAATGATTTTAATTAAAGGCTCAGGCAAAACACAAAATGTTAAAAAGAGTAAAGTGATTTCAATTCTTGAAGCAACTGATCAGAACTTCTGGCTAGTCAACTGAAATTTATCCCTCCTTTAAGAATCCAAGGAGCGCCGGGCAGTGGTGGCACACGCCTTTAATCCCAGCACTTGGGAGTCAAAGGCAGGCAGATTTCTGAGTTCGAGGCCAGCCTGGTCTACAGAGTAAGTTCCAGGACAGCCAGGACTACACAGAGAAACCCTGTCTCGAAAAAACCAAAAAAAAAAAAAAAAAAAAAAAAAAGAAAAGAAAAAAGAATCTAAAGAGCTCTCTATAACCCAGAGCTGTAACACCCAGGTACATTGTGTCTTTGCTTTCTCTAAACTCTGGGTCCTATAATCCTATAGAGAAAATAAAAGGAACAATTTGAAAACAGACTGGGTTATGGGCTAAGTGTGGTGATATGTGTACCTTCTCTCCCAGCACTCAAAAGGCAGAAGCAGGCAGGCTCTGTGAGCGAAGGCTGGCCTGGTCTACAGAGTGAGCTTCAGGCTGCTCAGGGCTATAAAGTGAGAGTCTGTTTCAAAAAACAAATGAAGCAACAATAACTACAAATATAAAAATTGAGTTATATTTGAGACTGTGGACTTTTAAATTGTACTGTAAGAAACCTAAGATTTTTCACACTGCTTTTGCAATTCTGGGAAAGCATGGTTTGAATTTCATTTTAAAAAACTGAGACTAAAATATGCACATGAAATGCAGATTTTGGCATGTAAGACTCTATCAGTTGGCTACCCCTAATTTATTGCTTTTATACTTAGAACAAGATATAAATGTGAAAATTTAAAGTTATTAAAGTCTTCATTTATATTTCATATACTTTATTTAAAAAAAGAAAATTCCTGGCTAGGAATTACTCTGTTAAGAAAAAGTATAGGGCTAGAGAGATGGCTGCTCCAAAGTTAAGAGCACTGGGTATTCTTTCAGTAGATTAGATTCAGTTCCCTATATAGCAGTTTACAAGTGTCCATAATTTCAGTTCTACTTACATACTTTTAGGTAAATGCTCACACAAAATGAAAATAAACATTTAAAAAGGTATGAGGGTTACAGACACAGATCAGTGGTAAAGAGCTTTGTAGCACAGTCAGTGCTCTGGCTTTGGTCTGCAACATTGCTTTGAACTCTAATGCCACCATGAATGCACATGCACACATGTGCACATGTGCCCAATCCCCACCCCCCCCATGTCTGGGTAGGGTTTGGAAAACACATTTATAGATTTCCCATTTTTGCATTCAGTTTCAAGTTACTTAGCTATTCAAGTTTAAAAGCATCCCAGAAATGTTCTTTGCTTTCACCATACACTCTGTGTAAGGAAAGGAAGACACAGGAGTAGGGCCCTGCCACCCTTTGAAACCACAGCCAAGGATACTCCTCACTGTTTCGGATGTCGACCACCAGGAGCTTTGGCTTACTGGACTTGGTTTTCTTGGTGGGGGTTTTGAAATGGCCTGTCACTGTGAGCTCACACAAATCAATCAGGTCCTCTGCTGAAATCCGAGGTGACACTTCTGATTTCAGATCACTTAAAGGGATGGATTCTCTTGACTGAAAAAGAAAAGGGCACAAGGAACAAAAATACTGATGACTTTATAGAGACAAACTTAGGCAGAATATATCTTCAGTATAGCCTAAGGAGAAGCTGACTCTAGCTCAGTTTGGGAAACTATGGTATAACTGTGTTCCTTACTAAGCAGACCTCAGACCATCACACTAGGTCTCATCTTTCAACGGTTCAAAGGTACATGGCTATTTGAGACCAAGGATATTAGCAGTCATTCTTGGTTTTTTAGTAGAGAGAAGTATACCACCCCCCATATCCCCACAGTAAGCAATGTGATTAATTCAACCCAACAAAAAATAATGAATAGTACTACTGATCTGAAACCCTCTGTGATGTAACTTGAGAATTTAAAGTGCTTTCAAGGGCTGGGAATATAGCTCAGTAGAAAGTGTTTGCCCTGTATGCACGAGGCCCTAGTCCTAACAAAACAACAAACAACAACAAGAAACCTACAAAGAGTTCTTAACATTTCCTTAAATGACAGTATGTTAATCAAGGAGAAAGTATTTATATGCTTAGTCACTATCAAAATTGAGCCTAATTGTTCCCTCATTTTCTGAGTTTTATTCTGTAATTCTACTCTGGATCTGCAACTTAGTGTTCTAGGAAAAGAAATAAACCATATAAATCATTCACCAGACAAATTTGTTTTGAAAATAAAACCAAAAATGTGTTCAACTGGAATTTGATGTCAGCTTTCATCTCTGGAGTTTCTCTGACTGTGACCTAAAATCTTCAGTGGTAAAACACATGTCCATTTACCTTGTTAATGTCTGAACAGAATGGAAACGGCTAAGCTTTAATATTAAGAATTAAAGCTACTTAAATATTTTGAAATTAAAAGAGAGCTTTAACACCAGTCTCGCTATGCATTTTTGTTAGACTGCAGTCTTGCAGTTGCTTCTCACAGTCTCCATATGAAGCTATTACATCTTTGGGGATGAAATAAAGATCTTTGGTCTAGTTCTGCCTGCAGTCACTTGGTGATGAATGTGGCATTTAGAACGGAGGTAGTATCTGCGTGAGGGACCTTCCCTGGCTGATAGATAAGGAAGAGTGCGTTATAAGAGTGCTCTCTCTGAAGAGTGCTCTGTTCCACCCAAATGTGTACTTGGGATTTTAGGAAACAACACTGCTGCACAGTTTTTTTTTTTTTTTAAACTCTTTTAATTGATTCTTTGTGAATTTCACATCACAGACCCAGTGCAACTCATCTCCCTGTCTCTCCATATCCACCCTCTGCTCTTGCAACCGCAAAGCAAAAAAGCAAAAAAGCAAAAAAGCAAAAAAGCAAAAAAAACAAAAAAGCAAAAAAGCAAAAAACCAAAAAAGCAAAAAAGCAAAGCAAAGCAAACCGAGCAAGCTCTGGCTGTGGAAGCTGTGCATCTCCCTGCATACTCTCTTCCCAAACAGCTTTACTTGCAAATGATCATTGCAATGATCACTGGTCTGGTTCAAGGCCTCTAGTTTCTGTTATACTATCCATACTGGATCCTCACCAGGACTCTTCTCAGACATCCTCTTGTTGCCCTATGTCATGGAGATCCTGCAGCTTTGGTTCTGGAGGGCCAGCTCCTTCATGTTCTCTATCAGTTTATAAATGGGTAGATGTTGGGGTGGCCCAATTCTAGGCCCTGGATCTGGGCCTGAGTGGTATTTGAGTTGGTCAGTCTGATAGTTCTCCCACACTCATACATTACACGGGGCCAGCTCTCTAGCACTGCCTAGGCAAGGTGCAGGGCCTGTTTTCTCCCAGTGCTGCTGCCTGTTTGGGGGGGGTACACCTTTCCCTGCTGCACAGTTCTTTGTTTGTGACAAGGTTTCTCTGCACCCTGCCTGTACTGGAACTCATTCTGTAGACCAGGCTGGTCTCGAACTCATGAAGCTCTGCTTGCCTCTGCCTCCCGAGTGCTGGGACTAAAGGCATACACCACTATGCCTGATCAAATTTTAAGAGCAGGAGAGGAATCATAGACAGAGCATAACTTTCCAGCCTTCTCTGAATGTATGCAAAAAAGATTTTAATATGATATATGCAACTGCCTCTGTAGAATAACTTTAGGAGTTAAAAAAAATGAAGCTATTAGGACAAATTACACTAAGAAGAGCACAGTAAAATTATTATGAAATACATAGTCTAATACTTTTTTAGTTTCCTAAGTGGTTTTATTATTTATTATAAACTTTGTCCTAAGAGGAAAACAGAGCTTCTTCCACACACCGTCTGCCTCACTGTGCTAGCACCATGTGTGTTGGTGCTTTCTTCTGAGGAGACTGGAGCCTCTAGCTCATGGTCTTTGTTACAAATGCTGCAGAGGGGTTTGAATAACTACATATAATTCAGGTTTTATCACAAGAAAACATTGACTGGTTAACATTACACAAGCCTTATGTGCACAGAGTTATTCATTTGGTACTTCTAGATTTGAATTCTCAACAATTAAAACTTATCTTTTCTCTCCTTTCTTTCTGTGTATGTGCTGCTTTTGAGTATGTGAATGTGTGGGTGTACATGTGGTATGTGGCTCAGTGTTTGCTTGCAGGTCTGTGTCCATTCTGTGGTTTTAGGCCAGACGGGTCAACCTCAGATGTCACTCCTTGAGATCCAGTTCCCTGTCTTTTGAAACAGTTTCTGTCACTGGTCTGGAGACAGTTGAGTGTGCAAGGCTGGCTGGACAGTTTCTGTCACTGGTCTGGAGACAGTTGAGTGTGCAAGGCTGGCTGGACAGTTTCTGTCACTGGTCTGGAGACAGTTGAGTGTGCAAGGCTGGCTGGACAGTTACTGTCACTGGTCTGGAGACAGTTGAGTGTGCAAGGCTGGCTGGACAGTTACTGTCACTGGTCTGGAGACAGTTGAGTGTGCAAGGCTGGCTGGACAGTTTCTGTCACTGGTCTGGAGACAGTTGAGTGTGCAAGGCTGGCTGGACAGTTACTGTCACTGGTCTGGAGACAGTTGAGTGTGCAAGGCTGGCTGGTTAGAGCTGGGCATACTGCCATGCCTGCTTTTTAACTTCACCCTGGGGACTGAGTTTAGGTTCTCGTGCCTGCACTACTATGGGCGGGGGCATCCCCCAGTCTCTTCTCTACTTTGTAATATGCAACTGCCATGCTGCTCAGATTGACCTCGGACTTGTGACCCCCCAGCTTCAGCCTTTAAGTGCCAAGATTAGAGTTGTTTATCACCTTATCCAGGAGAGAGCAAGCTTAGATAGTAAAGGTTCAAAACGTAAATCTATTTGAGAATTTTAGAAAAAAATCATATTGTTTACCCAGATTCAGAATTTACTTGGCAGATTATTGATGAAAATTCTATAGTAGCCCAGACCTTTGAAATGGCTACCTGCATATTTATATCCCACCAAGTCCCAAGCATCTAAATATGGAAACAAGATATTTTGCTATTTGTAAGCACTGCATTTTGACACTGTGTGAAAGACCTGGCCTTTTACTTCTAATGCATCAGTTCTACCTTTAGGAGCTATGATGTCTAATGCATATGCATATATGCATATATATTAATATATTAATTTCATCCATATGCATATATGCACTAAAAAAGCTTTCTATTCCCCACCCTCCACTTTCAAGCTAATGAGTGAAACAGGAATTTAAGTAAGGCTCTTGGTTGAAATAGAACCCCCCTCCCCACCCAGTTCAATTCCCCAGTAACTAATCAGTGCCCTGGGTCACCGACCCTGCCCTGTGACTCACAACAGAGGTCTCGCGCTGCAGAAAGAGCTCTCTCAAAGGCTTTTGCATCTCATAAACCACCAGAAAGTGGAGATGCTAAGGGAAACTGGGTGAATGAATGAAAAAGGAAAGGAAGAAGGGAAGACATATGAAATAAAGAAAACAGGTCCAGGGATCATATCATGATGAACACATCTTGGCCCTAAAGTTTTAAACATGAGACTGGAAAAAAGACAGCAAATAAGGAAAAGGCAAATTCATATTTACACACATGAAACTTAGCTTCACAGAGTACATCACAATGAAAATATTAAGAATATAGCTAGAGATAGGAAGAGAAATTTGTGAGAAGTCACGGCTGGAGGACCATATTAGGTATTGGCAGATAATATAATTAAATCATAAGAAAAAACTAATTAAAAAAGAAAAATTACAAAAAATACTGATTTTTGGCAGGCATAGTTATATACTGCAAAGACAACTTTAAATTTTGTAGTATTAGAATCAGAGCTGAATTTTTTTTTTTTTTTTTTAATTTCAACTAGTTCTCCTTTTTCTTCACGCCATTACTATGACAACTTAAAGTGCTCAGTATTTCAAGTACATGTGCGCAGGGCAGCCCTTTGCAAACGGTATAGACATAAGCTACCATGTTCAGGCTTTCAGAGAAAAGTGACTTTAAACATCACTCTAAAAGCCCGTCATCTACAAAGATATTTTCCCATACATTTAAGACACTGTATTGCTCCAGTAGCACTTTTAAAGTTTATCTTTCTCATTTTTAGAGAACTGGAGGTTCCTAAGATTCAGATAGAGCATCCTCAACAGAGTCTGAGATAGCTGCTATGCTCCAGAGGCTGCATAATGCATTTTTCACACAAGACAGGGTTTGTTCCCCTAAATAGAGGAGAGATAATGTATGTGAGTATGAAATATGGAGAGGAGAGACAGAATTCTTTTCAGTGATTGAGGATTTTATGGTAAAAATTTCACAGATGTGCTCTATAGAAACTGAGTGCAGGCTAAATTTCCTCAGAGACAGTAATTTTCCCTTTGCTTTACAGTATCAGCTTGGGGTATTTCATCCTCGGGGCCTCGGTTCTATGATGAATAATTGATGAAAGAAGACTAAATGACACTATTATTTATTTTAACTCTAGTGTTCTGTGACTTCATTTCGGATAGGCAGCAATACACTTTCAAACACCCACTCCCTTCCTTGGCCAAAAGTGAGGAATTTGTTTAGTACTCTGTTCTTTGAGGTTTACTTAAAAAGACTCAGTGGTGATCACTGCAGGCCTCCTTGTAAGCAGGACACACACAGACAGACCTGTGAGAACATAGCACCAAACCAAGTACAAGTCCTACTCCACACAGTTACAGTTGTCTCTGTGAGGATGGACAAGATGGGGGTGGTAGTAATCCAAGAAAGTAAGTGTCAGTGTGGGCAGGGTATTGAGACAGGGCAAGGGGACAGTGTGGGTGGGGTGGGGTACTGAGACAGGGGCAAGGGGACAGTGTGGGTGGGGTGGGGTACTGAGACAGGGCAAGGGGACAGTGTGGGCGGGGCAGGGTACTGAGACGGGCAAGGGGACAGTGTGGGTGGGGTGGGGTACTGAGACGGGCAAGGGGACAGTGTGGGTGGGGTGGGAGCTGCTTCTACTTGCTTACTTGGATAGAAGTCCCTAGAAGAAATTTTCAATTAAAAGCAGATCCTGATAATACCTGAAAAGCAGAACCTGAAGAGGCCGAGGCTCCAATCAGCCCTGGAGGTGCAGCATCTGACTTCTGGGAAGGGGCTACTTACCGCTGTCTGTAGTTCTACCTATTCCTTCCTAATGACCGCACCAAGAACAAGGTGTCGAGTGAGGTCAGCAGAGTGCTTGTTTTATTCTTACTCTTAATTTCAATGAAATATTTGCTGGCTAGTTTTTTGCCATTTGGAAAGAAGGAACTTCACTTGAGCAAATGCTTCTGTCAGACTGGTCTCTAGGCAAATCTCTGGGCATTTTCTTGACTAATGATAGACACGTGAGGGGTCATTCTCTGTGGGTGGTAGTATCCCTGAGTTGACGGTCCTTGTTTATATAAGACAGCAGACTGAGTAAGCTATGGCGAGCAAGCCAGTAAGCTGAGTCCCTTCATGGTCCCCACCTCAGTTCCTGCCTCCAGTTCTTGTGCTGACTCCCTTGATGATGGACTGTAGTCTTTATCATAGCGATGGAAAATAAACCAGGACACAGTGTTTATTTACTATCATGGCAGCCAACCATTTATATCAAGTGAAAAGACTCAAAAGTTTCAGCAGAAAACAGAAAATAAAGGAGGGATACTCAGCTGTTTCTAATAACTAATTGACTATTTGAATGCACTATAAACCAGACAATTCTCATGAGAATTTGGGTACAGAAGCATCAAAGTCCATAATGTATTTAGCTGTATTTCTAACTTCTTTCAAATATGTGAAGGCATTTTAATTTTAATGAGATCAGAAAGGGTATTCATATCACAGCCAAGCCTACAACCAGAGACCATGAAGATGTACCTTGAATTTATAACATAACCGTGCATATTATAGAATGGAGTTGACAAATCTGAAGCTGCCTTTCAATTAAATTAGCTCTCATGTTTCATATTTTCTTATTGATGATAAAAGAATCTCAGAGGTAATTTTATGATTCACTTAATCTCTGAATCACAAATTACGAATAAACAAATACAATATTTTTAGAAGAAAAATAGACAAAAGTGTAGCCAGGATAGTACAGAGGTGCTTGGTGTGGAACAAAGGAAAGTGTGTACTTTGAGGAGAGGGAGGGAATGCTTGAAACCAGCAAGGAAGCTGTGCAGCTCTACACAAGACTGAGTCAGAAAGGTAATAACCCAGGTAACAGAGCCACAGGGATAGTGGATGGCGAGCCCAGCAGCCTCCCTGCTGGGGCACCCTCATGGTATGCAGGAAACTGCAGCACTCACAGTCAGTCTGACCAGTAGTCCCAGCACAGACTCCGTAGTTGTAGTGCACTTAAATCCAGTCTGGGGAGCTGGCTGGTCAGAGGGACTTCTCTGTTCCAAAGAAGGAGTCTACAATGGCACTACCTGATGTCACCTTGCCTGTGTGGCTTTCGCCAGTGAACCTCACCGATCCACTAAGGACAGCCATCTTAACATCTTGCAGTTTCAGCATAAGAGGATGCCTCTACTCTATGTCCAAGTCCAACATGAGCTGGACCTGCAGGTATTAGGAAAGGTTTCTTTCACACGTCAAAACTGCAGCTCTTAATGCAAAACCGCAGCTTCACCTATCCATGTTATTTCAGAGCTTGGAAAGATACAGCTCTTTTCTGAAACTATAGTAAATTGGCTACCAGATGCCCAGTCAGTCCTTAGCACCATCAGAACCCACTCAATGGGGAATGGGAAAGCTTTCTGTCCTAGTCTACAGACTAAAGATTAAACTTAGTACAGAGAGGTTTGACTCAAGATTGTCCATTGGAATAAAGAGAAGGTCCCTTTGATCTACAGCAGATCCAGGACTGCATCAACAAACGCCACAAACCTTGTTCTTACTGAAGTTTGCTCTTTGTGACCTGGGGATATTTCCATCCATATGAATGGCAGATACCATAGCTAAATGTCTCATCACCACTTATACTAACCCACACAGAATAGAAAAAGTCTCCTTCACATCCTATAACTCAAGGAGCTTGGAGACCAGTGCCATAAACTCAAATGTTCCATGCCCTCTCCTCTACAGTACACAGAATTGAGACCATTTGTGCTAATCTCTTGGGATCTGCTGAAAGCATCATCTATGCCTCTCATCTCTATAAAACCAGTTAACAGTGCTATGAGACCAAGCACCAAATGGGGATTGCCCCATGGGGCCTAAGGAACATATAGTTTGGGTTCCACAATGCTGAGTTCAAGGTTACTATTACCACAGAACTCAGCATGCACCTGTACTTATCCCAGAGAAAGTTCTGCTCTGTCCTCTAAGGATATGGCTCTAAGGAGTAGCTGCTGATGTCAGAGGCCCAGCATTTATCCTGAAGGTCCTGGAGAGTGTCTTTACCTTCCATAGATCAGAAACTATGGTAGCTGCTATTAGAAACCATAACATTGCTCTTCTTCCACTGAGGGACCAAGGGACAGTTCTCTTCATATTCTGCATCATCAATACTACAAACACAACCACAAGCCCTGGTGCCACCAGGGCTCAAATACGTGTAGCCAATGGATATGTCACTTTGCTTATGTCCACTGAAAACTCATGAGAATTTTGGGATCTATTGCATTCTAGACACTGTGGACACCAAAGCTGAAGAAATTGAGAGATTTGCTGGTGAGCTGCTGAACCCAATGCACTTACCAACTGATAGATTCCATATAAACAAAACCTTTCCTACAAAAGCTACTTCATAAAATAGAGTAAGTAAACATTACATCAAATATTTAGACATTAATGTAAGAAAATAGAATCAGAGGAAACATAATGCCATTAATGAAAACAATCCTTCATTAAAAGATCTCAGAGGGAAAGCTAAAAGAAGCTTGAAAAAAATTTAAAGCAATAATTTGAACTTAGTGACATGCAAAACAAAACACATGAATGATACAAAAAATGAGAAAAACAATTCAAGTTACAATTGAGAAATTGACAAAGACACAGAACTTACACAACAAACAAAAGACAAAGACCGATCTTAGAACTAAAACCCTGAATAAATAAAATAAAAATACAACAGTTTCCACAAAAGACTACATCAAGTGGAAGAATTTATGATGTAGAGAACACGTCTTCTGAGTTAACCACAGATGTAGCAGTAGTCAGATAGGAAAAGGAGGGAGAATTAAAAGAACAGAGATTATGAAATTTATGGAATACTACCAAATAGATAACTTTCACACTACAGAACTCCAGAAGATGAAAAGGAAATGTACTGAGAACAACAGTCAGTGATTTCTCACATATACAAAGCTATATTGATGACTATGTATAAAAAATCCAAAGGATCATCTGGAAGCAATCAACATGGAGCTTTGCCAAGACATGTTTTCCTTCTCTCTGCTTTCCTTCCATCACATGTGAATGTGGTCTCATGTGTGACGTCAGAGGATAAGTGCAGGCATTGGTCCTTGCCTTCTAGCTTGTTTCAGACAGCTTCTCTACTTTTCACTGTGTGCACCCGGCTAGATGGCTAATGAGTCTCTGGGGTTCTCCTGTCTCTGCCTCCTGTCACCCTGTATATAAATCTTTTACCAGCAGCAATAGGACACATTTCTTTTACACCCAACAGCAATAGGACAGACATTTCCCCTCTCTTATCAACACATGGAACAATCTTTAGGGTGGATCATATGCTAGTCCAAACATCAAGTGTGATGGTCAGTTTTAATTTTTCCCTTGATTAGATTAAGAAACATCTAAGGGATTAGTAGAACATATCTCTGGGTGTGCTTGTAACGAATTTCCACTGAGAGTTTGCATATGAAGGTACTAACCTAGTGTAGAGACTAGTTGATGATTCCTAATATGCTGACATTATTGGGATGTGGTAAGGTCAGGAGGCTGAGCCCAGTTAGAGGAAGTGGGCCACTGTGAACTTGTTAATGAGGACAATATGTTGCCCTGGTCTTTTCTTATCCAGCCATGAGCAAACAGGTCCCTCAGTATACACTTCCACTGTCATTCTGCTCAAGCATATGGGTCAAGAAACCAATAAAGCCAGGAACCAAATATTTCTACCCTTAAGATTTCTTTTTATAGCCCTGGCTGTACTAGAACTTACTCTGTAGACCAGGTGGGCCTCCAACTCACAGATCCACTTGCCTCTGCCTTCCAAGTGCTAGGATTAAAGGTGTGTGCCACCACTGCCCAGCTAAATCTTAATAAACTTTTAAAAACTGAAATTATAGAGATGCCTCAGTGGTTAAGAGCACTGATTGCTCTTCCAGAGGTCGTGAGTTCAATTCCTAGCAACCACATGGTGACTCACAACCATCTGTAATGGGATCTGATGACCTCTTCTGGTATGTCTGAAAACAATTACAATGTACTCATATAAATAAAATAAGTACATCTTCAAAATAAAACAAAACAAAACAAACTGAAATCATGTCATGTTCTCATAATGGAAGAGAAGCACAGCTTGGCCGTATTAGAAAGTATACACGTAGATGAAAATTCAGTAACATGCTACTAAAAGACTAATGGCTAACTGAGGAAATTTAAAAAGAAACACAAAATGCTATAAGCAAATGAAAATGATCCCAAAATACCAAAATCTATGAAGTCTGGGCAAAGAGGCACTTTACAGAGAAGCATGCAGTAGTCCGCAGGCAAATCAAAAAAAGGAAAGCTACTTCACATGATTCCTCAGCAGACTGTAACAGTCCGGAGTGAGAACAAAGAAAATCCAGAAGTAGAGAAAGGACTGACAACCAGAACAGAAATTATAAAAAGTAAAATCAATTAAAGCAGCTTGTTCGTAAGACAGGCCCTGCCTTTGCAGCTAAGGTGACCTAGATCTCCCTGTCTGTCTCCACAGTGGGGAGATGACAGACCTGGGCCACCATGCCCTGTGACCACCATGCTGAGTGAATGAGATGTGGGTTTTGACAAGGTAAATGAGACTGACTAATTGTTCTGCTTTAACAAGGAAGAGTGAGAAGACTCAAAGTCAGAGGTGAAAACAAGGGTTTTCAGAGCACAGAAATGCAAAGGATCATGAGAAACCCATATTAGATACTAACAATGTGGAAAGCCTACAAGAGATGT
This sequence comes from Mastomys natalensis, assembly GCA_021653895.1. Classification (NCBI taxonomy): domain Eukaryota; kingdom Metazoa; phylum Chordata; class Mammalia; order Rodentia; family Muridae; genus Mastomys; species Mastomys natalensis. Next base: position 528,589 of record JAJTUV010001383.1, on the reverse strand, counting down.
GTACATTTCTGAATACACACTATTAAATTGGAAATCTAAATATGCAAATAATGAACAATACTGAATAATTAAAATCTCCCATCTGAGAAAAGCCTCAAGAACATGAAAGATTTGTTGCTGAATTACACAAAAATATTTAAATGACTTATTCAAATTCCTCTTAAACATCTTCTCTAACTGAAATGGGAAGAACTCTGCCAGTATTACCTTAGTATCAGAACCATACAAAGACCCCACACAGAGGAAAACTAAAAACATATACCCTGGTGGCTATAAATGCCTATGTTCTCTATAAAACAGTAGCAAACAAATTCGGTATCACATTAAAAAGACCAGACCAGGGTCCAGTATGACTCATCCCAGTGATGGCGTAATGGTTCAAAAATAAAACAAATCGGCCACTGTGACTCACTACCTCTCAGAATGGAGGAATCACTTCAACAGATATAGAAAGGGCACTCGATAAGATTTAACATTCCTTTATAATAAAATTTGTCACCGAGGCCTGGTGGTACATGCCTTTAATCCTAACACTCAGGAGGCAGAATAGGCAGATCGACAAGTTTGAGACCAGTCTGATTTACAAGTGACTTTCAGGCCAACCAGTTATATTGAGACCTTGTCTCCAAAAAACAAACAACAAAGGCGTAACACTGTCAAGAAATTAGGACAAAATCTCAAAACAGTAAAGGTTATAGATAAAATAAATCTTAAGAAGGATGGTAAAAAGATATAAAGAGAATGACAGTGTTCATGATGTCCCATGTTTATAGATCAGAAGACTTACTATTGTTCAAATGACCTTAGTATTCCATCGTTCAATATAATTCTCACCAAAATACTGAAAACCTTTCTCACATAAATAGAAAAAGCCCTAATATGTATGTGGAAGCAGGAAAGACCAAGATAAGCTATAAAAATCTAGGACATGGGAAAAAGGCATCACAATGTTTGACTTCAAAACATATTACAAAATTATAACCAAACTGTGGCACTGTTATACTACTTACATACATACATACATACATACACACACACACACACACACACACACACACACACACACACACACAGAAAAAACAGAACATTTAAATTAAAATCATATAGCCAAATATTATTTTAACAAAGACGCCAGTATCCAGTAGGGAGAAGATGGTCTAATTCAATAAATGTCCAGTCTCACAATGATTAAGTAAAAGCAAATCAAAAGCTTGAGAAAGTGGTGGTACAAGTCTGTATTCTCACCACTGGTGAGGGAGGCAGGCACACTGTGAGTTAAAGAGCACCTCAGGTGTACAAGAGTACATGGTGAGAGTGTATCTTCAAAACAACAATGACAATAAACCACTAGGATACATCATCCTATCTCAATTAGAAAGGCTATTATCAAAAAGACAAAAATAGCAAATGATGATACAGATGGGAGAAAAGGTGGTGGGAATGTAAACTGTATAGACATTACAGAATACCATATAGGAGTCCTCAGAAAACTAAAATAGATGTACTCTACTGATACGGTGATTTGACCACTGGGAACACATGCAAAGGAGACAAAATCTTTGTACCAAAAGGCTGCATGCACTCCTATGTTCACCATAGTGCTGTTCACATAACTAGGATATGTAACGAGTCTAAGTAAATGCTCTGAGCAATGAGTCAGTGTATAACACGACAGAGCATGATTCAGCATTAAGTATGAAACTGCCATTTGGGGTAACACGGATAGAACTGGTTTCATTATGCTAAGAGAAGAAAGTCAGACATAAAGAGTCAGATACCACATCTTGTCATTTCTGTAAACTTGTAAGTCAGTGTCATGGGAAATGGAATGGGACTGTGGTCACTGGGGACTTGGAAAGGCTTGAGAGAGAGTGAATCAAAAGGAGTTTTGTAAAGAGACACTAACCACAGCTGGGAGGAAGAATTAGTTCTGGGTTCTCTATTACATACACAGAAGGGTAAGTATAGGGTCAAACAGTCAATGACATATTTCAAGGGACCAGAAGAGTATGAAATTCCAACATATGAAGATGATTAGTGTTTGAGGGGATGGAAATTCTTATTACTCTGATTGCATTACTGTACATTATATACATGTATTTAATTACTAAAATGTACTGCATAAACACACGACAAACTGTCCCAATAAAGAACAAACTCAATAAACTATTTTATATATACTATTTTTATATATACTATTTTATATATACTATATAAAAATATGCAAAAAGTCTACCAAACAGAAATTCTAATTAAAATGAACAGTATGAATGTATAGGTGAATTACTATAGTACTTAGATTAGATACAGTTAACTTTAAAACTGTTAAACTAAAGATATCATATCTTCATATCTTCCTTCTGGTGTAATGCAGCTTAAAATGTGATACTAAGTCCTTAGAGGTGTTGTAGGTGTGGCTGCTGTGTCACTGTGCATTAGTAGATGGTAGAGAAGAAAGACGCTATGTCTACACTCAGTATTCTGACCTAGTAACATCTGAATGGTTAATAGCCTAACATTCCCTGAAAAAAACAAGCCTAAGGTGACTACCAGTCTAGTCTGGCACCTGGGGGCCCAGACTGGGAGCTAGCCTGAGACAACCATCAGTCCAGCACAGCACAGGCCTGGAAGGGCTCCCAGGGAAGGGAGTGATCCAGAGACTTAGAAGAACCCCAGCCTAGTACCATGGGACCCTCTCTTACAGATCCAAAACTACAGGATCTCCAAGACACAGGGCAACAACAGGATAGCTGAGAGGAGTCCAGTGAGGATCCAGTATTGGTAGAGCATCAGAAGCCAGAGGCCTTGTACCAGACCAATGACTCATGTCAATGAACATTTGCAAGCAAATATGTATGGACAAAAGGGTGTACTGTGGGACGCACTGCAGCTTCCCCACCTAGATTGTTTCTCTGTTGGGGTTTAGGCTATAAGAGTGGAGGGCAGTTATTGGAGGAAGATGAGTGCGATTCGGGTGCATGATGTGAAATTCACAATCAATAAAAAGTTAAAAGTGTAATAATAGCAGTCAAGGACAGAGAAATATTGCTAAAAGTTGCAGGCAATATTTTTGTGATGAAGTCAATCTTTAAGATACTATATTGTCGCCGGGTGGTGGTGGTGCATGCCTTTAATCCCAGCACTTGGGAGGCAGAGGCAGGCGGATTTCTGAGTTCGAGGCCAGCCTGGTCTACAGAGTGAGTTCCAGGACAGCCAGGGCTACACAGAGAAACCTTGTCTCGAAAAAAAAAAAAAAAAAAAAGATACTATATTGTCTATAAAATGTAAACATGTAATTTGATAAATATATCCCATTAATATTTAAAAAATATTATTTGCCAAATTATGAGATGTTTAAGTGAGCACAAATTTTACTTATAGAAATAAAATCGCTACTCTATTTTAAAAGCAGAGAGTAATTTAATTGGTTAAAATCACAGGGCAGGACAAAAATCACATGATGTCCTACATAAGTAGATGCAGAAAAGCCATTTGACAAAATCCAACATTCCTTTAGGATGAAGGTCCTGGAGAAACTAGGGATTATGTGAACATATTCAATGCAATAAAGGGCATCTATGACAAAACTGGGTTTTATAAAAAAGCACACTGAGTAAGCCATGGGGAGCAAGCAGGACTCCTTCATGGCTTCTGTTTCAGCTGTAGGTTAAGTTCCTTTGATGATAGAACTGTGATACTGAACTGTAGAAAAATAAACCCTTTCCTCTTACCTCCCCCCAAAAAGGAAAAACCTGCACAGTATTGGCAGAAAGCCAGATACAAACATGAGTGGAATAGACTGTAGATGTAAGATGTAAGTAAGTCCACATAGCTATAGCCACCTAGTTTTTAACAACAACAACAATAACAATAGTGAAAAAGGTACACTGGAGAAAAGAGCCTTTTCAACAAACTGTGCTGGGAAAACTGAACATGTATACATAGATGCAAAGTTAAAGCCCGAAACACTGAAACTGCTATAAAGAGCTCAAGATATGGGCACATCTCAATATACAGGCTGGGGAAGTGACGCAGTGGCTAAAGGTGGTTGCTGCCAAGCCTGGCTACTGATGATACCTGGAACCCATATGGTGAAAGGTAATCAGTGCCTACAAGTTGTTCTCTGATCTCAACATGTGTATGCAGTATACTTGTCCTCACATACAGACACAAAACAAATACATGCAATGAAAAAGTTTTAACGCTTTACAATTAACTTCAAAGGAATGCTAAGAAACAAAAAAACATACTTTGTTTTTTTCAAAAAATTTCATATAAAATTTCCTATCTATAAATTTATTTGTAGCACACTTAGGGTTTTAATAACTTCTTGGTATGGAAAAAGAAACTCTAAAAGATGATGTAATTGAAAAATAACAAAAATATGCATATAATCTGGTTTGCCATAAAGGGATATTTAGACAAAAGGAGTAATTTAGTTTGCTCAAGAAAACAAACATCTTCATATTAAACTAGCCATTTGATAAATAAAAAAGTTTAACAGTTTTGTTAGCTCGACTTGATTGTCCCTTTTAAGTGGTCATTTTGCGTGATTCCTGTAGGACTTCTGAATCATAACATCACACACACACACACACACACACACACACACACACACACACACACACCAGTGTTAGCTAAACTTTATTCACTGGGCTAAAAGATTGGGAAAGCCCTCCTGGCCGGACTTGTCTCAGGTGTGCGAGCTATAGATAAAGCTCTGGTTTCACTTTTCTTATGGTCTCAGTCTGTGTTAGTATGTGTACAAAACAGGCCAAAAAAACATCAAAATTAAAATTTTATACCTAGGTTTAAATGTGATTTTTGAACTCATGTCACAGAAATTGCTTATTTACTTATCCTATGTGGATATCTTATATGAAGGACTGAGTGGGTCTGAATACATGGGACACTTATGCCTTAAAATTTGAAAATCATTAGGCTTCCTGGATCCTGTGTATAATGGTGTCTCTCCATTGCCACCCTGTCTGTAGAATTGTGCCAGAATCTATTTCCCTTTAAATGTCACAGAATGGCAGTGATTCATGAAATGACATCCTTGAACTTTGAGGTTGTGTAAGGAACATCTCTGTGCAAGACCCCAGATATTCATTAACTAGCTGGAGTCAGGCTACTGTGCCCATCATTCTCAACGAAGAAAATGTATTCTGTAGACTTGCTGGTGGAAAAACATTGCTAGAAGGTCTGTGTCAAATCAACACTGAATTAAATCAGGCTGCTTAGGAAAACTGTCACCACTGCAGCCTTCCCTGCAACTTCATGTGGGTATGCTAATTAGCTGTGAGCACTGCCTGCTGCCTGTGGAGACACGTTCCCCCATCTCACATCAGCTCAGCTGCCAGTCTGGACCAAACCTTCTTCGGATACTCTACCCTATATCATACCAATGTTACTTTTGCCAAAAAGAAAATAATTTATATTTTCTTTTGTTTTCCATTAAGAACACTATCATAATTCTGCTTCTATCCATTAAGAACACTTCATAATTCTATTCTATAATTCTCCTGGTACATGTTTTCTCTGACCATGGACATCTTTCTGTGTTCATTTCACTGTATCACCTACAGGACACGGCTGTATTCAGAAGATCTTTGCATACAGTGGGGTGGGAGAGCTGTGTTTACAGAGCGACCACACCAAGATTATAGCCCAGACAGCAGGCACTTTGATATGCCACTACAAATTCTCATTTCTCCAAGATAATTTCATAAAATGATAAAAGTACATGTTTAAAAAGATAGTGAAAAATACCAACTATAATTTCTAAGTTTTAGACGGCTGTAGGGAAACAATTAGATGTTTTTAAACATGAGGAGCATATGACGGTTCACGGGGAAAAGCAAAGTGACCATGCACCCTAATTTACAGTTCCTTGACCTGAAAAGTGAGGCTTAGTCTTAAGTTATAAGACTAACTTAAGTCTTATAGTTAATATAACTATATTATATTATATATAATATATATTATATATAATATATTATATTATATATATAATATATATATTATATAATATATTATATTATATATATAATATATATATTATATATTATAATATAATTATATATATATAATAAAATATATATTATATATTTTATATATATAATATATATATTATTATATATATTATATATATAATATATATATAATATATTATATATTGGTTATAATATTTACTTAAATGTCTCATTTCACAAAGTATCTGAGCTAACTTTTAGTTCAACTTGTACTCTAATACATGCTTTATTTTTTATCCTTTCCTGATCATTATTTCCATCTGCCAAAATAGTTTTCTGGCGTACTGAATTAAGTGATATCCCAAATCTGGAACTGATACTGGGAGAAAGGATGTTTAGATAAAATGATAAAAATCTTGCTAACTCTAGACTTGGGAGCTCTGTTTTAAATAACAACTGGGCTCAGAAAATTAAGAACACAGTTGTAAATGAGGCATGACAGACACTGCAGGTTTTCTTCTTCTTTGTTTTCCTGATTCCAAACCAACTTTCTTCATGCTCATGTATTTACCAAGGCACTTAAACAGATCCAGTCCACGTTAATGTGAAGTGAATCAGGCTCTGAGCATGTGCTCAATACAAGCTGCTAAAAGAATAAATATTATCGAAAATTCACCTAAATTCACCTTACAAAGAGAAAAGAAAAAGAATATTCCCCTCTTAGAACAAAACAAAAACCTTTGGAACATAGTGGACTAGGAGCCCCATCAGAGGGAGTAAGGGATAACAACTTAGGAAATAAAGGGAACAAGAATAATTTATAGTCAATTAGCTACTTCTCCAGGTTCCAGCTCCACTGGTCAACAAACCTCTGCTACAATTAGACATGGACTTTCTCTACCACCAGACTGGCCTTGCTTGCTGTATTTTACTCCAGGCAAACTAGACTAAACAAAACAATTGCAAAAGTAGTGCTAGTATGGATTTGAAAGAAGGGGCTCCCAGCAACTACTGCCAGGGCCTCCATCGACGTCCCAACAGGGAAAAGCAGGACCTAAACACAAACATCAATCGGTGTGCTTTGGGCATCATACAGCCCGCCATTCCTGACGCTATGGGGCCTCAGCAACCACAGTGGGGCAGAATTTGCCTTAGTTGTTCACAGCCCACAGTCCACAGGCAACAGAAAAGAACAAAGAAATTCATACATGCAAAGACAGCAAGAAGACCACAGAAGAGCGTGGCTAGACCAGGATCAGAGAGAAAAAAACCCAGTAGATTCATGAAGAAAAAAAATTGGCATTCAGGGAGCGATCTCATTTTCTTAACATCTCTGACCAACTCTCCTCCCCCACTACAGCTCTTCTTCATCTCCCGGAGAGTCCATGATCTTCTACCTCCACCCAGCAGCCTCTCTCTACAGATACATCTGATCTATACAGTGCAGTAGGGCATAGCAGGCCAACACTATCCCCTACTGTTAGTGTCTTTTTAATGATTCTCTGCCTCTCCTTTCTCCTTTTCTTCCTTTCTCTCTCTCATACCCCTTCCTCTTACTATTTCCCAAAGCCCAGATACTGACCTGGTTTACAATATCTGGGCACATATCCTTACCTCTCTTTAAAAGTCTAATGCTAACCAAAGCCTCCACACTCTACCCACTTTTTCTTCTGTCCCAATTATTCCAATTCCTATGAATGTCTCTCCTCTACAACTCAACATTTCTCACTAGATTCCTAGTGATTGCTCACCCTTTCCTTCTCTTTCTCTCATACTAAACACATTAGCACAGGCAGTACCAATGGAGTCCTTTACTCCCTAAACTAACCTGTACTTAGCAAGTGTCTGTTTCCAGTTACCCACTGTTCTGTTTACTCAGACTGGGTTAACTACTGGGTAGTGACTGCTGCTGGGATAGCTCACCCCACACCTGCAGACTGGAGACAGCCTGTGGACTGGGATACCAGGCTACCAGATGAAAATGTCACCACAACTGTCCTACAACCCAGTCTCTGTTTAACACTATAAACACATCCACTGAAAGAAGACATGCATCCTGAATGAAAAGAGAAAGAACAACAGCAGCAAATCTTAAGCAATAGCCTAACCCAGATCACAGATCAAAACCATGAAAGGAACATGAAAAAACCCAACACAACTTGTTTCCTCCAAAAGCTGTCAACCACAAACTACTGAACATTGATCAAAATGACTTGACAAAATTCCAAGTGAATTCAAAATAATGATTATAATTATTATAGGACAGTTCCATGGATCCCAATATTTTCCAAGAGAATATAAATAGTTGAATAAAAAATGAAGTCAATCTATTAATATGTTATAGCTTCATATTGTAATTTAACACATTAGAATACACTGTAGAAAAGAAAGGTTAAGTCACAGACTAAGAAGAGCCCATCAAAATAACAACAGACTTTCAATTTAAACCACAAAATTAAGGGCTTAGACAGATGTATTTAAACTCTGAAAGATCACAATTGAAAGACCACTCTAATATACCCAGCTAAATTGTCATTTAAAAAAAAGCACCGTATAGGAATTCATGACCATCAAGTTAGCCTGGTAGAGGACACTGGCTTGCAGTTCATAAAAAGCATGAAATCTGTGTAGTGTCGTCCTGGATTTGGACGAAGAGTCTCATATATCATACATGTAACACCTAAGGTGCTGCAGTCAGGGGCCATCTTGAGATATGACCTATGTTTTACTTTGAGCTCCTCTAGGAGTTATAAACTCCTAAATATTTCCATTGTTGGGACTGCACAGACATTATGCTGCACTGACTTGCAGGAAATGCACAGACACCTTGTGAAGTCCACCTGGACAACGGGTAAGCTGCACTGCAGGAGATAACAACATTATACAGAGGAGATAGAAGGTATCACTGTGATTACAGTTCTCTACTTCTTAGCCGAGGTTCTGGTTAGTTCCCTGTGAACTCATGTCAATGGCAGGACCAAAGCCAAGTACTCAGTTGTTTCTTGTTGTCTTGGTCTTACTATACCATGCTACAGTGGCAATTATAGACAAAGTGCAGAGGTAATCCTGCAGTTTCTATTGTGACCTAGTTTACAGGGCCCTGAACAACTCAAATCCCAACCATTATCCTACAGCAGCAAACACTGCTTCTAAAGCAGGAAAACTCCTAGATCCAGTTGTCATTCCAAATTTGGGTGCTTATACCAGGCAAGACAAGAGCCTTGACAAGCACTGCTGTCACCCCATCTGTACAACTTACAATCTCTATACTTTGTCTAACAATCTACTAAAGGTATGACTCGGTATGAGCACCAGGGGCACTGCTATGGGTTTTTATCATTGATATCTGGACCCAAGCCACTGCCAGACTGAAGGGCACATGCTCTAGGATTCTCACCACTGCTAGGGCTGCTGGCTGAGGGCCTTGCTACACAGCTAGAACCAACAGTACTTGATGAAAGTGTGGTTACCTGATAGGGTCCACCATTCCCACATGTGAGTAAATACACAGTAGTACCTCGCAGCCATGGCTATCAGCACTGTACCTGCTTGGGCTCATGTCCTCACTTGAGGGGATGGATATAGGATAGTGGGATTCTGATTCCATCTCAGTCTGCACTGTACTCAGAGTCATTAATCATAGCCCAAGGAGCTACAGGGAAACTACACTATAGTCCCAAATACAGCTAGAATTATATTCAGTCTGATCCATCTGATAGCAAAAAAATCTCAAGGCAGGAGAAATATGAAAACTCAAGGCTCCATGCCTCTAAAGGCATACATCAAACTCCTTAGTAACTGATTTCACACCTGCACAGATGAAATACACCATAAACAACATTTTAAATAGTCATTTAAAAGCTGAATGAAATCCACGAGGAAAAAGATAACCCATTTAATGAAATCACAAAGATAATTGGGATATTAATGAGAAATTCTGCAAAGAGACAGATTTTTTAAAATTCTTAGAAATGAAGAGCTAAATAAGTCACCTATATGTATGTGTACACACATACACACACACACACACACACACACACACATACACCAAGCATTACCAAACTATAAAGATGAACAGAGAAGGATAAAAGAAGAGAATCTCAAAAAGAGATAACAACAGACACAAGTGAGTCATTACATAACAATAATAATGAATGAAAATGAACTGAATTCTTCAATTAAAGGACAGAGAGTGGTTATTTTCCCTATTCGTCCCACGACTGAGAACTAGACGATGTATAGAACACACACAGTAAGGAGGACAGATGCAAACACAAAGGCTCTGTGCACTGGCTGCTTTGAGTATTCTAATCAAATGATGTTTAGTTGGACTTCAGGTCAGTATTTACTCTTGACACTGTATTAGCAAGAAGAAATCACATATTTGTGTTTTTCCTTGCATTGTACTATGAAGCTATCACTTTATTTAAGAGTATACAAGTAACTGTACATGTTGATGTATACCTAGTAAAATTGAAAAAAAAAATAGTGAAATCTTGAGAAGCTTTGACTTTACTGTGTTTAATAAATTAACATATATACTTGAATTATCTAGGGCACAAATCATTTTACAGTAAATTTGCTAAATAGCAGTTTGTAAGTTATACTTAATTAGCTTGTTTCAACCCTTAAATGGAAATAAAACACATTAGAGATTAGTTTAAGGGAAGAAAATATCCCTGAAAACCTGTAAACTATAAAGCCTAGTGAGACTATTTTCCAGTTGTTCAAATTATATAAAGTTTATTGTGAGATTAAATTTTATACACTAGTGTTTATACTTGACTTTTAGAAGCTATTCCAACATAAAGTATAAAAGTGTTTAAAAGACTCTAATCAACATGTAAAACATTGCTTATACATTGAAGACTATTCGGTGTATGTTCTAATTTGCTCATGACAATAATAAGTAGTTACCACTATGCAAATGAAACAAAACTTATTTTTTAAAATAAAATAAAATAAAATAAAAAAAAAACCATGTGTTCCCAATCAGGTTATCAGGCAGGAATCTAAATATTAGGCTAGAACAAAGAAGTAATTTCAGGCAGAAATCAAAATCTTAGGCTAGAATAAAGAAGCAGGCTTCAGAGAAGAAAATGACTTTGCAATAGGACAGGGAAATAGGCTCAATTATTTTGGTCATCCTGATAAGTCCTTAGAAATAGTGATCATGGGAGTGTTCACGGAATTTTGTTTATTGCCTTGCTTGTTCTTTGACTATTTGTGTTTATTGACTTGCTTGTTCCTTGACTATTTGCATCTATTGTATTGCTAGTTCCTCAACCTAGAACTGACCTTAATGCTTGCATGTAATTAAAATGGTATAAAAGCAAAAAGGAGGAGGGGGGATGGGATAGGGGATTTCTGGGAGAGGAAATGTCGAAAGAGGATGACATCTGAAATGTAAATAAATAAAATATCCAATAAAAAAGAAAACAAACAAAAAGAATGATTCTTGCTTCTTCACAGACTACATATAAGTTATACTACTTATAAATAAATGAATATGCTGATAAAATTTGTCAAAGAGATGTTAAAAATCTAAAAGTTAACTACTATCTTTTTCTAAAAAGTACATTCAGTTTAAAAAAAAAAAAAAAAAAAACAAAAACCAAAAAACCAAAACCCACCCATTTCAACCTTGTGGCTGGGAGAGTGTGGTTGGTGAATGCTTGCTGTGCAAACCAAAGGAGCAAGTCCCATGAGGGGCATCTGCAGAGCTAGCAGGAGTGGTGCATTTGTGATCCCAGCACTGGCAATGTGGATGGAGGAGGTCAGCTTGCTTGGGCTAAAACTCACAAGCTCCAGCCCCACCCAACATAAGATGGAACACTAACCAAGGTTGATCTCTGCTGTCTGCATTCACACCCCGCAAATGAAAATCTGCTTCATCATATTCATCAAAATTTCATACCTTTATTTACTGTTTTCTTCAATTAGAAAACTATGACCCAAATTCTCAAGCAGACTTTTTTTTTTTTTAGTATTTAAGGAAAAACTGGATGGGAGAGATCTTGGCAGGACATGAAATAATTCTTTTGGCAATTCTTTAGTGGCTTGAAAGTCAGAATGGTATTAAAACTAAGAAGTAAAGGTCAAAGTGAAACTTTAAACTGAAATTACTAGGGTAAACCTGCCAGGAAGATTCCTTCTTTAGAAAGCAGCCTCCAACTCTGCCCGTTGCCTTACTGTTTGTGAGTTTTGAATGTACAGTGGTAGTAGTGCAGCCGACATTGTGAAGACAAGGGAATCCAAGAACACTGCCTGTGTCACACAAGCAACTCAGACTCAGAAGATTAGTGTCATAAAGGTTGGTATAGTTTACAATGTTGAAATGTTTAGCCTTTAGTTACCAAGCATGTACAAAAATTGTTACTAGTTTCAATTCTTGGTATATAATCATACACTGAGTTGGACACTGTGTATATTATTTGGAAAAAGGGTAAGTATTATGATGTGATAATCTTGCCAACTTGCCTGGACTAAGAAATGCATAGAAGAGAGTGAAGTATACTGCTTGGTGTGTTTGTGACACTTCCAGAGATGAGTAGATCAATCTGATTAAAGAATTAATTAAACCATGGCTGGGATCATATGCTGGCATTATCGAGAGGTGGGAAGGACAGCAGCAGGGCCAAGCTGGAGGAAGCCAGTCACCAGGGCTGTCTTGACTGACCTTTCTCTTTACCCTCTTTTCCTGCTTCCTGGCTCATCATAAACCACTCTGTTCTACTACACACTTCTGAGATAACAGACCAACACTTCTGAAACTGCATGCCAAAATCAATCTTCATTCTTTGAGTGTCTGTATTTTGCCACAAAAATAAGGTCAGTAACACGTGTGTTTGCAGTTATAAATAGGTAAGTGCAGAAATTGTAGATTATTAAGTGTTACATGATAAAAAAATCAAGCAGGATTGAAATTTGAAGCCAACTTTATGAAGCAGTAAGCATGTTTTTTTCTATTGTAAAAGAACTTTAAAGAATTGGATACAAGTTGGGCATGGTAGTGTAGGACTTTAAACTCAGCACCTGGGAGGAAGAGGCAGTAGGATCACTGTGAGTTCCTTACTGTGTAGCCAGGACACATAGTAAGCTCCTATCTCAACAACAACAAAAATGAAAACAAAAAAGTCTAACACGACAGTATGACATTACATGAGTCAAAATTGGGATTATTCTAATTTTGATAAATATGCAGCAGATTATTTCTACTTTCCTTTATATTAACATTTAATTTGAAACTTTTAAAAATAGGAAAGAGGACTAAATCTCAGAGTAAAAATATTTTATATAGGGGCTGTAGAGATGGCTCAGTGGTTTAAAGCATATGCTACTCTTCCAGATGACTGGAGTTCAATTCCCAGCACTCACATGGTGGCTCATGATCATCTATAATTCATGTTCCATGGAATCATACACATTCTTCTGACCTCTGAGGGTATGAGACATGTATGTGGTACATAAACATACAAGCAGGCAACACATTCATACATACAAAATATTGCATACATATAAAATTAAAAATAATTTGAGAATAACTGTGGGGCGGTGGGCCATGAGAGGCAGCGGGGTACCTGGTTGAGAGCAGGGCTCGAACCCTGGAGACCCTAAAGGGACGGTAGGTGTTCAGCCTTGCTTTTAGGCCCTGGTTTCTTTCACTTAGCTTCAGCCATCCACTGCCCCTCCAAAAGAAAGGTTTGTGGCCTTCAGTCATGAAGCACAGGTAGAGGGCATGACTACAGGCCACAGAGCCTCAAGAGATCTTCTTATTCATGAGATACCTAAAGGCCAGAGGGCTTAGCCAATTAAGTATTCCTTCCCAGACCCTCCTACTTGCAAAAGACATTTAACCTCAGGCCCGCCCTGAGAACTCAGGGTACAGCTTCATCCACTTTCCGCCATGACAATAAACCTTTTAAAACCATGGACTATCTCTTGTCATTGGGGCCACCATGGGGAGCCATGGAGAAGGTCTTCAACTACTGAGTGGCCATTTAATCTCCCACTGAAGACCCCTCTGCGTTCCAGCCACGGAGCCCACCAACTCAAGCAAGCTAGCCAAGCCAGCCATGACCCAGCCAAGCAAGTCCCGTGACCAAGAGTCTCTACCCTGCAGGATGCCACTGGAGCTCATCTTGTCTCCCTCCTCCCTTCTTAGTCCTTCCGCCAGTGGAGCCTGGGAGCCCAAGGGCTGAGACCAGCTGGTCTCTGGCCAGCCGCCTTGGTCCAGAGACCTCCAACCCAAGAACTCCGGCAAATGCATGGTCTCAGACTGTGATCCCCCCACACCCAGAGTAGAGCCCAGCTGCTTCCCACTGCCTGCTGTCTGCCTGGTGCTGCATGGAGTGAGCACAGTCGAATTCCCGTGCTTCTGCCTTCTGAGCCATGGCTCCAGCCACCTGGGGCTGCAGACACGCAGGACCCTCAACTCAGCCCAACAGAACCCACACCCAAGCTACAGCCCCACAAATAACACTAAATATTTACCTTTAATCCCAGTGAAAGGCAATTCTCCCCTTAGGAGGCCTACTCAACCTTCAGGAGTTCCTAGTGTAGGTTCTTATTCCTATCTCAAGATCCCTTAGGAACTTATCATAACCTTTCTCATATATACCCATGGAGCTGGTGCCTCTCCCTCACCCAGAACTCTGTCTGTTGTTAAGAAATAAAAATTAGCTGCAATGGGAAACATAGATGCATCCAAGTATTTGGAACATACAAAAAAATCATAGAATTTGTCAGGTGGTTAAAAAGGTGGATTCATCCACAAATATACAACTAGAAACAAATCTAATTATGAAAAATATTATTTAACAAGTCAAAGTTTGAAATGTCTTACCATTACAGTGTTCCTTTTTATACCTTACTACCCTATTAATTTACCTGGCTATCACTAAAACAATACATGTATTTTAACTGAAATCCAATCTCATGAAAATAATTAAGATAATATAAAATTGGGATCTTTGGAAATTGAAGTTATAAATAAAAGTTAGGTTGAACATATTTTGTAAATTTGTTTAATAAGAAGGCCAATATTGAAAACATAATGGGATAGTTTTCTCAACATCATTTCCTTGGTTATGAACAAATAAGTACCTATTATTAACAACTCTGAACACTGCCGTATTTTAAGAAATCTTTCTTTGCTTCTATGATCTCATATAACAAGATGGTGTATTACTAGCTAGTACGCTCATGTAAAAATAAAATGAAACTCGTCATCGGAGGAATATGTCCAAACAACCTTCATTACTATACATCAAAGGAGACAGAGGTCTTCTGAATTAACCGGTGAACATATACTAGGAAATAACTACATTGAAAGAACACAGGTGACAGTATTATGAACACTAATGACGGTAGGACACACCAGTAGCCCATCTCTTAGAATTTCTAAGGTATCTGCTAATACGTACCAGATCTGTCTTTGGAGGATCTGTACACTCAGCAGAGAAGTAAGGCACTGAGCTTCGGATGGTACTGCTCTCAGAGGCTGGCTTTGGGGGCTGGGCATGCTGTCTGTATGTAGCACTTTTAGGAGTCCAGCAAAACAGATTAACCGACTCGCGTACGCAGCGTTCAATGTCAATTTCTAGGTTGAAAATATAAAGAGAAAAATCTATAGAACTTAGACTGTATTTTTAATATAAATTTTTTCTAAACTTGTATAGGATGAAAACTAAATATAGAGGAACCCAACAAAATCAATGTAGATATTAACGTGCACATTAGTGATTGGAAAAGTAAGGATTATTTGGTAGTAAAATACATTAAAAGTTATACTGCTGTTTAGTAACTATAATATATTCAAAGAAAGGTGATCAAAACACCAATCTAGGCATTTCCCATCATTTATAATTTCTTGAGTTAAATGAGCTTTTATGTAGAGATAAAATGCACTCAATGATTTAAAATGATTTTTAAAAAGAAATGTTTTCCTTTTCTTCCTCAGCTTCGAGGCAGAGGCAGTGCATGGTTGTTTCGTTACTACTGTCAATCACAGTTTTTGATTGGCCTGTAGGCAGGAGGCCAACAATTCTGCTGAAGAATTGAGCATTTCTAGATGAGAAAGATGGAGCCCAGCAGTGAAGTCCCAGATGATGAGATGGGGTCTAGCACTGGCAACAGATTAAAAACATGGGATTTAAAATCCAAAGATACAAGTTTCCTGCTCTCTTTAAGGAGAAATGGAGACCAGTATGAACTAGATTTGGTGGATGCTGTGTGGTTACTGATCTGAGTGGACAGAGACACCCTTAAATGACAAAAGCACACTTCTGACTGGAGCTGGCAGGTGGCTGGCAGGTGGCTGGCAGGGCTGGAAGGCTATTTAAGGCCCACTCCTTCCTCTTTCTCTCTTTTGCTATCTTCTCAGCTTGTGTTTCCTACTACAGATGTTCAACCTCCCTACAGAGGCCCAAAGGCAGCAGAGTCAAGTAACCACAGACCTAAAGCTCTGAATCTGTGAGTAGACACAAATCCTTCCTCTTTTTAAGCTGCATGTCTCAAGCGTTTTGTTGTAGAGATAGACCACCAGCAAGTACATGACATATGGATTTGGGATTGTTTGCCATCACAAAGTAAAGAATCTTTGGAGAAGAGAAAACAGCATTTATTGGGTCCCAACTACCTGACATGGCTTTCTATTGTATGTTCTTGATCCATTTAATTTTACAATGATCTCAACATCAGGTCATCCCTACTCCAGCCCTTTCTTTTGGAAGAATGAGCTAAGACACTAGGAAGCAAAGCGACTGTTAGGTGTGTTGCTCAGATAGGATGTCTGAGCTACAAAAGGATCATATAAGCATCCTGACTCATTTAGGTTTGGAATATAAACAGCAGTTCTGGAAAGATCAGCCACTCATTTAGGTATTTCTTTATCTGCTCTCAGCTATTTCTTTCAACTTCACAGCAGGTTATTTCTACAGCTGCACAAAGGGTAGATTTTGATCCACACTCCACATGTTAGTCCTGACATTCAATTATATAAAGAGTTAAACAAGATTTGAGACATAATTGAATTTATCTCAACATGATGCTAACACAGTGAAATGTGTTTTTAAAAATTTCTACTATTACCAACCTGAAAACAAACACCAACTACAAAAAAATAAGATGTTAAAAGTTGTTCCTACATGTTTACAATAAACTATGAACAATTTATTTTAGAAAACTTTCAATTACAATTATTGAGATTAAATGCTTAATAGCTAAAGAGAAGAAATGATCAATTATATAAATTTTGTATATTTAATACTATAGAATCCCTAAAGAAAAAGAATTTCAGTCCATACATTTTGTATTTCCAGCCTTCAAATCAGTTTGATACATCTGTCATCCAGAAAAGCTTCAAATCAAGTCAGTGATCCATATCAGGAGCACAGTTCCACCCCTACACTGGCAAAGGAAAATGCCAGTCTCCATCTGATTCCGGAGCTTTGCAGCTTGGCATGGTGTGCAGTGAACCCTGAAAGTATGCGGAGGTCCCACCCCATTCGACAGTAGATGTCCCTTTTTCTACTCATCTAACTTGTCCATCTCCAAATCTTCCCATAATTAAAGCATAATGCAAGCACTATCAGATGTGCAATCATTTTTATAGACCAATCTCTCATTCACAGAACCAGCATTTCATGAATCCCATGTTAAGGTCTCTCAGGTTTGAATCAAGACTAGAAGACTGTTTTTTGTTTTGTTTTGTTTTGTTTTGTTTTTGCGACCGAGTGAAATAATTTTTCTAACTCCCACTTTCTTCATCCTCACCAATCAGTATAATATCTGTCAGAATAACTGAAATATCTTTAACACGATAAACATACCTCTCATGTTTCCTATGTGAGCAAAGTCAGATATAAAAAGCTATTTCTCTTGAAGCCTTTGCTTCTTTTGTCTTGATGGGAATGATGGCTGCTTAGGTTTACTGAATCCCTGATGTCTGAACATTCTTTCACTATTATGCAAGGGTTTTTTTTTGGCTCTCCTCTATATTAATTTTTTTGGGGGATGGGGGTAAGACATTCATTTGCTTGATTTACTTCATTTTGTTAGGAGTCTCCTCACTTTCCAGGAGCCCTTATGAGAGGGTACATAGCTGACAACACACCTTTTGTATCTGTATTCTGCCTGAAGGTGGCTTCCCTGACCATAGCACCTCAGGGTTGGATCTTCTTCCTTCTGAGTTATAAAGGATCTACTGTCTTTTCTAAGAAGTCAAGTCAAAATTGAATTTGAGAAAACTGGCATGATTTACTCCTTTTATGTGTTCTCAGGATCTTGGTATTTTTAAATTTTGTAATGATATAATACCAATATCTATTTAATAGAGAAGTGCTTTTTGTTAGAAAAAGTTTTGAACGTGTTAAACTTTAAAACTGTTTGAAAGTTGTCAGAAGTAGAGAATTCTCACATGGCCAATATTTTCTGATCCCAACACGACTGTGAAGAGAAGCATTAATGATGTGTACGTGTGGATGTAAATCTAAACACCATTTCTCCATGCGAACAGAAAAGCTTACCTACTGCCCATTTACTGAGTTATTACAGTATCAGAGGGCTATCACTAGTCTTTACAAAGATAATTAATGGCTCAGAAATTATGGAGTTTGCTCAAAATTTTGAGTGAGCTTTCTAGTTAGATCTAGAGAACTACATTCTTGGACAAAGTTTCAAAAATTTTAAACCAGACACACATTAATAAAGAATAAAACCAAATTAAAAAAAATAAGACCCATCAGATATTAACACTTTGTAATAAGGCCAAGCTCTTTAAAGGAAAATGACAAAAGCTAGACTATAATTTATGTTTATCAATATCAACCATATAATTAACAATAATTTGTAAAGCAGAAAATGTAATATTTGTTTTTCATGATAGAGAATCAAATAAAAAGGAATGGCGCAACAATTATCTAGATATTGGACTTGACAGATAAGGGTACTAATGTAATTGTGAATATGTCAAGGGCTAAAAGGATAACATACTCAGGGCAAATTGATAAATGTAAAACAAAAGAAAGAGGAGGAAGAAGGAAGAGCAGCGAGCATGGAAATACTGTGAGAAGACTCGCCATGGCTTTTCTAGTGTGTTCAGAAGACAACGGTGAACACTAACGGAAAGTACACTGTGGGGTAGGACAGTGTAGCTGTCATCTGCATCAGCAATACCATGAGTTAGAGAAGGCAAGGGAAATGATGAGCTTTACAAAAATCCTACATTTGTCACAACTCTGTGTAAACCGTAGACACTACAGACCCAGAGAAATGATTAGCATAATTCAAAAGGTAAATGGAAAGCCAATAAAGTATTAAGATAATTAAAACTTTATTAGCTAACTGTTTTGCGTATACTGGCCACACTCCTATACATGTCTACATTTTCAGTCCAGGCTCCTTTTCTTGGGGTCTTCTCACTAGCAGAGACCTTTTTAGGGCATGTCTGAGGTTACTTGCTTTCCTCTGACCCAGCGCTTTTCCATTTCTAGCCCTTTCTATTAAAGCCTTATCTGGCCTTCAAGTTCCTAATATCAAGAGGGACCATTTGCTAAGTGACAGCTCTTGGCAGCACCATGGCTATGTTCATCCATCCAACCCATGCCTGGCACTTCTAAACATGGAGCATTCAACATGGGTGAGACGGACCTTTCTCCAGTTTCCTATTTTCCAATGCTATTTCAGTAGCGATTAAAGGTTGACATTATTTTCAGTTAGTGCTGCTGCCATAATTCACAATTTCAACTCCAGATCCTTAGTTCACTTGAGTTCAGTTCATCTCATTAAAATCAAAATCAAAATCAAAACCAACAACTCAGGAAATAAAGCCCCAACCATTGGAGCTCTTGTGGGTTGACAGAATGAGGTAAGGAAGACACTAGCTACTAGGGGAGAAGCACATATCTATCAGAAGTAGAAGGAAAGAATTTTGTGGGCTGATAAGACTATTCCGTATCTTCACTGGGGTGAGATTTACATATATGCTGACAACTGCTGCAATGCATCGAACTAGATAATTCAAATGTACACATTTCTTGAAAATATGCCTAAATAGAAAAAATAAAAACTATTCTTTTTTACATGTTTTCCTTTAAAGTTTCTTTATGTTTAAAATTTATAGATACTGGATTTAGAATTGTATATTAACTGTTAACTGCACAAACCTTCAGATTTTTTTTTCTTTCAAAAACCTTATTTTGTGTAAGAAAATGTTTTCCCCACATGTACGTATGTATGCCATGTGTGTGCATGCTTTCTGCCAATGGAGGTCAGAAGACAGTACTGGATCCCCTGGAACTGGAATTATAGATGGCTGGGAGCTACCATGGAGGTGCTGGGAATGGAACCCAGGTCCTCGGCAAGAGCAGCAAGTGCTGAGCCATCTCCCTGGTCCTAGAGCTTCATTTCTCATACGACAAAGATCTTAGGATATGGATGAGTTTCAACTTAATAATTGACTGTTTTCAACAACTACTTACTTTAATGTTTTTCTTTTTGAGACTTTCATACAATATAATATTTTGATTATATTCCTTTTTCATCCTCAACTCTTATCAGATCTTACTCCAACTCCCAATCCATGAAATTCATGTTCTTTCTTAGAAAGCAACCAAACCAAACCAAAGCACAAAATAGATGATGTTTATTTTGTGTTGACCAACTGAGCAGGAGGCCAGGCACTGAGTGCGGTTGGTATTACAGCTGGTATCCCCACCCTGAGGAAAACGGCTTCTCCCTCTCTCAGCAGCTGTCAATTGCAAATCACTTCTTGGTTTGAGGTACGACTCTGTGTTCACTCCCCTTCTTCTTGCTGAGAGTTTGTCTGGCTTGAACTTGTACAGGTTTTTGCATATTGCCACAGTTTCTGTATAGTCCCTCAACAATTAACATTTTGGAATGTAGAATTTGTTTGTAAAAAGAAGATAAGATAAGCTCTAAGTAGTGATGTCTTGTGACATGAAAACATTCCAAAATTACTATAATGGGACTCGGAACTCCAGAAGATAAGCTAGAACAGGCTTAAGAGCAGAGACCATGGCAAACAAAATAAACACTGCACTTTACACAGAAAACTGCATCTAATTCTCAGGTTGATAGCATCTACATCATCATCTAATGCCTTTAGATCAGCAATTCCCAACACGTGGGTAGCAAGCCCTCTGGATGTCGAATGACCTTTTCACAGGGTCACCTAAGGCCATCAGAAGCCACATATATTTATGTGATTCATAAAAGTAGTAAAATTACAGTTATGAAGAAGCAACTAAAATAATTTTGAAGTTGGGGGTCTCTAAAACTATATTAAGGGTTTGCAGCATTAAGAAGGTTGCGAACTACTGCTTTAGATGAAGAATAATTAAAATTAATATTTATAATATGATACAGATTCTGGGTCTTTCAAAGACCAAGGACCTGCCAGGAGCCCGGCATACATACATTTGAGTACTGTGTGAAAGGAGGGTGGTGTGCAGTACAAGGTGCATGAGCAAGGATGAGACACAGTATTAGAGAAAGCAGTCATCTTAAGGAACTCAGGACTTTGCCATGAAATGTATTTTGGTAAAGAGCCCTTCAATAAAAACTGTTTTGCCATAGTTTTGAATATACTTTTGGATTACTCTCTTCTCATTTCCTAGTGAACAGCATTTTGAAAGTGCTCACCACATCATCCACACCACAGCTTGAATGATTTTCCTAAAAATGCACATACTATCCTACACTTTTCCTTCTTAACACTTTCAGATCATATACAAAGCATTGCCACATTCCTCAGTATACCAAGCAATGCCCCTAATCAGCACAGTGCCAGTGTCACCACCACTACCACAGCACAGGGACCTCAGCTCTCTTGTCTTGTCACTTTATCTGTCTGCCTACCTGCATTAGGGCTGTGTGAGGTTTCACATCTTGTGCTATTTTCTAAGTTCCACGTTTTCTAACTATGCTGTACACAGCTGTAAGGCATCTTATTTATTTCTATGTCCCAAGTGCATACAATGCCTGCCAGAGAGGAAAGTTTGCTAAGCATGTGTTAAATGAATAAGCATAGGTATCTTAGTCAGGGAGCAAGGTTTCCTTACAGCCAATTTCTATCTTTTGGATGCTTCCTAGCTTGAAGATACTGAAACAAAGCAGGTGAGTTTTCTCAGTGCTAAGCATTAGCGGATGTTTTCCAGACAGAACTCAGCTCTTGCCTTGTCATTCTGTTCTACATGCAGCATTTTTAATACACCGTCTGTTGGTGCTTAGCCTTGCTGACACTGTCCCTGATGCAGATAAGGTTTTTGCATTACTTTTCCCTATCATATGCTCCTCTTCAAATACATAGATCGTGTCTATGTTGGAATAACTTGAAGGGAGCAAGAAGCTTTCATATTTTGGGAGGAAGAACTACCTGATATTTAGAGCATTATATTCTTTTTAACTAGGCTGTTTTCAATGGAGGCTGTTGTATCCGAGCCTACCCAATTACAGGTTATCTGCACTCCAATCTTCAAACTATGCTGATCATTTTACCACTTAAAAACCTCTACTAGTCCCCAGTTCCTCACACATACATATATGCACACATCTACATCTTAACTCACTACCTTTCCTATACCATAAGCATCATCACCCTTAGCTTGGTTCCCATTCGCAGCCTGGGCTAATGTACAGGATTCCACCCAAATACTTAACGCTGCGACATTTCCAATCCTGTTGATTACACACAGCAATTCTTTGATTTCCCTAACTGATAAAAATTACAGAACTAATGCAGTTAAGTGACCTGTTCAAACAACACAATTACAATATATGTAACTAAGATAACTCGAAAGTATTAGTCACTTTAAATAATTATTGATGAATGCTTTGTGACAAATAGCAAGGAACAGAATACAGCAACAAGACTAGTTATACTTATATACACATGTCATCAGGTTATGTACGCATTCTTTGTAGGAAGTCTCCACTATCTGTGGAATGAATGATGGATATGTACACAAATGCAGCCTTGGCAATATCTAAGATGAAAGAAGGTATAATATTCTCAGGAATTTGGCTCTAATCCACTTCCTTTGCAAACAGCCTATGCACATGTGTCTAACAGTTTCTAACTCATTTATCATTCCATCATTCCTGCTTCTTAATGCCTGCAATGAAGAGATAGATAATTAAAAATGCAATAAACAATACAGATCCATGGGCACTTAAACTGTTTTTCCGCTCTTACTGGATCTTTATCAGTTGCAGTGGAGTAGACAGACACTGTAGTGCAAAGCAGCAGCAGGTGCTGCTAAATGGCCATCCTCACACCTCAGAAGGAACAAAGAGGCAGCTGGGAAGACAGCTCCAGACATTTTCTCTCTTTAACACTTCATGGGAAATCAGAAATAAAACTGGAGCTTTTGATTTTTGTGGCAAATAGAACAATTCTGATAAGCACTTCCCAGGCAATTGGAAATAAATGAGATGGTTTTTAATTCTCAAAGTAATTAAATATAGTTTGCTATACTGAAATAAGAATGTCTGGTCATTGCCTCCAGCAAGGCTCTAAGAACTCTGGACGACAGCCCTCTTCACCTCTCTGCTCTGGCAGATTGCTGTAAAGTGCTTTTGCTGAGCTCTGATTCAGCAGATTCATGGCATCCTGAGCCCACATGGTGGAGAAGTTATTTCCATTCTGTTGAAGACCACAGTCTAAAGTGGTGGCACATCAGAGTTAGTTCGTTCTCTTCCTTCCTTCCTTCCTTCCTTCCTTCCTTCCTTCCTTCCTTCCTTCCTTCCTTCCTCCCTCCCTCCCTCCCTCCCTCCCTCCCTCCCTCCCTCCCTCCTTCCTTTGTGCCAAATGTGAAGAGATACAGAGGTTAGGTGGAGGGGAGAAATAAAACAAGCCCACAAGTGTTGTTGTTTTATAAAAATACAAATCATATTAAGAAAATACAGGAGATATATTACTTTAAGAGGAAGTCAGTCACTGGGGGTGGGCCTTGAGAATGTGTGGTGACTGGAGCTATTCTCAGGTGGCCCTCACTGCTTCGTGCTTGCCATTCAAGATGTGATCCCTGAGCCTCTGTACCAGACACCACGTCTACTGCCTGATACCTCTGCCCTGCTGTCAGGGACTGTAACACTTTGAGGCCGTAAGCACAAATATTCTTCCATGTTACCTTGGTCATGGTGTTTTCTAACAGCAATGGAAAAGAAACTAATCCAATTACATTGACCAACAGTGATAGAAATGATAAAATTGTAAGATTTCTTTTTCCCAAGGCTTAAAATAAGCAGGTAATGTCTACTGGATGCTCATTATTCATAATCTTATACTTTCATGGTTTGAAATTGAGAAATTTTAAACCTTATACAATGTATAAAGTAAACACATAGTAGCCTTTTAGCTATGATACATTATTTTTCCTTTATAGTACGTAACAAGATAAAAATATGCCACTTGACTAAAAATAACATCTTGCTATCATGAAATATTTAATAGCAATTCTATTGATAGTTCTTATAATTAGATATTTTGGAATTCATTTCTGCTAGGCAATAACTTTGGGAGGGTACAATTAATAAATATTGAAAAGCAATTAGTAAGTAAGAAGTTATTTATCTTTGTTCACCTCACACCTGAATAAACTATAATTAGTAATACCTAAATATAACCTACATATTTTTGATTACTAGTACCCACCATTAATGCTAGAAAATGAACTTAAGAAGAATCTTGTATGGGCCTGTATGAGTCTGACTTGTTTTTTGTTTCCTGTTAATCATACTCCCCTGTTTTGGCAGGCATACCATCAACTGTATGCATACACTCAGAATCTATCTCACAGAAACACACAAAAGCCAAATGTTTAGTATTTCCTAAGTGGGGAGCCTAAATAACAGTTTAGCATTTCATTATACTCATGTGAAAGAAAAGTACCACCATTTTGATATCATTCCAGAATTAAAAAGCCTTCTTCTTCTATCTAAGCATTATTTGCTGAGGCTTAAAATAAGTAGGTAACAGATACTAAATGTTTATTATTCATAAAGTTACACGTTCATGGTTTCAAATTGAGAAATTTTCTGGTCCAGTCTATTTGGAGTTCTGTAGGCTTCTTGTATGTTCATAGGCATCTTTTTCTTTAGGTTAGGGAAGTTTTCTTCTATAATTTTGTTGAAGATATTTACTGGCCCTTTAAGTTTGAAATCTTCGTTTTGTATAATGAATAAAGTAAATCCAAAGTGGCCTTTTTAATGCTATGCTACATGAAGTTGTTTTTCCTCTATGGTATGTAATGAGATAAAAACATGCCACTTGACCATACTTTACAATAAAGATTATACACACAAACACACACACACACACACACACACGAAAATGTCATAATGAAACCCATTACTTTTTATTCTAATTTAAAAAACAAAAGCTAGCAAATGAAAATATATACATAGTACTTGATTCCTAATATATTCCCATATCTTCCTCTCATTATTAAAAATAAATTTTATTATTGTAACAAATGTGTGTGTGTGTGTAAGCATTTGTGTGCACAGATGTGAATCCACAGTGCAGCTGAGGAGATGAAAGGACAACTTGTAGGCGTGTGCTTTCTCCTTCCATCATGTGGGTCCTAGAGATGGAGCTTGGGGCGTCAGGCTTGGCAGTAAACACTTTTTGTGGCTGAGTCATTTTCCAGTTTCCTTAACGGTATATTTTATGTGTTTACACTTAAGATGTGCAGTTTAGCAAAACAAATGTAAGATATCCAGTCTCAACCAATGACTACTTGGGTCATATTTACATTAAGATATTTATTTTATTATTTGAAATTCAAATTTAATGAGGCATACTGATTGTGACATGTCAGCTTATACTATGATTATACTATAACAACATTTTTTCTATATATAAAGGAAAGCTTGAATCATATAAGTATAAGGAATTATAAATTAGGAAGCAGCTTAATATTTTTTGATATAAAGGCATGTAAGAAAATAGATTAAATCTCAATTTTATCAAAAATGTGCTATAGTTTTACAAGAACTCGAAATCAAGAAGAATGTGACCTGCCCTTCTCCTCTCTGCTACACCAGATATCACTAAATTGCCTTGACGTGTATGTAGTTCTAAAATGGAAACTGAAGGCTCTCCATCTTCTCATTCTCACTAATTGTTCATTTCCATACTGGGTGTAAAAAGGAAAATGAGACAGATATTAAAGAGTTTTCCTGGCTTAGCAATTCCCTCCTAGTTTTAGTAACTTGACTTTTAGTCTCTAAATATTTCTATGGTGTTCTCGTTTATAGACCATAGAAAATGTGATACTTAACTGAATTGCTTAAAAAATATGCTGTGGGGTTTGGTGAAATGGCTAAGTGGGAAGAGGCATTTGCTGCCAAGCCTCAAGCCTCAGTTTCATACTCAGGACCTACACAGTATGGTAAGAGAGAACAGATGAAGGGAACAGACTCTTACATCCACATATATACATCATACACACATGCACAAGCACACACACATGCACACAGGCTGGCCTGGATCTCACACAGTAGCTGGAGAGAACTAACTCACAGAGTGGTCCTCTGATCCTGACACATATGATGTACCCTGACTGGAGCATGTGTGCACACATGTTAAGAAAGTAAATAAATAAAGTGGTACTTTAATGGTTCTGCCACACTACACTGAATAATTAAAAAGAAATCATGTGCAGTTGATGAGTCAACACAGATAAAGACCCTCATCTAGCTACTCGTGCACCAACACACACAGATATCACTGAAAACAGTAAGATACCAGCAATTTTCTATACACTTAAGCTTATAGCTCCTTAATATGCAGTAATACTAAAATAGAATGCCCTTAAAACAGCCATTAAAACTTGACTCAAAGGAAGCTTAAAAATCTTCTATAATAAAACAAATACTGCAACTAAGAATATTTTTGGTCCAATGTTAATTTTTTTCAAGCAGTATCCAGAACCCCCTTTAAACAGTAGTCTCCTTTAATATCCTCAATATTTCTTTTCAAAATAGTTTACATAAGTAACAGTTGAATTTCCAAGGAAGGAGTCCGCTAATGCAGACTTTCCAATTTCTTTCTACAGGTTCTCTAGGAAGAACTTCTCTCCTGACTCTAAAGTCTCCAGTCTTTGCAGGTGCTCAGGTATGCTGTAATTTGTACATTAAGAATTTACTTGAGGTACATAAAATAGTATTATTGTAGAAGATTCTATATAAGAGAATAACAGAATAAAAAAATAAGCATCTCAGGTTACAGAAATCCATTATAAAATTCCTGCCACGTTGGTCTTATTCAGATATACTCACCTTCGAAACTGCTTAAGGGGATATTCATATCCCCTTAATGACAAATAGATGGTACGGCAGCATGGCATCAAAGGGGCAAAGCAGATAAAGCCTGACAGACCCCATCACATGACTAGTTTAAATTATGGGAATCTCTCTACTAACCTCAGTGGCCTGAATCCAGTCTTGGATGATGCAATGAAATGCTCAGTATCAAAGACCAGGCCCCACTGTTTCTACTTGTTCTGACACAGTGCACATACAAGTCAACCAAGTTGAGCAAATTTTCTAGTGCTACTTGTGCCTGCTTGGAATATAAGATGAGGAGCAAAGAAGTCAAGAAACATGTCTGGATGAGACAAATGAAGACTAGCTGCTGAGTTTTTTCTGTGAGACTTAAAGCATTAACAGAGGGTGATGGAAAGAATGGAAAAAAAGAGCTCGTAAGTGTTATACATCCTTTATATACTCAAAACGTTAGGTGCTGCATGCACTTGTAAAGAGTAATTGGATAGGCTGTCTTTTTCTCACTGGGTGGTTTTGGCTTCTTTGTCAAAGATCAGGTGACCACAGGTGTATGGGTTTAATTCTGGGTCTTCAATTCTATTCCACTGATCTACCTGCCTGTCTGTGTACCAATACCATGAAGTTTTTAATCACTACTGTTCTGTAGTAGAGCTTGAGGTTGGGGATGGTGATACCCCCAGAAGTTCTCTTATTGTTGAGAATAGTTTTTGCTATCCTGTGTTTTTTGTTGTTTCAAATAAATTTGAGAATTGATCTTTCTATCTCTGTGACGAATTGAGTTGGAATTTTGATGGGGTTTGCATTGAATCTGTAGATTGCTTTTACTAAGATGGCCATTTTTACTATGTTAATCCTGCCGATCCATGAGCATGGGAGATCTTTCCTTCTGAGATCTTCAATTTCCTTCTTCAGAGACTTGAAGTTCTTGTCGTACAGACCTTTCACTTGTTTGGTTAGAGTTACACCAATATATTTTGTATTACTGATGACTATTGTGAAGGGTGTTGTTTCCCTAATTACCTAGAATTGCTCCTGTCTAAAGGAAATACAGGGACAAAGAGTGGAGCAGAGACCTGGGAATCCATCCATATGCAGCTACCAAACCCAGACACTATTGCTGATGCCAGGAGCGCTTACTGACAGGAGCCAGGTATAGCTGTCTCCTGAGAGGCTCTGCCAGAGTCTGACCAATACAGATGCGGATGCTCACAGCCAATCATCAGACTGAGCACGGGGTCCCTGATGGAGGAGTTAGGGAAGGACTGAAGGAGCTGAAGAGGTTTGCAACCATACAGGAAGAACAACATTATCAACCAACCAGACCCCTTAGAGCTCCCAGGGACTAAACCACAAACTTAAAAGTACACATGGAGGGATCTATGGCTTCCAGCTGCTTATGTAGCAGAGGATGGCTTTATCTGGCATCAGTGGGAATGGAGGCCCTTGGTCCTGTGAAGGCTTGATGCCCCAGTGTAGGGAGATGCTTAGGGTGGTGAGGTAGGGGTGGGTGGGTGGGGAACCCTCATAGAAGCAGGTGGGTAAGGAACCCTCATAGAAGCAGGGGGAAGAGGGATGGGCTAGGGGGTTTGAGGAGGGGAAACTGGGAAGGCGGATAACATTTGAAATGTAAATAAATAAAAAAACAATAAAAAATATGTATAAAAAAGAGTTGTTGGGCACATTTCCCTTTATGAGTTTTTACGCCAGCTGCATTTTGTATATTATTTTAGCAGTCACCACACCACTGTAAGATATGCTATCATCACTTTACTGTTCATTATCAATGGAAGTCAGGACAGGAACTCAAATACTGGCAGAAACCTGAGGCAGGAGCTCATGCAGAGACCATGGAGGAGTACTGCTTAATGGCTTACCTCCTATGTCTTGTGCTTGGTTAGTCTGTTTTCTTATAGAACCCTGGGCTACAAACCCAGAAGTGGCTCCATACTCAGTGGGCTGGGCCTCCACCTCAATCACTGATTAACAAAATGCCTGACAGGCTTGCCTACAGCCTGGTCTTAGAGAGGCATCTTCTCCACTGTGACTCCCACCTCTCTGATGATTCTAGCTGGGGCCAAGTTGACATGAAATGAGGAGCACACTTGGTGATGTGCTGTGATGTGCATGTAGCTAATCTCACTCTGCAGAGCACGCT
The DNA here is from genome assembly GCA_021653895.1 of Mastomys natalensis. Classification (NCBI taxonomy): domain Eukaryota; kingdom Metazoa; phylum Chordata; class Mammalia; order Rodentia; family Muridae; genus Mastomys; species Mastomys natalensis. The sequence continues at coordinate 499,147 of JAJTUV010001383.1, read as the reverse complement.
TTTTCAGCAGCAGCAGCACATTACAAGTTTCTCAGTTCACACAGGTTGAGCATGGTGAAACTAGACTTGAACTCACATATGCCTTGACTTCTAAGCCTGTGGGTGATGTCCTCTATAAAAACTATCTTAAAGCAAACAAAACAAAACAAAACAAAAAACCATGCTTTTCCTAGCACAGAAAACAATAGTCCCGAAGGCTTAATTTTAAAGGCAATTTCTCATTAGTTTCCTCTAACAATGAATTCTTATATGATAGTCACCTTCAAGAATTTTTAGAAATAGCTAAGAGGGGAGATTACTGCATTTATATTACTAAGAAGGCAGCACATTATATTTGAATAAAAAGAAGAAGCATAATAATAATAACAACATTTACAATTTATATCACATCTGTCCTCTCTGTTGCTTTAAGTTCTTTATCTGTACTGATTTAACATAATGATCTATTGACAGGAAATACTGTAATTCTCAGAGATGGAGATGAGGAAATGGATACAGAGATTAAACCACTCCTCTAAGGTTAACATTACCTAGTTTGGTAAATCCTCATTAGAATTTTACTGCAACATAACATATTTAGTGGGTTAAACTCAATGCTGATCTTGGCCTTAAAATTAAAAGTATAATATAGCTAGCCTATCTATGCTTTATAGGTAGACTAAAATACAATTTGTTTCAAAAACGTTTAACACTATTATCGTCTAATACTCTGAACATGTTAGTTTCTGTGTGTGTTGATCTGCATTTACATTTTAGGGCTGTCGATGGCTACTTCCAAAGTTCTTCAAGCAACTTTCAAATTGGGGAACTCAGTATGCTAAAAAATGAAATTCTTTAAATTTACTTGAGAAAAATATCCCACCCAAGTACAATATAATTAAAAACAAAGCATGGGGCACTAATGCTTTTCATTAGCTTTTCTCTGTAAGAAGAATCACATACAGTGAGTAAATAGTGATGAGCAAGTAGGGCAGGGTGCTGCCCACCAGTGATGAGCAAGAATACCAGCACAGTGGGGCAGCGTGCTGCCTATCAGTAGAGCCATCGTGGTTTCAAAGGTGAAGAGAGGGCTGCATTTCAACTACTTAGTTCTAACTTATGTGCGTGCTACGACTCTGCCTTCAGAGGTCTTTACAAACTGAGCTGTGTTAGTACTAGTCACTAATTTCCTATAAGCCATCATCACAGATGTTCTTGCCAGCATTAGTGGGAACACTTAGGCTTGGAAGGAAAGCAACCATGTTTACTAGATTTGAAAATACACAGTCAGCATTTCCAACATACATACTTTTATAACTGACCAAAAAATTCTTTTAATCCTGATCAATCATCCTCTGTTTACTTTGACAGGCTGGGATGACAAGGAAACATCTGTGGGCACAGACTGCTTCTGCATTTGTGAAACTGGCTTCTTTGTTTTTACTCAACTTTGTTTTTACCTCTGCCCCCTCAAACATCACAAGATCTTGATATTTCATTATCTCCCAGAAAAAAAATTGAAAAATAAAGCTCAGAACTATTATTGCTTAATGTAAGAAATGGCTTATTTTAATTAAATTTGATAAATTGGATGATATCTTAATTTGTGAAAAAGTGAGAAAGAAAAGTTTTAAATTATTCCAACACATTTTTGTTATTATTTTCCCTCAAAAGATGGAGACTTCTAAAAGAAAGATGGTAGAGTAGAAAATATTCACCGAATACAAACAGAGGTGGTGGCAGATTCCTTATTTCTCTTAAAAATGCTTAGTAAATATATAATCTCAAAAATCACTGGTCTTTTGTTTGGTGTTCAGTGACCTTCTCTTGGACAGTTTTAAGTGCATTTACTATTATTACATACTTGTGTCTGCCTGAAAATATTGACATCATTAATGCAACCAGGAAAAAAGTACAGAACCAGAAAATTGCAAGAAACTGTAAAAATTTTGTATTAAAAAAAAAGAAACAAACAAGGAACATCTAAAGAATTTAAAGAAATGTTCAATGTCCTTAGTAATCAGGGAAATTAAAATCAAAATGACTCCAAGATTCCATCTTACACCAATTAGAATGGATAAGATCAAAAACTTAAATTGACAGCTCATACTGGCGAAGATGTGGAGCAAGGAGAACACTTCTCCACTGCTGGCAGGATGCAAACTTGTACAGCCACTCTAGAAATCAATTTGGTGGTTTCTCAAAAAAAAAAAAAAAAAAAAAAATTGTAATAGTTCTACCACAAGACCCAGCTGTATCATTCCTGGGCATATATCCAAAAGATGCCCCACTATACCACAAGGACACTTGGTCACCTATGTTCATAGCAGCTTTATTTGTAAAAGAGAGAAACTGGAAGAAACCTAGATGTCCCTCAACTGAATAATGGATACAGAAAATGTGGTTCATTTACACAATGGAATACTATTCAGCGATTCAAAACAAAGACATCATGAAATTTGCAGGCAGATGGATGGAACTAGAAAATATCATCCTGAGTGAGGTAACCCAGACCCAGAAAGACATACGTGGTATGTACTCACTTATGAGTGGATATTAGCCATGAAGTACAGGATAATCATGCCATAGGCTACAGACCCTAAGACACTAAGTAATAAGGAGGACACAAGGAGGATGTGTGAATCTCACTCAGATGGGGAAACAAAATAATAATGGGGTGGGTGAAAAGAGGGAACTGGGCGGGAGAGGAGCTGAGGAGTGGGACAGGTATACTGATCAGGTGGATCAAGTGTGGGTGAGGAGGCAGTAGAGGGCTGGGGGTGAGAATGGAAATCAGTGGGGGGCATCTCTGCGAATAATGCAGACCTGGATTGGAAGGCTACAGGAGTTTATGGGGTGACCTTAGTTGATTCCTACCAGTGGAGGATATGGAGACTGAAGTGCTCACCTCCTGTAGTCAAGCAGAACTTCAGTGGAGGAAGGTAAACGCCAATCCACCCAAAACCTTCAACCTAAAACTTATCCTGCCTACAAGATGCACAGCAATGGAGGGCTGGCCCAACTTGAAACCCATCCTGTGTAAGAGAGCCAACCCCTGACACTCTGCTCCACTTGCAGACAGGAACCTAGCATAACTGTCTCCTGAGAGACTTTATCCAGCAGTAGATGCAAACAGCTCTAGAGACCCACAGCCAAACATCAGGCAGAACTTGGAGAGACTTGTAGAAGATGGAGGGATAGAAGTGAGTGAGCTGGAGGGGTCAAGGACACCACAAGAAGACCTAGAGAATCAACCAATCTGGGCCCATTGGGCTCACAGAGCTTGAACCAACAACCAAAAAGCGTGCATGGGCTGGACTTAAGACACCCTACATATTTAGAGCAGATGTGTAGCTTGGTCTTCATGTGGGCCCTCTAACAATTGGAGTGGGAACTGTCTTTGGCTCTGTTCCCTGCCATTAGATCCTCTTCCCCTAATTGGATACTGCCTGGCTGGGCCTCAGTGGGAGAGGAGGTGCTTAGTCCTGCTGGGACTTAATGTCCCAGGGCAAGGAGGTCCCGAAGGGGGGCTTCCCCTTCTCTGAGGAAAAGAGAAGGGATATTAGAGGGAGGGGAGGACTGTGATCGGGATGTACAGTGAATAATAAATAAATTAATGAAAAAGGTTTATTTTTATTTTGTTTATGAGTGTTTTCCTGCATGTATGTATATGTACCACTTGTTTGTTTCATGCCCATAGAGGCAGGAGGAGGGCACTGGATCCTTTAGAACTGGAGTTACAGATGGTTGTAAGTCACCATTTGAGTGCTGGGAACCAAACCTGGGTTTACAAGAGCAGCAAGGACTCTTAAAGGCTGAGTCTTTTCAGTTCAAATTTTGTATCTTAAAAACATTTAGCTCCTTCCATACCTTGCAGATGCATTCTCTCTTTGGGAACCACATAAACCTTATCTTTTCAACACCAAGAATGAAACCATAGTTGTCCTCTGTATTTCTGCATCAAAATAGTCTTCCCAAGTGTTTCAAACTTCTTGTAAATACCTCATACAGCTTAGTCACTATCTTATATTACATAACATATTTCTATAAAGTTTGGGTTATTTCCCTTTAAGGACAGTATGTCCTCCTCTTAAACTTGTCAAGTTGTTACCAAGCAGCTGTGGCTAGAAGAGAGCGAAGTTCCATGTGAATTACCATCCTTATATAAACATGTTTTCAAACACCTTCCTGAGTGGCCTTTATTTACTCTCTATCAGCTGAAGATAAATGGATGGGTCCTAAGCAAAGGGTAAATATGTTCCTCCCATAGCCATGACCTTTTACCCTTCTGGTGGCAGTACTGTGATGGAAATAATCCACAATGGCTTAGTATGACCCGTGCTGGCCTCTGCATTCCTAGGTTAGCAAAACGCACTGATTATCCGGACCATCAAAATAGGGTCCAAGCAGAAGGATTTTCTAAAATCAACGCTAAGATAGCACTTGATTTTACAGTCAAAATTGCATTTGGTGATTCCTTCATTTAGACACGTACCTGGTAAGTCAGAGAAGAGAAGGATGCATTCATTGAAGCCGTTAGCCAAAAGACGGTCCCGCAGCTGCTGGAGGATGGCTACTCCAATGCAGAATGGGAAAGAGGAATTTCCGAGCAGTAATGTATCCCAGAGGTGGAAAATTTTGTGCAGTGGAAATACATCTGTAGGAAGTTGTATAAAATATACTTAAACAAAATCCAAATTTGTCAAAAATACTAACAGCTGAATACTAAATATATGATTATCATTACTTCAAGGTCATGTCGTTACTTAAGAGCTAATGTGTTAAACTGTGCTGATAAAATGCTTGACTGTAAAGTTTTTTTAAAAAAGATTTTCCTCCCTCCCCCGCCCCCATCTGTGTGTGTGTGTATGTTTAAGTGTGTATGTGTGTGTGTGCGTGCACCTATGGAGAGTATCCTGGAGCCTGAGTGACATATTTGTGAGCTACCCAATATGGGTGATAAGAACCAAGTTCCGGTTCTCTGCAGAAGCAGTAAGTTATTTTCTTAACTGTTCAGCCAACTCTCTAATCCTGACTTCATTAATATACAGCTTCCTAAAGTGCTTTTAAATTTATATCAAATTTGTCAAAGTTTACATTTTTTGAATCCCATTAATAATTGGTATATTTTACTTAGAAATTTCCCCAGAATTTTTAGTAACACTATTTACACGTTTATATCTGCAGATGAACTTTAGAACTGCTTTATATGTAATAACATTTCCATTGTCTATCATCACAATTACTTTATCAAAGTCCTACCAAAAATCTATTAATTAAAAAATACAGAGTTATTCTCACTTAATAATACTGTGACTATCTTTCCAGGTGAAAGCATGTAGACTATGTCAACTGTTACTCCACTTATCGTGTGTATTGCATTTAAGCATGGCTCTTCATTGACATATCCATAACTGACTAAGTCATTACATATTCATATAATAGGATTAATTTCTAGAGGATTGCCAGTTTAGGAAATAGAACCATGTATTCACAGAGAACATCTAGAAAGCAAGCCAATTTAGTTGAAAACTGTCCTCAAAAAGTTGATGTTAAATTCTCTTCTTAAACAGAAGTTGTAAGCCACATGCAAAATAGATTTTAGTTTTCTGCAGCATGTTCTTAATATTTAAGGCCAGAACATTTGAAATTTTTGTCTATAAACTATATCATGTAAGAATTTTATAGAGATGTATACTGTATTTACTTAATATTCTAGTAAATTTAAACTTCTGAGGAAGAATGAGGCTGTGCTTTTGCTGCCACCAAGGGGGATGGTACTTACGAGTAAACATGGTGAGGAACCAAGGGATGGCGTACAGCTGTGAGCAGAACAGGAAGAAGCCCGGAACATGGATGTGGAGAAAGTAAAAGGCATAATTAGGTTGCTCATCACCAAACTAAATGGTTTAAAAGTTCACTGCCTTGTTCTACTCCCATGACGGGATATGAAAGAATGCAGCTAACTACAGTTATTATCACAATACATTTTATATAGCGGTATCTATCTTATAAATGTGGGCAATCCTTTTGCCAGGAATTACCTACAGTGTATCTTTATTTTACCAACAAGTATGTGCAAGACTATGGCCAAATCAAATGCAGTAATAGCACATGAATTTTAAGTGCATAGTTTATAGATGTGAAAGGTCCTTATGATAGTGAATGTTTTGTGTTAAACTGACCGAATATTAGGATGCTCAGTGAAGTGAATACATATTATTTGGGATGCATCTTTGAGCATGTTTTCAGGTGGAATCAACTTTTAAAAAAGTGTTAAGTAAAGTGGACTGTCCTTCTGGTTTGTATAAGGCATCATCCAGCCCACTGAGGATCTACAGAGTGGAAGGGGGAAGAAGAAATCCCCTTTCTTTTCTGTCTATGCTTGCTCTGCAATCTTTCATTTCATTCACTCCTGCTCTTGGACTGGGACTGTTAATAACAAGCCTTAAAATTAAAAAAAAATTTGTGAGTGAATATAGGCTACAGTTAAACAAGAACTTACACTACCAACTTAAATAAACATCCTTTCGACACCTATCAATTATAAACTTATGAGGTAAGTAGCATACTGTCTTCGTATTGTATACAAGACAGTATGTATTCTATCCAAAGACTAGTTAAGACCTAAAAGGAAAACTAGTTCATTAAAATATAAATACTATAGTGAAACAATGGCCATTGATTTCCATGTCACTTACTTAAGCAGATGGGCTGGTAATCCTCTCTAGAGATGTTGCAAATGCAGAAAAGGAAGCTTGGGATAGCTAGCTTCAAAGAAAAAAGTGTGCATTGTAAAAAATAAAAAAATTAAAACAAATATAATTTTTTACCCAAATTTAAAAAAAAATTGGGCCTTCTACCTGTTTTTTAATTTTATTTAAAATAAAATTACATTAGGGGCCATTTTGTTGTCTTAAAATTTTGGGAAAATTTTATTAATCTATTTTTGGTTATAAAAATTATTCTGGCCATTTTATTCTTTCATCCAAAAATTTTTTGGTCGGGGCAGTTTAAAACAGTTTTTAAAAGAGCGTAAATTTTTTTTTAAAAATTTTTTAAAAACCCAAAGACTGGGGGTTTAATCAAAGAGCGGGAATTTTGGCCTTTTTTACATGGGGTAACATTTTTTAGAAAAATTCTTCTTCCTCCTTCCCCTCCCTCCACTTTCAGATTAACCCCTTCCATTTCTTTCAAAAAACACAACATTAACTTGCCTGTTACGGCCCCGGGAGGTGCCGGGAATTTAGTTAATGCAAAATTTCTTTTCCCCCAATTTTTTCTTTTGACCATACTCCCATTTTAAAAAGTTTTTCTTACGGCTCAAAAATTAGGGTTTTCCCCTTCAACTTTTTTACGCTGCACCCATTTTTGTTTTTTTGCTTTTTTTTTTTTCCCCCTTTTTTTAATTTTTGACTTTAAAAACGGGCTTTAAAATTCCAAAAACCATTTTTTTTCTTTTTTCTTAAAAACAATTTTGTTAAGATCCAATTGTTTATAACCCTTTAAATTCCCAAAATTATTTTTAAAATCCTTTTATTTTTAAGTACCCAAATTTTCTTTTCTTTACATTTTTTTTAATCAAATTTAAATTGTTTTGGGCTTTTAAAACACTTTTACATGTAAGACCCCTTTTTACTGGACTTTGATTGTTTATTTTTTAAAAAAATGTATTTCCCGCAGACGGTCTTTATTTCAAATACAATCTGAAAACAGGAAAACCCCCTGCCCTAGGTAACCAGATTAAGACCCCATTTACAATTTTCCTTCAGACTAAATCACTCCTCTATCCTTTCTTTTTTAATTTTCCCCAAAAATTGTCAATCTTTTATTAACGGGAAAATTCATTCAAAACATTTTTTTTTTATTTAAAAAAAACCATGGGATAAAAATATGAACACTCAAAGACCTGTCCCCCTGGGGCCTCGAGGCCCCCCCAAGGGAAAATTTGGGACCTCCCCCCAGGCAACCTGTTTTGGCCATTTCATTTTAAAAGGAACGAAAAATCCCCTTTTTTTTAGGTTTTCTTAAATTTTAAAAATTTAAAAAAAAAAATTCTTTTCCTTAAATTAAAACTTTTCAAATTGGTTTTTTTTTTTTTTTTTTAATTTTACCAAAAAATGATAAAATATAAAATTTTATAACATTTCTTTTTTCTAATCTTTTTTTTAATTTTGGTTTTTTTTTTTTTTTTTTTTTTTTTTTTAAAAATTTTTTAAAATTTTTTTAAAAGACTCAGGGGTTGAATCCAAGGCCAAGAAAGCATGGTGTCACTCAAGTACATCCTCAGCCTTCTTTAACCTTTTAGTTCCAGACAGACTCTACTAAGTTGTCTAGGCCCAAAGCCCTCTGTAACAAAGGAAAGTCTCAACTTTTAAATCTTTTGCCTCAACCTCCCAAGTAGCTGGTATGATAAGACTTGGTCTGTGAGGCCCAGGTTACTTCGGATACATGGCCTTAGATAATTTCTCAAGCTATTAGTACAGTTAAGAATATGATCTGATATACATAAGAATATTGGAGTAGGATAATTTTGAGCAATAGAAAGATTTTATTTTTTAATGGTTCTAAGTGTTTAAATATTTGACTATAAAGATAAAAATACATATAACCTCTGTTACTTTCTAGTTCCAAGTTAGATGCTGAAACCAACAAAAAGTTGTTATTTTCTGAGTATTCTCCCAATTGCAAATGTCAGCCTGACCTGACAATTTATTTGTCTGTAGCTGTCAGCTTAGTAAATGCTGCCCCCTAGTAACAGCGAGCAAGAACCGCAACGGCTTGCCAGTGCTCTCTGCACTGTATGTAGAGCACTGGAAAAACAGCAGCAGCTTGGCTCCTAAGGATTTCTCTACATTGTCAATCATCTGAGAAATACAGTTTCTTCCTGTTTGAAATCACAGATATGGCACCTTTAATAAATTCGTAAGTATTTTCTTAAAATATTAATCTTATTAGAACTCGTTGTGTTTATTTTAGCCACATTATTTTATCATTACAATAAGTTATTGTAATTGTGTTTAAAAACACAAGACTACAGGACAACACAGGAACAGTGGGATTCCTCTGTTATTCTCAGACTTCGGAGCAGCAAAGCTGAGAACCAGATGCACCTGAGCAGGAACCCCCTTGTGCAGTGGAGGAGGCGTGAGTGTGGCATGACATACATTCTGAAATGAGCATGGTATCCTGTGTTCTAGTCACTGTTTTCACTGGATGATATTTATTTATGTTAATAGTGCAAAGCCATGAGTGGATAAAACTGCAGAATCATGATAACGGCCCCAAGGTTTAAAGTTTGTTTGTAAGGTGTAAAATTCTGAATCCTTTATAGTTCTTCCTACTACCTTGTGAGTGACTTAGGCGGAAACTGCTCTGTACTAAAGCATGAGGGAGTGATGGGACAATCACTTGAGCTACAAGGTGCTTTTTTCTTTTTCTTTTTTTTTTTTCTTTTTGTTTTTTTTTCGAACAGAGTTTCTCGTATAGCCTGGCTATGCTGGAACTCACTCTGTAGACCGGCTGCCTTGAACTCAGAAATCCACCTGCCTCTGCCTCCCAAGTGCTAGGATTACAGGTGTGTGCCACCACCTCCCGTTAGGTGCTTTTTTCAAGAGATGCTATTTTTACTTGAAAGAGTGTGGATATTGATCAATATTTTTTAAAAATGAGTAAAATAAGCCCATTACTGCAAGAAACATCCTGAGCTAAGATGAAAATTATAATACTACAAAGGGGCTAGAAAGATAGGTTAACACTTAAAAGCATGTTGTCCTTCCAGGGGGACTAAATTTGATTTCCAATACCACCTTCAGCAGCTCACAGCCACCTGCAATAACTCCAGTTCCAGGGGACCCAACAACTCTGGCCTCCATAAGAACCTGCACATACAAGCACATATACTCTTCCACAGAGAAACATGAATACAAATAAAATAAATGTAAAAGAGTATTACAAGACTGCTTTCCAGTACACACATGGCTGTGTAGGGGTGCAAGTCTGTGATACATATGCATGCAAAGGCTACTGGGTGACAGTGGTATCTTCCTCAGTTGATCTCCACCTTATACCTGAGGCAGGCTTTCCCACTTGAAACCAGAGTGTGCTCATTACTATAGGATGCCCAGTCTCTCCCTCCTACACACTGAAATCACAGATGGGTCACCATGCCCAGCTACCATTTAACTGAGTGATATCTAAACTTGAGTCTTCTTGGTTGTACACTAAAAACTGTACCTTCTGAGTTACTTCCCTAACTGTTTAATGGCTTGCTACATGAACAGTGATGACATTAACAAATGTGATTTTTTTTTGGAGTTTGTATAATGTTTCATACTCACTTAATAAATATTTTGCAAATTCCTGACACATAACATTACAATATCATACATGAGTGAAAAATACATTAAAAATGCAAGGCAGACTAATGGAATTCAATGGAATACAGGATCAAAAGTTCACTGATATGGTTTTGGATTGTACATTCCAAGCAAGCTTATAAACACTTATAACTGAAACAATGTGTGGCAACAAACTGAACACAGAAGTGGATATGAGAATCCTGCCATTTTAATTTAGAGACAAAAGATATATAACAAAAGCACTCTTCTGTTTTGAGGGAAACAGTTATTTCTTTAAAAAATACATGGTTTTAGGTAACATTTATTATTAAATTTTTCTGTTTGTTTTTGTGTGTGTATGTGTGTGTGCCCCTGCACATGCCATTGTCTGGCTACTATAGAGCCCAGGCTGGACTTGAACTCCAGATCATGCTTTCTGAGACCCTCAGGAACTTGTGCCTCTGTGTATAGTTAGTTGTTACCAGTCTATACATGCCGCAAAAGCTACTACCAATGAATTATATACAGAAAACTCCCAAGGATTCTCACTAACTCTAAGAACATACAGTGACCCTGAGTTGTGGATTGCTGTGAAAACTGTATCCTCTTTCCTTTTACTTGATCACCTGCAGTATGAGGACACATTAGATGAGAAACATTACAGAACTGGGGTTCAACTGAGAATTTACTGAAGAGCTGTTGATGAATACTCAAATTACAAATGATTCTTTTAAACAAAAGTTACTAAACTATTTATTTTGTCCTTCCTGGTCAGAATAATAAACCTGTGGTTTTTAAGGTCTGGGCACTTTCTACAAGATAGTAATCAAGCTTTATTATGAAATAATGCTAGGAAGTTCTTTGTATTCAAAGATGATAGAAGATTAGAGTTAAAGTCAGGCTCAGCACAGATTCAGAACACACACCATCCTTCAGGACTGCAGCTATTCCACAGTGGCAACCTTACTTTGTGACGGTCGAAACACAGTATTTTCCTAGGTATTGTCTGCAACATATTTTGATATAAAATCAAAATCCCATTGTCAATAAGCTCTTTGGGCTAAAATCTAAAACGTCTTAAAGGCCAGAAACAAAACAAAACAAAAAAGAAGAAACTACAAAACATGTGTGTCTAAGCAGTTCTTCTGTACTTTCTGTTTACATATATAAACCCAGCCGAAGATGACAGCAAAAGCTTTTAAGAGAGAGAGAATAGTGCGAGCATCTTTTACCAACTGCAGTTATGTGACGATGGCTAGCCACTATATCCCTGAATTTGTTAGTGTTATCTTCAGCTCAGATGGTAGGGTCAAAAGGATACCAGCTACTGAGAGAGAGCCAGTATCATTTCTCTTAATGCCTCCTGACAACTGTTCATAGGAGGCAAACTGAATGTTATTCTGAACATTTTAGAAAAAAAAAAAACAAAAAAAAAAAAAAAACCTGTTCTCTTAAGAATGAGGAAGCACAATCTGCTATTCTCATTTTTAAGGTCCTAGTATATTTCCAGAAGCAGAAATGCATCAAGAAAGAATGATAAAAATCACTCTGGCCCCAACCTCTCCAAATACGCATTACTTAGTCTATTTATATGTAAATCACATAACTGCCATGACTTAGATAATCTAGGCGTCACATCAGTGCACAGTGTCCCCAGCTACTTCAGCACTGCTTGGTGCCCAGAGTTCTGTGACCCACAGCAAATGGAAGGGAGCCAGAAATCACAATCTCCCCTGCAACAGGAGCCTGCATCTCAACAGTGGAGGATTAATGAAGGCTTCCTTTGATAGGATTAGTTCTTGAGTGGGAACTCAGTTTGGGCTCTGATTATCACTGAACCTACTCTGTCTGAATGAATCCTAGCTCACAGTATTATTAGAGGCACAGTGACAATCTTCTCAAAGATAATTTTAAAGGAAGAACACAGATGTAATAACGGAAGGGACAGTAAGAGAAGGCTCACAGGCATGCTGATGAAGTGCGACTCAGAAAGAGATGACCGAGAGTGTCAGACAGTCCCACATCCACTCCACCCACAGCTACTCACGTCACAGGCTACAAGAGTATATTTGTTCTTTAAAAGAGCTAATTTATTTATTTAAAAAATTAAATTACATATCTGTATTTACATTATTTTACCATCCCTCCAACTTCTACTCCTACCTACCCCCCCCTCAAATTCATGGCCTCTTCTTTAAATTATTATTGCTACATATATACTTATGAATTAATATATAAACACCAAACTGCTGAATCCATTCATTGTTGTTATGCTTTTAGGGTTGACCAACAACATACTGGATGACTAACCAGTGGCTCAGCAATGGCAAAAACTCATTTATCTTCTCTCAGAAGTCACTATGTTGCCTGTAGCTCTTCAAGTGGTTGTTTCTAAAATCATCCAGCTAATTATTTAGTAAAAAGCTTCATTTGCTTACTATCTTTAGCAAGGATCATTTGTGGATGGGACTTTTCTATGGGTTAAGGTACAGTCACTTTTACCCTCAGTTTCTTTCTGCAGCCAGATTTTCAGAGAAATCATTACCTAAATGGCATGAAAACAGATGTAGAACAAGTTTCCGGAAATGCATGGAGAAGCATGATTAGAGGGTCACTATCAGTACCAGTGGTGGGTGTTAGGGATGTCCAGAGTTTGCCCTGAGCTGTATACTACTTCAAAGGGCACCATTCTATCCAAAAAAATATAAAATCAAGTCAAGGTGAAAGCCCTTTAAAAAACAATTTAATAAAACTTTTTTTTCCTAGTAAGCTGACCATGCTCCACATGCAAGGGATTTAGATAGCACAAACTGGACTCGATGAATTTAGAGACGAGAGGAAGTGGCCAAGGCTGCTCACACAAAGTTGGATGGTTAGGGAGAGAGATTTGAATCTGGTGGGAGAGGGGGTAAATATGATTAAAACACAATGCACAAAATTTTAAAGAATAAAAATATTATTTTAAACCCACTTTGCAATGGGTTTTGAACAACAAATAGTTAATAGTAAACACATGAGGGAACATGAGACCTTCTCTTACGTGAGAGATATGAAAAGTAACCACACAAACAGAAAGCGGTAATTGCCGTTAGCAATGTGTGCAGACATCTTATAACCAAGAATTTAAAAATACCATTTTTTTATTCTGTCATTTCTGCTCAACCTAACCACTTCCAACTCACACTCTGCAGTGCACCAGGCACACTCACATCAGGGATGAGGCCAGTGCACCAGGCACACTCACATCGGGATGAAGTAAGTGCACCAGGCACACTCACATCAGGGATGAAGTCAATGCACCAGGCACACTCACATCAGGGATGAAGCAAGTGCACCAGGCACACTCACATCAGGGATGAAGCCAGTGCACCAGGCACACTCACATCAGGGATGAGGCCAGTGCACCAGGCACACTCACATCAGGGAATGAAGTCAATGCACCAGGCACACTCACATCAGGGATGAAGTCAATGCACCAGGCACACTCACATCAGGGATGAAGTAAGTGCATCAGGCACACTCACATCAGGGATGAGGCCAATGCACCAGGCACACTCACATCAGGGATGAAGTCAATGCACCAGGCACACTCACATCAGGGATGAAGCCAGTGCACCAGGCACACTCACATCAGGGATGAAGCCAGTGCACCAGGCACACTCACATCAGGGATGAGGCCAGTGCACCAGGCACACTCACATCAGGGATGAGGCCAGTGCACCAGGCACACTCACATCAGGGATGAGGCCAATGCATCAGGTATACTCACATCGGGATGAAGTAAGTGCACCAGGCACACTCACATCAGGATGAAGTCAATGCACCAGGCACACTCACATCAGGGATGAAGTCAATGCACCAGGCACACTCACATCAGGGATGAAGTAAGTGCATCAGGCACACTCACATCAGGGATGAGGCCAATGCACCAGGCACACTCACATCAGGGATGAAGTCAATGCACCAGGCACACTCACATCAGGGATGAAGCAAGTGCACCAGGCACACTCACATCAGGGATGAAGCAAGTGCACCAGGCACACTCACATCAGGGATGAGGCCAGTGCACCAGGCACACTCACATCAGGGATGAGGCCAATGCATCAGGTATACTCACATCGGGAATGAAGCCAATCTCGTTGAGGTGATTACTCAGCTCTGGATCGTGGAAGGCGATCATCTGGGAGAACACAGTCAGGTACTCTGAAAGGACAACAACGCTGAAGACAACCACTGTCTCCAACTATCTCAAAGCCTTAAGTAAGTGAACCACAGCTTACGGTGGGTGAGAATCTAACTGCTCCACAGAGCAAGGTACATTAACATATAATTTTCCATTCTGTTACTACCTGAATCACAGTGCTAAGTATTAAATACATCAATAAACAATACCACAATTTACTTTCAGAGCTGTTATTTCTTGAGTCAGAAATTAAACACAAGATAACTGATATCTTCCAATCAAAGTGTACAAATATATTTGCTCTAGTAATAGTAAATATGTTTCTCATTGATAAAATGTTTAGAAGGTGGAACAGACCTATAAGTAAGGAACAGTAAAAGATAAGCAGGCACAGGAGAGTAACTGTGACTCAAACTGCTCTCTATATACAAATTAGAGCATCTTTTCTAGTGGCAAATTTTTCCTATGTATAATTCTGTTTGGCATATGTAGAAATATGAACTTAATTGGTGAACAAAAGTTAATAAAAGTAAGTAAATAGTAAGCAATTGAAAATATCTTTTGTTGGGACCGAGAGCTAGCCTGGTGTGTAAAAAGCCTGTTGTTACAAGCATGACGAGCTGAGGTCAGACCCAAGCACCCACATAAAAGCTGGGCATCTATAATCTGAGATAAGAAGCCAGGCAGATTCCAGGGGGTTGCTAGGGAGCTGGTTCAGTGAGAGACCCTGTCACAAAAAATAAAGTGGAGAGTGGTTTAGAAGACACCTAAATTCACCTTCCAGTATCCACAGGCATATGCAACAAGTACCTGTGCTCGAGCAAACACACACACACACACACACACACACACACACACACAAAGTAGAGGGTAAAAGTCCTTGTGTACACAGATAAGTATTGGAGAAGCCAGGAAAGTTAAACACTCAGGCTTATCTCTTCAAAGGAAGGACATGTTTACCTGTCTCCTTTCCTGAACATGGGAAAGGTAGTTTACAGTCTGGTGATCCGTCACTGGAATCCCCCAGAATATTATGTTTGTTTATCCAAGACTTTTACCCTAAATCTTGAGCATTGCTTCTTGGTCCACAAAACCGTCCTTATGAGAGGTGCCACCTGTACTTTACAACAGACTAAGTAACTTCTGTCATCTTAGGCCTGGACAATCCTGACGCCCATCGGCACCATGTTTACCTCAGTCAAGCTCCCTAGACCCTATCTTAACACTGTTTCTGAGTCAACAGAACCCATTTTTATGGAGAAACACAGATCCACTTTGTAAAAGAGTTTTAATGTAAACATGTCTTAGGCTTTGTTGAACACATGGGACAAAGTTAATTGTCACCAGAAAACTTTTTTCAAAATTGTGCTGTCTGTCAGACACTGCTTGTTTAAGCTAGAGATGGCTATCTAAATTGAGCTGAACTGAATTTCATTCTTGTCTCTGCAGATTATTTCACTGTTGGCTATAGAGCTTGTAGGGACCCTCTTAAACACACACACACACACCTTTTGCTTATTCTAATTCTATTACAAGTTGTAGGGCTCAATATAAAGAATATATTCTAACTTTCCCCATTGTTTTAATAGGTTACTATTTGTACCAATTTATTGATCACATACTCATGAACCTAAACAAGATTGTGTGGTAGCATGTGTTCTAAATCAATAACTTTCTTTGTTTGTTAAAATAGAACCCAACACCAAAATTAAAAGGCTGTGACTGTAACATCTATCACAGCCTGAGCTACAAGGCAAAACTAAACAAAGTACAGCAAGACAAATGACTTCAGTTTCCCTTTTTAAAATTGAAATAATAACAATAAAAATTAAAAACTTTCCTTTGATAATCTAAACTTTCTCTGATAAAATAACTGTTTTTTTTAAATGAATTATTTGGTGAAATATCTCTAAAAATAATGTTTCCTTGCTTTATCAGTTTATGTAAGTATCTATGTTATTTCAAGAAATAGAAATATGTAAAAGTAACCTATTACTTTTTCTCAACTAATGCTATTCCTAATTATTCCTTGTATTTTACAGTTCCTTGCTTATAAATACTGTGTTGTACTTTTAATAAGCAGAATCAAGTCAAACAAAAGAAATGTCAGTGCTGTACTCAACTCAATGACATAAACAAGTGGGCCACTGACCTACTGTGAGCATTGTTTACTCCTTCTAGATAAAGAATGAGATATTCAATTAACACATTTCTTGATTTACTCTTCATTCAATTTGCTGGTTCCCTCACTTTAGAACAAAATAGTATAATTTCAATGATTTCAAGAGTTACAAATCAAGCTGAAATCCCTAGGTAACTTTGACATTTATCTTTTCTTTAATTGCTTTCCCACCATTGCTTATGGTGTATCTATAATTTCAATTTACCCAGAGGCCTGCAGTATGCCCCATGAGCCACCACAAGTGATCAATTGTATATTGATAAGCTATAGTTCGTAACTTTCAACTTCTAAAAAGCATGTTTCAATTTAAAGCAGAAATTCATACCTCAGGCAATTCTCCACAGCTACAAAAGGGTTTCTTAAAAATTATTCCTACTTTAGCCTGATAAGCTTAGTATATGGACTTATCCAGCTAATTAAGGATTTACTGGAAAAACCTCACCCATATTTTCCTTGTGTTCTGCCAACTATGAATGTCTAGATTTATGCCAGCAGGCACATATTCACATAAACAGATATATACTCATACACCACTTATTATTATTGTATTCAATGTAACTTCACATATGTAAATATAATTCATAATATGGCAAAGTTTGGGCTATGGAAAACAAGCCTTCACATGAAGCTCAGAGTGAGCTCTCTACTTCAAGGGGAGCATGAGAGAAAATATGTGAAAACTGTATCATCTTATACATTCTCTCCTAATAGAATTTAAAATTCCTAAAAGTAACAACAAATCCAATTGCACATATTCTTTGATTTGAGATAAAAACCAAAGGAAATTAATGGTAGTTACAAAGAAATAGGGCAATGGTTAGATTAAAATAAAAGATCCCACACATGTTAACACTATTGAGTCTGTCTATCTTATATGTGTGGGTGTTTGTCTGTAGACCATGTTATGACTGGTGGTGCCCAAAGAGAAGACAAGAAGAGGACATTTGTTCCTCTGGAGCTGGAGTGAGATAGTTCTGAACTAGCTCACAGGTGTTGGGCATTGCAATTTTCAGAATTGGGTATTCTGAAAGAGCAGTGCTCTTAACTATTGAGTCTCCAGCCCCTAACAACCATTTTAAAGGGATATTAAAATGCTAAAGCACTATAATTATTAATTAAAAATGATGAAAATATGAATCAAGGTTCTTAAAACAGTCTCAAAGGTAGGTTACTTTCTAAAGGTGAACACTATTCAGGTTTTTTAAAATGAAGATATTCATAAAACCACCCTAAAACGTCAAGTGTAGTTTCAATACAATTACATAAAACCAAATATAACTTCCTATATTTAATAAGAAAACATATTTTTATTTCTTGAAATAAGGTATATAATGATAAAGAACTGTGCTCTTCTAATTTCTGTATATTAAATTTTATTGTCCTTTCATTTATTAAATACACTGCAATTACAGTCCCAATGAAATTGATATAAATCCCACCTAATAATACCATAATTTTTATGGCTCTTTATAAATAAGCTGTATTTGTTTTTAAAACGTGCACAAAATACATTGAGAAATGAACTTTCAAAATCTCCATGCAAATATCTGTGGTGGTTTCCTCTCTGATCAGCATTTCAGCACTGAGTCCCTTAGTAGGAAAAAGCAGAGGTGAAGGATGCAGATGATAGATTCAAAGCAAATGACTGTATCTGCTTACTGTTCAGAAATGACACTCATTTGCTAACTATGGTCTCCCACAAGGTTTCTAGTTTATCCTGATGCTCGAATCACCAGGGAGAGATGCTGCTGGGTCAAGTATGCCTCCTGTTCTAGCATGCCAGAGGCAGGAGAAACAAAGCCTGCTTGAGCTACACACCAACCTTCAGGTCAGCTGGCTATAGAGCCAAAACCCAAGCCAGTCAATCAAAACAGATACAAGGTATGCTGACTCTGGGCACTCCAATTAGCAAATAGAGGAAGTTATTTCCCACTAAGAAAGTTGCAATAATGGCTTGACTCCTTACTAAAAGCCAAAGAACAAGCATAAATCCTTCTAATGAATGGGAAGAGGGGGTTCAAGAAAAGAGAAACATGATTTCTCAAACATGTGGTGTTACTGGGGCTTGCAGCAGCGCCTCACACATGCTAAGCAAGCACTGTGCCTCTCAGCCTGGACTGATGGTTCCATATGTGAACCATTTTTTCTAAGTAAGCAGGCAAGCTCACCTTGTAGTCTTTCTAGTTAAGATAAAACATTTTCTATACTGGAAAAAAATCTTAGTCCTGTATTTTATTTTTTCCATTTAGCTTTATCTTTCCATGTGAATATACCTTGATCTTATAAAACAATTATGTTGTTGCCAAATCTCATTGGCTAGCGTATGCATATACTGTAAGCTATAAAAACTATTTTCAATATCACTAAACTCTACATGAATAGACTCCTCCAAAATATCTTGTTTTCACTTTATCTGGTAGAGACAAAATCTAGTTCTCAAAGTAACATGTCTGCATCTGAATTGAGAGCAGATATTAAATAGTTATCAGAAAAGGACCATAATTCCTTGAAAAAAATATAAGGAAAAAAAATCCTGACACTTCTTCCTGGTTTTTGGTGGTGAAGCATTAACAAAAGCCACTGGGTCAAAACTATTATCCTGAAGAGTGCTCTTTTGATAGAAATGTGTTTCTATATGAAGACAGGAACAGGCATTTGCTTACCTTGTATTACATGTGAGTTGTCTTTCAAGAAGAAGTTATACAGGTATTTGGGAATAAAAGCAGACATGCATGCATACGCCAAGGCTAAGAAAGAATAAAGCAACCCCACAATCGGTTACCAGAGTAATGAGCAGCTCTTATTCACTCAGCACACACATTGTGAGTCTACTATTAAACACAATTATCATATAAATGCTGAAAACACAAAATTATAGGGAGAAACGCTTCTGATATTTAAAAAGGAGACACTGAAAGATAAACATTCAGTAATTTCAATTTCAAATTGCTATGGCAATCATTATCCTACAATAATAAAATCTTAATTGCCTAGACTTTATTATTTTAAACTTCTAAGCATTCATTATTAACAAGGTGCAGAAACCTCATAATCCTTAATTACTACTGATACAAGCAAGATTCCTGGACTAGTTAGAACCTGTACTTCCAAATACAGATCTTTTATTACTCTTGGATCCAACTAGTAATTGTATATACCTGAGTAAGCCCAGCAAAAACCAGATCAAACTAGTGATTGAGCTTATCAGAAGAGAGCACTATAAAGTCATTCAAAATTATTACATTTCTACTCAATTCCAAAAATTCCTATTGCCTATTAAATGATAGTATATGTAAAATGGAGACTCGGAGGTAAGATGCCTGCCTATACATTAAGATAATATAGGATATCACACTACATGAGTGATAATTCTAAATTTGAGTGTATACACAATTGTTTAAAAATCTACTATAAAAGGCCCTAAAACAGATAGAAACCAAAACCCTTCCATCAACAAAAAGCCTGTCACACAAAGGTTGGCAGCACTGGCATATGGGTCCATGAGAACAAAACAGACACAGGATCAACCTGCTGGTCCACAGAGTGTTGCCTAAGATCACAAAAGGCACGAAGAAGTCTCCACTAAACAAGTATGTTTGATATAATATGTGTTGGGATATATAATAAGGGAGAAACCTAACCAATATTGATTGGTTTATAAATTATTTAGAAAATATATTTAATAGTAATTTGTAGAAAAGTCAGTATCTCCTACCAAAGATCATAAAAGTGGCCATCAAAGTGGGTAAGTAATTAGCAGAATTAGAACAATTCCCACCACACTGTCAGAAACGGCCTTCAGACATGGAATACCCTTTGATACTCAACTAATTATTTTCACTCTCTAAAAGAAATTAACACAATTTTACAATATTTTATGGTATGTGCAAGGTAAAATATAAGAATTTTAAAACAAAACTTCTGATTTTGAGCCTGATATTTAAGAATAATATGCATACTGATTTCTCAGTGATAGGAAAGCTTACCTTCATTGTTGAAATTTAGATACAGGAATGGAGCACAGAGTGAGTCAAGACCTGATGCAGGGAAGTTGAAACCAAAGAGAGAAGTGAGTGCCTTCCAGCAGAGCTGCAGAGCCCCACTCCATTCCTGCCTTCCTCCAAACAGATCAGGCAGGGCAGTGTGTCCTGTCAGTAGTTACTATGCAGAATAAGTAAGGCCTGACATGTCCCAAACAAGGCGAAGAGCAGCACAGCAACAGTGACATAAATATGTTGGAGGCTTCGGATACAGTCACGTCTGACCCAAACCATGTGTGAATTTGGTAATTATTTGGCCTCTTCAGATATGTCTCCTCATGTAGGAGATGGATCTTTGTCATATAAGCCTTTTTCCTTTAGGATTATGAAATAAAGTATACAAACACATTTATTTTATTGATAATAGTGCTTTTAATCTGTTAACACTCAAAGTGGACCTATAATGGGTTAGGAGGAAATGTACTCTCAGGTATGCTGGGCAAAAATAATCATACCTTCACAGTGGCCAGTAAGCAATATAAAACTCAAAAACAAAAACCCCTGCTCATAACAAAACACTCAACAACTGGGTTGGATTGAATAAATTTCTTATTTATGAATTAATGATCACAAAGATAAAAATGGCGAATGAAGAAATCCAGGCTTATAGACATTAATGATACTAGAGGGATAAAGGAAACAAATAAAATGAGCAATTTAAGGTGATAGACAATCATTCCTAATAACTACAATAACTATCTCTTAGGATACTTCAGTGGTAACATTCTCAAATAGCCTAACACTTTTATGGCATGAGTTATTTCACTACTCTGATAAGATTAAAACTGTTTCCACAGATTAGACTCTGTTTTCCTGTCAATGCCACTGAAAGCTGTTGACTTTTAAATATTATGTAAAATGATATCTCCAATGCATTTAGACCAAGTTTGTTTAATAATTTATTTAAAGTTAACATCTTCAAAATGCACTGGAATTTTAGAGGCTTTTCTTCCCTTCAAAATGAAAGAGAAAAGGCTTGAAGGAAACTCCTAATAACTGAAATGTTACCTTGCCAGTACACAAGATCAGGATGAGAAACTACCCAGGCTTTCAGCACACGCCGGAACTTTGCATGGCCTTCTGGTGAGGACAACAGCTCGTCATACTGATGACAGCGAGGAATATCCACTTCAATCTGTAGGCAGCAAAGCAGGAGGTGCGAGTGTAACAGATGATCCCACACACCTCTAGCCCTTGCTTCTTCAGCACGTGTAAGAGACTGCTTCAGAATATTTCACCTTCTTAATCCGTTAACAAAGTGTATGGGTTTTTAAATTAATCTTTGGAAACATCACACATAAGTTTCTGAGTATAAGAGAAACTCTTTTTCTACAACACATATTTTGGGCAGTGGTAGAATATTCATAATGAAGAGAAGAGATAGAGAGTTGGGAGAATTGTCTTAGAACACCTTACTGTCTATCTGTGGGATTGGAGTGTCTTTATCAATGGCGTCATACTTGGCATGAATAGCTCCCTGCAAAAAATAAAATACATAAATTTCTTACATCCTTAATAAAATTGGATGGAAGTACACATTAATATGCTGGGATCATAAATATTTTAATTTTATGGTTTTTCTAAAACCATTTTGGAATACTTGCATAAAATTTACTGGTACAGTGTTTCTAATCTAAAAATGCAAAATCCATTTTCTTTTTTCAGCAAGATGTCAATACTCAGAACTTTTTTTATATATGAAATTTTTGGATTAGTGATGCTTTTAAGGAAAAACCTGTTTCTTACAAAAATCTAATTTTGAAGACCTACCTAAATATAGATAGTTATATGTGAACTGAAGTTTAGTCCACAATTTAGAAATTCTCTACATCTCTGACCATGTCTGATGAAGGTCCACTTTGGTGAGGTGGACTGTTACCTGGTGTGTTGATGTACACCTGTAATCCCAACATTCAAGAGAAAGAAACAAGTAGATGCTGTGACAACACAGTGAACCTTACTTCAAAAAGAAACACAAACCACAACCAAAGAACCCCTTTGAATTATATATACCAAAAGGTAAATGACCTTAGAGGTCACTTAGCTAAAGAGTACACCAAATTGCCATTTTCTATGCATTACTAACTCACTAATCAACATTTTCATGAAAAAGATATTATTTAGAGAGAGGTTTATCTTATCAGAAGATTTTCTGTTAAAGCAGGTGAGGCAAATAACTTGTCCAGAAGAATGATAGTAGCAGGAACATTTGGGTAAATACATTGTGGTCAGAGAACATCAGGCTCATTAATATTTCTTAGTTACAGTATCACACAAAGAATACCTGAATATACTACCTTAAATTTCAATCATGTTCTATAGGATTGCTCATGAAAAAATTCTTATTTTTATGATTTACTATAGTGGTAGAGCAAGCCAAGAATTTAGTAAAATTATTTGCTGCATACATTTTGGGGGATATCTATCAATAACGGGTTTGGAAAACCTGACAATGTGAGTCTTTCTGACTGGAGTATATATAGTTCTATCGCACTAATTATTAACATGTGGTAAAAAGCAACAGGCAATCTTGTGAAGTAACCAAACACATTCAAAGAAATTTCTAGAATCTCATTAAGAGAATCAAGAATAGAGAAAAAAAAGTGCCAACAGAGGTCTATAAAGGTGAAAAATAACTGAGGCCACACTATAGGATGGGCCCACCCTCAGGAACAGTTGGCTAACACAAATGCACTCCATGCTTTTTGTCAGTCTGTTTTGATTGAGGGGGGGGCAGACAGATAGACAGACACACACACCCAGGCAGTCAGACAGACAAAGAACACACTCAATAATGAACAGGAAGTTGGATGGGTAGGAAGGTAGATCTGGGAGGAGATGGATGGAGTAGGAGAAACAATATGAAAAATACATTGTATAAAATAATTTAAATAAAAAACTTTAAAAAGATTAAAAATGGTCAAGGGCACTAAGATGGTGGCATATATCTATGAGAGAACACAAGGAGACAGAATGAAAGGAAATTGGTAGGAATTGAAACAATGTGGCAAGGACTTGTCATCATCTTGACTTGTCACCAGACTCTTCTGAGAACACAAGCTTGGTGAGTAACTCTGGGACAGTGTGCTTTCCCTCACTGCTGGGGATCAGGTATAGAAGACAGAGCAGATTTTTCTCTTGGCAGGTTGGCCAAAGTGGAACAGCTATGTTAAAAGCCACTAAATTACATTCATAGTTTTGACAAGCCACAACTGAACAACTGAATTAAAATATTAATCAATTTGGAACCACTTATAAATTAAAGTTATATTTAAAAAGGAACATACTTCATAAGAAGGATGGCACTTACAACTGAGAAATATTCACTAGATAACTGGTTTAAAATAATAATGATATTTGCCATGAGCACTAATAAGTGCAATATTAAAGAACATCAATATAATTATATTTTATACTATATTCTTTTCAAATATTTTTCTACTTAAAATAGTTAAATATTTTAATATATAATTTTCTATTAATAGAAGTAAAATTATATGTAAAGCACTGTAGTTTTTCTGAGGTAGGATTCTTCCATATAGTCCAAGCTGACCTTAAACTCATAATCCACTGCAATAGCTCCCATGCATTTGGAAGATAAATACGAATCTCTATATATTTTATATTCTATACACTACTTATCAATTTCCACACTTTTTGCTTTCTTACCTCGACTCCTAGAAGAGCAGCCCAGGTTAAACCCCTCATAAGTGGAGGGATGTCAACTCTTGCTTCTTTCCAGATTTGATTTTTTTTGTATGGGTAAGCCTGTAAGATAAAATAGTCAAAAATTAAAATCATATCATGCATATTTATTAACAAGAATAAAAAGAAAAAGTTTGAAAATGACACAGGTACATAGGACGTCAATAGTATACTACTGAACTATCAATGGATCCAATTATGAAGAAAATTGAAATATTTTTTGACATATACAATAATGGAAACAACATACCAAAAAACTATGGGATACAGTAAAATAAGCTCTATGAGGGAAATTTACACAAATCAGTAACCACATCAAACAAGCAAAACCATTTCACAATGAAAATCTAAAGGAACTAAAAAAGGAACATGCCAAACTCAAAGCTAGAAGAAAGTCAATGATACATATTAGAGTAAGAATGAGATAAAGTCCACAAAATAGTAAAAAAATAAATAAAATGGCTTTTAAAATAAACAAAATTATTAAGCCCTTAGCTATACTTTAAAAGAAGAAAGAGAAGAGGAGTCTGGAGATGGCTCAGTGGTAGAGATCTTTTTCCACTTCTTCTAAGGAGCAGAGTTTGGTTCCTAGCACTCACATGTTGAATCATAACTGCCTATAACTCCAGTCCCAGGGAATCCTGTACTCTCTTCCAACCTCTGTGAACACTGCACACACACTGTGCACATACATGCATTCACTCAGGTGCACTCTCTTTCTCCCTTCCCTTCTCTCTCCTCCTTCCTCTTCCCTCCCAGCCCCCAACAATAAATAAAAATCAATTCATTAAAATAGAGAAGTTTCAAATAAAATCAGAGATAAAAGGAAACACATATGACTGATACCACAGAAATATGAAGGATTGTCAGAGATTACGAACAACTATAATCAGTAACTTTGATAAACTGGAAGGCATGGACAAAGTCCAAAGTAGGCAGCACATACCCTTTCAAGATGGAACGACGAACAAGTTTAAAATAGGTTATCAGGACTGAATCCAGAGTAAATAGATTCCCATTTCCGTGTAAACTCTAGGACTAGACATTTGAACATTACCAAATGCTTAGAGAAAGCTAATTATCAATTCTCAAATTATTTTTTTAAAATACAAATAGGAAGAATTTGTTTAAACTTATTCTAGAGCACAGCATTACCCTATACCAAACCCAGACAAGAAAACTATAGGCCTGCATCCCTAATGAATACAAAGCACATTTTTAATACTATAAACTGAGTCACATAGCCCATGAAAAACTCAGTATAATCCAGTGGGATTCATCATATGATAGCTCATCACACACAAAGCAAAAATGGAATACACAATATTAACACAATGAAGAACAATAATCATATTAGCCTATCAATAAATACAGAAAAAGTTTAACAAGAACCATCACCATGTCCATGAAAAGAATATTTACAAACAGGATGGAAAAGAATATACCACAGTATATGAACAAGCCCACAGCTGACAGTATTCCACACTGAGAAAAGCTGAGCACATTCATTCTAAGATGTGGAAAAAGACAGAGATGTCCATCTCTCTCTCTTTTTATCTGGAATGTTACAGAGCTCCTAGTCAGCGATCAGGGAGAACAGAGACATAAAGGCCATATGAACTGTGGACAGAAACATGACCTAGGCGTACAAGCCCCTAAACCCTCCAAATATGTATTAGGACTAGTGAACAAACTCAGTGAAGTTGTAGTATATGAAATCAACAGACAAAAGTCAGTTTCATTATATCAATAATGAAATATCTGTAAAAAAAATCAAGAATGGAATTATCTACAATAGAGTTTATAAATTTTATTTTATAAACTCATCTATAAAATAGCACCTAAATTTATAAAATAAGTTTAATAAAAATATGAAAAAATCTCTAAACTGATTATATACAATTGATTTAAAAAACTGAATGTCTGAGAATGGTGTCATGTGTCGGTAATCCCAGCACTAGAATGATGAGGCAGGAGAATGATGAATTTGAAGCCAGCCAAGGCTATATTGTAAAAGACTGTCACAAACCAAAAATAAACCATAAAATTCAAAACCCAGGAAGGATATTGAAGAAGATGCATAAAAGTGGAAAATATGTCTCAGATTCATGGATTGTTCATTAAATATTGTTAGACTGAACATACTATTCAAAGCCATCTACAGATTCAATGTAATCTCTGTTAAAACAGACATAATATTCTTCAAAGAATAAGATCAAACAACCCTAAATAGCAATAAAAACAAAAGCAAACCAATTTTGAGCACAATACATTGTATTCTCTGGTTTTATATATACTACACTATATAAACTATACCACATAGGTAACAAAAGAAAACAACTATAGTGCCAAGTTGAAAACTGACACACAATAGAGCAGAGTAACCAGTGGGCATAAACTCAGGCACCCACAAACCATTGGTCAGTTCATGGGTTAGGAAAATAGATTCTTCTCTCAATGATTACAAAATCAACTCAAAGTAGGCATACACTTAAATGTAAAGCCATGAAATGTAAAACAGCTAGAAGAAATATGTAGCAGTAGGGGAGTGGGAAACTGGGGATAGCCACTAGAAAGCCCCAGACACCAGGGAAGCAAGAGGTTTCCAGGACCCAACAGGAATGACATTAGCCTAAATACTCAACAAAGGGGAATAGAACCAGAAGAGACCATCTCCGGTAGATAGGTATGGCCCACAATTGAGGGATGGGGTCACTCCCACCCATCTCAAAATTTTAACCCAGAATTATTCCTGTCTAAAGGAAATACAAGGACAAAAATGGAGCAGAGACTGAAGGAAAGGCCATCCAGAGACCACCCCACCTGGGGATCCATCCCATCTGCAGACACCAAACACGGACACTATTGCTGATGCCAAGGAGTGCTTCCTGACAGGAGCATGGTATAGCTATCCGCAGAGAGTCTGTGCCAGAGCCTGACCAATACAGATGTGGATGTTCACAGCCAACCATCAGACTGAGCACGAAATCCCCAACGGAATAGTTAGGGAAAGGACTGAAGGAGCTGAGGGTGTTTGCAACCCCATATGAAGAACAACATCAACTATCTGGCCTACCCATAGCTCCCAGGGTAAATCACCCACCAAAAAATACACATGGAGGGACCCATGGTTCTAGTTACATATGCAGCAGAGGATGGCCTTATCTGTCATCAATGGGAGGGGAGGCCCTTGGTTTGTCTTTTGGAGTCTTGATGCCCCAGCATATGGGGATGCTAGAGCAGTGAGGCAGGAAGGTGGATGGGTGGGGGAGCACCCTCATAGAGGGAAAGACGAGTTGGGGATGGGATGGGGGGTTGGCAGAGGGGAGACTGGGAAGTGGGACAACATTTGAAATGTAAATAAATAAAATAACCAATAAAAAGTAAATAAAAATTAAAAAAAAAAAAAGAAGAAGAAATGCAGGAATGTTGGGCTTAATTTTTTTTAAAGAAATTATTTTAAACGTATGAAACAGAAGGAAAAATAAATATATAAAGTTAAAAGTTAAAAGCTAATTAAGCAATTAATAGAGTAAGATATAGTCTACAGAATTGTAGAAAATATTGGCAAGCTTTACAAGCTGACATGGAATTGATATCCAGAACACAGTAAGGAAACCAAAACCTTGACAGTTAAAAACAACAACAAATTAAATAACTATTAGTTGATCTAAATAGACATTTCTCAAAAGCAGATCTGAAAATAGGCACTGGACATTGAAAACACTCTCAGCATCACCAACCCCTGGGGAAATGCAGAGCAGAAACCACAGAGAAACTTCTCACCTCTTTACAGCTCCCATGACCTCTACTGAGGGACTGAGGAGCAGTATGGATGGCACTCTCCAATTTATACAGCTATTATGGGAAACAACATGGAATCTCCTCAAAAAAATTACAGACAACCTGTCTGACTGTATGTCATTTTCCTCATCATTACCTCATGGGCTGGGCAGCACCATCCTATCACAGTTATGTAGTACCAATACGGAAGCAAGGAGACTTGAGCCAGAATCAGAGAGGAGCATAAACATCAAAGTCTATTGCTAGGACTCATGTTCTCCAGCTACGCTGCACCTTTTAAGGGTTCCACAACATCCTAAAACAGAGTGACCAAGTGTTCACAGACAGAAGCCTGTGCAGGATATTTTACATTCAACCTGTAACAATTATTATCATCCACAATTTCAGTTCTGGGTATGAATGCTGAGGAAATGGAGTCACTAAATCCTGCAGTGACATTTTTATGAACTACCACTATTCATAATATGCAACAAGTAGAATTAACTTATATCTATCAATAATGAGTAGATAAAGGAAATGCAGTGTATATTGTAAGTGTAATATCATTCAGCTCCCAAACATGAAATCCTGTAATGTGTGAGAACATGAATAAAACATGAAGATACTATGGTCAATCAAATAAGCCGAGCACAGAGAAGACAAAATACATATGGTCACTCATATGTGAATTAGAAGAAGCAAAACAATTAGAAAAGTGGTCTCCTCCAAGTTCCAAGTGGCCAAGTGCAAAGTAGTTAGCAGGAGCTGGACAGCACCGCGGTAAGAGAAGGACGGAAAAAGTTACTTGATATGTGTGGTTAGGTCAATGAAACAAATATTAGCGATCTAGTGCACAAAAGAGCGGCTACTTATAAATTAATAATAGCACATTGTATCTTATGAGGATGTCACAAATATTGATAAAAAAACAAATAAATTGTAAATGTTTGAAGAAGCAGATAAGCTTATTTTGACTTGAAAACTGTAGTGTGCAAAAAATGGATTAAATATAACACTGGTACCTCATAAATATACTGACATATAGCTCATATATCTTGTAAACATAACTGACAAATACATGATTGAAGAAGGAGTCAGAGAAACTGCTCAGCAGGTAAAGGCACTTGCTGCACTAGCTTGATAACTGATCTGATCTTGAATTCAGGGTCCACACGGCCACTCACTGGATTCCACATGTACACTCTGGCACAGGTGCCCACACATACATTGTGTATACACACACACACACACACACACACACACACACACACCACCATCATCATCATCATCATAATAACCATGATAAATAAAATTTAAAAAAATTAAAAAAAAATAGTATCAAGGTAAGAAAAAGAAAATGTTTCAAATTACCAGGTTCATATTCTAGTCTGGGCACTGTAATATATATCGGTGATAGAGTCGAGGAAACTGTCAATACATTTTTAAGATTATTAACCACTGGGTCTGGTTTTATCTATATAAATAAACAGATGAATTCACCTCAATATGTCCAAACAATGTGTAATAAAATAAAAAGTAAGGGCTTATGCTACCTGTTCTTAATCAGGGCAGATTATAAGTGACTGAAAACCAACGTTCTCATGCTATATGATCAAAGATAAAAACCTTGTAAAATTCTAGTATAGAAGGTATGTGCTGAGCACAAGCTACTGTAACTTCTTACATATCTAACATATTTGACCTTCTATAAATCTGTAATTTGAAGGGATTTCTAGAAGACTACTATTAGCACACAGGATATTTATGTCTTAGGTACATGATATACACCTTAAAATTGCTTTGCAAAATGTTTCCAATCTGAAAGGAGAAGCCCAGTCTTCACAAACCCCTGCTGGTCTTGTTAGTGATGTGGAAGAATGTCCCACTGAAGCTGCAGTATCATTCCTAGTAAAGATGAGTTTAATATAGTTGTTGACTAGTTATATTCATATTTTATACCCTATGTCTATCAACATTGGTACCTTTTCCTATTGACTTTTATGCCTTCTTTAAAAATTATGTTAATTCTTTGCCTGACGTGATCTTTTACATATTGTCATTTTGGAACTTCTATCAATTTTAAAAGTTAGAGAAGTTCATTGGAAAAGATCATACAAATTACTCATAAGTTCAAGCTATAAGAATTAACAGCATTCAAAAAAAAAAGAAAAGAAAAGAAAAAAAAAAGAACAGCATTAAAGGAAGACTCATCTGACCATCATTAACACTTGGTATGTTAGATATATCACTTGATGTGTTCCTACCTTCAACAGTCTGTCAAAGAGAATAATTCTGTTTAGTTGATATTCTGTATCCCTCTCTCTGATGATTAAAGGCAGAGTAGCAGCTGCAGACAACTCATTATTGCTGTTTGAATGTGGTAAATTTGACTGGCTGTAAAGGAACAACCAAAATAAAAATATGGACAAAGACAATATTAAAGCACAACATTATAAATGTCCTATTTAAAATCTACACATTTCTTATTAATCTAACAGAATCAGGCAAAGTGTCAAGGGAAGGGCAAGTACTCACTCATCTTCAAGCAATGGGTAAAACGCTTCTCCACCAACTCTTTTAATCTCTGCCAATTTAAAACAAAGGACTTATAAATCACTATGTTGGTATTAAGAGTAATATCTACTTAAAAAGAATAGTTATGTAAAAATTATAAATTCACAACAGCACAAAGAAGCAAAAAATAGAATCTAAAGATTAGTCTGTTTCATGAACATTCAAACATACCATACTTCTGACAAGGGTTATGTACAAGCAAAGTCTTCCCTTTTCCCCTCTATACACAGTGTTCCTAACATTTCCTCACATATAACACCAAATTACTAACATTAATACAAAAGTTAACATATAAAAGAATTTAAATTATATAAAGAATGATGATTAGAAAAAGGTATTTTTAATATATTCATTTATTAAAAGATTACTAAAAAGATATGCTTTTTCATATATTCTTTAAATACATTTGCATGAAATATAGCTGGTGAAGTTACAATTTCTGGAATATACTTTTTAAGGTTTTTAAATGACAACTCACTCAGAAGTACTGATGAAGTATATGGTCTTGTACAGAACAGGTAAACACATAGCTCAGACTCACAAATGCACTGAAATCAGGCAACTCTAATTACATTTTAAAACATCAGAATCTGACCAACTGTTTAAATTTTAATTGTTTTTATTTCAACACTTAAAATGTTTAAAATTACCTAAAATTTACTATGTTTAACAAATGGAGAAACAGGAAGACTTAGTCAATGAAGATGCAAAGATAAGCTTGTTGTGAGCAGTCCAGCAGTGTACAGGCTGAACTTACAGTTTACACAGATATTTTCTGATAGTTCTACTCCAGACATACACCTGCAGATGATCTCTCATGTATCACAAGTGCAAAGTGTTGTGTGTTAGCTTTAGATGGGGCATTTGGTAAGCTTTCATCCTTACATTTCTTAGCTGGCACAAAGACAACGTGACAGTGGTATCATCTAAGAGTGAGCTTCTATCTCGACCTTGCCCGAAACTTTCTCCATCTTCAAAGAGAAAACTAAGATTTAAAGAAAAAGAAAAAAAAAAAAACAGTTGTTATGTTGATCATAAAAATATAATTTATTTTTTCTAAAAAATTTTCCTATCACACTCTCATCATCAAGAAGAAGTAAAATTCAGACAAGACAGTGGATTTGGAAAGTAGAGCGTAGTGTGGTACATATGCCTGTATCCCAGTGCTTGGAAGGCAGAGGTAGGTGGATCAGGAGTTTGGGGATAGTCAGCTACATAGTGAGTTCAAACTAGCATGGGCTACATGAGACCTTGTTGTGACAAACAAGTTTTTAAAAACTGTAACTGCTAGTTGAAGTTTCTCCAAACAAGACTGACTTTTATATATATCTTGATTAGTTATAATTCTGGCACATGCTGTCCTGGTTAGCTTTGTCACTCACACTGCTAGAGCTGTGGTTCTCAATCTGTGAGTTGTGACCCCTTTGGGGCTAGAACAACCTGTTCAAAAGGGTCTCCTAAGACTATCAGAAAAACACAAATATGATTCATAGCAGTAGTAAAATTACAGTTGTGGAGTAGCAACAAAACAATTTTATGGTTGGGGTCACGAAACATGAGGAACTGTATTAAAGGGTCACAGCATTAGGAAGGCTGAGGGCCACTGCTTTACAGAGAAAACTCTGCAATTACAAATTCTAACCCATCCAACAGGTGTAGGTCTAACTGCTTCCATGTTCACGTAATTAGAATATAAAATGAAAAAAAAAAATCAACCAAAAATTTAAACTGTTATTATCAAAGATTTTCTTTACTTACTTCGGGAGTGTGCAGATAGGTGGTTTGGATCGAATAATTTCCTTGTTTATAAGCTCCTTCTCCAGGTCTCCTCCAGCCAAACACCAAAGGTAGTAAACTTCCTCAATAGATCTCTCTGACAGGTAATCATTGTCTATATCTATTAATGGTAAAATTTTCAAAATTATTATTATCATTTTTGTCTATATTAATAGCTGATAGTGATAACAGCTGACATTCTAATAAAAGTAGCTGAAGAACATGTTCTCAGTTCTGTGTGTAAGGACTTTGCAAGTTGCTACTCCACCTATAACAGATGAGATTGAAATCTTATGTAAGAACCATAAGAAAGGTAGCAGAATGGAGGCAAACTACCCACAAGATTAGAAAATCAGATAGAAGGATGTGCAAGAACAGAAAAAAAGCCTCAAGAACCAGAACTAGAATAGTAAAAGCAGAATATAATTGATGAATTGCTGTAAGCTCAGTGCAGACAAGTCGGAGAGTTTGAAGTCCCAGGATGTGCAGTTATAGGAGGACACTGGCACAACAGTAAAATTTATCACCAGGATCCTGGCCAGTTCCTCAGAGAAAATACTGGAGAAAACTGGCCTGCACTTCAGGTCAGGGGAGGAGAAAACAGAATCAATCTGGAATACCACCAGAGGACTGTCTTCCTTATATGGCTTGTCACAGGAGAAGTTAGCCAGCGCCTAACTGACCTGGAGGACGGAATACTTTTTATGATGTTGGTGGCAAGGAGGAAGGACAGCATCCTGTGGTCCTATAAGCAGGTCACATTAGTAAGCTTATGGCCCTGGCCTGTGATGTTCACACAGCTTTCTGCCCATAGTGAAACTGGAGGGTTAGGGTGCACTTGAGTGGGGTGTCTGGGTGCAGGTGTGTCATGACTATACATTTTAATTCATCTTTGTGACAGGCTGAATTCCTCCTAAAAGTGGCTTATGCATAAAGACAGTGAAGGCACCAGAGACTGTCAAAATTCTAAACATACTTTCTAAACGCACAACTGCTACTTCAGTACTTCTCTTGCCCCCTGATGAAACTCACACTAAGTTGATATACACAGTGATGCTATTAGTCAACTTTAGTCACATCCTGCTTCCTATATCTAGAGAAGCTAGAAAAGGTAAAATCTGGAAATTTATTCCCCATGTTAGAGGTACAGAACAGGAATTTTTATATTCTACAGAAAGGAATGTGGTAGGAAAACCCTCACGTCAACAAAGCATTCCTGTCCTCATGCTTACCGCACAATATGATGGCACAGACTTCCTACTGTTGATAGAATTTTAAGACCACTTTATGTGTGTAATGTTAAAAAACAATCCATGCTATTGCCTGCTATGCTCTAGTAACGTGGTCTCCCCGTCCCCATGGTCCCCATGTGGTGGCCTCCAACTCCTGGTTCTCTTGCTGTGGAACCTGCTCCCTTTCCCAGTCATCCGCCCCTGCAGCTAGCTGTCACAAATCCTGCACCCCTTCCCACCCTTAACCCAGTAAAATCAAAACTCTAGAGGCTTGTAATTTATCAGTCAGATTTATATCAGTAAATTCTCAACCTACAAAATGCCCACACAATGAACTCAGAGCCAATTGATATTGATACAAGCTGCCCACCTAGATTGGACAGATTGTCCTATATTATTCTATCCCTTCTAAGATATTCATAGCTACCTATGGCTATTTAAAGCCATGTGGATCAGGTTCGTCCTCCCCTTCCTCCATCTTCTCTGTCCATCTACCCTGTCTGTTCCCTGTCCTGTCTCTAAAACTCTCAGCCTGCCTTCTTTTTTCACTGCCCAATCACAGACTCCAGTCTTATATTACACCTGCCCTCACCTGTGTATCAACAGCAATCTACACCACTTAAAATACGTTATGTGGAATATTAGTAGTTTAGAGTCTAAAATTTGACTTATATTTGATACACTGTAGAATCACCTAATTCCCTGGCTATTTTCCACAAAAGCCTATGAGTGTAACGCCTGTGACTGATGAATTCAAAAGTCAACAGGCTAGGGGACTTCTTTTGGAACCAAGGCTCACTTATCTCCTATGTCTTACTCATCTTTACCTTTACACAAGTCACTGATATCCTCAGGCAGAGTTAAGTCAGCACATCTCAGTGAAGACGAAAAGAGACTGGCAGGTTTGACAAAGGGGTGTATAAAGGTGACACTTCACTGAACACCTGGTTCTTTATTAACTCATCTGGGTTGGCCTGGAGAAAGACAATTGAAAATACTGATCATGGATAAAAGTCATAAAAAAATTTCCTACAAAATAGAACACATTTAAGGTGGGAGTTCAAAGTCTTAAATAACCTCCTTAACACAGATGACCATGATTTGACTTTTTATTCACAAAAAGTTAACTTTAAATCGCATACAATACTGGTATCAACTATGGACTGCAACACATGCAGCTATCATCCCTTAGTCCATCACTGTCATACCAAATGCTAAATCAACTCTATAGAGAAAGAATCCTGGGACAGGACTGAAGTCTTAAGGAATCACCTCTTAGAAGGATGGAAGGTGAGGCACTTCTTCAAAATAGTTATCACACTTTCAGGAAGCTCCTGGTCAATAAAGATAAAAAATAGACAAATGATCAACTGTACAAATATATTTTACTAAAATATTTAAATCTCATAAGTTTTGATTTTAAAAGAAATATGGAGACATAGAGTGAAGCAGAGACTGAAGGAAAGGCCATCCAGAGACTGCCCCACCTGGGGATCCATCCCATATACAGACACCAAACCCAGACACTATTGTGGATGCCAGGAAGTGCTTGCTGACAGGAGCCTGATATAGCTGTCTCCTGAGAGGCTCTGCCAGAGCCTGACAAATACAGAGGTGGATGCTTGCAGCTAACCAGTGGACTGAGCATGGGGTCCCCAATGGAGGAGTTAGGGAACAACTGAAGAAACTAAAGGGGTTTGGAACCCCATAGGAAGAACAACAATATCAACCAACCAGATGCCCAAGAGCTCCCAGGGACTAAACCACCAACCAAAGAGTACACATGGAGGGACCTATGGCTCCAGCTGCATATGTAGCAAAGGATGGCCTTGTTAGACATTAAGGGGAAGAGTGGCCCTTGATCCTGTGAAGGCTCGATACCCCAGTCTTCGGAAATGCCAGGGCGGGGAGGCAGGAGTCAGTAGGGGAATACCCTCATAGAAGCAGGGGGAGGAGGGATGGGATAGGGGGTTTCTATAGGGGAGACCTGGAAAGGGATAACATTTGAAATGTAAATAAAGAAAATATCTAATAAAAGAAAAAACCCATTTTTATTTGGACTTTATTTAAATTTATATTCATTTGTCACTCTCTGGGAAAAAGGCAGAATTTGCAGAGAGATAAGTACAGCTTTAATAGCTTGTTATTGTATCCTAATGTGAAAATGAATTTCCTAAACAGATTGCTCTTGTTTGACTGTGCCCCTTTCTACATTCAGGTCCTGAAACTTTAGGCCAAGTAGATGTCATTAAGAGATGAGCCTCTGGGATGAACTTGCTACTATTATTCTACTAAATGGACACTGTACCATACTGTTCTCTAAATATACCTCTTTCTCTTCATAGGTTATCCAGTTCTCAGACGTCATCAGAGAAGTTTCTTTGTACAGGGAATGATGGTTTGGCAGAAAATCACAATGGCTAAAGTGTGGGAAGTTGTGACTATGGAGTGCTCAGCTATATCTATGTCACACCCCCTCTTGCAAGGCTCAAAGACCATCATGGAACAGTGGGTAGAAAGACCCATAGAGCCAGAGGTAGGGGAGCTATTGATAGCCAGTGATGTCTAGTGAAGGCAGAATCAGTTATCTGTAAGGGTCTGGCTCCTGGTAAATAGACCAGGGTGCAGTGGATACCCACACTAAGGAGTATGGGCCACACTGGACTTAATGGGTTATTAAATGGGGGGTGAACTTGGGAGATAGAGGTTGATATAAGAGGAGCTTGGGAAAAGAATTTGGGTGAATATGGTTAGAACATTGTATGAAGTTCTCAAGAATGTATAAAAATAAAAGCAAACAAATAAAAGAGGTGGCCCACGAGAGGTGACGGGGTCCCAAGGGCCTTCATCTTGGGAATGGAATCTTATACTTCCTGTATCCACTGCATCCTCCACCAGCTTGCTTCCCTGCTGTGAGTGTCCATCCCTTATCAGAAACCTGAGCCTGTGGGTACCTTTATCATGACATTTCCAGCCTCTAAAACTGTGAGATGATTCATTTTGTTCTTTAAAAGTGACTGAGTCTCAGATAGAACAGCACTCATGTACAACTAACCTTGATAATGTCCAGACACCCATGCTCCTCAGCCAGAACTATTATAGTGTCATCTACGCAGCCTAAGAGAAAGGAAAGCCAGGTGAGTAAACACTGGTTTTTAATCTATCACAATAACTGGGGAAAATACAATGACAAAAATTTCCAAATATCATATAATATAGTTTTGGACTCTAAGCTACTAAAGCTTTTTTTTTTTTTTTTTTTTAAATTAGAATTAACTTTTTTACATGTTTTGACAAAAGCCTAGAGGCTTACTCACTCAGTTCAGTTCAGCACAGGTACTACATTATAGCAACTTATATAAAGATATAAAAAAAAATCCAAGGAATTTTTAAAGGTGCTGTATTTTTTCATGGTTACAAGAATAATTTATTTTTATTACATGAAATCTGGTGAATGACCCCATGTATCTGTAGAGATAAAAAGTATAAATTCAGTCTTCAGACCATACTTAACAGTGCCCCAAATTCTTTGACAGCTGTAATGTCTAGTCTTTGTAAGGAATTAATGAATCAGATAAAATTTTATGCTACTTAATTCATTGCCTCCTTCCCACAGGTTTTATCCTTTGTAAACTGTTCCTGGAATTCTGATGTGCCACTGCTTCATATGAAATAGTCCTTTCAGTTCTCTCTTCATTACCATACATTTATTTATCTCACTCTGAATTAGATTACACATTTGCTAGTATACATTTCAAATAATACATATGTAAGTTTTAAAGAGAAATGAACATTCTTCCTAGATTGTTTTTTGTATACAACT
This sequence comes from Mastomys natalensis, assembly GCA_021653895.1. Classification (NCBI taxonomy): domain Eukaryota; kingdom Metazoa; phylum Chordata; class Mammalia; order Rodentia; family Muridae; genus Mastomys; species Mastomys natalensis. The sequence continues at coordinate 461,530 of JAJTUV010001383.1, read as the reverse complement.
AGTCACATTAGAAAGGTAGCTCAAGGTTTAGATATGGTCGTGGAAGTACAGTTTTGTATTCTATTAGTTTGATTACAGAAAATAGTTTACTTGACTAAATCATGAAACTAAGACGTCTTTCCATGAAGGTTCAAGTTCGTTCATGAATAAAGAAAACTGCTGCATGTTTTAAAAGCAGTCTTCATGATCTCTTCTCATGCTTACCTCATCACCAGCAACCTAGAGACAGGAGTTTCACCATTTCAGCAAGCACGCCAATGCACATGACAGCTGTTTCTATACGTTGTACTTATGGTGGAAAGATAACCAAATGCATGAAACTTACCCAAAGTAAGCAAAAATTTTAGTCTTTCAGAAATATCCAAGCTCTGAAACAATTTTCTCCCCTAAATAAAATGGGAAAATTAATTCTTATTAATACTTAGAATTTTCTCCCTGTTCCAGGTATCTTTTGTACTATAATTTAGCTGATTTTATTGGCACTTCTATTTATTATCAGATTTTACTGATATTTAAAAAAAAAAAATCAGCTTGACAAAGAATTATTTTTAACATTCTTAAAAGAGTTGTATAATATTTATTATTTACGGCACCAATATCTAATGATCATTAGATCAAAATGTGATTCCCAGCACTGATCACTTTTGAGAACCACACATTATTGTTAATTTTTCCTGATCACCAAAAGTACTGTTTAGTAAAATACAAAGATGGCCCTGGAAGTCTACCCCTGAAATCCTTATTTATGTCTCTTGCTCAGTAATCCATTCTCTGCACCAATAACCACCCACAGCAGTTCTTCCTCTTAAGCTACTTCAGATCGGCATTCCATGTCCTCCAACAGTACCTGAGTTGCTAGAACAGCATGGTATCACTGTGTTCCATCCCCAGCCCTTCCTATACTCTTAACTTAAGGCAATCTTTCTAGGCTGGCCTCAAACTCAAACTCGGTTCTCCCTAGCTCAGAGTAGCCAGTATTACAGGCTGTTTTACAATATACATTACATTTAGTTGTTTCCTTATCAGTTTGCCTCTGGGACCCCTTAACATGAATTTGAGAGTCAAAATTTTTATCACAAAAAATCATGTGTTGACGAATTGCATGTGCAACAAGTTGGATTCTTCTATCACCAAATAATTAAATAACATTGCTAAATCACCTAATCCCTTTACATTGCACATCTCTCATCTGTAAAACTGCAGAAGAAACTGAACAGACCTACAGTGCTCAGTTATAAAAGTGGACAGTGCCTCATCAGGGTTCGCTTTTCTGTCTCACTTACTACAAACAAGTTAAATGTATACACTCTCTGAAGGAGACTTAAAGAGAAGTCCTAAGAAGATGGCTCACACTTTAGATATATACACAGAAACTTTGATTATTTTAAGAGGTAAAATAATCTTAGTATTTCAACATCAAAATTACCATTAGAGAGAGCACTGGAAAAAAAAAAACACTTGGTGTTTTTCTTCCATGGATTTTACGTTCTATCACTTGTTAGTTGTAAACCTTTCAGTTGGGCTACACTTTATATAACCAAATACAAATATCTCCATTTAGCACTTAAAGTCTTCTAGGATATGGTTCCAATGTATATTTTCATCTGGCTGCTACTTTTCTAGCACTGTGAACACACACAGATACCACGGGTACTTAAATTAGAATATATACCCTTCTACATGGAACCCTCAGCTACCTGGCCTATAATTTGAACTAGTATTTTTCCCCTCAAAACTGTAATTTTAATCCTGTGCTTCTCACAGTTCTGCATATTCATTTCACTGCCATTCTTGAATGCTAATTTTGTAAATTTAATAATTTAAAATTCAATTTTTTGGAATTATGTTTGAATCGGCCACTCGTGTATATTCACTACTAGAAAAATAGGTACTGACCTTCCCACTGCGATTTTCTTGGGAAAATATTTGTTTGTGACAAATGTGGGTTTTAAGATTTTTCTCTACAACAGCAACGAAGTCTACCAAAGGACTTTAATACTTTAGCTGTTAGAACACTGGGCAGGGGATGGATACCCAAGTGGAATGGTCTGCAGACTGCCCCTCCTTCAGTTTCTGTCCTGCACTTTGCATCCATATTTGCTCCCTTGAGTATTCTGTTACTTCTTCTATCCATCCCATGTGCAGTCACCAAAGGTAGATGCTGATGTGGGTGTCAGGAGGTGCATGCTGACAGGAGCCTAACATAACTATCTCCTTAGAGGTCTGCAAGAGTCTGACATATTCAGAGGCGGATGCTCACAGCTAGCCATTAAACTGATCATGGGGTTCCCAACAGAGAAGATAGAGTGAAGACTGAAGGAGTAGAAAGGGTATGGGACCCCATGAGGAGAGCAACAATACCAACTAACCAGAGCCCCAGGGTCTAAACCACCAGCCTGGGAGCGCTCAGGGAGGGACCCATGGCTCCAGCTATATATGCAAGGGAGCTATATATAAGTGGGAGAAGAGATTCTTGGTCCCATGAAGGCTGGACATCGTGGGGGGTGGTATTCGAGGGTGGGGAGGTGAGGTTCTGGGGAGGGTGGGTATGGGTACACCATCATAGAGGCAGGAGGAGGGGGGAAGGGATAGGGAGTTCCTGGGAGGGAGGGAGGAAAAGGGGGTAAGGGGAAAACACCTGAAATGTAAATAAAATTTCCAATAAAAAAAAAGAACACTGGGCAGGCGTGTATCTGCAGAATTCTCTGCTACAGTATAGCTTAGAGAGTTTTGCCTCTATGTATTATAGTTTTCTAACTTTTAGAAATATAAACTTTAGAAGCCTGCTGCAAAAATTGATAGAGGCAATATGAAGTTGTATAAACCACCTTACCCTTTTGATAAGTACCCTATCAATGTCATCAGTTATTTTACCGCTTTACTATAAAGTTTCCAGGTATTTGTATTTTTGTTGTTTTTATGAGTTTTTATTTTTCCATTTAAAAGAACCTGTATTTCCAAAAGTAGGGCTTTATTCTCTACTTTTGATATTTCCATTATACAGATATTAGAACATCTGGGTACAACTTCCTTTTCTTTAAAGTTTTAATATTTTCAGTGTTTTTTATCCTTGTGTACAAATGCTTTTGAGAGGATTTCTTAGGTTTATCTACTTTTAGTTTTTCCAGTTTCCTAGAATTCATTAACATTCTTTGTTTAAATAATTGCATATATTTCATTAAAACTTTATATTTTCTTGATAGTTTATATAATTGCTTAGTAAACATAATTACCTCATGTTTTAGAAAACATGTGGTTTCATTGTAAAGTTTTGATGCTATAATTCCTCCATTGGCTGTTTCTGTCTTATTGTGGCTATTAGCCATCTGTGGTTTTTACACAGGTTCTCATCAATACCACAACACTCTCCCACACATTTCAACAGTGGAACTTCTCAGAGTAGCATGGCTCTACTACATTTTTAGTGACAGAGTAAATGGTTCCTAGCAGTATGATTTTGATATACCTTTTCATTCATTTTTAAAAAAAATGTTTCTACTGCACAAAAAGTTCCATTTGCTAGTTGCTGGTATGGTATCCACTTATATCTTAATATTTTCCATAAAAATCTAGGTGTTGAATTACACAGAATATTTAAACTTATATGTAGCCTGTCACACTTGCACTGGCTGCCCAAACCCAAGGACATAACTAAGTGACATAAAACTCCTATAGAAAAATTAAACTTTCCTTTTACTGAATTCATTCAACTCTGTATCCTTCACACTTTACAGACTGTAATATAATTATGAGCCCTAATACAATGTCTATTTATATCTAGTCAATTTGAACAACAAAATATTTCATTACTATGTAAACTTCCTCTCTAAAAAGCAAATTCTAATAATCACACAATTTATTTTATTAGTTTAATATTTCTTTATACATACCACACAAAGTTCAAATAAAATTATCCCAAGAGACCATACATCTGATTTGGGGCCAGAAGGCAATGGTTTTTCACTTGGCACATGATCAATAGTTTTGAAAATTCCTTGTGCAATTACCTCAGGTGCCAGATATGAGGGATACCTGTAAGACATGTAAAAATAACAAATAATTACATTGAGCTACAATGGCGACAGAAACAACAGCACATTTTTGTAAATAATGTGTGAAATGTAAAATTCCCACATGAGTAAACCCATAGTGATTACTAGAGAGAATCTTGATCTAATCATTGAAATACAAGCCTTTATGTCTAGGAATTGAAGCAGAACATACAGGAATCTTAAATCATTTTAATAACATCGTGTCTCTCTGTGGCATCAGTGTGGCTCCTGGCCATACTGCCATTACAGCAGGCCTCTAGGTTTGTCTCCAAGTTGTTTCCTTCTTCCTTAGTCAGTCTTCTATCAAGAGTGAACTATCTTATCATTGAAATAGGTATTTTCAACAGTGTCTTACTTTGCTCGGCTGTTGCCGTGATAAACACTGCAAAACAAAAGCAACTTGGGAAGGAAGAAGTTTATGCCATGTTACAATTACACTCCATCACTGAGAGAAGCCAAAGAAGCAGCTCAAGCAGGAACTGAAGCAGAGTACATGGAGTAATGCTGCTCACTGGCTTGATGAGATTGCTTTTCTATAGCAAGATGACCTACTCAGGGGTGGTGCCACACACAGTGAGTGGGGCTTTCCCACATCAATTGTTAATCAAGAAAATTACCCCCAGAATTGCCTACAGGCAATCATCTTCAGTTACAGTTCTTTCAGATGACTTTAGCTTGTGTCAAGTTGATTAAAATCTGACCAGTACAAATGACCCCTTTTCAACTTGACATACAAATACATCATTACTAAACTATAACTTTTCCTTTCTTGTTTATCCCAAGATCTCATGTTAATAATGCAATATAAAATGGTATAATTTTAAAAGTTCTACAGACTTTAAAACTTTAAACATCTGTATGTACATTCAGGGCTGTACTGTTAATAGTGGATAACCATTTAGTGTGTGCTTCCTTAGGGAAGACTAGTTCTTCTTTCAGGATAGTTGTTTGCAATCCTGTGTCTATGGCTGAGATTTCAGGAGCTTGCCTCCTTCCATGTTTAGCATGTCTTCTGGTGTTGTCCTTTCAAGCCAAGTTTAGATGGCTTGTTGGTGAAACTTCATAGGTGTAGTATATAGACTGAGTAGGCTCTATTTATGTATTTAGAAACACACACATTGTACACACACAAACACACATACACATGTAGCAAAAGAAAAAGAAAAAAGAGGTCATGATTTTGAAAGAATTGGGTTGGGGTACATAAGAGGAAAGAAGGAGGGAGGAAAGGGAAGGGGAAAATAATTGTAATCATATACTTTTTAAAAATTTAAAAAATTCAAACATTTTAAAATTCAGTCTCTTAAAAAATCAAACCAGGGCATAGTCATAATCAGATTCAAGCAAAACAGAATTCAACATTATAAATATCTAACTATACAAGAATATTATGAACACAGAATGGAATTATTAGGCAAAACATGTAGGCACTTTCTATTTTAGTATCATATGCATATGTGTGTGTGTTTCTCAAGTTTACTCATGAGCACCATAATCTCGATTTTCCCTTCATTAACATTATTTTACAACAATAACTTTAGGTAAAAGACATGCAAATACATGTGGCATCCCTCATACTATCATTGCCAAAGTTCATATTTATATGTAAAATACAACTCATTCAAGTATGAATATACAGCTTGAATAAAACTAGTTTATTATATTGTTAAGTAATTATTCATCATGATGACATAAATACTCTTTTAATATACTCATGTATTATATATAAACCTGAAATAGCATTTGTCCTCAGGTGATAATACTGCTTTATACGGAATATGTGGAGTCTGTAGAAATAGCTACCGTCTAATGAAAGCACCAGATGTAATGGTCTAGCATTTGTGTTCCACTCATTGAACTGTGTGAGTCTTTGTGTTGTGGCACCAGAGATGGCCTTGAACATGTCATGCAATTGCTCTGCCCAACAGACCTGTGCTTTCACTTCAGTGAAAGCTCTAAATATTCCAGTCCCCTTTAACCAGACAGAAATTCATAGAGCCTTAAACTGGCTCTTTAATGAAGGGCATCATCTTTCAAGGACTTCCTCTTAAGTGTCTCATTTTAACACTCAACAGAAATTATTAGAACTTCACTTTGAACGTGGCTGGCCACGTATTGCAAATGGCTTTCATCATCTGCAGGTTTAACAGGGCATTAAGCTACTGTCCAATCACAGTGAATGCCCAATTTCTAATTCTTTCCGATATTTTGAAGCAGATGGTAACACTTACGTGCCTTAGTATCTGTCACTGGAATCAGCGGTGCACCTCGGCTGATGGAGAGGCTCTTCCTGGCCTGGCTGTTTGATCGCTTATTTTATTTTTCCTGGCTAATGTTTCACACTTTGCTCTTTATACTTTCCAGTAAGATCCTTTGAAACTCAGACTTCAAAGCAAGCTTCACCGAATGCTAAAACAAGACCACGTCTACCAAAGTGTTTTAAATTCAAAATAATTGATACACTTTAAGAAAACTCACTTCTATTTCACCAGAAACTAATGTAATCTTAAATGTAAGTCAAAAACTTAAAGTAATGTTTATGTTATGTTTTTAGTTTTCTTTCATAGAAATTGATTTAGACAAGATGCAGCAGTAATAGTCATATCTACCGCTGCTCTTATGGTAGACAATTGGTAATGGTCACTCAAGGAAGAAGTTTGAGCTTAACTAAGAACTTTAATAAAAATGTAAAGAAAACCCATGATAACTATTAGTACAACATTTTTATGTTTATGAATAAAGTTGCATTCTACCATTGAACTTATATGAATGTTAAGATTTGAATTTGCATAACTTAATAAATCAGCCACTGGTATAGAAAAGTCCCCCATTTAAGAATGAGTTGCTTGAGTACAAGAACTAATAATAGCTTTGTGCATGAAACAGGCAGAGCAGAACGTGCTCAGGAAATGCTTCCTTACTGACTGAAGTCTCAACAGCCGAGACTGCACAGTGAGTTCAAGGCCAGCTTAAGACAACGATACTAATGAACAAACAAAACAAAACAGAGAAGAAAGCTAGAGGCCAGGCATGATGGAGCGCTCCTTTAATCCTGTTCTCTGGAAGCAGAAACAGATGGATCTCTGTGAGTTTGAGGCCAGTCTGTTCTACATAATGAGTTCCATGGCAGCCAGGGCTAGATAGAGAGAAACTACTTCAAAAACCAAAAGGAAAAAAAATAGGAAAAAAAAAAATCTACAGTCTACGTTTTTAGAATAAAGGAGAAATTTTTCAAAAATCTAAAAATTTTTAAGTAATATTCCACTTTGACATTGTCTTCATGCCTGCCTATCCCAACTCCTGGTGCTAGTGTGGTAGAACTGATTCTTTGGGTGCCCAAGGAGAAATTCCAAGTGAATACTATTAAAAACATCAGGCTGCAGGTGAGAGAATGTGATGACGAGTTCTAGGTTAGGTGACAATGTGGTTTGCTCAGGTTCATCACTGTTCTGAAGTTATGTAAGGAAAGTGCTGATTGTGAAATATAAGCTTGAGTCTTAGTAATAAAGAGCCAAGAGGTCTACTCTTAGACTACTACGAAAGTATCAGACATAACAAATTCAATCACAGTAATTGAAAGACAGCATATGTAAATATACAGTAAAATGTTAACATGGAGAAGCTGAATGACAATCAGAAATTCTTTTCCTTACTTTTGTTGAAAATGTAACTTAAGGAAAAGAGTTACACTATAGGAATGTTTCAGAGGAACTATACAATGATATATCGTCTCTATCAGAAACATACATCTAAATATAGCATGAAAAAAAGTTCCCTTCATTTCATGGAGGGAACAGAGATCTGGAAATTCACACCAGAAGCAATTAAGTAAATAGACTTCTTTATACATACACTTCTCTATGAAAATTTATCCTATTACCTCCAATGTCCACAATGAATTAACTTGAATTAAAAATGCAATTTAATCTTAGAGAATAAGGAATTTAAATAAACATAAAACATTAAACTGAAAGTAAAACAAGCAATGTTTTTCAGTCTATGGATGAACATATAGTCTCATTATGAATCTGGTCAGCTTTCTTACCATAAGCCACTTAATTCTAAATGAAATGCAATTAATTCTCAATGAAATGCAATTAATTAAGGAATATCATAAGGTAAACATGACCAATGACTTGTGACCCTTTGTGCCTGCTATATTAAAGATCAATTCAGGAATCTCAGGGACACTGGGAAAAACGCTCACTGTTTACTTGTCAATAAAGTATATAAAAATTAAGATGTAGGAAGTAAAGAAAATCTGTTTTCATGTCAAAAACAACTAACCAGATACACATTATCAAAGTTCACCAAGGTTAAAATAGAATTAAAAATAGAGATAAACAATCCTTACCCTATTGGGAAATCAACATCATCTCCATGGGCTGTCATGTGATAAAGTCCAAATTTAGCCAGTTTAATATGACCCTACAATGAAAAGAGAAAGTCAGCATGAAATACCTTAATAAAATTGCCAAAACTGTCATTATGTTTTATAAATAAAATAAATATTATGCAATTCAATATGATATTTTTTAAAGATTTACTTTATGTGCATATATCCATGTTTGAGTGTATGCCACAGGGTACCTAAAGATATCCGGTAAGAAGAGGGCACCAGATTCCCTGGAACTATAGTTGGTGGCAGACATGTGAGCTTCCTGATGTGGATGCAAGAAACTGGACTCAGGTCCTATGAACAAGCAGCAAGTGTTCTTAACCACAAAGCTATCTCTCCAGGCACATACATACAATATTTTAACAAAATACTACTATTTAAGAATTTATAAACCACTGTGATTATACATAGAATCATCTGGCAGCGTTTAGTATGTCTTACATATATTACATGTGTATAAATACTTGTGAGTGCATGCATACATATACATATATAAATATAAATGTCTAGTCAGGGGCTGGAGATGAGCCAGTGTTGGAGAGCACTTGTTGCTCTTGCAGCGAACCCAGGTCCAGTTCCAGCATTCTCATGGCTGCAAACAACTCTCTGTAACTCAGTTCTACAAGACCTCATGCCTTCTTTTGGTCTCTGTGGGCATCAGGCTTGAGTATGGGGCACAAATAAATCTGCAGGCAAAAACACCCATAAAGTTTTACATAAAGTAAAAATAAATACTTTTTTAAAAAAGGGTCAAATCAAAATTTCCTTGGACACCTTTGTTATAAAGCCTTTTTCTTAACAAAGAAAAAAGGTAAAAGTTGTTTTTTTTTTTTAATCTTTGATTATAATGTTTAATAGAAACTTTGCAAAGGATTTATTTCCAGGGGCTTGAAAAGATCTGTGAAACAGTAATTCTCTTATATTTATGGTTGGGAGCCCATCAGTTAACAGTTGAGACACCTCTCCAGACTGTGAAATGGTAATTCTTTGTATGAAAAATTTACAGTTAAAAAAAAAAAATCAAGGTTTTCAGAAATCTGTTAGATTTCTAGTTATCTTTTTTATTGTCTAAGAATAGCAATAATAGTCATTAATGTGAGCTCAATAAAAAGGTAAGCATAAGTTTTATGTCTCCTAAACTATTCTTTTATAGACTTAGGTTTTCTTTCTGTAAAGCTGACTTGAAACGTGGTTTGTCTGCTCAGGATTTGCTCATCAAACTGTACTGTACTGGAAACATCAATGTACTGTACACAAACTGTCCTGGAAACATCAATGCTGGTTATAGCAATGATGCTTCACTGCTATGAATCAGACATTGATGAGTGCTGCTTTCTCCGTGATTTTTAATCCCATAGAGTAGCCACATTAGATTTTGAGATTCAGAAAATAATTACATAGAAGTAATTGTCCCCAAATTACCCAGAAGCTATTTCTATACTTATGGGAAAACTAAATTATGATTATTCATCAAAATATGCCACTTTCCTATCCATTAGTGTAGGGGGCTTAGTACATTATTCATCTCTGTAAGAGTTCTAATAGAAAAGAAATAATCCCACAGAAAGGGGTTAGGTGTGAATAGATGGCAAACAAGATCTGTGAAACAGAAAAGAAGGAAGAACAAAGATGTAAAACAACCTGGCTGTGCTTATAACAGTGGCATTCCATATGAGTGGCTCACACTATTGTCTTAAGTTGTAAGAACTGAGAAGCAGGAACAAGCCTTGGGCAGCCTCTCTCTATATCCTTACTGGTATCTGTTATGGAGCGGGATCATGCTTAGTTCATAGAAGACACACCCCCTTGAAAGAAAAGTGAGTGGAGAAACTAAAGCACAAAGCTAGAAACTAAGCCGGGGCATAGTCAGAATAATCCATGGATATAATTTAAAAATTGTTCTATCTGCTAAAAATCTATCACTTCACCCAGTCTTTACAAATATTCTGAAAACACAATGTTAGTCTACATCTGATTAATGGAATATTTTAGTAGTTTTCACTCTTAAGCAATATGAAAGTATCTATTATTAATTGACAATTACCTTCCGATCCAACAGGATATTATGAGGAGACAAGGCCCGGTGTACTATGCCATGCTTGTTCAAGTACTGCAAGCCCTCAAGTACCTCATATGCTATGCACAGAACTGTTGAATAACTAAAAAGAAAGCAAATGTCAAAGATCAATTACCAAGCAAATACAGAGTCTGTTTTAAAGAATAAGATCAGACATAATAAAGAATCCAGATAGTGATGCTTTACTGTACTTCTTCCATTCGAGGAAAGTGGAACAGGCACATCTCAAAAAAAAAAAAAAAATACACTTCTACATATTTTGGATTTCCAGTCTACAACAAAATGAATGTGATATAGAATCTTACAGTTTAGGCTAAATAAAAACCAACTTTGTTTTCCCAGGGGAAGACTTGAATTTGGGTGATTTATAGCAGAATGAGATGCACTTGCCACTGACAGGCTTGGTGTTTTAACAAATTACCAGTTATATATTTAAAACATCTGGGACAAATCAATAAAAGCCATGTATTCTGTATAAACATAAACAAAACAACTAAATCCATGAAAATAAGATATATTTTATACTATATAGACATAGATTTCCATATCACCTTATAAATCACTCAAGTAATTCATGACTTATCAAACACAAGTTTTAAATCTTGCCCTATCCTCTCTACATCCAATCTCACAGAGATGCTTATTTTCTTCATTCTTCCTATCTCTCTTCCACTGTGTGTCCCTGAGTTTCTTTAACGTATACAGAAAAGTACAAAGAAATCATTCAATTCAACCTTCCAATTATCAATGTTATATTTAATAGGAGGGGTTTTCTAGCCATGTTATATTTTTAAAATTTATATCTGAAAACAACCACAAAAAGTATATTTTAAAAGAATTATAAATATTGAGGCAATAGTAAAGAATAAATAGAGTCACTGTTTTTGTATTTTGTTTAGTTTGGTTTTTGTTTGTTTGCTTGCTTTTTTTTTTTTTTTTTTGAGACAGGGTTTCTCTGTGTAACAAATGGCCCTGGCTGTCCTGGAATTCACTATGTAAACCAGGCTGGCCTTGAACTTAGTGAGCTCTGCCTGCCTCTGTCTTCTGAGTGCTGGAATAAAAGATCTGTGAAATCATTAAGAAGTTATAAACAGGATAAAAAGAAATTAAAAGGGGGAAACAGCAAGTAGCTGATTACTGCACACCAACTATGTTAAATGCCAAGACCAGCCTTGGCTTGGAGAGGAGTTCTGAGAGAGTGGAGAAACAAAGGACTCTGAATCAAATCGTAGGGTCCAAGCTCAAGACAGCTTTCAGACTGCCTTTTCTTTGTTCTGCTTGAAACAGTTCTCCAAGCAGTTTTCTCTTGCTATTCTAAAAAAATTTCTCTGAATAGCTCATCTCTTGTAGATCATAAGCCTGCATTTTTTGTTTGTTTGTTTGTTTAATATTGCAAAAGAATTCCGAGATCTGCCACCCTCTGTTAAGCACAGATGATAAGTAGCTGGGACTCCACCATGAAATTACACCTGGGCCTAACTTTGCTCTGCTGAAGGCTGACCCTGAATTTAGAAATCTGCCAGCCCTTGTAAGCATAAACAAAAGATGTAGCTGGGTGGAATGTCCTGTGACTGCCGCTCCCTAAATGTCTTTATCTCCTTTCTTAGTATCTGTCTTACAAGTTGGCTCACAGAACAGCTGCTTTTGTTCCTTTAGATTCGTGAAGCCCCTCATGATTCATATTTTATCTTTATATTTTGCATAATTGATAAATTATATCTATTATATATCTATTATCTATATATATATGATATATTTATTCATTTATGTATGTGAGTACACTGTCACTGTCTTCAGATACACAAAAAAGGGCAATTAGATCCCATTACAGATGGTGTGAGCCACCATGTGGTTGCTGGGAATTGAACTCAGGACCTCTGGAAGAGCAGTCAGTGCTCTTAACCACTGAGCCATCTCTCTCTAGCTCCCAAAATTATATATTTTGAACTCTTGTTTTTTGAGTTCTTTTCCACAGCCTTAGGGGCTGTCAAGGTCCCAGTATTTTCCACTTTGCTGAGACATTAGCCACATCTTCGCCTCCTAGACTTGTGCCATCTCTGATTATCATGGAGTCATTAACATTAACAGGGAGGACACTCCATGAAGGATGAACATATAAATATGTACATTATTATACAAACAAGCCTTACACCCACAGCAGCCATCGACACTAGTGTGGCCCATCTCCATGCCCCGCTGGCCCTGTCTTAGGGGCAGAAGCCATTTCATTCCACCCCCACAAAGGCCATGCCAGACTCAGCAGTTAAAAGTTAATGGTACTGCTTAACCATTAAAAGATAATACTTGTCAGATCTGATAAGAATATGATTCAAGTATACTTGGTTGGGGAAAACACTAAAAAGACATAGGTTATATGCAGCAAATCAGTGGTTACCACAGGCTTTGGGGACTACAAAGGAACATACAGAGAGCATGAGACTATTGGAATTGTCTATATCTCACTTTTGATGAGATATTGTTTCCACACTAATTTAACTATACATTTACAGGGTAAATGGTAAGCTATGAGAATTAGACCTCAATAAGACATACTTTAAAATATTAAGTGAAATACATTTTCTTTAAAAAATTATTAGTAAAACTTGACCCTCTTTCCTAAATTAAAAGTACAAGAAAGAGCAAGAGAGCAGGAAGCTTTAGTACTCTCTTGCCTTGTCACTGGGTTGACAACACTCCCCACAAGGACCGTGGACTAACAGACCCTCATGCCCGGCATGAGAACCCTGCCATGCTATTGGTCCCAGTAGTCCAAGTGATCCCCCAACAACATAGGCTTCATTGCTTCCCTTGATGACCTCTCAGTGGTTGAAGCAAAGCCCCTAGTGCTGAAGAAATAGCATGCTTAGATCACAGGACTTGGATCATTAGAACTGATCTAATATGAATGTCTCCTTCCTGGGATCTAGCTTTCATACTACCAGAAAGAAAGATGTCAGCTGCCAAAGGAGGGACACAACTAACAGTCCTACCCAGTTGTGACACTCCTATGAACCATAATGACCTGCACTGCAAGATATATGTAAAGGTGCAACTCTGGATGGTAGTCACCAGCTGTCTGGGTGGACTTATGGACCACTCAATGGGGGGAGAACCTTGTCTAGTGCTGAAGATGTAGCCCACTCTCTAGAACTAGTGAGGATCTTAGAAGAAAATCTACTACCTCCACCTTGCTAGACCAGCATAATTCCTCAACTACATTCAAAAAGTTATTATTGCACCAAGAGATGAGTGTGGTTCTCACTCCACATAAAAAAAATTCTTCTCTCTAAATCAAATGGAGACCATTACAGAAACTGGATAAAATTCAGAGATGGATGGATTATGGGAAACTTTTGCCAATGAATAATTCTACAGCACAGCTCTTGCATCTAGGCCTCAGGGAAGGTTACTAAGGAGGGAGATGAAAAGATTCAGAATACCAGGAAGGCTGCTGTAATACTGACTTAGAAAGGGCTGCATGAATAAGACCTAAACAATGACAATATCAACGGACATGCTAACAAGGAAGGGGGAAATCTCACAAGGTCCCACCCCTAGCCAAACAACTATAGGCTGAGAGAGGGAGATTTAGTTTCTCTCAAAGATGACTGCCTTTATTAGTTATCTCATCTAATACAGCTAGGCCTGAAATCATATATACACATAACAAGAGTACACTCAGCAGGCTGGATTTACATATTTGTGCATATATTTACATGTAACAATAATAATTAAAAAAGAGGCTATCAATTTTATAGTAGGGGGTATGGTAGGGGCTAAAAGGAAGAAAGGAAAGGTAGGAAGTGATATGAATATATTTTAATTAAACTGCTCAAAAATTTTTAATTTAAGCATCTCATCTGGTTCTGTAAGTTAACTTCTCTCTCTCTCTCTCTTTCTTTCTTCCCATACCTTCACTTCCTTCTCTCTCTCTCTCTCTTTCACACACACACACACACACACACACCCTTACAGAATTAATGCCATATTCAGAAGCGACACTAGAGGTCCTCAGCTGCACATTATTTCAACACAGACCTCATGGAATTGGAGTCAAATGTTTACAGTAACTGTTTTCATTAAACCAATTTTGAAACAGTTGAATACAGAAAATTTGTTCTACTTTTTATGGTGCGCTTTTATGAATTTATGTGATATTAGATTTGTATGTCAAAAATACACTCGTTAAAATGAAGGAGTGTATATTAAAATAAAATTTAAAAACTAAAGTTCATGAAGTTCTTGGCCACTGTTTGGAACTATAGGAGAATTATAGTTAATGGGGTCGGGATCTTCAACTTAAATAAAACAGTAAATCAGACTTGCCTTTCTGATCTTATATACACTTAAGGTTTAATTTTAAAATTTATTTTATAACAAAATAAAAGAAGAAAATACTAGTATTTAAAATACTTAAGACAACGGTAAATGGTAATTTTGGAACTTTGTATGCTTGTCTTGTTTTGAGGTATTTTGAGGGAAGAGGGTGTTTTTGGACAGAGTTTCACTGCAAGGCCCTTGCTGGGCTGGAACTTGCCATACATACCAGGCTCAACTCAAAGATCCACCTGTTTCTGCTTCCTGAGTGCTGGGATTAAAGGCTGCACTACATTTACTTGTTTTAAAGCTGTTTCTCTTAATATGATCAATAAGTTTGATGATGAAATCATTTTTAAGTAATGTAATTATAATGGCTAAAAGTATCTAATAGTTAATATATTACAGTTCACTTGACCCTGCACAGTAAAAGGCAGGAGATGGCTCAGCAAGTAAAAGCTAACTTTGATCTCTAGAACCCAAAGGGTTGAAGGAGCAAACCAACTCCAGCAAGTTGCTCACTGACCTCTCCACTTGGTGCTCTGGAACACGCATCCCTCCCCTCATAAACACACAGGGTAAGGCTTTATCTAAACCACAGAACTCCAAAGTCAGAATCTTGTAAATAACTAACATTAAGTATCACAGTTTGAGTCAGTAAACTTTAGTTTCTATGCTTTGGTTTGAGGTGATATGCTCCACATAGCCTCATGCACTTGAATCATTGGTTCCCACAGATAGTAACGCTGTCTTGGAAGTACAAGGACCTTCTGGATATCATGTCTAGTTGGGACACACAAGGCACCTGGGGCAGGGACTGAGATTTATAGGTTGACCACATGACTTCCCAATTTGCTAAGATGTAGGCAAGCACCCTCGAGCTCCCAATAACAAATCTATCCCACAATGATGGAAGATGTCTCCTGATCAATCAGGCAGAACAAATCCTTCCTCCCCTGAGTCACTTGTGCCAGACACTCTGTTAAAGTCAAAGACAGGAACTAATACAGAACACAGTAACAAGAACTTGAGTCTCTCTAATAAGTCTCACCATGTGTTTCTAAGCCTTTGTTTTTAGGAGGAATTTGTAAGTTTGGAGTTACAGACTAGAGAAGTCTGAGAATGCTATATGGAAAGCTTAACAGATGATTCTGATGGGACTGTGAAAGACCAGAATGCTGATACAGTTGTGACCATAAAGGTTCTGTTCATCAAGTTTCAGAGGGAGCAAGCATTTTATTAGGAATTAGTCTAGAGCAGTGGTTTTCAATCTGTGGGTCACAGGGATCACCTAAGGCAGTCAGAAAACATCAATATTTACATTATGATTCATAACAGTAGCACACTTGCAGTTATAAAGTAGCAATGGAAATAATGTCATGGTTGGGGTCACCACAGCATGCGGAACTGTATTAAGGGTCGTGGCATTGGGATGGCTGAGAACCACTGCTTTAGAGCCACTCATCTTTGGCAAATCATCCGGATGCATGCTTGCCTGTGCTGAGGATCTGGGTGAGGCTGGATTAAAGAGAAATAGACTACATGATTGAAGACTGGATAGCATTCAGGCTGTGGTGTGGCTATACTCACTGCCATTTAGCCAGATTTACAGACACAGACAAGTTTAGAAGGTAGAGCTGAAAGAGGAGACCAAAGATGCCAAAAATGTGCATTCTGGTGAAGACAGGAACATGAACCAAGTTAAAGTCACAAACAAGGTGAATATGAACAGAACAGCTGTAATTGTTAAAGTCCTATTAATGAGAACCATGCTTTCTTTTTCTTTTCTTTTTTTTTTTTTTTACAATTTGCATGGAGAAAATTGGAAAGGTTCCTTGAGAATAAAATCTCACCCATGTACAGAATGGGGTATAAAACAGAACACCCATGTAAAGAACATTAATGTAAAAGGACAATGCCTGAAAACATAGAGCTTCCAAGGTAGACTACTAGAAAGTAATTGCCTTGCATTTCCTAAGACTGGAATAGACAGCACCTCAGCAATGGTCTAAAGGGAACAGACTACATCTGCAGCAGCAGCAGCAGCAGCAAAACTTATATCATCCTATGGTGTAACTTGCGTAGGCATACAGAATGCAAGTGTGAGGGAGTCATGGAGGCTTGTACTGAGGTTCCAGAAGAAAAGCTGGTGGCACCAGATAATGTGTAGCAGAGTTATACGCTTCACAACAAGTCCCCGAGAGGCTGCTATGGGAAGCTATGAAGACCAAGCTTGTGGTACTATGCAGACCTCTGCAAGATGCTAAACATGCCAGTAATGACGGACATTTCCAAAAGAGTTCCAAGGCTCAAGTAAAGTCAATGC
This sequence comes from Mastomys natalensis, assembly GCA_021653895.1. Taxonomy (NCBI): domain Eukaryota; kingdom Metazoa; phylum Chordata; class Mammalia; order Rodentia; family Muridae; genus Mastomys; species Mastomys natalensis. Next base: position 444,359 of record JAJTUV010001383.1, on the reverse strand, counting down.
AAGAGAGAGTGCACACATGCTGCTGGTGGGAAGACCAGGGGCACAGAAAGCAAGTCTATTGGCCTCTGCTCAACGTTACAAGGAGGCTTCAATGCCAGATGGAGATAGAGGGTGTAATGCTTGTCCTGCTGGGCTTCAGTCTTGCTTTAGTCTAAGGCTTTCTTGTTATTTTCTTGTCCTTTCTCTTTGGAACAGGTTTGGTTACTCTGTGAGAGTTTATAGAAATAAGTAACTTAGAAATATTTTTTGGATGGGGCTCATAGTCTGGAGTCTCAAAAGAGATTTTGTTTGAACAGTAAAACCTGGATATTTTTGAAGTTGGAATAAATGCATTTTGTAATAGAAGATAGCCATTAGTTTAAACACTTGGTAACCAGCAGGTATAACTATTTCTTGGAGGCAGTAGGAATACATAGTGGCATAATGACTAATACATAATCCTGCAATACTCAGGTAAATTGTAAATTAGAATAAGTTTTGGAAGAGATTCTTACTTTCATTTCCTGATGCAGTGATAAAATACTCTGACAAAAGCAACTCAAAAAAGGAGTTTTTCTGACATCCAGTTTTAGATTTTAGTCCATCATGGCAAGAAGTCACAGTGACAGAGCCTGATAGAGTTGGCCATGTTAAACCATAACCAAAAGCAGAGAGCAGTGGATTAATGCAGTGTGCTAAAATATACAGTCCAGGTCCCCTTGCCCAGGGAATGGTGTCATTCACAGGGAGTGTATCCTCCTACATCCATTATCAGAATTAAGATAAACACACACAGACATTCTCAGAGGCCCTTGTCCCAGGTGATTTTAAATTCTGTTAACTTGACAAATAAACCACCAATTCCCTCAGCTATCTGCAATGTTTCCAAGAAGAGATTCTATCAGATTGCAAGAAATAGAGGCCAGGCAAGAGAACCAGGGGTCAGGGCTGCTGAGATAGATTTGGGAATCATTCATATAGAAGCGTTAACTAAAACCACACATGCTATTTCCTCAAATCAATGATCCGTGATATTTCTAAAGGTCACTGCATAAGCCAAAAACACACATACTGTCAGCAGACCAAGGAGGAAACAATTCTAGACTGTATAAATTCAACATGTTTTTTCACCTTATGAAAATCCTAATCCTTTCCATAGACATTTTCCTTTGGTTAAATTTTCTTGGTATCAGCCTGAGGTAAAAAGTTAATGGAGAGGAAAAAGATGAATTATAGTTAGCTACTGTATGATGCAAAAAAAAAAAAAAAAAAAGGAGAAAAAAAAGCCAGTGGAGATTAATGCTCAAATAATATTGCAAAGATATAATATGTTTGTCTTTAAAGAATCTCTCCTATACTCTTAAGATAAAATGGTCCTTCCATATACAACTTTTCAATATTTATTAGTTTTATAAATTCAGAATCAGAGGATGAGGTGTTTTTAATGATATGCTAATATTAGAAGTTAAATTTAATTTTTAAAAATTATGTGATATGTGTACACCTATATGTTGGTATGCTTACATGTGAATACAGGTGCCCAGGGTGTCCAGAGAAGGGTGGCCCTGGAGTGAGACTTACAGGTAGTCATGAGCCAGCCAACATGGGTACTGGACACTGATCCTGCATCCTTTGCAAAAGCAGTACTGTTTTTAATCATTGACTCACCTCTAAATCCCAGAGAAAATAGTTTCTAAAACTGAAAGAGAAGAACTTCTTTGACTACTGAACTCAGGTATTTATGCTAGATTAAGCAACTCATTTTTCCTCAGATTCAGTTTTGAAATGAAACTTTGACAAATTCACAAACAAAGAATATTTGTAGAAGGTATAAAAATACATCCTCTGTGTCTAAGTTGTTAGGTTGGACATATTTTACAACTCAGCTTTTATTTTACAATAACTGCAGCTGATGCTGTAAATTTTGAATGTTACGAATTGGCAATGAGAAAGAAACAATAGGAAATCAACTTTTCAACCTGAACAGTAGGTAACTTTTCTCCTCAACAAATAATCCATTTGCTAAGCTCAAAATACACATGGAAAACACGGTCTGTTTTACAGCAGAAGACTCCAGAACTGATCTGCTATGCTTGGAGAATGCTTCAACTGTATCTTACTTCACTCTGTAAATTTACAAGGTGATAAATTTGTACTAAACAGCAGCTATGGTTGATCAGATAAAGACCACTGCCTGATCACAATGGATCCACCAGATCCATGTCTCTTCAAAGACTTCAGTGCCTTGAAGAACATATAACACATTTTGTTATAGTAAATGTGAGCATTTTTATAAATTAAGAATTTTATAATTCTTTTAATCCTTATTTGTAATTATAAATTTTATAAATCTGTACTCCCCAATTTTCCTGACATAAAATAATCAGCAAAACAGTGTTTTAATATATCTCTGAGAAAAAAGAAAAATACCCATTCAATAAGCATGGGTATTTTTGTAATTTTTTTAAATAATTTATTATCATGGCATAAACACACTAAAATCTTTTATTCTGCCATAAAAATAACATAGAAATGCATCTATGGAAACAATATTGCAAATACCATACATAATAGTACAATATTGAACAGTTTTCCCTAACATCTAAAACCAATGAAACATGACCATCGATATTTATATTACAATAATACAAATACATACCAGCAAAAGTTCAATTTTGTGAAACTAAATCAAGATCAAGAAAAAAACCTAGAATAACTTTTTTTAGAAAAGAATGTAAACATATTTTAATGATAATATGGTTGCTTACATAGAAAACCTTCCAGAATCTGCAAAGAAACTATTTGAACTAACAATGGACTTTCTTTACTAGGGCCATAGACAAAAAGCCTTTATTGAAAAGTATTCACTTATATTGTCTCATATTAGCAACAAAAAACATGGAAAATAAAATACAATTTCATACATATTCAATATCAAAGCAAAAGATTAGGCCTGAATTTAACCACAGGAGTTGTTAATGCTTTCTGTCAATGTTTAAACCAGTAAAGAACAGGCACAGGCCTGTGTGACAGTCTTGTCTAATGGTGGCATGCTTGAAAGGGTAATATCCGCCAAGCAGCCCATCCCATGCAAACGTTGGATAGCTCTCATGACAACCTTGCTAATTTGGATACTTTGAATTACTTTGAGGACACCCCAGCAGGAAGCTGCAGAGGACTACTACAACCATGGCTGAATTCAAGCTCCAGACAGGACCACTCCAGACATCCATGAGCCTGGGTAAGTAGAAGTCTTGAGAAGACAAGCTTCAGTGAACTTAACTACTTTACAGCTATTTTCAACCAGTCCAGAAGGGAGTAGTTTCCTAGTGGTCCAGCAAAAGGCCTGTAATTGCTAGAAGCACAATCTTTTATTTGCATAAAAGAGTGATATAATCACCTTTAACATAAAAGAGTGACACAAACACCAAGAGTGATACAAACACCTTTGCCATATCACATTGATTCTGGTGATAAGTCAGCTCTGGAGTCAGTTAGGGGATACCTCCTGCTTGGCTCCTAGTAATGCAACATTAAACCCAACAAAAGGCTTATCTCAATTTTGTTTCTTTGGTTTTGGTTTTTACTTTGCCTATTTTTGACTGCTGTAAGTAAACAGAGCTGGGAAATGGGGATGAGAGAAATAATAGACCAAACAAAAGCAGCAGCACCAAGATGAAGACTAAAGAGAGATGCTGAGTGCAGAGACAGCAGGGAACAAAGGTGGCAGAGATGGAGCACAGGGAATGCTGGGAAGGACCACAACAAGAGTGCAGCCCAGTGGCTGGCAAAGCCAACGGAGAGAGCAGCTAAGCCTCACTAGGCACTGGAGATCTGTAACTGGCCTCTGTCAGACACCAAGGATCCCTACGCCCTAGGCCCAAGAACTCTAACGTCATCCATAAGAGGAGCTCCAGAGTCCAACACATGAGACCCAGCCAGGGGCTCCACTTTCTTTCTCCTCCTCCTCTCCTCCTCCTCCTCCTCCTCCTTCCTCCTCCTCCTCCTCCTCCTCCTCCTCTTCCTCTTCCTCCTCCTCCTTCCTCCTCCTCCTCTTCCTCCTCCTCCTGCTGCTGCTGCTGCTGCTGCTGCTTAGAGCTGAGGTTTTCACTGTCTAAGCAACAGGCTGCTGGCAATCAGAACCCAGAGCAGGAAGCCTCTAACCTGAGCACCTAGAACCACCTCTCTTCTGTACTTTGCTGCAGCACTCTAAGTAATTCCTCTAAAAGAAGCTTCAGGTTGGTCACCTTGGCATTTGGTGTTTCTTTCTTTGAAATAGTAAGTGACCTTGACCTCAGGATAGTTTGGAGGTTTTCCTTGTGTACCCTCCCCTGTCCCTTGCCTCTATGTTTGTTTGAGAACTCCACAGGTTCAGAGGGATGAAGTAGAAAATTCCAAAGTCATAAAGACTCATGGGAAGTAATTTTTGTTAGTTTAATATAACTTTACTTAAACAATAAACTTTTAAGATTTAAAAATAATTTTGAGTAAATGCATAAAAATTGTTTAATAGTGTACTTATAATAAAAAACTAGATAACACTACTATAAGACAACATAAATTTATTGAGTCACTGAAAAAATTGAATTAGACTTTGTCATTAAGTCTTACCCAACTCATGATTACTGACTGTGTCTCACCCTCAACATGGAATGACTTAACAAAGTTCACTGTTCACCTGGGACTATCACTGGACATTGCGAAGCTACTATGGCCCCTTTCAGGAAAGTATTCCTGGCTAGTGGAATAAATTCTCAGAACTAAGTTGTTAAGGTTCTCATATATGTATACTCCATTGAGGAATTTTCTCAAGTACTTTGTAGAATGTTAACACTGAATTTCTATGAACCATGAATTAAAGTTTCTAAAGACCTATATTGAATGTTATTGTTATAGAATATTAAAAGAAACCAGAATCCTTCAGTTTCTAGTCAAACGCTTCTTTGGTTGCCAATTTCCTTCTCATCTATTTGTCACATATCCTACAGTACCTCACGGGTTTCCTTTCTCGTAGAAGGTCTTCCAAACTCCGCTCACAGTGCTCGCCACCACCACCAGTCTCTCTGAGAAAAACAAAGTGAATCCACTTTATAATTAATACACTTTAATAACAAGAACATATATCCCTCTAAAGTTACTAACATATAGTACAAAAACAGTATCTCAAAGCACTATTTGTTTTCACTGTGTGCATGTGTGGCTAGTCTTCCTAACTTCTATCTAGCCCCTTCCTCTCAGTCTTTCCTATATGTCAGCATCCCATCGACCCAAACTGAAATGTTACCCATCTTCTACCCACAATTCACTAGTCTTCTTATTGTACTTTCTTCTCATCTACATCTCAGTGCTAGGGATGAAAAGCTCCTACATTTTATCAAGGCTGGAACTCTCTTGGATGGCAGACCTTAGAGCCTACCATTGACTTCAGTGTAGAACTTACTAGCCAGCTGGCCTTGAAGTTCAGATGCCTTCTTCCTAGAATGCACAAAGGCCTGCATTGAATCACCAGCACTTCATAAACCAGGGTGGTGGTACATACATAGAATTCTAGTACTAGGAGGTTGAAGGGAGAGAAGGACTTTCAAGGCCACACTTAAGGATATAGCAAGTTAGAGGCCAACCTGGGATATACTAGACCCTTGTCTAAGCAAACAAACTCAAACTGTCACTTGCCACTCAAGTGACAACATATACATTTTCCCTTTCTTAGCCCCACACATAGAGTCCTGCTATTTCTATCTCCCAGTTGCTTCCAGAGCTATATGGTTTATTCCATCCACTGCAATCTGGGTCTAAGCTAGCATTATTTCTTTAGGTTTCCACACAATCTCTTAACTGTTCTTTTTACTTCCCAAGTGAAAAGATAACAAATCAGAATAAGGAATTCCTCCTCTAGTTTCTCCTGTATGTTTATTTAATCAGCTTTTGAGCATTCTCATCCTTTGTGGAATTACACTTGGGTTCCCATATCAACATTCCATGAAACAACCTTCATTTAAACCTGTTTTTTTTTTTGGTGGTGGTTTTGGCTTTTGTTGTTGTTAGGTTTGTTTAGAGACACAGTTTCTCTGTGTATTCCTGACTGTCCTGCAACTTGATCTGTAGATCAGGCTGTCCTTAAATTTATAGGGATCAGCCTGCCTCAGTCTCCTGAGTGCTAGGATAAAAGGCATATGCCACCACTGCCCAGCTCATCTGAACCTTTTTTTTTTTTTTTTTGGTTTGGTTTGGTTTTTCGAGACAGGGTTTCTCTGTGTAGTCCGAGCTGTCCTGGAACTCACTTGGTAGACCAGGCTGGCCTCAAACTCAGAAATCCGCCTGCCTCTGCCTCCCAAGTGCTGGGATTAAAGGCGTGCGCCACCACCGCCCGGCTCATCTGAACCTTTTAAAAGAACTTTTGTATTACATTTATTTACTGGTGTGTGGTGTGTCTTGTGTGCGTGTCTATTGCTGTGTGTGTTGTGTGTGTGTGTGTGTGTGTGTGGATATGGCACCCTGTGCACGTGGCCGTCAGAGGAACTTGCAGGAATCAATTTTTTCCTTTCATCCTGAGGGTACTAAGAATGAAATTAGGGTGTTAGGCTTGGTGGCAAATGCTTTCTCTGTTGAGCTAGCTTGGAATCTCCTTTTCAAAAAGGATATCTTTTATGTTCTCTGTGTTACAGTTCATGTACAAATGTGTCTATGTGAACATGTCAGGTGTACATTTGGAGGTCAGAGAACAACTTGCGGAAGTCAGTTCTCTCCTTCCATTACATGGTTCCAGGGATAGAACTCAGGTTTGTCACCTTTTCCACTCAGCCATTTTCCCAGACCCCTTCATTTCAGCTTTTTATCTCCTGTCATGTAATACAGTCTTTAAAACAGACTATTTTCCTGAGACTCAAATGTTAACCTTTCTATTCATTTACTAATCTCTCTGTTCCAGTTTCTTCTAAAGAGGAAGAAAACAATAATGTCTGCATCACAGTACTTAGAGGAGGGTGAACTGAATCCACATATAAATAGGACTGAAAATAGCTTCCGGCACAGAGCCAGGACTATTAGCTTTTACCATGATTCAAGATTCAGGTCTCAGTAAACATGATTTCCTCAAGGGATTTCTGGTTCCCTAGAACTGAGTCACTACTCTTATAATATATTCTACATGGTACTTTTCCATTGAATCACTAACTTTCAACATTTGCATACATTTTTACTTAATGCCATTCTTCTCTACTTAGATAATATAATTTATGAAGACAGGAATCATGTTAGTCTTGTTTGAAACTTCAATACTAGTGTCTACAATTCACCTAAAACATATAGGCACACACTAAAATGATATATGTTAAACAGTGACACGGCAAGACAGTGCAGTGGTTCCTCCATCCTGTATTCTTGACGAGGTCCATTTCAGGTTTAATTAAAATTTGATTTCCTTGATGGAGAATCCCATGGAACACTGCCCAGCTCTATTCTAGGAACTTAATGTCAGGCTGTCCTAGCTAACTTACCTCTGCTTCTGTTAAACTGCCTGCTTGTGGAAACCTCCCTAGCTAGTTAGATGCTTATCTTAGCTTCTGTCAAACTGCTTGCTTGTGTGAAGCACTGCCCCACCCTCCTCCCACACCTCCCCTCCCACTCTGAAGCTGCTGAGCTGAAGGCCAGAATGAATATGGTTTTCTGAGGGCTACATCTAGGTCCTTGAATACCTTGGTATAGTCCCAGACAGTTGGAAGAGAGATTGGCTATAAACCATGTCTGAGTGGTCCTTTCTGGTGGGCTCCCCATAAGAAAAAAAAATTATTAGAGCATAATGGGAACATCAGAATGACAGTCATCTAACCAGATTTGTTCTGTGTTGAATACATGTTTATGTTCTAACTAGATATAATACCTTAGTAGTATTGAAATTCATATACAACAAAACATAAGAATTTATTAAAGTATACACATTTCACTAATCAGCCACTTACAAGTGACTAAGCGTAAGCCTTTCCGTCTCTAAGAGACCTGTAGAGCATCTGGTCTACATCTGAAGGTTTCCTCTGGAAACATCTTCAGTGTCTATCGAGGCTTCACAGTCTATGTTAGTTTAAACTGTTGTAGTACTGTAGAGCCATACCCATGGCAGAACATCAGCATTTCTCCCAGAGGTAAAGGAGTATAGACTGAAGAAATATTTCCATTATGAATGTCTTTTTTTTTTCTTCAAGAACTCATTAGAAGTGTATGCATTCCAAAATTCTGGATCTGTTTGAAAATAGATTCTCTTTGTTATAAAAACAATCTGGTCGCACAGAATAAAATGTTTAGGAATCATAATGTGCCAAATAAAAATCAGCAATACAGTGGCATTATTTATAAATAACAAATATGTAAGGCTAGAGAGATGGCTCACTGGGTAAGAATGCATGCCCTCTTCCAGAGAGCCCAGGTTAGGTTCCAACCGCCCACACCCAGTGTTTCACAGCTGTCTATCACTCAAGCTCCAGGGGGTCTGAAGGCAACCATACTAACATGCACATACTCCCCCGCCACACACATGTAATTAAAAGTAATAAAAATATTAAAAATTAAAACCAACAGGTGTGATATTAAGGAATGTCTAAAAAGCATGAAATAATCTTTTTTTCTAACAAAATTTCCAACAAATTTCACACTGTACATCTATCTAGAACTGTGTGTTTTCAGTCAATTCAAAGAAACGTAAGGTTAATCAGGAAAGATAACAGAGAAGTTGAATAAATAAAGGCAATAAAAGAGAGACTTGGTGTCCACAGTGATGGCTCTGAGACTAAGGATGCTTGTCAGGTTAGCCTGACAAACTGAAACTCATGTAAGTGTGAAAGAGATAACTCTGAAGTATTGACCTGTGACCTTCCACATGCATGCCAGAACATGTGTGTATCCCAGTTCATAATGCATAACATGCACAGTCACAGAAAAATATTAAAGTTTAAAACAGAAAGTTTTAAATTTTTTAATATAAAGACAATGAATTATGAATGTCTTGTAATATTGTCTGTTATCAACCTATAGTTCCTGTATCATTCCTGTTATTCACAGTAAAAACTAGCTCACCAGAGACTAGCTCATTACCTTCAAAATGTGATATTTAAGTAAATGCTTAAACAGTAACACCAACAAAGGAAAACTGATTTACAAATACAGGTGGTACTAGGTTCTGTAATGGTCAAATCTAAAAGTCAGCTATAGTGCTCAGGTATTCAGACAAACACTAGTCTAAATAACTCTATGAAGAAATTGTATGCATGATTTGGGTTTCTAACCAGGGCCTTAAGAAAGCTTATCCTAAATAACCTAGGTGATCCTGATTCACAGGTTGAACGATCAATCATAAGACAGAACTGAAAGTTCTCTGAAAATATGGCAGTCACAGCTCCTGACCAAAAATAATTCAGTGTCTTCTTAAAAACACTCTTTCTCTCCTCTCTCCTCTCTCTCTCTGTCTCTCTCACTCACTCGCATTGTCCCTCCTAGTTTTTTTTGAGACAGGGTGTCCCTGTGTAGCCCTGGCTGTCCTAGAACTTGCTCTGTATTCCAGGCTGGCCTTGAACTCAGAGATCAGTTTGCCTCTGCCCAGAATACTGGGATTAGAGATGGGTACCATCGCTGCCAGGCTACACGATCTCTTCAGACACACAAACTCTACAAGTTCATTTTTGTGATATAACCTTGACCTATGCATACATTTAGGTTGAAATTTATACACTATAAGGACAGAATAAATAATACTATGTCCTTAATAATGTTATTTATTCCATACTTAAAATTCAAATCTCTGTAGTAAAATAATGTTTCCTTCATTTCATCTAAATGGTAACCACAGAAACATGTTTTTAAATATCCAATACCAACCAAAAAGGGACACACTATCACTTTAAATCTTCATTGTACTTCTAAACTCTGCAGATACTTCAATTAAAAAGATTAAATCTTGATAAAATCAGAATATTCAAGCTTTATTGGTTTCATTTAAATATGTTTTCTTGGCTTTTAAAAAATGGTGCATGCTTGAAGCCCTGGTCTGGCTTCAAAGACCAGGGTGGTATATACGTGATCCATGCTGTGTGATACTGACACCCAAATGAGGTTCACAGGCGAGGTTAGTGGGAGTGGTCTTCCCAAGGGTGCTGTTTGTGACAGCCCAGTTTCAGTGCTGATAGGGGCCATTTGGTCAGAGGAAGTAAAACTGAGTGATGTGGGGGTGGAGGCTAGGGCTCAATGAATTAATGTTCTGATGAAAGGAAGCATATGGAGAATCTAGTCAGAGATAAGGATCACGGTATAGATTGTGGAGCGCCAAGGAGTTTTCGACATAGTGGGAAGAATTTAAAGTCACTTTAGGAACCAAGAATGAAGTTCTAGGAACTACTGAAGGCTGTAAGAGTCTGAGGAGAATGTCCTACTCAATACGGTCACCAGCCATAGCTGGATATCAGCAGGGTTTGCTTGGAGTGGTCTGGAACTGGAGATCTTACAATGGCAAGGTCTTTCCTTAGATGCTCTAACAAGGAGTGTGAAGTGTAACTAGTAAAGCATGCAGGGAATTAGAGTATCAGCTCATTGTTGGGTGGTGTAAAAATCTCTAAAATTCCCATAATTTTCCAACATCAATATTATTGAAACCATTTAACACATAAAAATAGTGAGCAAAAGTTAATTTTAACAATTAAAAAAACAACTTGTAAGAGGTGCCTTACTGGGCTTTTTGCAAATGCTGTTAACTATTCTACTATAGGGATAGTTACCATTAGTCTTATGGTTATCTTAAGCCAATTATAATAAAAAATACCCCTTCTTCCAGGATTAGTCAGAACTAGGTTTAGCACTCATACACTGCATTAGCTCAAGCTTTCATGTAATAACAGATGGAACACATAAGTAGCCCTGACTATAGGTCTCTTAATTATTGTATTTGTCATACGGTATCAAGTACATTCTGGTCAAGTCACACACAAATTAACTAATTAAAAAGTAACACAGTTTACAGTAGATACTCTGATATTTTTTATGGAGAAAGGAAGCAGAATAAGATATATAGTTAGCAATATTGATAGAGTTAATAGTTTCTTCAGTGGACCATACATTTGAAGACTTCTGATAGGTCGAAGCAAAGATGTACTTCCCTGATTTACACTGACAGACATCTGCTGAAATGCGGAGGAGCAGCTGTTGTGGCCTTCAGTGTCATACTGCCACAGAAGGTGAAGGATATGGATGCTATCTGTTTACTTAAAGACAAACATCCTTAGGTTGGACCTAGATTTTACTCTAAGTCTATACTGTTTCAAAGCCAGTGTTCTTTCAGTTCTGCCCTCCAAATATATTCCCCACAGAAAGAAACTCTTAAGTCTTTACTAGAAAGATTAAGCCAGGCCAGATTATAGTGATTTTTACTAATAATATTTGCTGGATCAATAAATTAAAGACAACTTTATATCATAAAAAGTTCTAATAAAGTAACATATTATGATGGTTGGTATATGCTCAGTCCAGGGAGTAGTCACTATTAGAAGATGAGGACCTGTTGGAGTAGGTGTGGCCCAGATAAAAGGTGTGTACCACCAAGCCTGGATCTGGGACTTGTTTTGTCGCAGGCTGACCTTGAATTCAGAGATCTCCTTGCCTTGGTCTCCTGGGATTAAAGGCATGTACTACTTTGCTTGGGTCTAAGCTTTTCTTAGCCACTATGCCTCAAGATCTCCATGCCAAGATCCAGGTCAGAAACTTGTGTCTTCTAGCTTTAAGATCTGAATCACAGGTGAGCCCTCCAATTCTGGATTGTAGATCATTCCAGACATAGTCAAGATGACAACCAGAAATAGCCATTATACATATATTTCAATATCTCTAAGTATATTTATATTATATACATATCTATACCTGTGTATACACACATATACATGTGAGTATGAAACACCAATTATAATCATCTACTAGACTTGCTATTTTTATCACTATTTCCCCCATGTTTTTCACTAAGTTTTCTACAAGCACCTAAATATTCAACATACTAAGTATACAATGGAGCTTTATAGTATTAAGGGATCAAACAGCCTGAATGATGTTGCTACAGCACTATCATATACTTACAGTGACTTCTAGAAGTATTTATCAACTAACAATTCATTATTGTATATCTCAGTATTCTACTGTTTTGTATTTTCCTCTACGAGAACATTGCTCTGCCTCAATTTCCTTATCTATAAAACAACACTGTAATTGTTTCTACCGAAGTGGGTTGTGACTTCTTTGGCAAATCTCTATCTCCAAAAATATTTATATTATGTTTCATAACAGTAGGAAAATTACAGTTATTAAGTAGCAAGAAAAATAATTTTATGGTTGAAAATTACTCAACCATTGTAATGAGAGCTATCATTCCAAAAGATTATTCTGCTCATAGCCAACAAAACCCAAATATTCTCAGAGCAAATACTTTTTCAAAAGTGAACTATCCAATTTCAAGTATATTTTAGTATGTTTTTTCAGAAAAACAAAGGAAAAGTAAGTATTTATGAAGGTCTTCACCATTAGGTAGAAATATATAAAACATATTTTATAGGAAAAATGGCTGAATATCAGAAAGCATAAAGGTTTGGCTTTCATGCACTTTCACATCTCCACCAGCACAGTCTGCTACAGAGGAACTCAAAGGCACTGAACACTGCTGTCATAAGACACAGGCTTTTCAACTACGATAGTTTTGTAACAAAGCAACTGCAACAATGAGATGGTAATGACTCTCACTTTAAGTCAGTCAAATTTACTTTGACGCATAAAAAGCAAGTTCATGACTGCTGGTAAATAGATATTGACTCTGTATTTCAAATTGCATCTTGAATTAAAGCTGTGAACATAAAATACAAAAGAAAAAAAAAACTTACCATGCTTTCCCCTAGAAATATCCACATATTGGCACAGTCTGGGATGGGTGATGGTCTTAAGGATTTGGAAGCGACCTAAAATTTTGATGGAATTTGGTGTGAGAGGAAGTCCATTGCTTCCACAAACATCATGTGGAAGAGCAGAGGCAAAGAAGGTAAAGGCGCCCATTTCAGCATCCTTCAGAGGAAACATTTTTGGAGTCTTGGATCCTCTAAGATGATCTAGAAAATGAGAGAATTATATGACAGAATGAGGTAACATTAATCTAGTAATTTCTCACTTTAAAATTAACAGTCAACTTGGGCGGGGCAGTGGTGGCACATGTCTTTAATCCCAGTACTTGGGAGGCAGAGGCAACCTTGTCTACAGAATGAGTTCCAGGACAGCCAGGGCTACACAGAGAAACCCTGTCTCGGAAAAACCAAAAAAAAAAGCCAACTGCCTGCCTACACGGCTTTCCTCTTGTAATCTCTTACCTTGTCGTTTCGTTTTTCACTGTCTTCTAGTCACCAAGTGTGAGACATGTGTGTGTGTGTCTCTGTTTTATGTTTGTGAGCTTCATGCACACCTGAGAGGTAGAGCAATACTGAAATTTGTATGCTTGCTCATGGTTTTATCTTTTTGAATCATAAACACTTGTCTGATTTTTCAGTTGTGTACCTGCTTACACATGTGCACCACCGTGCATGGCCAGGTCTGTGACCTGTAAATATCAAGGAAATCTGATACTATATTTTCATATTAGTGAATTCCTCTCTTACCTAAAGCTTGACTAACCTATTATCCTCCTAGCTGAATGACTTTAAGAAGTGACTATTCAGTGTGTATAAAACGAGCCATCACAAAATCAGAAACAGTATGCAAGTGTGTAACAGGAAATGCTTAACCTGGCCTTTCAGATTCAGGCCTTCACCTTTGAGAACCTGGACAATGCTAAGTCAAAGTCAGAAGATAGGTTAAATTAGAATGTGATGTGAAATACTGAAGTACTAGAAGATTCAGTTTGCCCTAATACATATGGACAGTTATTTATTTTCCAAATTTAAAAGAAAAAAAGTATAAGGGAAGGAAAAAAAGGAAGAGCGAAGTGGAAGGAAAGTCAAGCGAGTAAAATGAACCTAAATTATAATAATGTTATACACAATGGGAAAAGAGAGAAGATGGGAGGACCAGAGAGGAAAGGGAAGGCTGGTGGAGGAAGTCCTCAATTTTGGAATTTTTAGTACCCTGGTAAGTTGCAGCTGTCCTAAAACAGGCATCTAGGCAGCAAGCTTCTCCACGTACAGGAAACAAACTAGCAGTGTTTTGTTCTTTGTGGCCACATGTGTAAGCAGGTACCTGGGAGGTGAAGGCAGGGTGATTAGGAGATCAAGGAGAGTGAGTCAAGCCAGCCTGGGACAGATGAGAACCCTGTACCAAAGCAGAACAAAACAACACCTGACTTCTACACACTGAAGTAACGAGAACCATCCATGGTTTAGAAGAAACTATTGATAAAGAGCAAAATGAATATTAACTCTCTCCTCTCCTCTTCTCTCTCTCCTCTCACACAACACACACACACACACCACAGACAGTTCTGATGGCATCTGAAATAATTTTTGTGAAATGAAAAATTCAACTATATCTAGAGAGATCTGAGAAAATATTACATCCATTATATAATAATAGAAAGAATAGAAAAACACGACATAAGAGTAAAGGTTAATGGCCAATAGATTCATGAGAAAATAACAGATTCCTTGGTAATCAAGGAATTACATATTAAAGTCACACTAGAATTTATAGCTACAATACTAGTAAAAAATCAACATCACATTATCATGTGCTATTAAAAAAATTCACACCAGACAGATCCAGTTGCTAGTCAAGAAATACCACCCACACACCTATTATAAGCACATTTCTCTAGGATGTAATTTAATACAACAGAGGGGATAGACAATAGATGTAAAGAAACAATAACATTTATACAACAGTTCCAAAGAATAAACATACTATCCAGAAGAACTAAAGCATCATTTGCTTAACAACAAAGCCATTGAATTCTAAGGCAAATATGTTCAAGGAGAGGAGGAACGGAATGGGGCCTTCTATGTAAGCCATAGAGAAGACTGAAGACTTGCTGAAGGCCATGCATCTTTTCTCCAAAGAGAAACTGAAAGGCAAACAACAGAGTAAGGGGAATTGAAAAGCAAAAAGGTTAAAAATACGTCTAAACTACAATCTACAAAATCAAGCACACTTCCTGTTGAAAGGAAAGAAAGAACTTGAATTATCTTTGATATTACAAAAATGCTCATAAGTCATAGTGTAACGAAGAGAAAATGTATATAGCACACTGTGTGGGTCCACATTGAGAAATCATTATAAATCCCCACTACTGTACACATTTGATTCTCTTTTCGGCACATAGATTAAACATTACACTCAGGAACTATAACCAACCTTGACAATGTAAAAGTCCTGCTAAGGAAAAATGCAGGTGTCCCTAGACTACACTAGGAATTAATCATAGTGCTATCTGCTAGACTTCATCAGCTAATTAGTCGAAAGCTCTGTTTAGATACCTCTTGCTTTCAAAACTTATAAAAAGCCATATCCATATGCATTTGATGGCTAACCAGGAGAGAATATCCAGACTGCCTCAATCTGGTTTGGGCACCATTTTGACAATTGGAATAAACGTGTGCTCTTATAATAAAAGGATACACATATAGTGATACCCATTAGTGCTACCACAGATGCAGTTATGCCCAAATAGGGGGGAAAGGAAGGTAGTGTCTTAGCGTCCAGAAATATCCTGTTTTTATGAAAAGTTCTGATGCACATTGCTTCATATCCAATTCAAAATCCAGACCTCAGACTTGTTCTACAAGAAGGCTTTAGAGCACAAGGCTCCTTCTCTGTTCATTGGCAGCCTAATGAAATCTCCCATGGGCTCTCAGAACTAGTGGGCCTGCAAACTTGGTAACACAGGCGAATTTGTTTTCTGTGGTGATAAATGGAGCCAGCCACTGTTACTATCTTAACAGAGGAGTCAAAACACATCCTCAGAACCTCATGTGAAATCGTTATAAACACTATCCCGAATCTTGTAGATACTGTGGGCTAGCTTAGTCAATTGTAAAACTACTTGAATTTTAATTTCTTATTCAATGAGTAGATCCAAAATTACAGAAAGTTATATCTAAATACCAGGTTTGAAGTCATAGGAAAGGTGAGACATAACCTCGACATTTTAATATCCAGTTTTTACAATGATATATTGGATTTTCAGTTATGGATATTAATAACACACAACTGAAAAATCAGACAAGTGTTTATGATTCAAAAAGATAAACCATGAGCAAGCATACAAATTTCAGTATTGCTCTACCTCTCAGGTGTGCATGAAGCTCACAAACATAAAACAGAGACACACACACACACACACACACACACACACGTGCTCACACTTGGTGACTAGAAGACAGTGAAAAACGAAAAGGACAAGTAAGAGATTACAAGAGGAAAGCCGTGTAGGCAGGCAAGTTGGCTTGTAAAGTTTACTCAGGGAATACTTTGAAACTTCTATGTTAAGTCCGATGTTTTTGTAGCTACACTACTAAGGACCACAAACATGGCATGCACCTTCAATGAACAAGACATAATATAAACTCTGAAACTGCTTGGAGATGAATGACTCAAGTGAGTCGGAAATATTTAAAAAAAAAAAAAAAAATTAGGGGTCGGGGGAAGAAGTTGATTTTATCCTGAGTAAAATCGTATTTGCATTTCTAAGACCCGGTGAACTTGTGCTTTCAGGGGACGGAAGTTTGGAGACAAACACAGCAGCAAGCAGGTCCACTGGTTGGTTCTACCGGTTTTTGCAGAAAGGCCGGTCACTCGCTGTACCTGATTGCCTTCGAGGTCCCACAAGCCCCACCCACTACCATAAGGAATGCTACGACACCAGAATACCTGCCTGAATCTGGGGGCGCAGAGATTAGGGGGTTGAACTCCTAAGCGCTGTAGTTGTGCCTGGCAGTGCTTAATGGGCCGTGTTCTGCATTTCAGGTGCGTCTACAAGAGGCCGCCTATGGAAGGTGACAGCCGGAGCGACACGCCTCCGTCCGCGCGGGCCGCCCAGGTTCACAGCTCAGAACCTGAGTGTGAGCGCGTGCCTCGCTCAGTGACAGCGCCCAGCATCCCCTCCCCCTCTGCCGCCTCGGGTCGGCCACTACTCATGACGTCATATCTCCGAGACACGACGCCGAGGAAGACCCCCCCAACTTCCGGCCGCCTGTCCCTTGCCTAAACAAGACAGCAAAATGTAGCGAGTGAGGGAGAGGTGAGGAAAGATTGGAGGAAGGGAAAGGAGAGAGAAATGAAGACTAGAGCGCAGTGTAGTACAGGAAGACAACGCGTGCATGAAGCGGACGGGTGATGAGGGGTGAAACTGTGAAACGCTCAGGCATTTTCAGGGACACCCCCTGGGTCCTTTCTCCGTGCCGCCGATTGGGGGAGGCTGGCCTTCCTACACCCGGCTGAGGCTGCTCCAGAGCTGCGGTTCACCGCTTCATGTGAGTGTCCCGAGAGGGACTAAGATAGATAGGTAGCGATCCATAATTCCTCTTCCCTTTCTCACCCGGGAAAAAGAACCTGACCTTCCGCGTACTAGTGGGAAGCGTGGTTGTGTGGAGGTAACCGCGGAGGTTAGAAAGCATCAGATCCTAGGGAACTGGAGTTTCTTGTGATTGTGAGCTCCTGTGTGAGTGCTGGGACCTGAACTGGATTCCCTGCAACAGCACTAAACACTTTAGTGTTAGTATTTTATACTTAAATATTTTAGATTATAAGTACTGAACAGAAAAGGTATTAAAAGAAGATATGTTATTTGTCATGGTAATGTTGCCAGAGAAGAAGGTTCTCAAGGAAAAGATGGCTTTCTAGGAAGGGGGTGACACAAATGAAATTAACAATCAGAAAACCTTCAAGAAGTACAGTCAGTCAGAAGGCCAAGCCATTGCTAAGGCCATACAACAGAAACTTATCCAAATAACAAGGGGGCTTACCAATACCTGTGGGCTCAGAATGAAAAAAGGAATTCATGATGGAGACAGTATCAGAGAGAGCAGACATCCATGGGGAGTGAAAGCCATGGAAGGTTTTCCATGGCCAAGTAATGTTACCCAACTTCTTTTTAAGAGGGTTACTCAGTAGACTGGGGGCAGAAGTGAGAAGGAGATCAGTTAGGGGGCTTTTGTTTTATCTCAAAGGAAACATAACAGTGGCTTCAATAAACGTCCCAAGTGTCTAGTCATGTCTTGGGGGTCCCCTATACATATACACAGGGAACTATGGATGGCAAAGTTTTATTTTCATTAATTAGGGTTTAGGAAACCCTTTGAATTGTGTGAATTTCAGAATGACAAACATAAGTTAAAGTCATGGTGTTGCTATTTGATAATTGGATGGGTCCAGACAATACGTATACTTTCTCCTAGTGTATAAAATGAAGATGATATCTTACATGGTGAAGAGTAAATGTCAATGTTAGGATGTCATTCATTAGTTTTTGTTCTTACCTGCATTCTTGAATTGGAAGTAGACGAGATGGTGTGATTGAAGAGATTGGTTAATTTATTTTAAAACTGAATCGATAAAAGATAGCTCAGCTGTGCAGTAAGGTAATCGCAGGAAGCCTAGCTATCTTTTGTGTTTATGTATATATTCTTCTGGGAGAAAGTTTTGAATTAACAGCCATAATATTATAAAGACATGGATTATCCTTTCATAGTAATCAATCTTATAGCCACCTTCTCCCCTCATTGTCATCATTTAATAACTCTAGAACTTTCTGTGTCCTCACCTCATCAGTAAAGAGAAAAAAGGCTCTCTGGCAAGGGGATAAAAATCTAGAATAAATAGGAACTTTTCCCCTAAATAGTCTCAGGTCTTCTATGGGTTTTAGTCAAGGCTTTGTTTAAAAAATTATCAGTGGGATAAATGTTACTTGCTACACTATAGTTTGAGTGTTTCTGAAGTATATTGTCCTCATATTTAATTGCAGTATTTACTTGTCCTTAACTTCTGACTTTGACACGTGTTTAGTAATAGAAGGAATTTAAAGTGGTCTAAAACGTACCATGTTGCTGTCAGAGTACAATAACTTGACAATTAGATTATGAAGCAACTGGGGAAATGTTTGGAAGGTAAGATGGAGATGAAGGGAAGACGAAAAAAAACCATAATTGCTATTAATTCTCACATTTACATATCTGAAAGTGGGGTGTATTGACTTAAGGCCACCCTGAACTGCCAGCTGGTGACATAGTTTTCAATGTGTCAGTTATGAATAAGTTATCATAAATGTTAATGGTTTCTGTTGTGTGCCATGTTGGTATTTAGCTTATTAAGTATAATTTCTATTTTATGTATACTTTTAGTGATTGTGACTTAGTGTCAAAATGAAGTTACTATGTATTCAGAAATACAGGAAAACAAAGTAGTAATATAAAACAAGAATCTAGGTCTAAATTTAAAAGGTTTTCAGTGAATGTAATATATGAACTATATTAAAATGGTTTATAGGTTGTAGTCTATTAATGGCTGTCTACTAATAGAAGGTCCAAGAAGCTCGGAGTTATTCATTCAGTTCATGAGACTGAACGTTTCAGCTGGTCTTAAATATGCACCAGAATTCCAAAGGAATAAGTTCTAATCCAAGGAAGGAATGGATTTGCCACTGAGAGTGAGAGCCAGCAGGCCAAGAGAGTGTGCTGCCATCTATGTTCTTTATGTAGGCTGCCAGCAGGTGTGCCCAAGGTAAAGGTGGATCTTTCCATCTCAGAAGATCAGATTCAAAGTGGGTCTTCCCACTTCAAATGATTTAATTAAGAAAAAAAAAATCCTTTATAGGTGTACTCAGCTACTTGGATTTTTTGTTAATTCCAGATATAGTCAAATTGACAACCAAGAATAGCATTCAAAATGTGTAATAGATCAAGAACATTGGAGCAAATGAATCTACAATCAGTGTGTAGAGGAATTTCAATTACATATGCTATATGTTGAATGAAATTAAAATAGTAAACTATTTTCTGGAGCCATCTTTATACTTGATGACATCATAGATTAGATGAAATTGAGTATTGAGAAGTATTATATCGCCAGGCAGTGGTGGAGTTGAAATATTCATGTACTTAGGCAGCAAGTAATAAATATTTTACAAGTATTATACGTTATTCTATTATCATGTATGAGAATGTGCATATCAGCATAATAAAAGCTCTGAACACACTAAGGAAACTTTTTATAAAGATATTTTTATTTTAATGTGTGTGTGCATGTGCATGCCTGCATTGTGTGCATGCCTGCATTGTGTGTATGCACCATTATGTGCATGCCTGAAGCCTGTAGAAGCCAGAAGAGGGGTTCAGCCTGGAACTGAGGTTACAGGTGGTTGTGAGTATCCATGTAGATGTTCGGAATTAAACTTGGGTTCTCCATTCCCAAGGAGACTGAATATTTTCAAATTAAGCCTGCACTTTGTACTACAGTAAAACTCTTACGGAGTGACTAACATAAAATAGTAAGATGAGCACTAGATTAACAGGCAAAGGTTTAAGCTTTCAGTATTGTTAAAGTAGCACCATCTCCCTAGACAGAACTGTATTTATTTTCCCTCCAGTCTTCTGTGTTTCCCTCTTTTGTTTGAAAGCTTAGTGAATGCTTATTTTCTCTCTCTACTGTGAACACAACATGCTACAAACTCAGGGGTTATAAGAGATCATGGACATAAATTACTTTTAGGAATATAGCAATCAACAAATGAAAAGTAATAGTGTCAAATTGGCATATGTCATTTTATTATTAACCCTGGCTGGCAGGGGTAACCCTAAAATGTGTGGTGATGATTTGTGATTGTCGATATCAAACCCTGGACAGCAGTGTCCAGGCAACATGTGAAGAAAAGGCCCTGTGGAGGGTCAGAAGAGCAGGTTAGAGCATCCTAATAGAAATTCAGACAGTGAAATAAGGAGGAGTTGGCCACACAGCTCACACAGCCTGGTGTTTTTCACTTAAGGTTTATTGACTGTACCATCTTTTCTAAAGAACTGTATTCTTCTACCCTTAGCTACATATTGCTAGAAAACACTAAGAAAAACATAGGTGTCTGTTAGCTTCCACTTGGTTGCTGTGATTGGACACTGGCCAGAAGCGACTTGGCTGAGGAGCAGATTTGTTCCTCTTCCTTTCAGGTAGCAGTGAAGTTGGAGCAGGAGGAAGGGTGTCTCCAGGCTAGTTCTCCTGCTCTCCTTGAGCAGGCATTCTTGTGATAGCTCAGGGCTCCCTGCCCATGTCAGCACCACATGCTCCTTCGGGGGAATTCAAACTACTCTACACCCTTTCCTTCTGTCTACTATACTTCCTCCAGGAGTTTGCTCAATAAGTCCAAGTCTTTAGTTTCCATAATCATGTGGCAATTTCTGTTTGTAGGTAAAGGACGCAAAGGTTTTCAAGTGCCTTCCATGTATTCCTAAGGCCAGGACAACTCAGATAAATTAAGCTCCTTATTAAAAACACAAAGTTCTGAACTAATGTAGTGATGGTAATGGTCTGTATGCAAGTTACATTTTTATTTATGCCCTTAAGTGTTCAGAAAATCATTAAAATAGTAAGTAGAGAGCAACAACAACCAAATGACACCACTAAGCAGCCCACTGTGTTCTAAGCATCTTGAAGATAAAGATTGTATGGGAACCTTTTTGTATCTATATTTTTAATGGCTAAAGTAAGAGTTTGTAAGAACATGCAATTCGCTTCCTGTGGCTTTTCTAGACTGAATTCCTGTTTATACAGTGCTTTGCTGTGGCATTTATGTTATCCCATCATATATTGTAAACTCGAGAATATTTTGAAGGTTGATATTCTTGTGAAAAATGTAAACATTTTTGAACATTTGTATTGTAGGATTGGTATTAAATAGTCTTTCAAATAATAAAGCAGTTGTGTTATTTGTTGAATACTTTCCTTTATTATGAAGTCTTGCAGTGAGTGGTTTTATTCCTTGAAAATTGGTATTTCTGCAATAGTTTTTCTTAGTTATCACTATTTCCTTTATTTTTAGCTATAAATTGGCAGTAAATCAGGTAAATAAGAATATTTTATATTGATAATTTTTAAACTTGGTTTTGAATGTGTTTATCTTTGGGGCAGTCAGTTTAACTCAATGAATTAATCTCTAATTTTACTTATATGCATTTTACTATACAGCAACAATACTTTTCCTTTAGATTTATTATAAAAATTCTAAAAATTATTACAAAGACTAGTATTAGGTCTCAGGTAGTCTATATATCTAGAAATGAGCTCAACAGGAACCCTGTCAGTAGTTCCTATTCCTCCAAAAGGAGTCATTTCTGCACCCTCTGGCAGAAGGGACATATGGCTGTCTGTGGAGCTTATCAGCATATCAAGTGCATGCTGGCCTCTGGGCTGCCTCAGTATCAGCAAGTACCTGTTACACATTTCAGAGCCAACTAGCATCCTGCCCTTCCCTCTCCTCCTTATAATCCACTAAGACTTTAAGGTTTCCCAGCCTTAAATCTGGTTAAATAGTATTTATTTTCTGCATTAAGAACAAAGTAGATTTCCTCTTCCAAACAGATACAGGAGTTTGTTTTCTTAACACTTCTGCCCAACTTGTTTTTCTTTATGTTTCTTTTTTTGTGTATATGTGCATGTGGGTGCTTGCTATCAGGTAAGGTTAGTGCTGGCATGCTTTCTAAGGGTATCTCCTATCTCCTTTCAAGATGGCAGCCATGCCTACCAGGTATATACATGAGTTATGTGACAAGTATTTAACCACTGAACCATCTCCTCGCCCCTGCTTGATTCTCTGTTCTCTAAAGAAGAGCATTTAAGGTATTGCTCAATTATAGGAGAAAATGTTTTTTCCTCAGGTTGCTCTCTCTCTCAGCATCCTGTAAAATACACGTTTTCTTTCCACTTCCATAGAATGTTCATTACTTTCCTTCTTTATTTAGGATTTTCTGCCGATTCTGGGGAAAGATGGCAACTAATGATGCTGTTCTGAAGAGGCTGGAGCAGAAGGGCGCAGAGGCGGATCAGATCATTGACTATCTCAAGCAGCAGGTTGCTCTTCTCAAGGAGAAAGCAAGTAAGGATGTTCTAAAGAAATACTGACAGGAAAATGTTTACTGTATAAATTATAACTTGATCATTTGAATTATGGCTTTTAGATTCCTTAATTTTGAGTATGAAAGTATTCTAGGATTATGATGAATTAGAATCGATCTATAGTAAATGTCCTGTTTGTATTCTATTATGGTAAAACAACAAAAGCAACTTGAAGAGGAAAGGGTTTATGTCAACTTAGAGCATACAGTCTATATGATGGGAAGTCAAAACAGGAACGAGGAGGCAGGGACTGAAGAGGCCGAGGAGGAACGCTGGTTACTGGCTTGTTCAGGTGCTTTCCTTTTTTTTTTTTATTTTTTTTTTATTTTTATTTTTTATTGGAAATTTTATTTACATTTCAGATGTTTTCCCCTTACCCCCTTTTCCCCCTCCCTCCCAGGAACTCCCAATCCCTTCCCCCCTCCTCTTGCCTCTATGATGGTGTACCCCCACCCCCACCCACCCTCCCCCATACCTCATCTCCCCACCCTTGAATACCACCCCCCACGATGTCCAGCCTTCATGGGACCAAGGATCTCTTCTCCCACTTATATATAGCTCCCTTGCATATATAGCTGGAGCCATGGGTCTCTCCCTAAGTGCTCGCAGGCTGGTAGTTTAGACGCTGGGGGCTCTGGTTGGTTGATATTGTTGCTTTCCTCATGGTGTCGCGAATCCTCTCAACTGCTTCAATCTTCACTCTATCTTCTCTGTTGGGAAGCCCATGATCAGTTTAATGGTTAGCTGTGAGCATCTGCCTCTGAATGTGTCAGACTCTTGCAGACCTCTAAGGAGACAGCTATATCAGGCTCCTGTCAGCATGTACTTCCTGACATCCACATGAACGTCTACCTTTGGTGACTGCACATGGGATGGATACCCCGGTGGAATGGTCTGTAGACGGCCCCTCTTTCAGTTTCTGTCCTGTACTTTGTCTCCATATTTGCTCCCTTGAGTATTTTGTTACTCCTTCTAAGAAGGACTGAAGACTCCCCCACCCCCACTTGGTCATCATTCTTCATGAGCTTTATGTGGTCTGTGAGTTGAATCTTGGGTATTTCAAGCTTCTGGGCTAAAATCCAATAATCAGTGAGTGAATACCATGTATGTTCTTTTGTGATTGGGTTACTTCACTCAGGATGATATTTTCTAGTTCCATCCGTAATGGATGGAAGAATTTCTTGAATTCATTGTTTTTAATAGCTGAGTAATATTCCATTGTGTAAATGCACCACATTTTTTGTATCCATTCCTCTGTTGAAGGGCATCTGGGTTCTTTCCAGTTTCTGGCTATTATAAATAAAGCTGCTATGAACATAGTGCCGCATATGTCCTTGTTATGTGTTAGAGCATCTTCTGGATATATACCCAGGAGTGGTATAACTGGGTCCTCAGATAGTGATATGTCCAATTTTCTGAGGAACCGCCAGACTGTTTTCCATAGTGGTTGCACCATCTTGCAATCCCACCAACAATGGAGGAGTGTTCCTCTTTCTCCACATCCTTGCCAGTATCTACTATCACCTGAGTTTTTGATCTTAGCCATTCTGACTGGTGTGAGGTGGAATCTCAGGGTTGTTTTGATTTGCATTTCCCTGATGACTAAGGATGCTGAACATTTCTTTAGGTGCTTCTTGGCCATTCATATTTCCTCAGTTGAGAATTCTTTGTTTATCTCAGTACCCCATTTTTTAATAGGGTTATTTGGTTGTTTAGAGTCTTAATTTCTTGAGTTCTTTGTATATATTGGATATTAGTCCTCTATCGGATGTGGGATTGGTAAAGATCTTTTCCCAATCTGTTGGTTGTCATTTTGTCCTATTGACAGTGTCCTTTGCCTTACAGAAACTTTGCAATTTTAAGAAGTCCCATTTGTCAATTCTTGATCTTAGAGCATAAGCCATTGGTGTTCTGTTCAGGAACTTTTCCCCTGTGCCTAGGTATTCGAGGGTCTTCCCACCTTCTCTTCTATTAGTTTCAGTGTTTCTGGTTTTATGTGAAGGTCCTTTATCCACTTGAACTTGAGCTTTGTTCAAGGAGATAAGAATGGATTGATTTGCATTCTTCTGCATGTTGTCCTCCAGTTGAACCAGCACCATTTGTTGAAAATACTGTCCTTGTTCCATTGGATGGTTTTAGCTCCTTTGTCAAAGATCAAATGACCGTAGGTGTGTGGGTTCATTTCTGGGTCTTCAACTCTATTCCACTGATCTTCCTGCCTGTCTCTGTACCAATACCATGCAGTTTTTATCACTATTGCTCTGTAGTACAGCTTGAGGTCAGGGATGGTGATTCCTCCAGAAGTTCTTTTATTGTTGAAAATAGTTTTCGCTATCCTGGGTTTTTTGTTATTCCAAATGAAGTTGAGAATTTCTCTTTCTAACTCTGTGAAGAATTGAGTTGGTATTTTATTGGGGATTGCATTGAATCTGTAGATTGCTTTTGGCAAGATGGCCGTTTTTACTATATTAATCCTGCCGATCCATGAGCATGGAAGATCTTTCCATTTCATGAGAAATTTCTTCTTCAATTTCTTTCTTCAGAGACTTGAAGTTCTTGTCATACAGATCTTTCACTTGCTTGGTTAGATTCACCCCGAGGTATATTATTTGTGACTATTGTGAAGGGTGTCATTTCCCTAATTTCTTTTTCAGCCTGTTTATCTTTCATATAGAGGAAGGCTACTGATTTGTTTGAGTTGATTTTATAACCTGCCACCTTGCTGAAGTTGTTTATCAGGTTTAGGAGTTCTCTGGTGGAAGTTCTGGACCTCACAAAGACCCAACAAAGAAAGAGAACTTCAGACCCATCTCTCTTATGAATATCGATGCAAAAATACTTAATAAAATTCTAGCAAACTGAATCCAAGAACACATCAAAACAATCATTCATCATGATAAGTGGGCTTTATGCCAGGAATGCAGGGATGGTTCAATATTACGAAATCCATCAATGTCATCCACTATATAAACAGACTCAAAGAAAAGAACCACATGATCATCTCACTAGATGCTGAGAAGGCATTTGACAAAATTCAACATCCCTTCATGGTAAAAGTCTTGGAAAGATCAGGAATTCAAGGCCCATACCTAAACATAGTAAAAGCAATATACAGCAAACCAGTAGCCAACATCAAACTAAATGGAGAGAAACTTGAGGCATTCCCACTAAGATCAGGGACTAGACAAGGCTGTCCACTCTCTCCCTACCTATTCAATATAGTACTGGAAGTCCTAGCCAGAGCAATTAGACAACAAAAAGAAGTCAAAGGAATACAAATAGGAAAGGAAGAAGTCAAAATATCACTATTCGCGGATGATATGATAGTATACTTAAGTGACCCCAGAACTTCCACCAGAGAGCTCAGGTGCTTTCTTATACAACTAGGCACACCTGCCCTGGGGAGCTATCACCCACAGTACATTGGCTCTCCCACATTTAATCATTAGTCTGGTAAGGCTTTTCTCAATTGAAATTCATTCTTTTTAAAAGACTCTTAACTTATTTAAAGTTGACAAAAACTAATCAGGGCAGTAAATATATAATTAGAGAAAATAATAATAATGTTTTAGGACTGATAAAAGAAGAGTCTATTATTTAAGAATAGTTCCTATGCTATTAGAGGTTAGTACATTAAATTAGGGAAATGAATGAAATCAAGTAATAGTTACTCTAAAGTTTTAAGGACTCAGATGTATAATTTTCATATTCTTTGTTCTTTGAGGTTTTTGAGAAATTGTTGCAGTGTATACAAAGTGTCTACCAAATTTCTTAAGGATTTGATCTCATTGATATTTTCCTCAATAGCCATTGTTGATACTGTAATCAAGTTGTAGATTTACTCAAAGAATAAGGAATCTGAGTTAGGGTGTGACTTGGTGGTAGTCTCATAGAGTATGTTTGGGCCTTGGGATGGATCCTGGCACTGAAGAAGAGGTGAATGAATGAATGAATAAATGAGAACACAATGGGCTTTTTGTGGTACTTGAGTATTAAAAATTTTAGATGTGATAAAAAGTTTTAAAATGCATTGCATTTGTATATGTAGTAGTTAGGGTTCCAGTGAAAATAATTATTTATATTGTTTACACTCAGAAATATACAAGTGCTTACTAGAAAGTCCTGCTGAACATCTGGAATTCTTGGCTCCTGCCTAATAAATTCCAGAAATAACTTTATTGTGACTATCCAGAATAATCCCTTCTAGGGGATAGTTTCTCCTCTGCAAAGAATCATTACCATGTACCATATTGTTTATCAGGTCCTTATAGAAGATAAATGATATTTCTGGGGACTGGGGAGATGGCACAGTTCATACGTTGCCATTCAAGCATGAGGATTTGAGTTCTGTCGCTAGCACTCACATCACAGAGCTAGGTACAGGAGCTTATTATCCTATTGCTGGAGTGACAGAAGGATTCTGGGGCCTGCTAAGCCAGTCAGTCTAGCTGAATCTACAGGCTCCAGTGAAAGACCCTGTTTGAAAAATAATAACTGCGGAAGATACCCCCTTGGACCTCTGGGCTCTATATGCACATATATGGTGTATACACACACATACACACACAGATAACTTTCTATCCCACTTTCTATTTTATAGATTTTTTTTTATAAATTAACTGCTTGTGGATCAAATATATACATGGTGGGGAGAGTGTGTTCACTAAATATATAGATTGATATCCTTGTTTTTAATCTATAAATCACTATATTATTTACATCTTCAGAGATTAGGTTCAGTGAGAGTCCTATACCCAATGTCCCAGTGACTACCAATAGATTGTTAATAGTATTCATAAATAGTATATTGTTATACACCAGCTGGCCAGATATTGGTTATTGTCATTACCTCAGCTATAGCAGTACTTTCTTTGCTTTTTTTCATGTAAAATTTAAACAGGACATTGAAAAACACTTTTTAACTGAATTGTTTGATTGTAGTTTTGCAGGCAACTTTGAGAGAAGAAAAGAAACTTCGAGTTGAAAATGCTAAACTGAAAAAAGAAATAGAAGAACTAAAGCAAGAGCTGATTCAGGCAGAAATTCATAATGGAGGTGAGTATAGAGGTGGAGGGTGCTGGCTCGCTCGCTTTACAATGGTTATCTTATTATTTAGGTTTTTCCAGTTATCTCGTTACCCTCAAGTCACTCCTGCATTCCCCCTAATGTATAGGGAAAAAAATGGAGACTTAGAAGAGGCGTCTGATGTCATCTGAGATCATGGAAAGTGGGAGAGCTGGAGCTGAAAGCCTGTACTCTTCATTTCTGTGCTGTGTTCTTGAACTTGATGGGCACTGCTGTGGTCTTGAATCCTTACTGAAAAAGTAACCATAGTAATTAGTTTACAGTCACTAACTCTTTCAGGGGCACGTGTGCATTACTTGAAAGACTTGTCACCAGGTGTGCTCACACAT
Source organism: Mastomys natalensis (assembly GCA_021653895.1). Lineage (NCBI taxonomy): Eukaryota > Metazoa > Chordata > Mammalia > Rodentia > Muridae > Mastomys > Mastomys natalensis. Next base: position 415,881 of record JAJTUV010001383.1, on the reverse strand, counting down.
GTGGCCCAGGATCCAGAGGCTAACGCAGTATGATTACTATAGATTTGAGGCAATCCTGGGCTACTGATAATTTCCAACCCAGTCTGGGCTTTAATTAAACCCTATCTCTAAAAGTATAAGAAAAAATTGTCTTTAGCTATCTTTATTTTATACTCCAAGACAATGAAACTTACAAAGTTACTTGTTTAAAAAAAAAAAAAAAAATCAGAGAACTTTTGTTACTCAAGCCATCAAATAATTATCAGTTGGACTACAAATCATAAATAAAGTTAAATTTTTTTATCTGTTTAAAAAAACTTCCTTTCTATTCTCCTGTTTGTGATGGAGTTGGGAGGGCTGGATGTATGCATATTTGCATGTGTGACACATGGTTTCACATGCATGTGGAGGCCTGAGGTTTCCTATGATTGCTTTTCCACTTATTCTTTGGGGCAGGATCTCATCAGACTAAGAGCTTGCCCATGTGGCTGGTCTCACTAAGCAGCTCACCCGCTGATCTCCTGTCTCTGCCTACCTAGTCTGGAATTACAAGCAGTCTGCGCGTAGCTTTTGGCATTTATGTGGGTTCTGGGAATCTTAACGCCACTTTAACCACTAAGCCATCTCACCAGCCCAGTGAAGCCCTTCTCAGTTACTGGCTTCTTTTGACGTTCTGTCAACATATTTTGAATATTGTATGAATTCTTCCCTTAGCTAAGTAAATAAGGGGAAAATTAGTGATATAAATAAATAAAGTTAAATTATACTTAAAGCTCTCAGCTATGTATTCCTTGTCAGTGGAAAATTTGAGACTAATGAGTGTTTTCTAAGACTAGTGGAATTAGAATGCAGCTGCAGAATTAAAAAGATAAAGTTTTAACAATTTTAAAACTGTTTTTCATTTCTGTCAATACTACAAAGTTTCTCTAATCCACTTTCTAATCCCTTTTGACATATGGTTTTTCCATGCTCACTGGTGAGATGCAAGTTGTTTTTAATACATTAAGAATTACTGAAATACTTTACCTCTGTAAATACTCTTTTTTTAATTTGCTAAGAAAGGAGACACTAAGATTGCAGAGAGCTGAAGAAGTTGTCAGATGCTAGAGCTAGAGTTATGGGTAGTAGTGAGCTGCCTGGTATGGGTACGAGAACAGAATTCAGATAATGGGTACTTGATGGTCATAGATATTAAAGAAGTGTTCACATTTGTCATGTACAAATATACTGTTGCTCTTTGTGAGTTTAATATGGGTGACACTGTTCATTTTCTGTGATTCAGTGAAGCAAATACCTGTTCCATCGAGTACTTCACTAGAGACTAATTGTACTGTTTCTGAAAGTATGATACAGTCTCCATCAGTAACAACCACCACCTCTTCTGGTACAAAAGAACAGATCAAAGGAGGGGGAGGAGAAGAAAAGAAAGTAAAAGAGAAGACTGAGAAGAAAGGTACTATTCGTCATTGAGCTTATTGACTTTGGACTGTTTTGTCTGGTAATATTAATACTTTTGTGATGAATAATGTATCAGAAAATGCGAACAGTTAAAAGCTGAGATAAAGTTAAGAGCACTCTTGGGATTGAATCCTGAAGGATATGTGGGTGCTGATGCCACTGAGAGGGTGAAGTGCGTTATGTTATGCACGGAGATGAGCATAAATAAAAGCAACAGAAGGTGAGCCTTGAGAGTAAATCTGCCTGTGTGTCTGGCTCCATTCCAAAGAAGTCACAGGGTGAGACTGCCTTAGAGTCACTTAGGAAATAGGACAGTGACATCCAATCAAAGCAGAACATCTGAACTGAGGCATGGCGATGTTAAGGAACTGGTCAAAAACAACATGGCAAAAGGTCTCACGTCTGCTTAGGCAGCCACTGAAACACTGTGGTCAGCCTACCTGTCCCTTTCCTTCAGTCTTCATGGCTAGGTAACCAACGAATTCTGAAATTCTTATCACCAACTACATCTAGGCTTCAAGTTGCTGTTGATTCCTGAGAGGCCATGTTTGTTCAAGTGCTTAAGGTTCTTTGTTTCACCGTTACCTGCTATTGAAGTAGCTTTTCAATTAAACATAGGACTTCAATCAAGAGATTCTCTTTTAAATCTGTTTTTATAATTCCTTCTTAAATATGCCTCCCATTTATACTTGAGTCACATTTACAATTTTTTGATAAATGCCAAATGTCTGTGAGCTTTATGAGTGCACATAAGTCATTTTAGCTCCCGGTTCCTGTCAGTCCTTTATAAATAAATATCATTAGACATTGTTAGAAGTACACAGAACCAGTGAAAGCCAGTCAGCGTTGGAACACAAATACCCTGTGGTTTGATCTTACACATTCTGTCTGATCTCTGTCCTGTCTCTAACTGTTAACCTGACGCTCTGACTAGTCAACCTCGTCACTCTTAGAGGACAAGAACACAGAACTTAACTGGACTGTTTCAGAACACTTCTGTCTAGTGTGAGGGTGGTGAGAACACTATCCCAACACACACACACACACACACACACACACATTGTTCAGAAGGTAGCCAAAATCTAAATATGGCTATTGAGCATTAAAATAAAAATACGGATATAAATATATTATTATAGTTTATAATGCAGGATAGTGAATTGTATAATTTATAACACAAGGACAAGATGATTTTGATATTTTTCAAGTATGTATCGTTTATTTTATTATAGCAATCTTTGCTAGTTATAATGGAGCGTGTGAGATTAAACACTGTCCATATTTAACCAACTCGTCCCTTTCGCAAACTGCCCTGTGTAAGGGTTGGCATCCTCACAGGCCTGCCTTCCTCCACCGCACTGGAGAGTTGTAATGCCCCTGTATTTCCTTGTGTATCTAGTGTTAACACATATTCGCTATACCGTAGTGCCCCTTACCCACAGGTGAACTGAGGAATTTGACATCATAAGAGATTAACAGTGATGATGATAATAAGAAAATAGAATAATCAAAACAATATGTTCCTTTTTTTTTTTTTTTTTGAGATAGTTTTTAGAGAAATAGCTAAAGCTGTGTAACGCTTTAGGACTTGAGTGTTCGGGTTTTGTTTTGTTTTTTTTTCCTGAGCTCATTAGCACTGGTAGCAGATGCTTCTAGTGTTTTTTGTTTTATTTCTAATGTTTGCATATACTTAATCCCTAGGAGAGAAAAAGGAGAAGAAGCAGCAGTCTTCAGCAGCAAGTGCTGACTCTAAGCCTATAGATGTGTCGCGCCTGGATCTTCGAATTGGTTGTATCGTTACCGCCAAGAAACACCCCGATGCAGATTCACTGTATGTGGAAGAAGTCGATGTGGGAGAAGCCGCCCCACGAACGGTCGTCAGCGGGCTGGTGAATCATGTTCCTCTCGAACAGGTGCTGTCCCACTGAAGAGCCTGCTGCTTACGGGTGCCTCTTCAAGGGACCTGCTTGCTCTTGTGTTGCTTTAAATGTTGTGTGAATTTCTGAATGATTAGTTGGGAGCGAGAGTGATGGCTCAGGGGTAGGAGCACTTACTGCTCTTGGAGAGAATCCAGGTGGGATTCAAAAAGAATAAAGAGTTAAGATGAATTTCAGAACGAGGTATATTAACCCACCACAGAGTTTGAAGGCCTGTAATATAAAATGAATCCAGTAGGACAGAAGTGTTTATGTTTGTGTTCATGTGTTAATGTTTGTGAGTGCAATGGTGTATATTCTTAGAATGAACGTAGAGGTCACAGGACAATCTTGAAGAGCCCTTGCCTTCCACCTTTTTAAGATAGTCTCTTGTTTTACTTCTGCATGTACATAGAAGGGCAGTGCCAGAATGTTTAAAATATCTTTTATAGTGTTTAATTATGTGAAATTTCCCATGAAAATATAATATTTTAATTATTTAGAAATTGTGATTGTTTTCCACTCTTCACTGCTTTCTTGAAGCAGAACTAACAACAGTTCTTAGTGTGTATTTATTCTGTGTAGCAAGTACTCAGTCTACAGCTTCCACCTTGGTGTAGGTGAGGTGGAGGGGTGTCAGCTATGGCTGGGATCTGTCACTACAGTGCCTGTAGCATTAGACAGTTAAGCTGATAGTGAATAGTTCGTGTTGTGTCCTAGGAAGGCAAGAAGGACACTATTATGTCTGCCTAGAGCATTATTTCTTTTATGCTGCTGGGAATGTGAGACTTTATCTCTGATCTGGGCTGTTATGTACTACTGATTTTAGCACTACCTTAGCATGAGATGGGTCAAGGACGTAATCTTCACTTCCAGCATCACACACGCATTACTTTAAAATTTTAGTGCCTAGTTATCTGAGCCAGGAAAAACTGAGTTTTGACTATTCTATGAAAGAAATCTAATTGTGAGGAGGAAGTCCTATTTTAAAATTCCAAAATTTCCTCTGCTTTTGTAATTTTGGCACTCAGCATGTGCTTTTGAGAAAGCATATTACAATTTCTATTATTCTATAATCAGATGTTAATTATTATTCAGTAAAAACAGAGCTGGGCATCTAGAATACGTAAAGGAATTACAGTCTGTTCTGTGAACAGTGCAAGCATATAAGATCAGTTCATACTCTGTGTTGCCACCCTTCAGAGCAGTGTTTCCTTACTGCGGTTTTGTCCTGGTGCTCGTCAGCTTTAAAGTCCTCATCTCAACAATCTCTTCCTTCATTTTTGAATACTACATTCTTGAAAAATTAAAGGTTCACTTTAGATCTATAATAGCAGTGGAAAGAATCAGGGCAGCATTCAGTTTGCTTTTTCTAAATGTCATCCATAGTGATTTGATCATCTGCTGATGGCATTTGCTCCTGCTGTTGGATGGTTCAGGGCCCTTGCAAAGGCTACAGACTCAGCATCAAGATGGCTCTACCTCTCTCTTTATATTCACTCTTCTGCTGCTTCGATCTTTTATCTTGGATAGATCCATACCACCATTCATATTTCTAGATACAAGTTATATTGGGTACCTAGTGTGAACCAAGCATTGTTTTATGCAAAAGACGAAGCAAATTAAAATAAAATAGGTCAGTAGAGAGAAAGATAGACTACTTTGGAAGGTGGGGAGGAACCATTCATAAGAAATCTGCTTTTTAAAGTGAATTTTTTTAATGAAGATACCAAAAATACTAACATTTAAGTGAATTGATAGCATTAAATAGAGATAAATACCAGGAAGAAATTAGGAAAGATTGTATGCTAAATTGCATTGAAATGATACTGTCACTTTATAAAAGTAGTCAGATAAAAAATACTTTGTGGAGAAAGTGACATTTGAGTAGATGTTAGGAAGTAAAGTAATCAAGTCACATGTCCTGCCAGGCATCTAGGGCATGGTGCCACTGAGACAAGAGTAAAGGAGTTGGTGGGAGGAAAGATGGAGGTGCTAGGTGACCGGGTCTTAGAGATCATGTTAAAGAGTTGAGATACAAGCAAAGTGAGGGTCGTTGTTGGTGTTTGGAAGGATTGTTCTTGCAGCTTTCTTGGAGGGCGAGGTGTGATTGGTCAATGAAGAGCTCTCCATGACCCCCACATCTTTTTTTCTATTTTTAAGACAGGGTTTCTTTATGTAATTTTGGCTGTTCTTACCTTCAAAAAGATCTTCCTGCCTCCACCTCCTGAGTGCTGGGAGTAAAAGTGTGCACCACTGCACCGGGCTGTCCCTTAGAAGTCTTTATGGAGTTAGTCTTTGCATTTTCTTTTTCAAGCCAGAGTTTCTCCGTGTACCCATGCACATCCTGGAACTCTCTAGACCAGGCTGGCCTTGAACTCAGAGTTACCTCTGTCTCAGTTGCTGAAGTAAGGGCATGCAGCACAACAGCCGGGCTTGGATTCTCTCCCTTGATATCGGAACCATTTCTGTATCCTTGAAAGTTAGATTCTTAAAGAGTCCTAGAAGAGAAACCAGCTAATCTTGAACTAACTCATGGAAAAGCTACACATAAGGGTTTCTTCTGCTTTCAGAACTTACAGATTTCCATAGCCATTGAGCAAGCTGTTTAAACATCTGTCTAAACCATGAATTCAAGACAGGACTAGTAAGCATTCTGTAAGGCCTATAAGTGCCATCTGTCTGTTATGTTTTCCTAAAGAAAATGAGCTGCTACCATTAGATCCTGAAAAGACTGTATTTCTTTATTCCACATACTATTCTTACATAGATTTGGTTTTTATAAATTGTTACAAGCGATATTTTCAAGTCCTTGAAGGGAAGGTATTACTTATGAAGGTATTCAAGTCATGTTTTAATTGTAGAACCTAGAAATATATTTGCACCGAATTTGTTTAGAGAGCCATCTTTTATTTCTCCCTGAACCTGTAATTTGTGTTGTTTTCATTAAGCCAGGAGAAGATTGGATAATTTGTTAATTGGGAGAAAAGTTAAGACATTTCAACTTTGGAAGATAAGGAGTTTCTTTTTAACTCTTTAACAAATTATAGAAGTATTAACATATTATAGAAGTATCCCAAAATGTTAACAGTGATGTGTACAATGCTTAATTAAACTGCTAGTTTCTTAGTAAGAAAGAATGGACTGGAGATCTCGCTGGGAGGGAGAGCACCAGCAAAGTCTGTACAGAGTCTAGGTCAGTCTCCAGAACTGCAAAAAGAAAAGGAGAAAATGTTTACATCGTATTAGAAATGGCCAGATGTATAGAGGCAAAAAAGTTAATGTAAATGGGTTCGCTTATTTTAGTTCTAACACTAACCTGAATTTACATACTTATTGTAATTGTAGTATATGACAACTCCTAAATTCAACATGATTTCGCTAGTTTTTAATGACACAAAGGGTCAACTTGATACAATTCCAATTGGTTGTAATTGAAATTTTACATCCACTGGTTCACTCAGTTATTTATTGTTCAATAAAACACTGGCTGCTCTTCAGAGGACCCTGGTTCAGTTCCCAGTGCCCTCATAGAGACACATTACTATAACTCCAGTTTGACCTCTGCAGACACCAGGTTCACAGGTGGTATAGAGATGTGCTTGCAGGCAAACATCCGTATACATTTTTAAAAAAACCCAAAATACCAATATACGTTTGAGAAAAAGGTTTCTTCTGTTGTGCTCATGCCTTGCCAATCTGAGAGATTGTCTTTTTATGTTTATGTAAAATATTAGTCTTCATTTTTATATAAGACTTCATAACAAAATATTTTAGGTACACAGAGACAGGTATAGACAAAAAGGCAGTGCGTTGATAAGTAGAGAGCAAGTGTGCCTAGAGTATTCTAGACGTGATCTATTCTAAATCTCTGCACATCTCTAGTCATCACTTTTGTTCTGCACAGATGCAAAATCGGATGGTGGTTTTACTTTGTAATCTGAAGCCTGCAAAAATGCGGGGAGTGCTGTCTCAAGCAATGGTGATGTGTGCCAGTTCGCCAGAGAAAGTAGAAATTCTGGCCCCTCCCAACGGGTCTGTTCCTGGAGACAGAATTACTTTTGATGCTTTCCCTGGTAAGTACTAATAATTATTTAATGATTTGAGAATCAGTTTTTTAAAGTGATTTTATAAAGCTTAGAGGTTAAAACCAGTCCTGTGTGTGTATCCCAAAGCCTTTTGTGGAATTGGCTTAAGATAGCACAGTGAGCATAAAATCAAATGTTACATGAAATACTGCAGAGATTCTGTCTCGTGTAAAATGATCATATTCATACCTACAGAAACTATGACACAGATAGGATCAAGTTAATGTGCTGTAAAATCACTTCAGCTCTAGATGATAACACAGAGGCCAGCGATGGGAAGTAAGGTTTCATTTATTCAGTTTTCTCTTTTGAGTATAAATAATCCTGAGACAGCTGAATATCATAATACAGGAGAAATAAGGAGGGTTTCTTGTCTTGTTTTATTACATTTGGAGATAATACCTCTATAAACCAGGCCATCCTCCTGCTTTCTCCTCCCAAGTGTTGGAATTTCAGGCATGAGTCACATGTCTAGCTTAAAAAATAGGTCTTTGAAGCAGAATAAAGAATGCCTGCCAGATGTAGAAAATGTTTATAAAAGCAGGAGTCAGGTTAGCTAATTTCATCTCAGTAGAGCCATGTGTAGGGGAGCAGTCTTCACGCCATAGCCACAGTCATCCTAGAGGAGAAAGCTACAGGGGCCACGTCTGCACACACTCAATATCTGTACTTGGGAAGCACCCCACCCTCAGCCCCGGAAGGTTTTGTATATCCTCCGAGCTTCTGGGCAAGGCTTTGGCACTCCATGGATCTGCGGCACTGGGGTCCATGAAATGGTTCCACCCATGTCAGCAGCACATCACCCGGGACCTCTGTCACTCAAGGCTTCCTGCACTCCCATGTATGGCTGTCTTGAACTCGTGGATGAGAAACCGTTATAACCTATGGTTAGAATTGTTTGTTGTTGTTGAACAAATCCCATTCTGAATGACTAAGGAAACTTCATTGGCTTAAATTCTGAGATATTCACCCCGTCAGTCCCACACTACTTACTGGAACGTTTCCTAAAAACTCCCACTTTGAAGTAAGCTGTCACACTGTATATTTATCTAACATGAAATCATTTAGGAATTCAATAAATTTGAATAAAACAACAAAGTAATTTTTTTCTTTTAACATTTAGAATCTGTTGAGAAAAAGATAAATAATCCCAATGGACGTTTCCGTATTAACATGAGCCTTATTATTATTTAAACTCCTAAGAATTAAACTGGGTGGGTGTGGTATGAAATGTAATCCAGGGCTTGAAAGGTGACTGAGTTTGAGGCTTGCCTAGGCTGTAGACATAGTGATTGGAGTTTTTGTTTTTTGTTTATTATTTTATTTGTAGGTTCTTTCATTTCCTTATCTCGGGTTAACAGGTGAATAAGTCTAGGTTTTGAATCCATTTGTATTATCTGCCTGTTACTGGGTGAGAAAGGCAACATCCCTTGAGTTTCCCAGTGACTAGCGTTAGCGACTCACTGACTGTGTGCTAACAGCCCAGCATGAATGTCTTGCTTTCACGTGTTCTTAAATTCTCTATATTCATTTGACTGTCTTCATGTACATGTTTCATGATCCTTCAGTCTGCTATTTCTTTTTAATTCTCTTCTTGTTCAAAAGCATTTAATGTCCTGGAAAAGTTAATATTTATAAAGAGAAACCTAAACTTTAGTATATGAGGTTACTTAAATAGTTTTATCACTTAGCATATACCTAACCACACTGAACACACATAACTGATCAGATTTGGTCTGAGTACTCATCTTATGTCTGCTTCCATACCAAGTACTGCTTCTGTAACAGTGACTCTCATAAGGGACAGCAATGTAAACCACACGCAGAAGGGTTTTCTCTTGTTTGGGGTTTTCCTTAAGATGCCATGGCTATCGGTGGTTTATATCTTTGTGGGGTTTTTTTACATTGTAAAGCAGAAGCTATCCCTGGAAGTCCACCCTGCACTTGACATGTTCAGTGTGTGAAGACATGCTGGAGACATCACACTGGTGTCTAAGATCTTTGAATTGTTCTTTTGCCGTTTAAAAAGTTTCCTAATTACCTATTTTTTCCTACTACAAAGCCAGATACTCCCATAGAACTTAGAAGATGCCGCATAATATATATATATAGTAAGAACTAAAACAGTCAGTCCACCTAACATTTTTTAAAATATAATTGAGGGCAGCTATAAATTTTAGTATTTAAATATACTTACTGGTTCCTAAAGCTCGAAGTAGAAATAATTTTAAGGCAAGTCTGTAGCCAAGAGACAAGGATCATGATAGATTTTGTTTTATATTGTTTAGTTTTTGTTTTTCTGACACTGCACTATTCATGGTCTAATAATAAAGGGAAATTTACATTTAGAAATAGAAATTTACATTTAGACTTTTAAACTCCAAGGTTGTGCTTAAATCCATTCATAATGTGTCTTAGCAATAATAAAAATTAATAATTAGAAAGTGTAGATTGAGCATTAGAATTCATTTTTTTTTAAGTCAACCGTAACTATGTTCAATTTCTCTTCTAAAATCCATTTGATTCAGGGTTCCTTCTCTGCTATGGTTAAGGAGATCCCCATTACTCGGTGGAATACCGTGGCTGGTTTTCAGGCTCTTTAACTCACTCGGATCCTGGCACCATACTCTGTTGGTCTCTTTCTCTGCTGGTGGCACCTTTGCATCCTCTTTGGTGGCTGATCTGTTGTGAGTCCTCACTGAGAACCTCAGAGGTCATTTCATCAGTTATGTGCCAAGAACCTAGAGACTTCTTTGCTTACATGTCCCAAGGAAGAACATATGTCCCTATCTTTTAAAAAATGATTTACTTATTTTGCATGTGTGTATGTGACTATATGTATATGTGTGCACCATGTGCATGCCATTGGCCACAGAGGCCAGAAGAGGACATTTGCATCCTCCAGAACTAGAGTTACAGGCAGTTGTAAGCCACCAGCCAGCCATGAGTAATGGAAATTGAACTTGGATCCTCTGTCAGAGCAGGAAGTGCCCCTAAACGCTGTGCCATCTCCAGCGCTCCATGGTTTCATCTAGCCCCTTTCCACAGCATTTTCTCTTACAGTGTAGCCTAACATAATGTCAGAGTTAGCTCTCCTACAGTAAGCATGAGCATGTGCTGTTCTTTTTTTGTTGTTGTTTGTTTTTCGAGACAGGGTTTCTCTGTGTAGCCCGGGCTGTCCCGGAACTCACTCTGTAGATCAGGCTGGCCTCGAACTCAGAAATCCACCTGCCTCTGCCTCCCAAGTGCTGGGATTAAAGGTGTGCGCCACCACTGCCTGGCTGCATGTGCTGTTCTTTGTGCTGATCTTTGACATATTTTAGCAAGCTCAAAGGATTTACAGTTTTTAGTTTGAAGAACTTGTATTGTCAACATCATTTTTTTTTTTTTTTGTTTTTTGTTTTTTGTAGCTATGACAAGAAGAAAAGAAAGTTAGAAAAGGGCTGTCTAGGAAATGACATAACAAAATGAGAATAGACTTCTCTGTAAGATAGTTTATTTCTAAAAGACATTTGAAATTATGTTTCCATTTTTGATATTTTAGTGTGTGCATGCTTGTATGTGTGCGTGTGTTTGTGCAAGTACATGTGCATGTGTTTACCAGGGGTATGAATGTGGACATGATAGAACTATTGACTACTGTCAATTTTCTCTGCCTTATGGGTCCTGAAGTTCAAGCTTAGGTTGCTGGGTGTGAGTTTTACCTGATGATCAGTAATATGGCCCAAAGTTATTTTTCTTCTCATTTCCAACTAGTGTAACACCCCATTGTAGTGCATTATTGAGAGACATTTTTGGTAAACCTAAAGATTAACACCAAAATCAAGACATTTTAACTGCTAAGAATCCAGTGTTCGTATATAAAAGGTAAATTTTCAAAGGACATGTGTGCCGAGATACTCAGGTTTGATTCTAGAGCATACCCATAGAGTGAGTATCTATCTCCATGAAGTAGGTCACATGAACCCTTTTAGTCTCCTGTGTGCTTAAAAGTTATGTTTGGGACCCAGGACTTTAATCCCAATACTTGGGAGGCAAAGAGATCTGATCTCTTTCTACATAGTAAGTTTCAGGCCAGCCAAGGCTATATAGTGAGACCCTGTCCTTTGAGATAGGTTTACACTATAGCATCCTGTGTAAGAAGGAATGCAGCACACCTGAGCTAAAAAACCATAGTGCTAAGAACCTTCCAACAATTGCTGAGCCTGTATCGTGATGCCATTGTGCTGGTGCAGGATGCCTTGCTGGTGGAGGCTTCTGATTGGTGAGGATAGTGGTTGACAAAGGTTCAACTGGCTGTGACAGTCTTTTAAAATTATGTGGTGGAGTTCGCCACATGGTAGTCATTTCTGATTCCATCACAGATCACCTTGGCCCAACAGTTCCTCCTGAAACTGGCGTGCCTTGGGCTTGTCTTCAGGCTCCACCTGTAGTTTCTCATTCCTTCTCCCACAGCTGCAGTCTCCTCTACTGACGCTTTCTGACCCCAGAGTCACTTGGAGGGTTGAAAGTGCCTTTTTCTAAACCTGTTTGTGTTGCTCGCTCCAGCGCACACGTGTTCCTGATGGCATCTAGAATGGTGAATTCAGATGATTTTCAGCTTTGCTTGCACCCATCAAGGCAATCACTGCTTAGACAGCCGTGACATAATAGGACCTATTTTTTAAATACTAAACTTGAAATTCAAAAAAGTAACTCATGATCATGGCTGCAAATGGGTGCTATGGTAGGTATAGAGAAATCATATATTTCCACTATAGCCTTTGGTCCCAGAAGAATTATTTTGAAAGAAATTATTTTATTGAGCTTTAGTCTCAACATTGGCCTAATGTATTCTGTAAGCCTCACTATAACAGATTGCTGTCATAGGCATTTCATTTGAGTACAGGTGGAAAGGATTCAGTGTGTTTTTATCATAGTTTGTGGGTAGTGGGCTGTGAGAGCAGCTGGGTACCTGGTCTAGCACAGGTTTTAAACCCGGGTGATCCTCAGGGACAGTAGGAGTTTAGCCATGCTCCTGGCCCCTGGTCCTTCACATAGCTACAGCCCCCTGCAGAGAGGTCTGTGGCCATCGGTCACGTAGGAGCAGCGGCCCAGGCCCTCCCAATGTATATAAGGTATCCCTAAGCTCTCAGACCAAGCCAATAGGAAGTACTGCTGCCAGACCCTGACCCATCCCAAAACTGTATATAAGAATCCAATCCAGAAGGAAAAAGGGTGCGAGAATTAATTCCGTGAGAACTTCTGCTCATAGAGCTGTAACACTAATACTTGGGAAGAGATCTGCTCTCCTGAAACCCCATCAGAAGCTTCAATACACGTTTCTAGTGTTCAGATAATGCTACTCTTATGTTCTTACTGCTTCTTTTCTGTCCATGCAGGATGTATTCAGGCATGTTCACCCTAGGGTAAAAGTTCAGCCTTTTAATGACTCCCATTTTCGCAGATTTTCTTTACACATGAATGAATTCTCAACTTTCTGAGTTTGCCTGGATGATTAAATGCTAGTGTGCTTGCTAAGCAGTTATAGGCCATGGTCATCCACTAACTGGGTAATAAGATGAGGAAAATCGTGGAAGCTAAATTATTAAGCTGTATGCTACAAAAATTTAGGTTCCTAAGAAATATAGTAACAATTGTTATTTTACCAATCAAGAGTACAGACACGACGTGAAATAAGTTGAGGATAGGATGCGGAGAACTCACAAGAGGCCTGTTTGTCCAAGACATGAGTGAGTCTGGTGTTAGTTTTGTAACTTTCTGGTTTTTCTTGACCACAGAGACGAGCCGACAAGAGCTGAACCCTAAGAGAGATCTAGGAGCAGATCCAGCCTGACCTCACAAAGCCATTGCAGTGTGGCCATATAAGGGCTCCTTTGAGGTGAAGTGAATGGGTTTGCAGAGCCAACCAGGCAATAGTGGAAAAAGATAACCTACTGTAACTGAAAGCATTGGCAAAACCTTAATCAACAATCAAAGACAATTTGGTTATCACTTACCATAAATAGTCTTGCCTTTTTTTTTTTGGGCTTGCTTTTTATTTTCAATTGCTTTAGGTTGTTTTGATTTCAAACTTGGCCAGCAAGAAAATAAGTAGCAGTAAGCTTGAAGACCATGGCATAGGGTACTAACGCTGGCAAGTGTGCTTGGCCATTTTAAAGCCTTTGTGACTGTCTCTTCAATAGTTTAAGATGTGTTTCTCTGCCAGTAAGAAACCCTACACTGACAGGGAGAGTGTAAAGGAAAGGTCTACTGCTGGGACACCTAGGACCATGTGCTGAAGCCTGAACAACGTAAATGTTAGAAGATGTAGTCTCTGCCAGTTAGAGAAAGCCTACACTGACAGGGGGAAGGTAAAAGGAAAGGATTTCTGCTGGGACCCCAGAAGACCATGAATGCTGATCAGAACACCAACAGTAAAGACTGTAACCTGGTCAGACAGGAACAGAAACTCAGTTTGGACTAGAGGTCTTTCCTGTTATATGGGACAAAGCATTTGTTAACATCCTGTCCACTCCTGAGATTTTGTGTAAAGCTGAGTTTAAAGGTCAGCACACCATGGATAAAGTTTAGTAAACTATAAACAAAGTTCAACTGCTAAACGTAAGAAGATTTGAATAATTTTCAGGTTGACCAGAAAAGACATTTGAGGTCATGGAGGGTGTTATGAAGAAGTCCCTCCATTAAGAGATGCTGAGAACTTTGTACTAGAAGATGCCTTGAAACCCATCTCTGGAGCTGCTCAGACCTTGTAGCAGGCTGGAAGATATAAAAGCATTACTCTTTTGAAGGTGGTTTGACAATAGAGCCTGCTGTACAGAACCACCTAGGCCAATGGGTCTCAATCTGAGTCACAATCCATTTAGGGGTTGAATGAGTCTTTCACGGGGGTCACATATCAGATGTCCTAAATATCAAGATATTTACATTGCAATTGTTAACAGCAGCAAAATTACAGTTACGAAGTTGCAACAAGAATAATTTTATGATTGCGGTGGGGGTCACCGTAACATGACTGTATTAAAGGTCACACTATTAAGAAGTCTGAGAACCACTGATCTAGGCAGTTGTTTCCTCAGAGTTTCTTCCCTGTTGAGCAATCAGAGTACTTTGAGGCCATTGCAGCCATGCAAGGCGTCCCAGATAACTGATCCTGCTATCAGCAGATCTTTGCTTGGTCCCCTTGATGCTAATTTTGAAGACACAGAGAATGCAAGGGTTGTAGGATCGCAGGGGCTTCCACAGTGGCTGTAAGACAAAGCTTGTGAGAAGAGGTAATTTGTAGCAGGGCCAAGATTGCACAGCATATATCCCCTAAGAGGTAATTAAAGTGAAAGATGTAGTGGAGACCCCAGGCTGTTAGAGGTGACAGCTATGGAATTGGTGCTTAGGAAGAGATCAGCAGACTGGAGAGATGCCACAACGGTTAGGAGCACTGACTGCTCTTCAAGAGGTCCTGAGTTCAATTCCCAGCAACCACATGGTGGCTCACAACCATCTGTAAGGGATCCGATGCCATCTTCTGATGTGTCTACAGATAGATCATCACAGAAGTGAAATTTTCTAGGAATATTTCCTTGCGGTCAGCACACAGTAGATGTGGTCCACTGTAGGCGGCCGAAGAGACGGCGCCGGTTTCCAACATGGCTGGCGCAGCGTCCTGTATAAGCCTACTGTGCATGCGTCAGCCTCAAGCCCCTCCCGAGAGGGCTTATGCAAATGAGGCATGAGCCCTAACCAATCACGGGGCTTATGCTAATGGGGCATGAGCTCACAGAGCTTATGCTAATGAGGCATGAGCCCTAACCAATCACAGGGCTTATGCTAATGAGATATTGGCCCTAACCAATCCTGAGAGAACAGGCCGCCTGGCCCGCCCCCTTGGAAGGGTATATAAGCACTGACTAGCTCTTCAAGATGGTCCTGATGTGTTTCAATAATAAAACCAGGCAAGCCCACACATGGATGTGCCTACAGCGATAACCAACTATCTGGCTGGTAACGGTGAGTATCAGACATGCCATCTTTCTAGATTCTGAGGGTTAAGAGATTCTGCCACCTGAGATGAAATTTTCTGGAATAATCTTCAGAGAAGTCCAGCGATCAGTGTCATACTTGGTGGGACCACAGCGGGCTTATGGCTGCTAGCTAGCAGCCGGATTAGGTAAGGTTTAAGAGTCACCCAGGTGATACTGATTTTAAAGGCACAAAAACATTTTGAATGCTTGGTTCCCAGTTAATGGAAGTGTTTGGAATGGGTTAGGAGGTCTGGCCTTGTTAGAGGAGGTGTGTCACTGGGGTGGGGGTTGCTTTGAGGATTCAAAAGCCCATCCAGGCCTTGTCTCTCTTTCTCCACCTACTGCCTGCAGACCAGTATGTAAAGCTGCTGCTCCAGTACCATGTCTAACCCTCTGAAACTATAAACAAGCCTACAATTAAATGTCTTTTTAAATAATTTGTCTTGATCATGGCATCTCTTCACAGCAATAGAACAGTAACTAAGACAGAAGTTGGTACCTGGAGTGGGGTTTTGTTGTGACAGGCCTGAGCATGCTGTTGTTTGAAGGAATACGGAAGACTTTGGGACTTTGGAGTAGAAAAGTCATTGAAAGCTTTAAGTGGGACTTAATGGGCCATCCTATTACCGCTGTGGAAGACAGTAGTGCTGATAATGACTTGGAATATGTAGGCTCAGCGCAAGGATTCAGAGGGGAACAGTATTACTGTTAGCAGGTGGGCTCTAGACCATTCTTGGAATATTTGGACAAATATACTCTAGCTGCATGTTGCCCCTGTCTTAAGTATCTCTATAGAGCTAAATTAAAGCAACTTTGACTAAGGATTTTTGGTGGAGGAGAAAAGGAGCAACCAGGACAATTAGATGTAGTAAATGTACAGCTTGAGGAGAAAAGTAACAACAGGAAATGTAATGTTGGAGCCAAATCCTATGCTGGGGGGCGATGGGGGGGGGGAGTTTAAAGAAAGGCCTGATTCAAACAGGAATAAAAGCAATGGTGCCCTTAGGGCAAGAGGCCACCCCAAAGCATCCAATTTTGAAAAGGAAAACTTAAGCAACAAAGGAAGCCATCAACAACACAAAGTTTATGCAAATATGATTCAAGGAGTAGGCCAGGGTTCCAGCCCCAGCAAGCAGAAGAAATTGTCAGCTTTCACTGGTTATGAGGTTCTGGCTGTAGAGATAAGGATACAAGCATTGGGTAATGGAATCTTCCTCTAAGGTTACAGAAAGCTGCCAAGACCAGAAGTGTGTGGCTGGGGAGTGGACACTAAGAGAGGCCATTGCATGAAACTGTGAAGGTGAAGTCAGGTTTACATTGGAGACCTCAAGATGTTGGAGATCCCAGTACCATGGGATACCTGCCAAGGAGAGCTGCTAATGGGGTGTGTTGCAGTCAGCAAAGCAGAATTCGGAGTTTTCCCTGCTGGTTTACAGACTTGCTTTGGTCCAGTAGTTCCTTACAGCGCTCCCTTTTCTCTTTTTTGGAATGGTAATGCATTCTGTGCCATTATATACTGGAAGTATATGATCTACTTCTTGCTTTGCTTTTACATAGGGTTACAGTTAAGATACTGCCTTGTGTCAGAGGATACTCTGGACTTTGAAACTAAATAGCAAGAAGCTGAAAGCAACCCAGATGTCCCTCAACAGAGTTATGGATACAGAAAATGTGGTACATTTACACAATGGATACTCAGCTATTAAAAACAATGACTTAATGAAACTCAAAGGCAAATGGATGGAACTTGAAAATATCATCCTGAGTGAGGTAACCCAGTCACAAAAGAACACACATGGTCTGCACTCACTGATAAGTGGATATTAGCACAAAGGTTTGAAATATCCAAGATACAATTCACAGACCATATGAAGCTCAAGAAGAAGGAAGACCAAAGTGTGAATGCTTCAGTGCTTCTTAGAAGGGGGAACAAACTACTTGCAGGAATAAATATAGAGATAAAGTGTGG
Organism: Mastomys natalensis; assembly: GCA_021653895.1. Classification (NCBI taxonomy): domain Eukaryota; kingdom Metazoa; phylum Chordata; class Mammalia; order Rodentia; family Muridae; genus Mastomys; species Mastomys natalensis. The sequence continues at coordinate 398,453 of JAJTUV010001383.1, read as the reverse complement.
AGCAGAGACTGAAGGAAAGGTCATCCAGAGACTGCCCCATCTGGAGATCCATATACAGTTGACAAACCTGGACACTATTGTGGATGCTGGGAAGTGCTTGCTGACTGGAGCCTGATATGGCTGTCTTCTGAGAGGCTCTGCCAGAGTCTGACAAATACAGAGGCATATGTTCACAGTCAACCATTAGACTGAGTGGAGGTCCCCATGGAGGGGTTGAAGAAGGGACCGAAGGAGCTGAAGGGTTTGCAGCCCCATGGAGGGAGCAACAGTGTCAACCAGCCAGACCCCCAACCCCCAAACTCCTGGGGACTGAACCCATGGCTCCAGTGCATATGTGGCAGAGGATAGCCTGGTTGAACATAAATGGGAGGAGCGGCCTTTGGACCTGAAGGAGTTTGATGCCCCATTGTAGGGGACTGCCAGGGCAGTAAGGCGGGAGTGGGTGGGTGGGTGATGGAGGGAAGGGGGAGGGGATGAGGGTTCTGGAGGGAGACCTGGAAAGGAGATAACATTTGAAATGTAAATAAAATATCCAATAAAAGAAAAAAAAAAAAAAGACTGAAAGAGTATGGGAACTTCTGAAATTGGAGGGATGCTGTTTGCATTATCATATGGCTACAAATCTATGGGCACCAGAGTGGCTTGAATGAAAATGACCACCTTGGTACTCAGTGGAACTCTTCGGGAAGGTTAGGAAGTGGCCCTGTTGGAGGTTCCAGAAGCCCATGCCAGACCCAGTTTCAGTCAGTCTCTCTCTGTCTCCCCTCTCTCTCCTTCTCCCTCTCCTTCTCCCCTTCCCCCCTCTCCCCTGCCTCTCTACCCTCCCTCTCCTGCCTGCTGATCAGAATATAAGGCTCCAGCACCGTGCCTATTTTCCACCATGATGGTTGTAGGACTGACCATCTAAAACTGTAAGGAAAGTACTGTCCTCTATAAGTTGCCTTGGTCATCATGTCTTTTGACAGCAATAGAACAGTATCTAGGACAAAGGGTTATAGTTTAATAGTAATGTATTGTGTAGTTGAGTGTTGACAAATAGTCAATTACTCTCTTTGCTTTTATGTCAATTTATTACACACTACAGTTATCTAGGAAGAGGAATCTGGATTGAGAAAATATCTCTTACTGCCTGCACACAAATCGTGGGCCTTTCTCTAGTAATGGCTGATGCGGAAAGTTCCAGCCAAGAGGAGAAGGCCGGTAGGCTACATTCTTCACTGGCCTCTGCTTCAGTTCCAGCCTCTAGGTTCTTGAGGTCTGTCCCCAAGAAGTTAAATGATCTCTCCGCTAATATAACGATAGTGGAAAGCATTAAGTTTTCTCTCCCCATTTGGCCAAAATTAGCAATTTCTGTTTTCCAATTTTTTGAGGAAAGTAAGGGAGTGGATTATGACCTAAGTGGCTGGTAACATAGTCACTGGGTTCAAGAGAGATAGATGGTTAAGATGGATAGATGACTTGTAATAGGAACAACTCCTTTGGGGTACGCCTAATCACTGATGAAACCTAGTTGATAACCCTAAATGTTTTAACGGTGAAATGGAAAAAAAAAAAAAATCTCCATAGAGCTGCATGTTCAGGCGCTAGCTCATTGATTGGGACAGGATGGAGCAGCATGCTCTCATCTGTTTGTTGTACTTTAGAGTTGTGGATTTTCTTCTGATATGTCTTGGCAGCAATGACTTGTAGGAGTTAACTCCATAAGTATTTGGAACCGGAACAATGAAATAATTACTGATTTGAAAGCAAGCCATCTGGAATTTTTTCAGAGTGTGAGTTAATTAGGGAGACTGTATTTTTCACTCTAATGTATCCCTTGTTTGTATTTTGTTCTTTCATCCCTCACTTCGACTCCACCCTCCTCCTGACAGGCTCTATTCCCAGTTCTCCAGATCTCATGTGAAGTGTTCTTTTTCGCCTTCATCATCATCATTTACTATCTGGTGAGCTATTGTCCTTAGCAACAAGAGCCCAACAACCCTGGGGCTCCGGAATCACAGAGAAAATGAATAATCCTCTTTGATGAGGGGGTGACTAGCCTTCTTGCTCTCCCTTGCTCTACAATGCCCACAGAATTATCCACATATCAGTTAATGTTTGTTCATCTGCCTCCAGGGCCTCTCTGGAAAGGCCACTCTGGACAAAGTGTTACATTTGTTTTTGTAAATTGCCTCATTAGAATATTATACATCCCCATAGAGAAATGCTTTTGATATATACATCCCCTTATGATTTTAGCCCTAAGATTACATATTTGGCTGATCCTGGTTCATTAAAACCCTCTCAGATTTTCACACCTGGGAAATTTGGAAAGAGCAGAGAAGAGTCATCCAAAATCAACACCATGCTTGAATTCCTCTTTTAAAGAAAATGCAAACTAAAAGCCACTTTCAATAAGTTAAAAAAAGAATAATTGTGGTTGAAATAACTTCTTTCTATAACCTTCATCTTTCATGTGAAAAGATAACATTATATCCTTAAATAGCAGGTATATTAAAAACAGAAACATCCAAAGCTTGTGAAAGGAAGTTTATTTTTTAAAGCAAATTTGAAGATAGCAATACTGTTATCAGCGCCTGGCTTTCCTACTACCAGCCGCCTCTGTCGAAACAAACCAGGAGGGAGAAGCAATGGCTAGAGGAGATACTTTTGTTCCAGCCCTAATTTGAGAAAAGTAATAGAGACCATATGGCCCATGGAAAAGGAATTCCCATTTTAAAATGGAGAGGTGGTTCAAGGAATCTTTATGCTAGAATAGACGGGGAAGTCCTGCTTGATGCTCTCTGCTCTCCAGTGGGAGTTCCGTGAAGGGCAGGGATAGTCTGATTCTTCTCAGTTTTCCAGGCCCTTCTGCAGTCTTCATCCCTATTAACATACTAACGGGTAAAGGGAGGCTGTTCCATCTAGTGAGGGCACAAGTATAAAGGTTAGTTTATAAGTGAGTAATGGAGAGCGGTGAGTCTTCTAGGGCTATGGTTACTTCCTAGTTCTCTCTCAACTGAGGGAAACTATTACTTCCTAATATGACCCCTCTCCTTAATAAATTTATTTTCATCTCTTCTGTAATCTTTAGTCTATCCTCTTACAGTAATGCTTGAAAATCTTAGATTTTTCTTTTCCTTTAAAAACAAGATATGACGTATTTAAAAGCTAGTAGACTGGTAAAGGGAAGCAGTTCTTTAAGATAAAAGGCAGAGTATCCATAACATGCTCTGGGCCTGGAGAGATGGCTCAATGGTTAAGAACATGGGATACTCTACCAGAGATCCTGTGTTCAGTATCCAGCACATACATGGCTGCTCACAAGTGTCTGTAACTCTAGTCCCAGAGGATCCAACACCCTCTTCTGACCTCTGAGGGCACTGCATGGATGTTGTGCATGAACATACATGTAGGAAAATCATCCATATACATCTAAAAAACAGTGTGAAGGAAAGTCTCTAAAATGAATGTCGTCTTCCACTGAGCCTTCTGCAAGACTGACTAACTGCTGAGAATTTGAATGATGTGAAGAGGTTGGAATGTTGTAAGTCCAAAGTCAAACTGGGTCATCCTTATCCCACTTCAGAAACCATTTATTTTCCTCCTCAGTACCAGGCTTAACATCTTTGTGGCCATTAGGTAGATCCTTTGGAAAGTAGGGACAGTCCTAGTTTTCAACCAATGGGCTAAGATTGCTGTCAGTAGCATCTGAGGCTCACAGAAGAGTTCCCCCTGCCTTGCTGTAACTTACCTGCCTAGTGCCTCCACCATGGTATCTGAAAGTGCCTTGATATATGATGTTCTTCATTCTGTTACCATAAACAAGCCATCGAACTGTTATCACCTTGGAATATGGTGTTTGGGGTATGAAATCTGCTCCTGGGCCAAGGTCACTCACATCAGGCTCCATAATAGAATATCTCTCAGGGATGTACTTGAGGGGGCAGTTGTGGGGTTTTTGCATCCACAGTAGATTAAAAAAGGAAAAAAGGAAAGTAGGCATTGAGTCAGAAAATGTTCGTTGAGGCTTTATATCTAGAAGAATTAAGTATTAGAGCTGGGAGGTTTGGGGGTAATCACTAAGGTCCCCCAAAGAGTACATGCTAATGTGTCTCTGACCCCAACTTTTCAGTAACAGCAAGGATACTATCCTACGAGCTCAAAACCACCAAGATTATTATCCTATGAGCTTTGAAATGTTCAAAGAACTTTCCAATCTAAAATTCAGCAGAACTCCCTTGTCATCCAGATGAGGCTAGCATCTAGATTAGACATCCGAAGAACACAAGCAAAGAGTGCAAATAACAAACTCTAATAGAAAAGCCAACAGGACACCAAAGGATAGCTACCAGAATGCCATTTATTATTCCCAGAGCTAATCCTGCTCACATGGGTCTCTTGAGAGTCACAATTATCTCCAAAAATGGTTAAGATTGTGGATAAATATAGGTACTGTCATCCAGAAAGAGGTGCACAACTCAAGCACAGCAGCAAGAGTTCACTTCAGTGACTCGTAAGAGTCAGCTCCCCATTCCCAGCAGACACAGTATTTTTCTCCCTCCATTATGCTGATTATTATGAAGATGCAATACTGATATTGCACAGTAGTGTGTTCAAGGGTATGCTTGGAATTTAGTGACTTTGCAAGAATGCAGGGTATATTAGGGGAAACATTCACCAGAGATGCTGAGGAAGAGGAAGACAAGGGGAAATCATGGTAAAGATGAGTTTCTAGTACTGAGGAGGGGTCAGGAGTGGAGGGCAAAAGGCAGGAGTCAAATCAGAAAACAAGTTTTATTTGAAAATGTGTAATGAAATTTAATATTGTGCATGCTGATAAACAGTCTTTAAGATAACATAATTGATAAACTATGAGGGGTGTTCAGCTTAAGTAGTATACAATGGCTCTTGAAGACCGTAAAAGGAAGTCCTGGGCTAAATGTCTCACAAAACACAGTTATATGGTGAAAAGAACAATTCCTAAGATGTTTTCTGTGGGGAGGATGATAGAAATATTAAAGAAGAAGGAAGAGATGAAAGAATTCTGTAGGTCTTAGCTCCACAGTTGAAAGGCTTATCAGTGAGATGTTTCTTGGTTAAATAAATAGTTGTAACTTTGTTATCAAGCAATAGTACAAAATATACATGGTTCTCATTCTGCATATGAATTCTAATAGAACTTCCAAAAAGTTTAAGAGAAAAATAGAATAAATACTAACATTATCAAACTAGGAAAGTTAGAAGAAACAGCAGGAAAATGCAAGAAATAACAGGCCCATAAATAACAAAGGCCAAATGAGAAGCACCCATGTGCTTTAACAAAGGAAATAATTCAATAACAATATTATTTGACAGAAAACATGAATATAACTGAACTACAAAATAAACAGGGAAGTGTTAGAAATATCAACCTGATAATAGTAGGAAATCTTCTAAGAAAAGGAAAATAACCCAGAAAACTTGAACTTCTACATAGCAAAGAGGTTAGCAAATCACGAGTTGGAGAGATCCCTGGTGCTCCTCATCCAGCTCCGTATAACTATTGTAATTATGACATATATTTTGTTCTCTTTTAGAGCTGTTCTGTATCACACATATGCATGCCTGCCACTTTAACCTCACACCTCCCAACGCCTGTCCATCCTCTGTTGCTTTGGTTTCGCCTTGACAAGATTGGACCTAGGGCCTTGTGCAAGCTGGGTTACATCCCTAGCTTGTCTATGATATCTTTAAAACTGACTAGAGAGTACAAACTTCCCAACATTTAAAAATGACAACTAATTTAAGAAGTCAAATGCTTATTATCCTGATTTGATCATTACATACTATATAACAAGTAATGAATTACCACAATACACTACAGAGAAGTACAAATATTATGTATCAATTAAGCATCCATTATGATTAAGTCTTTCTGGTGTTGACAGCAATATAATAAAATGATGGGAGAGAATTAAGGCTGAGTCTCTGTCACTGTCCATCTGTAGCTGTCTACCTAAGAAATAGGAAGTTAATGACTAACTTAATAAACATCGTCTGTGCTAGGGTTCAGATAATAGTAGTCCTTTGAGAACTGCCTTGGAGGAAGCCCATCAGTTACAATCCTGTTTCTAATGGAAATTTCTACTGGTTTTCACAGTAGGAAAAACAAAGTAAGATAAACCATGAATTAACTTTATGAAAACAGTTTATGAGTTAGTGGGTGTCTGGGAAGATTCATATATGATCACATGTAAAAGGGATATGATTTTACCTTTGTGATAGACATAGCTCTTGATAACTACAATTGCTTTCTTTTCATTATCACCATCCCATTTAAACCACCCTGAAGAGCTCTCTCAAGTGGCCAAATCTTTCTGGTACTCATAGCAATGTGAACAAGTAAGAGTCACCACTTCGCAGTCAAGTCTGCAGGTATCTCCTGCTCTGATAACTATTGTAGGGATTTGCTGAAGGATGTGATCTGAGTTTTCCTTAATATTTATAAACCAAAACGAGGCTAGCTGATCTCTCTAAAGCAGAAAAGAAAGCTAACCCGGAGTCTCTGTCACATGCCAACTCACTTAATCATTGCAGTTAACTATGGAGAACACATTTAAGTGTACATTGTGTGCACAGTGTACATGAGGAAACATACTCTGGCATGGTTACACAATCCTTCTTCTCCTGCATCAAGTAAGCAGTGACATAAATCTCTTAAAAAGGAAGAAAGTTTATTCATTCACAATTATACTCACAAATACAGTTATGAGCTCATACAATACGAGAAATTTTGTTCCACTTTTACAAGGTACACATCCAATGAAAGCAGCTCCCAAATCAAGAAATAGCCTTGCCAACATCCCTGTGGCTACCCCCGCAGCATCCTTTTACTTTGCTGATGCCCAGCGCTTCTTCCACAGAGGAGTTGGGTTGCATTTGTCTTTGACTGTTGCTGTCGACTTCATACAAATGGAGTCATTGAGCACACTTCATGTCTGGCCTCTTTCTCTTGGTGTTGTACTTAGATTACTACTATTGATATATTGTAGTAGTGGTTGATTACAACTACCACTACAGGTGATTGAGCGTGTTCATTCTCATACTGTATATCTCAGTGGGTTAATATACCACAATTTGAATATCATTCTATTAATGAACATCTAAATAGTTTTCAGTCTTTAACTATGATGAATGGTAGCACCGTGAGCATTGTTGTATATGCATGTTTCTAAATGCACAAATGTACGTTTCTGTGGGATACTTATGAGTATAATCCTGATATCAAGAAACCTTGAATCCTTGATATTAGTTTTTATTTATTTTTCCAAAGTGGCTCAAGGGCTGTATAGGGAATTCTCATGCCCCATATGCATGTGAAGAAAAGCAGGTTTTAAATCGGATTTCTGATGCTGATTAATATCGAGTGCTCTTTCCTTTTCACTTAAATTTTATGTAAAATTAAGAACTTGAAAATGATTTTCTTTTACAAATTCCATGATTCTTTCTAAGATTTTAATTCTTTGTTCACTACACAAGTTTCCTCTTTCACACAGGAAAATATATCTATGCTGAACAGAATGTAGCAGGGTTAGCAGTGCGTCAGAAGCCTCATGCAATATTCCTCTTCACTCAACCCAGCCTCTTCCAGTTTTTCTGCATGGGTAAAAAGAACAGCCGTGTAATTCTTCCAGGAATCTCCCAGAAGTTCCTGAAAGAGAGAGAAGTTAAATGACTATTTGCCTTGGCCTCTATTCCTCAGAAATGAGCAAAGCCGTTACTAAGTCCAATGTCTTTAGCCAACAGATCCATGTGTCATGATGTTTCTGAAAGCTGATATCTGAAATGGGAAGCGACTCTGAGCTCAAGCGTTGTTAGCACATCTTCCTTGAGGAAGATGGATGGGGTTTCTGAACAACAGCAACAAAAAGGCTTTGGTTCTCGGTTTTACTTTGCTGTTATAATTGATATGCAAATGCTTAATGCAGCAGTGCATCTGGCTACAGTGAATGTGGTATGGCCAGCACCCCGTGATCGCTTATTCGTACTCCACAACCAGAGACCTGTTAGAACCCTTAATTCCTTTAATTGGTGGTACCGTGAGCAAGGTAATTGCTACAGAATCTTTTTATTTTTTTTTTATTTTTGGATGTTATATTATCACCACTAAAATATCTACTAAGGGATTAAAATGACATAATCTGGCTATGCTTTATTGATTAACCAGATGACAAGTAACGGAAAAGCTAAGATCAAAATCTATTTGGTTAGTTGGAACAGCTACACAAGATTACTGTAATCCTCATGTTCCTCTTGCCATATGCCTGGAGTCAAAGGCAATTTATCAAATGGCTTCTTCTAATGTGCTCGAAAAATACTGAAGACAGTTGTCCCTTTGTTTAGTGATATGTGCAAGTTGGTTGTGCAATAAATTCTTGCTTGATGAGTGGAAATTAGCTGATAGAAAGCAGAAGCCATGACATGTGGCATATTGCTCATGCAATGCAAAAGGCATCTAGGAGTAACCATTTAACTCTTGGACGTTTCCAAACTTACAAGAAATCATGACCAAGTGACAGTAAAGTGGCATTCTTTCTTCTATATGTGCCTATGGATGAAATACTTACAGAAGTATTACCGGTTCATAACACTGTTTTTAAAATACAAAATGTCTATGAATGATTATACAAGAGTAAGTAAGGACTTCTAGCAATCCATGAATGAATATAGCAAGAGTAAGTAAGGACTTCTAGCAATCCATGAATGAATATAGCAAGAGTTAGCAAGGACTTCTAGCAATCAGAAGCAAGCAAGCAAACAAACAAGCAAAAAATGAAGAACTGTTGTCAGATATTAAGCTTTTTAGGTGGACAATCTCTTTTCATCTCCCATCTCCCCCTCTCTCATTTCAGTCTGATTTGGTTTGGTTTGAGTCCTTTGAGACAGATTCTTACCATGTTCCCCAAGCTGACCTCAAACATATCAACCCTGCTTTTGCCTCCCTAGTGGTGGGTTAGAGGTGGGCATCTGCCATGCTTGACCATGCCTAACTTTTTGATGCTCAACATGAATCTTTGCCATAGCACTATTACTCTTTTCATTGTGGCATTGAAAATTGACACATGAAAATGTTGAACCATATTGTGGTCATGTTTTTATTAAAATAGTCTGGGAAGCTATGTCTTTAAATATATACATATACATATACATACACATACATACATACATACATATACACACACACACATATTATGTATATATATGTGTACATACACCACACACACAATATATAGTTGTTATTTATTGTGTAAGGAGAAGAAAAGAGTTGGAGGGAAGGAGTAAGGGAGGAGAAGAAAGAAAAGCATCTGGACAAGTGTGTCTAATATGAAAATGCTCACGAGAACTCTGAGAATGGATTTTAAGTCAGAGATAGCAATGGACATGAGCCAACTTTCTAAGATCAGTATATCAGAAAACATTATCTTAAAGGTAAATACCTGAATTAACTTCACAGGAAATTCACAAAATGGTGCCCCATTTCTCACATTCTCGTGTGCTTTTAAATCCAAGTCCATTAGAAAACTTGTGCTGGTTTATTAAAGGTCATAACTCTATAAGTCTAAATATTCTATGATGTCAACAACTCACTGTAGATGATGGTGGCATGTCAAAATAAAGGACATTTGTGGGACTCTGTTGTGCTTGCAGTGGATTGTACATGTCTCTGGTAGAGAAAAGGTGCAGGTTGCAATGTGAATAAATGGTGAGATTATATTTGAACTCTGTCCTTCCTCTAATTCAATGCCCAGTTCTAATCCCCCCGTTCCTTACTTAGAATGTGACCTTATTTGGAAAGAGTGTCATAAAGATGTGATTAACTTAAAATCATTAGGTTTATTTCTGATCTAAATGTATTAATGTCCATGTAAAACAGAAAAATTTGAACAGAGACGCAAATATAAGGAGATGGTGCCTTTAGTTGACTGAAATTAGTCATTTGTAACTAGGAGAGGCCCAGGACACATTGTTTGCCCCCAGCTCTCAGAAGAAACCAACCTTGCCAATTCTGTGATTCCAGACTTCTGACCTCAAGAACCAAGAGACAATAAATATCTATTATTTGCTACAAAGGAATTAACATGGCCCTGCAAGATGGCCTAGGAGATAAATGTGCCTACAGTTTGAGCCTATATGTCTGAGTAACAAAAAAAGACTCCTTAGGAGAAACCATGTTCTTATCAAGAGAACCTAATGTCCCAGCTCTATCAGGCCAAGGGACTACCTCTTGGAAGGCAGGCTCACCTAAGCCATGCTAAAAAGATAGGTGCAATAATTTTCCCTTTAATGAGACACTGTGTCTTTCCTTCCCAGAATCACCCAGAGTCTTTCTATCTCTTTGCAAAGTATGCGCTCCCTAACACTTTGACTTTCATTTTGGGCTCTCTTACTCTTTCTTTAAAGGATCCCTCCCTACCAATTGACTGCTTTCCCAGCACCTGTCTGATTTCCACACTTGCATAAAGAGCAAAGGGTATGGCTTCTTCCTTCTCTCCTTCCTTGCTCTCCTCAAGCAACTTCTGAGATTTTCAGCTTGCCTGCTTTGATTATGTTTTTTAACCAATAAAATTGTCCTTGAGTTTTCATTTGAACCCATTCTTAAATTATTTTTCTGAGACTAAGAACCCCACAAAGGTACCTGGATTTCCTCTCTATCAGGCAACCATGAAGGAGTCCCCCAAATGCCAGTATCATGATGACCTAAATTAGGTCCTTAGAACCCACATGAAAGCCAATCCTAGTTGTTCTCTGACTTCCATACTCATGCTGTGGATGCACACGTGTGTGTATGCACACCACACACACACGCACACACACACACACACACACAATGATGATAGATAATGAAGTTTAAAAAAGAAATAACAATTGAAGAGTAGGGATCGTATGATACTGGGGTTTTTATCTCCATGAAGGTCCAGATTCTGATCTTTGATCACACTCATATCTGAGAGTTTCTCACTTTAGAGACTCAGCCTGCCACTCCTGGGCCACACTAATTGTCATACTAAAATATTTATGTACAGGTTGGTAAAGAACTGGTGCTCTTAGCCTTTGAGCACCACCAAACCCACCATCCCGATGGCTCTCGTTTGACCATACTTGCCATTAGCTATTTCTGAGTAATCGTCAAAACCAAAGTCCATGCTAAAATACTGCTTTGTACAATATCGATTTAGCGGAATGCTTTTCTTACTAAGTTAATATTTTAAAAAGTAAGTAGTGCAACTCTCTTAGTTCCTGATTTTCTGTAACAACATGTTTCTTTGATTTTATTTTTCCCCCTTCAGGTGGTTCTTATACTCCAAAGCTATCTCATTCTGGATAAATGAATAGGAGCACTAAGTGTCCTGCCACTTATAGCCCCATGTGTTCAGCCGCTGGGAAGTTTTTACAGACTGATAATTTTTTACGGAAGGATACTTACCTCTTAAACTGTGAGAGAAATTGTTCTTTTGAATTGCTGCCCAAACCAGAAAGGAATGGCCGATTTACTTTATAATCTTTAGATTGGCCAGGAAATAGTTGAATGTTTGAACATAGTGTCACTTGGTGATAGTCACCATGTCAGAGGCCACACATGTTCTCTTTGGGCCAGAGATTGAACAATGACAGTTGATCGATGTCTCAAAAGAAACTGAAGAGCAAAATAAGTAAAAGTAATTTATCTGGTGATAATAATTTAAATATAGTACTAAGCTGACTGGAAATGCTACAACCACGGATTGTCTGGTTTCACAGTGCTAGTGGGTAGGAGGCTGTCTTATCCTTTTGGGACAGCGAGTTAGGATATAAACTTTGTTTTCTGGGAACTCTTCATTTTCTCAGGACCTCACCAGCCCTGCCCCATTTGTTTGTGGTTGATGAAATCATAGCATCTGGACCTTTTAGGGGGAAACTTTAGAAAAAAGCCAACAATTACATCAGCTGAGAAAAAAGTTATCAAGGAACAGGAGAATAATAAGAATCATACGTGTGTGTGTGTGTGTGTGTGTGTCTGTGTGTGTGTATGTGTGTGTGTCTGTGCGTGTGTGTGTGTGTGTCTGTGTGTTGGTCTGTGTGTGTGTTAGTGTGTATGTGTTATGTGTTTGTGTATGTGTGTGTATGTGTGTGTGTATGTGTGTGTTTATGTGTGTGTGTCTGTGTGTCTGTGTGTCTGTGTGTGTCTGTGTGTGTGTAATGTGTGTGTGTGTGTGTATGTGTGTGTGTATGTGTGTGTGTGTATGTGTGTATGTGTGTGTGTATGTGTGTGTGTTGTGTGTGTATGTGTGTGTGTGTGTATGTGTGTATGTGTGTGTGTGTATGTGTGTGTGTCTGTATGTGTGTCTGTGTGTGTGTCTGTGCGTGTGTCTGTGTCTGTGTGTGTGTCTGTGTGTGTGTGTGTGTATGTGTGTGTGTATGTGTGTGTGTATGTGTGTGTGTGTATGTGTGTGTGTATGGTATTCCCTTACTCTCATTCCACTTAAAATACAGTTTTTCTTTCCAGAGAGTTAAAACTTAGTGATAACATCTCAAGTCAGATTCAGAAAATAATCAACATTAGAAAGCATCTAATTGCCTAAATTGCCTCATTTTAAAGATGAGAGTTTTAAGGCCTTGTGGCTTAATCAAGTGGCTCAGCTGGAAGTCACATGGCTGATTACCCACAGGCCTGGGCCTTTAAGGAAGGTTCCCTGACTTCCAGAGCCTTGACTAATAGTAATATAAAATGATAGTCCCCACAAGTAACACTTATGGTGTGCCAGTGTCTCAAAGGATTTACTATTGCTGGGCTCATGTCAAAATCCAAAAAGAAATTTGAGTTAAATACATACTTTCAACACCTACTGCTTTCTTTTCTTTTTTTTCTTTTTTTACTTAGCATTGTTTATTGCAACTTATTCATAATAGCTAAATTATGAAACCAAAATAGACATCTAGCAATAGAGCGATGATGGGTAGTGAAAATGTGATATATACACATAATGAAATTTCTTCAGCCATAGAAAAGAACTAATTCATATCCTTTTCAGGAAAATGGATGCAACTGAAGATAATCATATTAAGTGAATTAAATCCATATTAGAAAGACCAATACACATGCTTTCATTTGCAGCTTCTGGATTTTATGTTGATAAAATTATGTATATTAATATGACATGAAATTAAACTTTTGAGAATGAATAAAAGAGGACTAGTGGGAAGAGGGGCTAAAGAATGGAGGAGAAGGGTTTGGAGGTAAATATGCTTAACACACAGTATATACATGGTTTCTCATTGTGACCATCCCTCCTTTTGCAAACATGACTGTCTGTCCTATCTCAAAACAAACCATGATATCTTAAGGTCAGACTTATCCTAGTACTTAGTAAAAGTAGGATTAGGCACTTACTTGGTACTTATTGTGCATTTGGAGTGAAACCCCCAAAATTTAAACCTTGTGTCTTCTTCTTTCCTTCACTCAAACTTCTTCATTTCCATACTGTAGGATCAGTGTAGGAAATGGAAACCACTCCAGATATTGTTAAACAAGCAAGGATTTAACACTAGAAATTCAATGCTTACCAAGTGGTCAAACAAGCTAAAACTTTGTTCTCTAGGTTAGAATCCCATGAAACACCACCCAGGAAACCACTGGAATGATCAGTTCAACATCCTGCTAACTTCTTAGTTCTTAGGACTGGAAGCTACCAGTGAAGCTGACACTCAGGACATGGAGAGAGCTTCAGCTTCCGAAGACACTTCGTACACTGTGTCCTTGTTTTCCACCAGAAACGAGAAACAGTCAAAGGAAAGAAAAAAAAATGGTCTTTGTCTCACTTTTTTTTATCATTATTATTTTGGGGGGCTGGTTGTAAGAATCTGACATGGCCAAGACAAAGAAACAGGCTGCTTGGCAGGAATATAACATTGGCCAAGGACAAGGAAGTGGGCTTCAGGCTGGAATCTGACATTAGGCTAGAACAAAGAAGTAATTTCAGGCAGGAATCTAAATTTTAGGCTAGAACAAGAAAGCAGTCTTCAGACATGAAAATGACTTTGGGTTAGGACAGGAAATTTGGCTCAGATATTCTGGTCATCATTATAAGTCCTTAGAAACAGTGATCAAGGGAGTGTTCATGGAATTTTGTTTATTGCCTTGCTTGTTCTTTGACTATTTGTGTCTATTGTCTTGCTTGTTCCTTGACTATTTGCATCTATTGTATTGCTAGTTCCTCAACCTAGAACTGACCTTAATACTTGCATGTAATTAAAATGGTATTAAAAGCAAAAAGGAGGAGGGGAGATAGGATAAGGATAGAATTGGGAAGGGACGGGGGAAAGGGGATGGCATCTGAAATGTAAATAAATAAAATATCCACCTACAGCTTTCTAATGATGTTCAGAGAAGTTACTTGCCCAAGGTCACCGTGTAAACAAGTAGGTAATAAGGAGTCTGAACACAGGTGTGTATTACAGACACCATGTTCTTCGCCTCTGTAATAAGCCATGCCTCGCTGTGTTTCACTTGAATGAGTGAGTATCTCGGGGCAGAAGAGTAGCAGTTATGACAGGGCCACTTTGCCATTTTCAGTGGCTCTCCTCTAAGGTGAGTGAAGTGCTAAGAATGCCAGATTTACTAACACTAGTGTGTAGAAGTCTCTAATATCAATAAAATCAGCATTCTTTGTGACTCTGAATCAAAACCAAGTAAGGCTAGTAACATTAGGCTTGTCTTTGAGTAAATTCCAACTGCTAAATAGGCCCATGAGGTTTGTCTAGTACACTCATATCCATCACTGGTCTTTCTGAGCCTATTGTATTCTGAGCAACCACCTACAACATCAACAGCTGAGTTGCTTGCTCATTCACAGTAATTATACTATCTAGGATAGATTGTACAAAAGAATATTGATTCTATTCAGTTCGTAGTTTCAGTTCCTAGACTGACTTTGTCTCCCTTATGCTGGTTCTTTATTGGAGGAGTCTGTATTATGTCTTCTCTGATATATTTATGGACTTTCTTTTTAGCATTCAAATAATATTCCTACCAACACTCACATGAGGCAATTCTTTCCTTTCTCATTTTGGAGGATATAACTCACATCTCTAAGTTATTATGGACCTAATATAAATAAAGAAGAATATCATTTGGAGGAATGTTTCAATTGTTACAGCTGGCACCCTGTGACTCCTCTGCAGAGTATTAAAGCACAAACCAGGAGACAAAAGAAAAAACACGGGAAAAGATGAGGCCAATCCTTCCATGCCAGGATTCTCCCTTATCCGGAAAGGAAAGGACAGTTACTCCATTCTCCTTCTTTATCAGTCAAGAAGGAAAAGAAACCCAGGGTAAGCCTGGAACTCATGGACTTTAACCCCTTAGACATCTGCTCTTGGTCCTGCCAAATATGAAGCTATCTGGCAGCTGCTCCTGATCTGGGAGCATACATCTGGCTGCCATGAGTAACTGAGACACATTCAGGATGAATGTCATAAACATCAAGCCTGTGCCTCAAAGTCCATCACAGGAAGACAAGAGGTGCTCCAAACAGGTCTGCAATCACTCCTTGCACTCACGGGGCTGTTCTGAGGATTGATAAGCTTTGTCTGTTGATATTCAGGAAAAAAAAAGAGAAATTATTTATTGTATTAAAAAAAAACCAATCAGGATCTGAACTTTGTTTCCATCCATCTCATGTTGGTCTTATTTCATGAGGCAGACAACGACTCAAGGAAGACAGCTATTGGAGAAAGCTATGCAGAGACCATCTCTAAAGACAAAAGACAAGTATGAATTAAATTGCACTGTAGGAAAACAGTGGATTATAATGTTCTGGATGCTGACACTAATGCTGTCATTAATATAGTTCCTTTAATATAGTTCCTTATATTGCAGTGACCTCCTAAATATAAAATTATTCCATCACTACTTCATAACTGTAACTTTGCTACTGTTATGATTCTTAATGTAAATCTGATATGCAAGATATCTGATATGTGATCCCGAGGGGGTTACAACTCACTACTCAACCACTATTTTAGAGGAATTCAGTCAGTTATTCTACAATCAGTCATAGACAGAATTTTTTGACACTAATTTACAGGAGATAAGCCTTCAATCCTTGAGATCCTTGATCTTGAGAAAGTTTGTAAAATGTAACCCCTAGATTATCCACACCAGGATCAGCTGGGCAATTTGTTGCAAAGGCAGACTCATCCATGACTATTGAAATAGCTTCTCAAGAGTGAGACCAGTGTATCTGCATTTCCATGTTTTTATATGGGTTTCTGAAAACAAGGTGAGGTTCAAAACCACCAACTGAAATGCTCACACACCATGCAACATCATGAGAACAAGTTGTTATTATTTATCAACAAAAGCATATCTGTTCACTGATGACTATCCCATGTAGCACTGAGCACTTTCAGGAACAGGAAGCCTAAGTGCAAAGAGCTCATAATGTAGAAGAGGTAAATAAATGTCAGAAATGACAATGTGTTAACTGCTCAAGTGGTGTGATGTATAAGAGGAGCAACACAAGACTTAGCATCGTGGCGAAGGTCACAGGAAAGTTGTGGATGATTCACAGCAAAGAAACATGTCATTTCCCATATTTACCTGCGACATCACTCATATATAGTTCGTTCCATTCATGAACTAAAAGGACTTTAGGCAGAAATAGATGGCATATGTTGTATTTGTTTATACCAGTTTATTTGCTCACTTATCATCAGTTGCTAAGTTGGGGGTTGCATTCATTAGACAGTCCAGCAAAGGGTCTAGATAATGGAAGGGGATTGGCATGTCCACAGCTAGGAGGAATAAAGAGTATGTATTTATACTGCCAGAAATAGTATAGTAAAGGGACCCATGTAGACTATCATGTTCAATTCCTGGAAATCATTTATTGACCTGCTCCATTCTGGCCAAGCTCTTGATTTTCTACACAGGGTTCACCCAAGTTTAACTGCTTGGCCTCATGAGTAGAAGTCACTGAGTTCAGATGATGAATATCCCCCTGTCACTAGTGAAGACAAAAGATTGGCCCAAATGGAAGACACAAGGGTTTGTTTCTCAAGGGTTATTTTTTAAAGTCTAGGGGTAAGCTATGTGTGTGATTACAAGAAAACAGTGGAAAAGTTAGGGCGACTAGAGTAGAAACTTTGTCATGCAACTCCTAAAGTGTCAAGTCATATTGTCAACAGTAAACAAGATGGTTGCAATTATGATTCACTGTGAAAGCTAAGGCCACCATGTAGCTCATCATACTATAAAACTTGTATTTCAAAACATTTCTATTAGAAATTGTCAGGGAACCTGTACCCAAATATCAGGATAATTTTAAGGACAGATTTAATATTCTCTAAGGCTGCTTTATATAAATTCAGTAAATTCACAAACAACTACTTCTCAGAAGCCATCTTGACTTCTATGCTTCTCATAGGCATCATCCTATGAAGAAGGTAGAGAATCACTGGTCTAAAAAAAAAAATTACAAAATAGAACTCCTGGTAGAAAAATCCCCTTTACTGACTATTGCTGTATGGCTAACATCTTATAGTTCACCTTTAGAATCAGTTTCTTCCAAGGCCTTGCCTATGAAGATAATGCCCCCAGGTGGGATGGCGCCAGTATGACTGCATCTTTGTATTACCTGAATCAATTGGACTGAGTTAGATGCTTCCTGTCCAAAGAAAGGCACATCAACTCTCTGGACCAGCAGAGCAAGATGGAGACCCTCTTGTCCAAAGTGATGCACCAAGGCCTTCTTCACTTTCTGTTTTACACATCTTGTGCTCAGCTTGCTGTGTGGATACCCTGGAGTGTCCAATACCTGTATCTGCAGGCTTATCTCTTGTCCTCCTCGACGCATGAAGCCATGGAGGTGACAACTACGGCCCAGGCTGCAATCTTTGGTTACGGAGCCTGGAGCAAAGCTGCTATAGAAGTCAGCACTTCCCAAAAGAATGTTCCCAGCAGAACTTTTTCCACTCTGAGTCCTGCCAAAGACAGCCAAATTGATGATCATCTTGTTGGTGTCTGCCATAGCTGTAGGTAAACATGCACCACAAGGAGAGTTAGTTATCTATACTTACCAAACACAAAGCCTCTGACCTGGCCTGGGATATTTGAATACAGTTGTTCCTCAGTGTGTATGGAGGATTGACCTACTGCCCCAGAATTTACCGAAAACTGTTCATACTCAAACTACTTATATAAAATGGGGTAATATTTATATAACTTAGGCACAGCACCCTTTATAATACTCTAAACCAGTGGTTCTCAACTTTCCTAATGCTGTAATAACCCATTGTGAGGACTCTCAACTATAAAATTATTTTGTTGCTGCTTCATAACTATCATTTTGCTACTGTTATAAAATTTAATGTAAGTAACTGATATAGAAGATATCTCATATTTGACCCTCGTGAAAGGGTCTTAGAACCGCAGAGGGGTCAAGGATGAGAACCACGGCTCTAAATGCTATCTAGACTTTATTTAGTATAATGTAGCAGTATAATTAGTGTAATCTAACAGTAAAATGTAAGCACCATCATACTTTATTGTTTGAGGAACAATGACAAAGATGAAGGAGGTCTGTACATGACCAATGCAGACATGATTTTCTCTGAATATTTTCAGCCTATGATTGGGTAAATCTACTGATGCAGCATCCACGGATGGAGAGAGCTTCCTGTGCTACCTCTAATGAGCTTCCTCCTTCTTCGTAGTGAAGCAGGGCCATGTAATCACTACTGATGTCTCAAGACAGAGAGAGGATTCGGACAGTAGTAACTGATAGTGGGGATGTAGAGGGAAGCCGAATAGAAGTGAGGAAAGTCTGAGGAAGGACTGACTGTAGGAAATGGAGGGAGGAGCCAAATCCCATGAAGACAAGCTCACTTAGTGGGAACATCTTGGTGCCCTGGTATGGTGGAAGAGGTAATTCAAGACTGAGATTACTGAGTTTAGGAACCCATGGAGAGGATATGAAATCCACAGTGTTGAAGACTTGTAGTAGAAACAAAACAGTAGAAGAAACAGCCAGTTCATCTCTCTTCTTTTTCTCTTTTCTTAAAATTTCAATTTATCTATTTTTATATCTATGAGTATTTTGCCTGCATGACTGTATATGTACCACACACATGCTTGGTGCCTATAGGCCAGAAGATGGATGTTGGTTCCTTTGGAACTGGAATTAAGGATGGTGGTGAGCTACCGAGTATGAATGCTGGGAATCATACATTGGCCATCAGGAAGAACAGCCAGTTCTCTTAGCCACTGCATTATTTCTCCAGCATCCCCTAATCTTGAGACAAGAGTCTCACTCTTGTTCAGCTTGTCCTTGAACTCACTATGTAGCTTGGACTGACTTCAAACAATTCATCTGAATTCACCTGCCTTGAATGCAGTGCTTGTAGGTATGAAGCACCATGTCCATCCCATTCAGCTTTGTTTAATTTAATTTTAAATAGGAGACTTAGCGTTAAAAGAGATTTTTAACATAGTCAAAGTTGTCACTTGTGTTTTTGATCTTAGCCATTCTGACAGGTGTAAAACAGAATCTCAAAGTCATTTCAATTTGCAGCTCCCTGATGGCTAAGGATGCTGAACATTTCTTTAAGTGTTTCTCAGTCATTTGCTCTGTTTAGATCTGGACCTCATTTTAAAATTGTTTGTTGAGATCTAGTTTCTTGAGCTTTTTATATATTTTGTATATCCACCCTCTATCAGATGTGGAGTTAGTTGGTAAAGAATGTTCCCCAACCTGTGGGATATTGTTTGTCCTATTGACAGTGTCTTCTGCATTTTAGTTTCATGAGGTGGCCTTTATTAATTATTGATCTTGGTGCCTATACTATTAATGTTTGTTCCAGGAACTTGTCTCCTGTGCCAATGGGTTCAAGAGTATTCCCCACTTTCTCTTCAGTGAATCTGGTGTTGAGGTCTTTGCTCCACTTGGACTTGAATTTTGTGCAGGGTGATAGATATGGATCTATTTACATTCTTCTATATACCAACATCCAGTTAAACCAATGTCATTTGCTGAAGATGCCCCCCCACATTGTATAGTTCTGGTTTCTTTGTCAAAAATTAGGTGAACATAGGTGTGTAGATTTACATCTAGGTCTTCAATTTGATTCCATGGATTAACAAGTCTGTTTTTATGCCAACATCATGTGGTTTATATTACTACAGCTATGAAGTATAATTTAAGGTCAGGAATGGTGATACCTCCATTTGCTCTTTTATTGAATAGGATTGTTTTAGCTATCTCGAGTTTTTTATTTTTCCATATGAAGTTGAGGATTGTTATTTCAAGATCTGTAAAGAAATGTTTTAGAATTTTGGAGGGGAGTGTGTTGAATTTATAGATTGCTTTTGGTGGGATGGCCATTTTTAGTATGTTAATCCCACTGATCCATGGGCATGAACCCAACAAACAATCTGGTATAGCTATTCTAAAATCTAAGAAACTAGATGTTCAAACCAAAATTAATCAAAAGTGATAGAGAAAGATACTTCATATACATCAAAGGGAAAATCTACCAAGGTGATATTTCAATTCTTAACATTTATGCCCCAAAGGCAAGGAAACTCATATTTGTAAAACAAACATCATTAAACCTTAAGTCACACACCTGAATTTCACACACCAATAGTGACAGACTTTTATATCCCACTCTCATCAAGGGATAGGTCATACAGATAAAAACTAAACAAAGAAATAATAGAGCTAACAGATGTTATGAATCAAACTGACCTAACATATCTACAGAACATTTTACCCCCAAACAAAAGAATATGCCTTCTTCTTAGCATCTCATAGAACATTCTCAAAAGACCACATACCCACCCACAAGGCAAGTCTCAACAGATACAAGAAAATTGAAATAACCTTCTGTATCCTATCAGGATATTAACAATAACAGAAATAACAGAAAGTCTACAGATTCATATAAACTGAACAACTTCCTACTGAATGACTATGGGATCAAGCCAGAAATAAAGGAAGAAATTAATGATATTCTAGAATTCAATGAAAATGAATATACAACATACCCAAACTGAGCAGACACAATGAAAGCACTGATAAGAGGAAAGTTCAAAGCACTATTTGTATTCATAAAGAAGTTGGAGAAATCTTGTGTTGGTACCTTAACAGCACACCTGAAAGCTCTAGAACAAAAAGAAGCAAACATGCCCAACAGAAATAGATGACAGGAAATAATCAAACTGAGGGCTGACATCAATAAAATTGAAACAAAGAACAATACAAAGAATCAAGGAAACAAAGAGTTGGTTCTTCGAGAACACCAACAAGATAGAAAAACATTTATCCAAATCTACTTTAAAAAAAGAGAGAGAATATCCAAATTAACAAAATTAGAAATGAAATGGGGGACATAACAACAGAAACCAAGGCAATTCAAAGAATTTTAGGTCGTACTTCCAACATCTGTATTCCACAAAATTGGAAAATCTTAAGGAAATGGACAATTGTCTCAATTGATACCACTTAGCAAAATTAAATCAAGAATAGGTAAACACTTTAAATAGACCTATAATGCCTAAGGAAATAGAAGCAATCATTCAAGGTCTCTCAACCCATTTTTAGTAGGGTTAGTTGAGTGTCTGGAGTCAAACTTCTTGAGTTCTTTGTATATATTGGATATTAGCCCTCTATCAGATGTAGGACTGGCAAAGATCTTTTCCCAAGCTGTTGGTTGCTGTTTTGTCCTATTGACAGTGTCCTTTGCCTTACAGAAGCTTTGCAATTTCATGAGGTTCCATTTGTCTATTGTTGATCTTAGAGCATAAGCCATTGGTATTCTGTTCAGAAAAATTTCCCATGTCCATGTAAATAACCCTATTAAAAATGGGGTACAGAGCTAAACAAAGAATTTTCAACTGAAGCATATTGAATGGCCAAGGAGCATCTAAAGAAATGTTCAGCATCCTTAGTCATCAGGGAAATGCAAATCAAAACAACCCTGAGATTTTACCTCACACCAGTCAGAATGGCTAAGATCAAAAACTCAGGTGACAGTAGATACTGGCGAGGATGTGGAGAAAGAGGAACACTCCTCCATTGTTGGTGGGATTGCAAGCTGGTACAACTATTCTTGAAATCAGTTTGGCAGTTCCTCAGAAAATTAGACATAGTATTACCTGAGGATCCACCTATACCACTCCTGGGCATATACCCAAAAGATGTCCAAACATATAACAAGGACATATGTTCCACTATGTTCATAGCAGCCTTATTTATAATAGTCAAAAGCTGAAAAGAATCCAGATGTCCTTTAACAGAGGAATGGATACAGAAAATATGGTACTTTTACACAATGGAGTATTACTCAGCTATGAAAAACAATGACTTCATGAAATTCTTAGGCAAATGGATGGAACTAGAAAATATCATCCTGAGTGAGGTAACACAATCACAAAAGAACACACATGGTATGCACTCACTGATAAATGGATATTAACCCAAAAGCTCGGAATACCCAAGATACAATTCAAAAACCACATGAAACTCAAGAAGAAAAAAGACCAAAGTGTGGATTCTTCAGTCCTTCTTAGAAT
Source organism: Mastomys natalensis (assembly GCA_021653895.1). Taxonomy (NCBI): domain Eukaryota; kingdom Metazoa; phylum Chordata; class Mammalia; order Rodentia; family Muridae; genus Mastomys; species Mastomys natalensis. Next base: position 375,880 of record JAJTUV010001383.1, on the reverse strand, counting down.
GGGGAACAAAATACTCAATGGAGGAAATAATGAGACAAAGTGTGGAGCAGAGACTGAAGGAAAGGCCATCCAGAGACTGCCCCACCTGGGGATCCATCCCATATACAGACATCAAACCCAGACACTATTGCTGATGTCAAGAAATGCTTGCTGACAGGAGCCTGATATAGCTGTCTTCTGAGAGGTTCTGCCAGAACTGGACAAATACAGAGGTAGATGCTCGCAGCCAACCACTGGAGTGAGCACAGGGTTCCCAATGGAGGCTTTAGAGAAAGAACTGAAGGAGCTGAAGGGATTTGCAACCCTATAGGAAGAACAACTCTATCAACCAACCAGACCTTCCAGAGCTCTCAGGGACTAAACCACCAACCAAAGAGTACACATGGAGGGACCCATGGCTCCAGCTGCATGTGTAGCAGAGGATGGCCTTGTAGGGCATCAATGGGAGGAGCGGCTCTTGGTCCTATGAAGACTCGGTGCTCCAGTGTAGGGGAATGCGAGGGAGAGGAGGTGGGAGTGGGTGCATGGGTGGGTAGGGGAACACCCTCATAGAAACAGGGAGAGGGGATATGGGATGGGGGACTTCAGGGCGGGGGGACTGTGAAAGAGGATAACATTTGAAATGTAAATAAAGAAAATATCTAATAAAAAAATAAAAAAAAAAAACCCAAAAAGCAAAATAAATGTCTCTCAACCAATAAATACTTAGGGACAGATGGTTTTAAGCACAGAATTTTAACAGACTTTCAAAGAAGAGCTAATACCAATACTCCTTAAACTATCCACAAAATAGAAACAGAAGGAACATAGCCAAACTCATTCTATGAGGCCACAGTCACCCTGATACCTAACCCTCACAAAGCTTCAACAAAGAGAACTTCAGACCAATTTCCCCTATGAATATTGATGCAAAAACACTCTGTAAAATACTTGCAAACCAAATCCAAGAACACATCAAAAAGTCATCCACCATGATCAAGTAGGCTTCATCCCAGAAATGCTGGGATGGTTTAACATACAAAAATATGTCAGTGTAATCCACCATATAAACAAACTGAAAGAGAAAAGTCACATAATCATCACATTAGATCCTGAAAAAGCCTTTGACAAAATCCAACATCCTTTCATGTTGAAGGTATTAGAGAAATTAGGGATACAGGGCATACCTAAACATAATCAAAGCAATATACACCCAGCCAATAGCCAACATCAAACTAAGTGGAGAGAAACTTAAAGCAGTTCAATTAATATCAGGGACAAGACAAGCTGCCCAGTCTCCCCCTATCTATTGCATACAGCACTTGAAGTTCTAGCTAGAGCAATGAGACAACTAAAGGAGATCAAGGAGATGCAAATTGGAAGGGAAGAATTCATGGTATCATTATTTGCAGATGATATGACACTAACATAAGTGAGCCCAAAATTTGTACCAGAGAAGTCCCACAGCTGATAAATGCCTTCAGTGAAGTGGCTGGACAAGATTATCTAAAAACGAAACAAAACAAACAAACAAAAATAACAATAGCCCTCCCTTATACAAATGACAAACAGGTTAAGAAAGAAATTAGAGAAACATCACCCTTCACAATAGCCACAAACAATATAAACTATCTTTGGGTAACTGACCAAGCAAGAGAAAGACCTGCATGATAAAAACTTCAAAACTTTGAAGAAGGAGGTTGAAGAAATTATCAGAAGAAAAAAACGCCCTCCCATGCTCACTCGCCATTTTCATTGATTTATAAACAAAGCTACTGGCAAGCTGTCACATGACCTCAGTAACACTTCAATAGGTAATAGCTATTATTTCACTTGTGATTGACAATTCTGTTACATGGTGTTAAGTAACCCAAGTTTCTCTTGTTCTCTAAGGTTTTTTCACTCCAGGGTTTCCAGGTCTTGTTGCAAACACCTTCAAGAAACCACAAGTTGGACAATATATAGGTAGCCACTCAGGCAGCACATTTGACTGCATCACAGCATCAAGTTGCCATGCATTTCTGTTTAGTCCCAATCACATATATAATACATTTTAAATCCACTTACCCCTTTTGATCCTGGAAATGTATTCTTTACAGACTTCCTTGGAGCCGGTACAGTTTATTCTTTGAAATGAACTTTGGTCTCCTGACTGTGTGGTACCAGCCGGGGACTGATACTGCATCGTTTTGTTTAGTTAATCTGTCACCAGACATCCTCTTTATAAGTGATTAGCTGTCTTCTAGTCAGAGCTTACGCATGTTATCTGACAGGACTATTCTTCTAATCAATACTTCCTGAAACCTATATTTCCAGAATTAAATTATGAGTGTGTTTCTAATAAGTAACAAGGTATCCAGAGCAAAAGAATGAAACATTCTTAGTGACAGTTAAAACGTCTCCATTTTAACAGATAAACCCTACATTACTTCATGAAAATGCCAGTGAATATATGAGTATGTATAATAATTTACAGATATGTGACAGTAATAAATTCACAAATTCAAATTGTTCTATGAAAATTCTCTAGGTTATTTCCATATATTTGAAATGTATCATTTTAACCTGTTAAAATCTCCTGTGTGCTTGAGGACATGCAATGTCGTAAGCAAGTACTAATGATGTATTGAAGGTGTGCAATGAGCTGTAAGTTGCCAATAAGTAACTTTTCCTTTAAATTAGTTTTGCTTTGATATTTAAAGTCTCACATTTGTCTTCCTCCTCTTGTTGTCATATGGCCCACACTTCCCCAAACTCATTCGCATCACATGTGAGATACAGAAGCGTCTTTGTAGTTATATTCTAGTTCTTTCTCACAGCTCTCGAGAAGTCCATTAAGTAGTATTTCTGTGAAGGCAATCTGGAGACAGCTGGGACTTCCTCTTCCTGTGTGGGTCTGACAAGGCAGAAGCTAATGGGATCTATGCTTCATGGGCACTGGTTCTCTTGAATGAAGTAGAAAAGAGCCTCCCCCAGGTGGCAGTAGCAGCGTGTTCCTGCAGAAGAAACTTTCAACCGGAATTTAAGTTGCTGCCTCAAAGTATAAACTGACATTCAAACATCTACAGTACCATGCATTCACTGTAGAGTGGATTTTGTTTTTAAAGAATGGGAGCTAGCAGACCTTCATTTCTGTGTTCCTTTATGGAATACAAGGAGCACACACAGACCCTAATTTTTAAACCTCTTACCTTTGAGATGAGAGTTTAGGTCATTTGCTGAATACAAAAGAAAGGAATATACAAGGAAATGTGATGTTTATAAAAGGAAGTGGACCATGCACAAGCATAATTATAAATGTCATTGGATCTGCAGAAGTTTAGACACATTGTCTAATGTTATATTAGATTTGAGACTATTTTATGGATTTATAGGAGGAAAAGTGACAAATATTAAACAAATTATCTAACAATATTAGTTTTTTTTTCTTCTGTTTGCTTTGGTAAATCAGGGTAAAAGGACCATTTGAAAAAGTACCTTTCCACTGACTTTACTAAATATGGTGTGTTATAGGAGTAAGAAGACATTATCCTTAATTAGATGGTTCCAGGTTGTGTGTTAGAAAGCAAAGATTAGCTACTTCAAGTTAAAAAAATAAATAAAGTAGATCCTGAAAAACTGAGATAAAATCACGTAAAGCAGTACCAGCCTGCTGGTGGCTGAACAGGGAGAGTCAAGCAAACAGATTAACACCGGAGGAGAAGAACTTGTGGGCCTGGGATAGGGATTTCAGCATTACAGCCTGGGAAATCTAAACTGGAACATGGAAAGAACTCAGGGACAACTTCAGAGCTGAAAGGGCTAAAGTTAGACTTCTATTCCTTTGCATCTGTGGGAAGAAAAACTACCTGTTTTCGTAGTTTCTTCATGCGATGGCTTCCCATTTTTATTTTAGTTTTGGCTTTTATTTCATTTCACTTGGTAGAAGTTAAAGAAAGGTTTCAGGTCTGCCTGTCTATTAGCTCAGGATAAGAACCACACAAGTTGGAGATGGCAGTAGGACATATAAATGCAAGTACATCAGAAACAGGAGTTCTTGCTGTAAGAATGCTAGTTCCCAGAGCCTGTAGGAATCATTCAGAGGATATTAAACCTTCCATAATCTATGAAATCATATATTTTGAGATGACAACACCCAGCTGCTGATTTCAAACTTATATACATATATATTGTACATGGCAACAGTTCTCAACCTGTGGGTGACAACCCTTAGGAGTCAAGTGACTTTTTCACAAGGATCACCTAAGACCATCAGAAAACACAGATATTTACATATAATTTACAATAGTAGCAAAATTACAGTTATAAAGTAGCAACAAAAGTAATTTTATAGTTTGGGGACACCACAACATGAGAAATTGTATTGAAAGATCCAGTGTTTAGGAAGGTCGAGAGCCACTAGTTATAGTTAATATTTACACACATGCACATATGCATATATCTCTGTGTATATATGCACATATGAACAAGGCTTATAAATTGTCTATATATTCAGTAAAATCCCACATCTTCATCAAATGAATTTTGTTACAAGCAGTTCTTACCAGACAGCAATTTGATTAATGTGTGTGTTTACTTTTTAATAAATCTTCATTCTCATTGGTTCAAACTGGAACCATTTTCTTTGATTATATTTTTTTATAATAAATAAAACACATAGTGTTTAGGTAGGTCAGGTTTTCTACAGTGGCCTATGCTTTGATCTTGACCATACTACACAAATTTGAACTTTCTCTCAGCTGACCGGAAGGTTGAGGCTGATTGTGAATTGGATGACACGGTCCAACTTGGTTTTAGAATAAGGAATCAGATCTCACTTTTATTGAGAAACTGATCAGAAGTTCAAATATACTAGACAAATAATCTTAACTTGAGTATTGTTGGAGCAATGAAGAATGTTCAGGTTTAGACAGGACTGTGGGAATGAAGCCTTCAGTCCAAACCATGTTTCGTATCTTGTAGTTTCTGGCATTCACATCCCGATGCAGAACAACCAGGGTGTTTGGATTTATTCTGTTGTTATTTGTTTGCTTATTTTTATTCTGAACAGTTGTACATCTTTTCAAACTATAAATGTAATGCTTTTAAAAACATTAAATACAGAAAGAAAAATTACTAAACTACAGGGAAGTAGAATTACTTTTGGATATTAATGACTGGGGGACCATGAGATGTTGGCTCCTTTGGGGACATTTCTTGTTTCTAACTGTGCCCTCCTTCCATTTACTCCTCTTCTTTAAGAAGCTCTTTTGCAATGAGAAGCATCCCTGAGGGAAGAACCTTGGTTTTTGAACCGGTGGAGGCAAAAGCAGTTTTTGGCAATCACTTAAGTCACACTTTATAATATTCACACATTTTATAATATTCAAAATTTATAAACTTTATTAATAATCAGACTTACTTACAGCAGAATAATTTAAAGTGTTTGCTATTTTATGTTTGTGGTATACATGTCTGTATGCATTTATGTGCACCAATCTACAAGAAGGCTACAAGTTGATGTTGCTCTCTACATTTTCTTTGAAAGGAAATCTCTGTTATGGAACCTGGGGCTCACCATTTCAGCTAGAATGACTAGCTCACAATGTGCCCTTACCACTGAGATTACAGGCTCACACCACCATGTCTTGCTTTTACGCGTATGTTGGGAACCTAATGAGGTCCTCATGCATACATACCAAGTGCTTTTCCCAGGAAACCATCTCTCCAGTCCCTGCAACATTCTATTCATCTCATATTTGTCCTGTATTATGCTCAGCAGTGTGCTACCCTCTTAAAAGAAATTAGGAAAAATTTCCTTGTGTGGAGCTTTGTGATAATTTAAAATCTATACCACATATTCTCAAAAAGACTTATAAAACTCCCAAGAAGATAGCTGAACTGACAGCATTCTAGAACTGATTCTTAGACAACTTAAAATTCTACCACAGTAATTTGATCCTTCTACATTTCTGTGATTTGTGGTATATACTTATTTTACCCACATTTTAATTTTTTAATGTTTAATTACCTTTATTTATAGAACTAGTTCTCCATTTTTGTTCAGAAGTGGCTAACGTGTTGAAGTTATATTAATGTGTTGAGAGATTATATTTACTTAGCAAAAATGTTTTCTTTGTGTTTAAACACAATTAACTTTTGTACCTTTAATTTTTAAAATGGATCTTTAGGAAAAAAAAACACTAAATTTACAACTTGGTTCCTTTAGTGTTGTGTGTGTGTGTGTGTGTGTGTGTGTGTGTGTGTGTGTGTAAGTTATCTGTACATATAAAAAGAGTTTTTCTTTTTGTTCTTTCCTTAGAACTATTTTGAAGGAACAGGTAAAGCAGAAAATCAAGGAACTATAATAGAAATTGTCCAAAGATATTTTAACATTGACAATAATGTGCTTGACTTCTGTTTGGTACCCCTCTCGTGGGTCTCAATGTTTGTAATCATACAGGCCCCAACACACAAACAATCATAGCAACAATATTAATAATAGTAATAACAAAAATAGACTTTATGGGACAATCACCATGAGGCATGCATGGGCTAAGTGCTTTATAACCATTAAAAAAAAAAAAAAACACTTCAAATAATAAGTGTGTTTTGTAGGCACAATTTTCATTCCAGATGAAGAATCTCTGGAAAAGATTCCTTCCCAAGTCACAGCTTAGCAGTAGAGAGGGATTCAGGACGTACCCCAAAACTATTATAAATGATTCTATTGTTAAAATCCACCCCCTACTGATCTGGTACTAAAGCTCTGTAATCATGGCCTACACAGTTCATCACATCCTGCTTGTCAGCCAAGACTCCACAGAAATTAGTGTGATTTACAACTCAGAGGCAGAGCAGGCCAGGGAGTGGGTGGGAAGTTTTAAGAACGGTTTTCAGGCACTTGCCACATGAGCTGAGCACAAAGAGACAAATGCAAAGGTTGATGCGTTGTGTGGTCTGTGAGAGATGAGGTCAGTATGTAGCAATGAAGTGGTAAATTTTGGAAAGAGACATATGATATTTACATAATTCCTAAAAGGTGAAACGGAATAGGTCTGGATAAGAGCCACTGTCTGTGCCAAGCGTGATTATATGAAATTGAAGTCATTGCTTTACAATAATACTATAAAATTGCTGGGCTAAAAAAGAAACCGTGGCCCATCATATTTGGGGAAACGCATCTGAAACATATTGTTGTTTCAGATGCAGTGGAAGAGTTGAATTTCACCTTCTTGCCAGATGGGGAAGGTATACAGGATATTAGAAAATGGAATAAAGACTGTGTTCATAGAAGCTTGATAGGAAGCTTAACTTGGCCAACTGAACAGTGAGAAACAGATTACACATGTCATGGAGTAACAGCCTCACGACACATGGTGGTCCTTTGTATGATGCTAATTTTATCTTCAGTCCTTGATTATACTACTTCTTTTTAAGGTCTAAGTAGGATATTCTTTAGAGCTATTTCTAAATTCTGTGGTGTACATAAAATTTACATTGTAGTCACAGAATAAAGGATGATGTTTAGAGTTGCTATGTTAAATAAATACATAGATAGATTTATATCCTGGCAGCATAATTAAGTATCATGACCAGTATTCACAGCACACAAGGTGAAAGAATACATCTTTCTTTTTCTTTTTGTTTGTATGCCTTAAGGACAATTAAATAGATCTTACTGCTATTTAAAGTGGATATGTATTTGAAAAGTAAAACAAGATACAAATGTTTGTTACAGCTTATGTAGAAATTGTAGCTATCAAACTCTGGAGTTTCTTCACTCCCAGCATATAGATGAACAATTAATTGATAAATATAATCATAATGTTGAATGGCTTCTGCACTTTGGGTGTGTGATTTATTTTCTAGAACTCAAAATGTGAGGCAGCTTAAATTATACGGTGGGTTTATTTGTAAATATGTATTCCCAATCTTGTGTGAGTTTCATAAAATAAATATTCTTTTTAAAAAAGATTTATTTATTTATTTATTTATTTCATGTACATGAGTACACTGTAGCTGTCTTCAGGCACATCAGAAGAGAGTATAAGATCTCATTATAAATGGCTGTGAGCTACCATGTGACTGCTGGGAGTTGAAATCAGGACCTCTGGAAAAGCAACCAGTGCTCTTAACCACTGAACCAATTTCTCCAGCCCCAAGATAAAAATTCTTGTCAAAACTAAAATGAAACACACTCAGGTTTAAGATCATTTTTATCACTCAGTGGGTAAAGGTATCTGCTGGCAAGGCATGATGAGTTCAATTTAATCCTCAGGATTTATGTTGTGAAAGTTAAGAAATGACTCCTCTGATCTCCTTCCCACAGTGAAATAAAATGTAAAACAGACAAAACAAAACATACCACCAACAACAAATGAACACAACCCCAAAGGCTTCATTGCCTTGTTTATTACCCCCCTTTTTTACCATGTATAAGCAGAATCAGTGATTTAAATAAATAAGTGGATACTTCTATGTGGAGGCATAATAGGAACATAAGTAGAGTCAATAAACAAAATTATGTGAACACTCCCATGATCACTGTTTCTAGGGGCTTATCATATACTTATATACTTATACTTATACCAAGGTCATTTCCACGTCTGAAGCCTACTTCCTTGTTCTAGCCTAAGATTTAGATTCCTGCCTCAAATTACTTTCTTTGTTCTAGCCTAATGTCAGAATCCTACATAAAGCCTACTTCCTTGTCCTTGGCCCCTGTTAGATTCTTGCTGAGCAGCCCCAAAGGCTCTCCACATCTCCCCGTTTTTTATTTCATTAAAAGACTGAGCCTGTCTTAGGTCATTCTGACAAGAATGCATTCCTTACCCATTGTGGAATATGCATTATCAAAAGCAATGCACTTCTGTCTTAGGTTGGTAAGGCTCTGTGCAGAATTTTACCTGTCCTTGGCTTGCCAGGTGTTAATTTAATAACTCTGTCTAGCGGTCCATTTTCAGGTTCAAGCCATGTACTTTGGCTGCCAACATGTTGATGTTGTTAAAGACAACCTCTAACATGATGGGCAGGAATAAAAGTATTCCCAGGACAAAAAGGGCTAGCATGATCAAGCTATATATGCTATTCTTGAAGCTTGACCAAAATAGAAATACTGACCTCAGGCCATGAGTAATTTTATCAACAGTATCTACTGAATCAACACTCAGCAGAGCAGCATTCTTGAAATTCTAAGCTCACCATGTAAAGTTAAAACATCCAGACAGGTGTTAGAATTATGCCAAATACACTGCAAGGGTGTTTTCCTAATTATAGTGACTACCACTGTAAATTTTAGAACTAACATGAATTCAGTGGTATTTGGCATGAACCTCCTTTTGATAATTTTAATAGGATAAAGAACATCAATCCATTCTTCCAAATGCTTATCTAAATCCTCTTGTATATTCAACACATTAGTAACAGTTTTTGCTAAATGATTAACAAAAGTAACTCTCTTAAGATCATGGGAGTGTTCACAGAACTTTGTTTATTGCTTTGCATGTTCTTTGACTATTTGTGTTTATTTACTTGCTTGTTCCTTGACTATTTGCTTCTATTATATTGCTACTCCCTCAACCTAGAGCTGACCTGAATACTTGCATATAATTCAAATGGTATAAAAGCAAAAAGGAAGAGGGGGGATGGGCTAGGGGTTTCTAGTGAGGGGAAATGGGATGAAATCTGAAATGTAAATAAATAAAATATCCAATAAAAATTAAAAAAAGAACATAAGTAGAAAATTGATTAAAGAAAAATATCCAATAAAAAATGAGTTAAATGTAATTTGAAGACATCTGAGATTTTTCTTCATCTTCTTGCATTTTACACTATTACATTATTATATTACTTTTTAATTTTTTAAAAGATTTGAGTACTTTTATTTATGTGTATGATTGTTTTGCCTGCACAAATGTATGTGCACTGTGTTTCTATTGCCCATGAAGGACAGAAGGGAGCACCAGATACTCTGGAACTTGAGTTACTGATGGCGGTGAACCACAACCTGGGTTCTGGGAATGGAATTGGATCCTCTGGAAGAGCAGTAAGGGGCCATCTTTCCTGCCCTGTGCTATATTTTTACAACTCCTATTTTGAGAAAAGGTCTCTTTATGAAGGCCTAGTTGGAGCTTACTATTAGACCAGTCTAGCCTCAAACTTGCGTGATCTTTTTGCCTCTGCCTCCCAAGTACTAGCATAAGAGTTATGTGCCTCTATACCCAGCTTATGTTGCTTTGAATTAGTGGCTGTGAGTGTTTTTACTTGGCATAATATATGTATTTATTTAAAAATAAAGTGCTTGGCACATATATAAGTGTTATGTACTTATTTATTACAAAGCTTTAGTGTTTTGCCAATATGCTAACTTTCAAATTTTGACAACCAAAAAAAAAAAAAAGAAAAAAAGAAAAAAAAAAGGAAAAAAGAAAAATCTCTCATGCTCTGTCAGTGCATGATATTAGAGTTTTATTGTTCTGTGTATTATCAGATCACACCCAGAGAATGTGTGAGTGGCTTCCAATTGACTGAACTCTCTGCAGCCCTACCTTACTTACACTGGGAATGATTCCCAGAGGCCACTTCTGTTCTTCTTAAAAGTATTCCAGTGAAATGCTGTGCCTATTTTCATGACCTCCCCACCCATTCCTATAATGTTCCCAAGCACAGCTCTCTCTTCTTGGTCTCACACCTTGACTCCTGAGTACTGTCTTTGTTCTTTTCTGGTGGGTCAGAGAGTCACCTCCTCTGCTCATGACTCAACTCTCTGACAAGCAGAGGCTATTGCTTCTTTGTCAGAGTGTGGTATCTCTCAGATAAGTCTTAAAAGGGTATGATAACAGTGATACCTCCAATACTTGAGATGATAGGTCACGACAGTTCCTAAAACACTTAAGGAACACTTGGAATTCCATAAGTGGTCCATAGACAAAAAGTAAAGAATTCTTTGTTTCTCGAAAGCTCTGATAGCACACACCCTAGTTTAAAGGGGAGACCAACCCTAGGGTTATAGGCCAGTGCAGCAGCTATGTTCTTGTCAGAGAGACTTCATCTCAGAGTGAATCAGGTGGTAAGCAGATGAAAGAAATGTCCCCTTCATCTCTCCCTTTATTGAGTGCTGACTTGAATGAATTAGCCAAGTGCAGTAAGCTTGGTGCTTTCTACTGACTAGAGAGCCTCGGTCAGCCAAAAGCACCTTCTGGACATCAGACTCATCCAGTCTACGTACCGAAAGGAGGGCAAGCAAGCAGAAGTGGTAAATATGAGTAGGATTGCCCAGAGGAAAGAGAATCTATATGTTATACAATTCCAAATTTTCTAGTAGTCACATTAAAAAGTAAATAGAGGAATTAGCTTTATTATTATATAAATAAACATAAATATACAAAAAAAGAAATCAAGAGCACCTCTAAGCCTGTGTTACTTATGTAGATCAGGAGAAACAGTGATTCACTCCACAGGGCTGCTGTAGGTCAGGGAAGTGACCTGAAAATGTGTTTTACAAAGTTCATCTGAAGTAGATGCAAGGATTGGATTTGGCTTTGTTTCCATCAAGGCTCATGAAGTCTGGTCCCAACTTCGCAGGGGCATGAGTAATCTGGGTGAAGAGACCTCCTCAGAGAAATGAAACTTTTCTTGAGTGAGTTTTCATGCTTGTGGGATGGGATTAGTTATGGTGAAATGGCAAAGCAAAGTTGGCCTCCTTGCTTCTCCTCTGCAGGTGCCAGCTTGAGCACTCTGCCCTCCCCCAAGCCTCCTTTTCCTACTACAAAGGATGAAGGCAACACTCTTGTTATCCTGACTGTGGACTGAACACTCATGAGCTAAAACAAAGCTTTTAATGTACATTAGCCAGGCATGGATATTCTGTTATAGGAAAAGAACAGAAAGAGGAAGAGGAGGAGGAGGAGGAGGAGGAGGAGGAGGAGGAGGAGGAAGAAGATGAGGAAGAAGAGGAAGAGGAGGGGAGGAAGGGAAGGAGGAGGAGGAAGAGGAGGAGAAGGAAGAGGAGGGAGAAGGAGGATGAGGAGAGGAGGAAGGGAAGGAGGAGGAGGAAGAGGAGGGAGAAGGAGGATGAGGAGAGGAGGGAGGGAAGGAGGAGGAAGAGGAGGGAAAAGGAGGAGGAGGAGGAAAAGGAAAAGGAAGAGGAAGAGAAAGAGGAGGAGAAGGAGGAGGAAGAGGAGGAGGAAAAGAAATAGTACAAGCTTAATACATAGCTGTTAAATTCATCTCTACAATATGACACTTTAAACCCAATTCTTTTCTAGTCTTAAGATCATTTCAACATATTTAGTCATGTGTCCTTACAAATGAGACCATCAGAAAAACTGTAGTGGAGAGGAATATAAAGAGGAAAAACGGGCTAGATTTAATATATTGAATTTATATATAATTTACATCTTCCTCAATAACTTTCTTGAATGAAATATAGTTGAAAAGGTTATCTAAATTTATTTAAGATTTACAGATATCTGTTTAATATTTCCCCGGTAATACTGACTGCCTATATGAAGTAGATATGCTTTAGTTTCTCTTTCCAAAGTGGATTCAGTAAAACTTTATGGGACTAGTCAAATAACACATATACAAGAACTGAACTTCTGATGTTAAACAAGTGGCATAATGCTTAACGCATTGAAAGCAAATGTAAGCACTCACTTGGAATAACTGTATTTTTGCTCTGATTCTTCCACCCGATTTGCTACTTGGTGACCAGTATACTTCCATGAAACCTGGGCATGTGCAGATGTCTTCACAGGCTGTGTGTTTCTGTAGGGCAGAGCTCTGACTTCTTAGTCCTAAATCTAATCTCACTTGGCCACTCCCTGTTGTTTCCAGCCTCTTTGCACTGACCAAACCAGACTTCCTCTTCTTGCCCACTGGCTGTAAAACCTCAAAAAAAAAAAAATAGTAGCATATAAAACACATATAAATCTTTCATTAAAACTGAAAGTACAAGAATAAACTATCATTTTGTTCCAGGGTCTCCAGACAATTCAATGAGAGTCTTAAAACAACAACAACAACAACAGCAAAATCCAAGAAAATCTTGGGGTGTCTTAGCATAGGCCTTTAATCTCAGTACTAGAGAGTCATAGTGCAGATATGGGTGAATTTGTACCCAGTGTGGTCTACACAGTGAGTGCCAGGCAAGACAGGAATGCATAGTGAGACCTTGTCTCAAAAACAAAAAAACTAACCAACCCAACCAACCAACAACCAACCAACCAACCAACCAACCAACCAATAAACAAACAAACCAACCAGGTTGTTGTAGCTCTATCAGCAAAATTGACTGGATATTTATGTACACATAAATGTGAACAAACTTTGACTCTTATTTTATATTATACACAAAATTGACAAACATTGGATCATAGATCTAAATGGAAACATAAAACTATGTAACTACTTGAAGAAAATATGTGAATGTGTCCTTACAAATTCTGTCTGGCCAACGGTGTTCTGGATGAAATTACAAGCACAGGAGTGATGAGAAAATTACTAGATTAGACATCATAAAAGTTAAAAATATTTTGCCTCAAAAGAGTCATCAAGAAAGGGAGAGGGTAACTCACAGAGCTTGAGGAAATTTTGCAGCTCATATCTAATAAAATAATTAGAGAATACAGAAAGAATTATTATAACTCAATGACAAAAATTTGATTAGAACAAAGGATGTGAAAAGATACTTACTGGCAATGAGAGATAAATGACTGATAAGGACATGAATAGGTGTTCAACATCATTGTACTATGTAAGTGCAAATCAAACCCAAAACAGGATACCAGCCAATCTCCCCAAGATGGCAACAGAAGGAAACAGATAGTAGCAAGTGTTATTAGTGATACAGAGGTATTGAAAACCTCCTGTATTATTCATGCCGCTGAAGCCAGTTAGGTAGCAATCTTATGATTTCACAAACTGCTAAGTTCAAGGTTACTGTATAATCTAGTAATCCACTCTTGATATATATTCAATAAAAATGAAAATATTTGCTCATACAGATCATTCTGCATGGATATTTATAGAGCCTTACTCATTGCAGGCTCAAAGTAGAAACAACCTAAATGTCCATCGGTTAGGTTGCTTAGCTTATTGATAAAATGAGATACTTTTGTGGGTTTGGTATATTTGTCATCAACAAATAATAGAACTTTGATACAAATTATCACACAGATGAATCTTGGAAACAATAACCTGAGGCAGCCAGGAAGCTTCACATATTTTACAATTTCATTTATGCTAATTATGCAAGATAAACTGACCCACAAAGAGAAAGTTTAGACATTTTCTGAAGCAGGGATAGGAACGGACTAGTCAATGGTTGTATGCTTTCTTGTAGAATAATGGAAATATCCTAAAAAAATATCCTAAAGTCAGATAGAGGTGATACTTGCATGACCATGAATGCACTAGAGTCTATGGAAATGTAAACTTAAAATGTCTGATTTTAAATTGTGAATGAGCTTATCTATCAGTAAATCTGTTATTAATAAAGAGGATAAGCTTTAAGGGAAATCATCTATTTTTCTTATTTGCTTCAATACTCTACTATAGTTACATCTTCAGTGGAGACTTTCTCATCTGTCTCCCAAGCTTTTGTCAATATTTTAATGATAATTTGTATGTGCAGTCACTATGCTTGGTAAGACTTTTATAATTTCCTTTTGCAGTAACATATGGCAATTATTTACACACAAGCATTTTCTGTGTGATTTTAGCATATTCAAAAACAGGGTTGGGAGCCAGAGGGGATGGATGACACCAAAGAGACTGTCTTCCAGATGCAACAGAACAGACACACTATCAACTCAGGAACACTGTGGTAGCATGCACAGGGCCTGCATAGGTGTAAGTCAGACAGGATCCCAGCCTCAAGATGGAGAAGTGGACCCAAGCTTCCATTGCTAGCCAAGAAGCTACCTCTAACTGACATCTGATTGCAGAGGAAAACTTGGTTTTCTCTGGTGGAGTCTCACTGGGAATGTTAACTACATTAAGAGGTCTGTGCTCAGCAGTTGATGGCCAACACAAGTGACTCATGGCACTTTTGTAGGCTTTTTATTTCATATTGTTTTGTTTCTGCATTTTTAATCTTACTGGAATTTTGCTTTATATTATGATTTGTGATTTTATATTCTCATAGGTTATGTTGTTGTGTATTTATATGTCTAAGTGTGTATTTATGTTTCCTGTTCTTACTCCTGGTTATTTTTGTTTGTTTGTTTGTTTATATTCTGGTTTGTTTGGCCTGTCTGATTGTTTTCCAGAGAGAGAAAGAGAGAGAGAGAGAGAGAGAGAGAGAGAGAGAGAGAGAGAGAGAGAGAGAGAGAGAGGAATGGAGTTAGGTGGGTCGGGGTGGGGAAGATACGAAAGGAGCTGAGGGAGAAGAAATTGTAAGCATAATATGTTGTAAGAAAAAAATTATTTTCAGTAAAAAATGCAAAAAAAAATCAGGGTTGGTATGTTACAGTGTTTTGTTTTACTTCCATTTTATTTTTCCTATGTTCTGTATACATCAAGGGAACTGAACATACTATCCCAATATATGCATATAGCAATGGGTTGAGTTCATAACCCCTTGAAGGGATCAGATAAATGTTTTCTATATCAATGAAAATATTATAATTAATTCCCATGATTCCTTCTCCCTTTCATTGAACTATTAGTTAATACTTTCCTTTTGTGTCTATGAATATATGTAGTATTTGCTATTGTCCTACATTAAATAACTCTTGTCACTACTGAACATTTATTGATATGCCTCTAGGGAATACTATAAGACATAGTGTGCATATGGCAAAGTATAATAATTTTTAAAAAGCAGTAACTACTGAAGGGAGACCTATGTCTGTGAGATATTTGGCTTCATTCAGTCTCTTGGGCTTTGAACTAATTTACACATCATTGAACCTTGACATTTTTATTTATAAAAATAGAAATAAAAATATATTGTGTATAAATTATGATATAGCAGTTGAATTTGGCTAGTTAGACACAATGACTTTATATATTCTATAACTGCTCTACAATGTTCAATATATGCTATAGAGCCATATATATCTATATATGATAATATTTTTTAAAATACATGAGCGTAGATACAAACACACATATATACACACAGTAACTATTCTGGTCATTTTGCTGTTCATTTGTAGGCTAGGAAATATATCATTGCAGTTTTATATGGTACACCAATGTTTTGTATATCTTTTCTTTACGCCAGTTAACTTATAAATTGTGTTAACAATATTATTAACAATATTCTTTCTGTTTTGGAATCTACTTGGGAAAACTGAAGATTCGGCTGTTATTAGTATATCAGCTGAATAGGACAGAGAACCAAACAATGAGTGAAGACAGGGCAGAGCTACCTGAGCATGCTCGCCATGTTCAACCTTGGAAGTAGCTCTTAGACCTGTGGAAAATTAGTGCCCTTAGAACCGACTAATTCCAATTCAGAAACTGTGGGAGGACAGCTGGAGTGGAGAGGCTGGGAAAGAGGCCTGTGTGTTTATTAAGCATCTCTTATGTAGCATGCACTAAGTTACTTCAAATTTAATCTTCACTTTCTGTCCTGTACTTTGTCTCCATATTTGCACCCTTGAGTATTTTGTTACTCCGAAGGACTGAAGCCCCCCCCCCCCCTTGGTGGTCATTCTTCATGAGCTTTATGTGGTCTGTGAGTTGAATCTTGGGTATTTCAAGCTTCTGGGCTAAAATCCAATAATCAGTGAGTGAATATCATGTATGTTCTTTTGTGATTGGGTTACTTCACTCAGGATGGTATTTTCTAGTTCCATCCATTTATATAAGAATTTATCAAATTCATTGTTTTTAATAGCTGAGTAATATTCCATTGTGTAAATGTACCACATTTTTTGTATCCATTCCTCTGTTGAAGGGCATCTGGGTTCTTTCTAGTTTCTGGCTATTATAAATAAAGCTGCTATGAACATAGTGGAGCATATGTCTTTGTTATGTGTTAGAGCATCTTCTGGGTATATGCCCAGGAGTGGTATAGCTGGGTCCTCAGGTAGTGATATGCCCAATTTTCTGAGGAACTGCCAGACTGTTTTCCATAGTGGTTGCACCATCTTGCAATCCCACCAACAATGGAGGAGTGTTCCTCTTTCTCCACATCCTTGCCAGCATCTACTATCACCTGAGTTTTTGATCTTAGCCATTCTGACTGGTGTGAGGTGGAATCTCAGGGTTGTTTTGATTTGCATTTCCCTGATGACTAAGGATACTGAACATTTCTTTAGGTGGACAGAAACTGAAGGAGGGGCGTTTGCAGACCATTCCACCAGGGTATCCATCCATGTGCAGTCACCAAAGGTAGACGTTGATGTGGATGTCAGGAAGTACATGCTGACAGGGCCTGATATAGCTGTCTCCTTAGAGGTCTGCAAGAGTCTGACATATCAGAGGCAGATGCTCACAGCTAACCATTAAACTGATCATGGGGTTCCCAACAGAGAAGATAGAGTGAAGACTGAAGGAGTTGAAAGGATTCGAGACACCATGAGGAAAGCAACAATACCAACCAACCAGAGCCCCCAGGGTCTAAACCACCAGCCTGGGAGCACTTAGGGAGGACCATGGCTCCAGCTATATATGCAAGGGAGCTATATATAAGTGGGAGAAGAGATCCTTGGTCCCATGAAGGCTGGATGTCGTGGGGGTGGTATTTGAGGGTGGGAGGTGAGGTACAGGGGAGGGTGGGTGGGGGGTACACCATCATAGAGACAAGAGGAGGGGGTAAGGGATAGGGAGTTCCTGGGAGGGAGTGGGAAAAGGGGAAAGGGGAAAACATCTAAAATGTAAATAAAATTTCCAATAAAAAAAGGGGAAAAATTTAATCTTCACAGTAACCTGTTGAAGCAGATATTATTCTTATCTATAAAATTACAGCATTCTTACATTACTTGTCCCTGTTTATTTAGCCAGTAAGCTTGTATTTAAACTCCCAGTTTACCCTAACCTTTTTTTTTTTTAAATTGGTTTATGTTGGAATGGCAGCAGATGTCACACATACATGAGGTGAATGACAAGTGTTAACAAAGGACTTTCTATAGAAGCATAGGCAGAGACTAGAGGAACCTACAGAAGATGCTATGGTGCCATGGAGTTAGCCAGAGTAGGAAGCAAAGTCACTGGAGGGGTAAAGGAGGAAGTAGTTGTTTGCTCTGAGAGTAGACATTACAACTGACAGTGGTTTTCAACAGAAAAAAATGAAGATAATTCTAATCCAAAATTCTCTTCAGTAGTTTAAAAAAAAAAAAAAAACCAGGAGAGCCTCAAGCAGCCAACATCCAGACAACCTGAAGGTGCATGAGTAACCCTAGTCAAGATCTGTAGATCTTTGTAGTTTACTACCTCAGGTGCAAGACAATAAAGGCTCATTATATTCCCCCAAAGTTGTATGGGCTTTGATACACAGTATTATTTACCAATAGATAACTAATATACTTCTTTTCTTCCCCCAAATACATCTGACACATAAAAAAGTTATAAATGCTTATTAAAACAGAACCTACGTATGATAAGTTATTTTCTTGAATTGGACGTCAGTGTAGTTTTATATCAGAGTTTTAATTGAACAACAAATTTCTAGATATGAAAATTTAGTAAATGGTTTCAGATGTGGAACTAAAGTGTGCTCTGGGGAAAAGAAGGTTTAGAGATAAAATTTTGAAGCTGTCTTCATAAAAGCAAAGCCAAAAACAAATTATAACAACATTTATTGAGTACATATCTCATGTCTGGCACAATATGGAAAGTTGGAAGAATAGAATAGCAAACAACACAGACGTGCTCTTTCTCCTCAGGCAAGACCTACATAACATTGCTACAAAACAAATAAAGAACTCTAAATTGCAATTGCGGGGCACACAAAAAAAATGAGCAAATGGCTGAGCCACAGGGTCAATGGATGGTTCAGGATATATGCTGGATTTGGTGGTCAGAGAAAGCCTTCTCAAATAAGAAACATGAGTAAGAGGGCAAGCCATCCTGCAATAGAGGTGCGTCCCATATAAAGGTTCCAGGAGAGGCAAAGCCAGAAAAAACAATTCTCTATGAGGGGGTACATGGAATTTGTATGATGATGGTGGAAAGCTAGACAGTGTTCACGCCATTGGGTGAACAAAGAAGTTTGGATTTAGATTCTAGATCTAGGTTAGGGATTTAAGCGAGAATATAATAAGACACACCTTAGCAGTTACATTTGAGGGTCATTTTAGGTAGGGATATTGTCTACATGTAACAAGGGTTGCAAGAACACTAAAGTTGGTTTCCACTGCGTAACACTGAACCGCCTATTTCCACCCACTATGGTCACTAATAATGGATGAGCAGATCCTATATCTTTCTGATGGGGAAATAGGAAGGCAAGGGTTGGTGTTCAGGTTTTCTACTTTTTTTTTTTTTTTTTTTTTTTATGATGTAGTTGGGTTAGGGCCACCAACATTTAGTGGCATATTGGCACTCACTGAAAGTGGTCCAGCACTGCCTTTTATTGTCATTCTTGGTCCTCAGCAACTCAACGACACTTGAAAAACATCACTCTGTGACACAAACTTCACACATAAAACCAAAGCTCTGAAATGGAGCAGGTTATCCAGAGCTAAGTGAATAGCAGTCGGAATCATGAGTCTCACCTTTACACATTTTCAGGAACCTTTCTCTTCAGATCATCAAGATTCTCCCGTCATCCAATGACTTTGTTCACTTTCAAACGCTCTGTGCGTCTCTGGAGAAACAGCACCATTCCATCTGCTCCAGGACACATCCGCATCTGTCTTTCTGGAAACCACGTTCTGTGTGTCCTAATTTGAAGAACTCATTAAGAAGAAAAAAAATCGTAAGAACTGAGTGTAGTCAACATTCTCATAATTTGTAAGGTCTTAGTTTCTAATCCCACTGAAGAAGAAAACTGTACTCTCTGTTTCAAATTTGGATAATTGAATAGTGACTTATGTGCAAACTGACAGTGGTTGTCGGAAAGATTTCCATCAGATGGATGATTAAAGCAGTAAGAGCTGATTTTCCTTTAATTTAATCTCTCCTTTATGTGCTTCGTCAATCACAGCAGCTTTTTTTGATTTCCTCTGCAATAGGTGGGAAAGCTTTTGTCAAGCCCCTTCCATTGTTTTGTAAGTAACGTAAGTTTTTGTTGTGGCAATAGTTTTAAGAAGAGGTTTTTATTTTTTTCTTTTTGACTTTGTATAATGTGTCGTGATTAACGTTTAGACCTGTTTATCATTTCTGCTCTTTTTGATGGTACCTCCACTTACTGGATTTGTTTTTGAGATAGTGTTTCATTATGCAGCTTGCCTCTGATCTTGGATTTGTGATCCTCCTGTCTCAGCCTCCCAGGTGGTTTGATGACAGGCAAATGCCACCATGCCCAACATAATGGAGTTGATGAAGGCAATACAATAAGAAAGACCTGTTAGCGTGCTCTCATTGGCTTGCTTTGCATTCAAGTCTTGAACCAGTTAGCTCATTTTCTTCAATTCCCCCCTATAATGTTTGCCAGAAGTCTTAGATCCTAGCTGCGGAGTTGCTGCTCGCAGGCTGTGTAAGCTGAAGCAAATCACCTGCCTTTTCTGGGCTTTGGCTTTTCCCCACTAGAGAACTTAAGAGCCAAAGACTAGATACTTCTAAGGTTATTTCAAGTTCAGAATTTAAGTTGCATTATTACTGAAAAGTGACCATCCCAGGCCAGGCTCATGCATTACTGGAGTTTGGCAGGTGTTAGCTGTACAAAATTGCAGTGTCTAACAAGCATTCATAGAGGGAAGCTACAGGACAGAAAGTCCGACTCCCACCAGGATGCCTGACACTAAGTCTGAGTTGATACCGGTACCTAAGAATCTGACAAGGAAATGAAGCCACTTGTCTCTCTGTTCAGAAATGATGGAGGAGAAAGGGCCTATAACCATTTCTTGGGTTTTACTCCCTCTCTTCCCCATCCTCTCCGCCTCCTGTTTCCTACCCACAGCCCATCAACATCCCAGTGATGTAGGAGAACTGTCAGCTGCTGGGAGTTAGTGGCAAGGCTGGGGTTTTGCAAATGACCTCACCTTGTTTTGAATTTCTGTTTTCCATCTGCTTTTGGCAAACATTGCTGCATTTTTAATAAGTCAATCCACGTTTTAATATAATTGATGAGCATTCCATTCTCTTTCCAGTTCAATACGGAGATTGTTTTGTATTGAGGAACAAGGATGGCTGGCTTCTTTCCCCATAAGTCCCAATGGTCCCTATTGCCATTCATAACAACGTTGTAATTTAGTTTCTCCTTTAACCCATCTAGGAGCATTTTCTGTGGACTGTTTCTATTGCTTCTCTCTCTCTCTCTCTCTCTCTCTCTCTCTCTCTCTCTCTCTCTCTCTACTCTCTCTCTCTCTCTCTCTCTCTTCTCATGTGTGGTGTGTTCTTTCCTGTAGGGGTGAAGATGGGAACTGTAGGTAAATCACCAGTTCTCAAGTACATCCATAGGCCAAGGTAGTCGCCTCTCCCATCTTGAAATCCTTGCTTCCTTGATGCTCTGCTACTTTCTCTAGCAAGGAGAGCAGAATGCTTAGCTTTAGCTAAACCTTTTTTTTTTAATTGGATATTTTCTTTATTTTCATTTCAAATGTTAGCCCTATTCCCGGTCCCCCTCCCCAACTCGCTATCCCCTCCCCTCCTCCTGCTTCTATAAGGGTGTTCCCCATCCACTTTCTACATTTATTTACTGACTTTCCATTTCCGACCACTTTCTCCCCTAGCTTTAAAACCTAGCTTTTAAGATGGAAGGCACAAAGGTTATGTGTTGGCTCTTATCCACTGGGTGTCTCTCTAGAAACGCTGAGAAGCAAATCAGAATCAGAGCTTAGCAAGATTCCGGATTCTCTAAAACCAGTAGAAGAGAAGGTATCTTGTTTTAACTATTTTACTAGTCCTACCTTCGTATCCAGCAGGAATCCTCTCTCCCCTGCATCTCTACTGTCTGAGTCTGTGGTTCATATCTGTGCTTGTTTATAAACACTGTCTACGGGGTTTACATCCTCAAAGCCCCATTGCCGTGGGGCTTTTAGTGTTTAAAAAACGATGACTTTGACAAGGAGCTAAGTTTCTCTCCTTTATCCCTGGCATGTGATCTGGAAGTGCAGGTTTGTTTTCTGATGGTCCTTACATCGTCCTATACTTCTCACCGCCTGGACGTCTTCCTTGTCCTTTCCTGTCCACCATGGTAAAACATACCCTTCAGATAACCTCTGCTGAAAAAGTTTTGTTAACTTTTCACCTTACTCCAAGCCAGATTAAATGCCTTTTCTGAGTGCTTCCAACTGAAACCAGGACATAGACTTCACGAAGTGTTACTCTACTGTCTTTGGTATTCCGGGTCCAGCTTTCTCTTAATCATGAGCACCTTGAAGTCAGAAGTATAGTACTTGACGATATAATACACAACGAACGGGCTCTGGATGAGTGAATAGCATTATTATATCTGTAAAGAGGTGCCAAATTCAGTTACTTTATTTCTCAAGTACATCCAAGACTAAATTTTGTTATATGCTAAAAGGATGTATGATCGTGACAGTTCTTTAGACAATGTTTTCAATGTAAGGAAATGTTCCTGTAGACAAGAATCTCTGGGTTTGATTGCTTCATATCTGAGGTTCCTTGTCAATCTTGTCTTCGCGGAGAAAAGTCAGCAAGCATGCGCTGAACAGTTTCACAGTGAGCATGCACTGAGCAGTTTCGTGTTGCCCTCACAAACTCACGGCAGGTAGAAACTTGTAAGTTCAAGCTGAGGCCGAGAATTTCAAAACTCCAGGGAGAAAATGAACGTGCTGGATTTCGAAGTTTCACTGATCTCCTGCTCCAAAGAAAACTGCTCTGCTATCTGAGCGACAATCAGTTACTGTGAAGTCACTAGGGTAGAAATAGAGTAGAAAACACCACCAAAACAAAGAAGCAAAGCAAACAAACAAAAAACCCCAACAACAACAACAAAACAACCAACCCTACAAACACCCCTGCTTTCTCTGTTTTAATCAACCTTCACAAAAGCTTAATTTCCACATGATTTTATTTTGATGATTTTTTTCTTACTCGATGTTGTATTTATAGACAAAACATATGTTAGAGAAACAGAAAACAACTTTCTGTGCGTGTTCCCATGTTTTGTTTTTCTCTATTGTGAAGTGAGCATATGAAACCATTTGGGAAAATGGAAAGGAAAAGAAAATACAAAGTCTGAGTCTGCGCTATGTGCTTCATTAGGGTATTCTTGCAGTTTTTCTCCTTAATTAAGCTCAGATTTAAAACAAAGGGAGCTTTTCACAAACAACAGCAATAGCATTGCAGGCACATGCAGATACACAGACACACAAAGAGAGATAGGATAATGTATATGTTGTTGCTTTTTGCTCCCTTTCCATGTTTGTCTAAAGGGAATAAAAATAATGATGTTGCAAATTTACGTTTTGCATAATATAAAAGTGACTTTTAACTTGCATGTTGAGTTATTTTTAAAGCAGCTTCCAAACTGCATTTATCATACCCTCGAATGAGAACTAGCCTAGTTCGGGCTATACTGTGGCCCAAATTTTAGTTTTGTTCAAATTCAGATGCTAACTAACCAGATGCTTCATAGGAGAATCTTTGCTAGTTAAATCTTTGAATTAATTTTCCTTCAGTTTTGAATTGTGGTAATAAGCACATACAGCTTAACCATCTCACTCATGTTTTATATGTGCGGTGAGTGTTATGCATATAATATGCACATATAGCTTAACCATACATTTACTCGTGTTTCATGTGTGTGGTGAGTGCTATGCACATTCACATTGTTATGCTAACATTGTCACCATCTGTTCACTCCTATTTAATTAAACAGTACTATTCCATTATCCTGACCCCTCCATTCTGGTTTTTTTTTTTTTTTATCTCTTTGCTTTTGACTATTTTAAGATGCTGTGTAAGTTAAGCAGCATTTATCTTTCTTTGACTAGCTTACTTTACTTAGTCTTATATCATTGAGTATATGTCACTTCCCCCCACCCCCCAATTTTAAGGCAGAGTACTATCGGGTTGCTCTCATGTTTTATCTATGGTGATAAAGATACAATTACCACAGGAGACATAAATATCCTTTCAAAGCCCTGCTTTACTCTCTCATCTCTTCCTTGATAAGTTTTTTTATTGTTGGTGGTTTTGTGTTGTTAGTTTGTTTTGAATGAAGTACTATGGGAAATTCTTTGCGTGGGGATCAGGGCTAGGCCTCCTTAGCAGTAGCTGGGCATCTGGTTGTGTGTTAACTAAAGAGGCTTTAGTGCTGAGGACTTCTCTTTGGGAAGGATGACCCTGTTTAACACTATCAGGTTTTGAAATTTAGATTTTTTTTTCTTTTTAAGTATTCTTTCTATGTCTTTGTTCTAGTCTTCCAAGACTCCCATTTGATGGTGCCCCATATGTCACTGGACTCTTCACTTTTACTTAATTTTTTTCTTTGTTTCCCACCAATTTTGGTAATTTTACTTTCTCCTTCTGTCTACTCTGTTCTACCCTTGAACACCATGAGCTGCATTTTCTGAGAGGAAAGGGCTGATCACAGGCCTGAGCACTCTGTTTTGTTTTTCTATGGCTGTTTTACCCTCTCTTTTGAGTTACTCTTTTCTAGAGGTACTTTAGATTTATGACAATACAAGCATCTTTATGCCTGTTATAGAGCAGCTCACTCTAAGATTAAACCTTCTATCTTGGAAGGAAGCTCATTAAGACAAAGGATGTTACAAGATATTCTAAGAGGAGGTGAAACATTCTCTCATAGGGAAGGAAGTACCTTAAATTTAGAACATAACATCTTAAAGATTTCAGGAAGTCCCTGAAACTGAACAGATTCGCTAGGCTCCTCCTCCTCAAGCATGTATAAACTGTAAGAACAGCTGAGAGATACTCTCAGACCGCCTTAGCTGTCAAGAAGAGGCTCAGATCAATTAATTTGCCTGTAAGAAGCAGAGACCAAATGAGCCACACCAAAGAAGAGATTAGCTGAGCTATCAGTAGAGACAAGAGCACTTGAGTTAACTGAAAGAGACACTTTCTAATCTTTTAAGAAGCTGCAAGTTGTACAGTGTGCCCCAGATTGTCACTCATGTTGGAGTAATGTAGTTGTTTTGAGTCATTTCTGCTTCAGTAATTAAACCCTCATCCACATTCTCTTAACTAATAGCAATAACACAATTGGCTCAACATGTTGGACTTCAGTAGTATTCCTACTTGCTCTCTTATTGGCTCCCTCTCTGAGGTGAGTAGATGTTTGCTCACTTCTTACTAGGAATTGTGTCACACAACAATGGTAAGAGGTAAAAAATACTTCCAAGCAAGGTGAACCTCCAATGACAGATTACTGTACTACTGAGGTCAATTTCCTAAGATGGGAATAAAGGCCACACCCTGAAACAGGTGCCATAATCTCATAGAAATGTTCTATTAGGTGGATACAGAGATGATGACGTCTCCATAACATTTTACAGAGTCAAAGTGAGATAATGATAAGCCGGATCACTGGCCTGACCAAGATAACTTGATAGACTACAGTGTAAAACCTAACCTCTACCTTCTTTCTCTTTTCTACAAAATCATTTTGTGGTGGCTAGTTTTATGTCACCTTGTCACAACT
Source organism: Mastomys natalensis (assembly GCA_021653895.1). Lineage (NCBI taxonomy): Eukaryota > Metazoa > Chordata > Mammalia > Rodentia > Muridae > Mastomys > Mastomys natalensis. The sequence goes on along the minus strand of JAJTUV010001383.1, from coordinate 350,229 downwards.
AGTTATCTGAAAGGAGGGAACCTAAATTTAGGAAGTGCCTCCACAAGATTCAGCTATAGAGAATTTTCTTAGTTAGTGGTTGATGGGGGAGGGCCCAAACCATTGTGGATGATGCCATTCACGGTCTTGTGATCCAGGGTTCTATAAGATAGCAGCCTGAGCAAGCCATGAGGAACAAGCAAGTTAGCAGCATTCCTCATTGCTTCTGTATTAGCTCCTGCCTCCAGGTTCCTTCCCTGTTTGAATTCCTGTCCTAACTTCTTTCAGTGATGAACAGTGATATGGAAGCTCAAGATGAATGAACCTCTGTGCCCCCATTTGCTTTGGTCATGGTATTTCACCACAGAAATAGTAACCCTATCCCTAACAAGGAGAGTAGGTATTACTGTGACATACTGATCATCTTGTTTTCAAGAGGACTGTGGAAGAAGTTTGGGACTTAGAAAAGGGTATTGAGTGTTGAGAGTTCAGTGTGTTGTTCTGAAGGAGCTTGGAAGATATTAAGAGCAGTGCAGACAATGGAGGTCTGGCTTGGGAAGTTTCCGAGGGAAATAAAGACATTTGTATGAAGAATCTGGGGTGTCTGGTGAACTGGAGCTGAAGAATCAGTTGTGATTACTAAGAAACCAGAACTTCTAAAGTAAATCCTTTGCTACAATGGATGCTGGTCAGCTCTGGGTGAAGGAAGAGTCAGCTGTGATTAAGAACAGACTAGCTTCGTTGAGAAGAAGTCTTTTGGGAAATGTTTCCTCAGGTCAGCACACAGAAGCTCTATTTCAGAAGTGGCCAAGGTTTTGCCTCATACTGGCAGCAGAACTTGATAGTGTAAGAGTCACCCAGACGGTACTGGTTTTGAAGGCTTGAATGGGTCATGGAGCACAGCTGAGGACTGGCACTGTGTGGCAGGAATGGAGTCCCAGAAGAGAGCCCAGAAAATGCTATTGGTAAAAGTGCAGCCCAATTGCAGCAAGGGATCCCAGAAGTTTTGAAGATGCTGGTACCCTGGGAGGACCACCAAGAAGAGCAGCAGAGATGGAGTGGAGCCAGTGGGAGCCTAGAAGACAGAGGGTATGTGCTGCAGAGGGCAGAGCTGGAGAAGAAACCCAAGTGCCTTGGAAAAGCCCAAAAGATGGTAAGTGAATCCTAGGCAGTGGACATTGATTTAGTTATGCTACTAACGTTTAGATGTGCTCTGTTCAGATTGTGACTGTCCCCGGTTCTTTCCTCTTAAAGTGAGAAAGTATTTAATTTACTTTTGATTTTATAGGAACCCACAGTTGAGAGAATTTTAAAAGATTTTGAATTTTAAAAGAGATTGGCTATTTTGAAGAGACTGAATTTTTAAGTGTTTGAATTTTTAAAGACTGTGGGACTTTTAAATTTTGAAATGTTTACATTGTAATGTAGATGTTGATGTTTAATATTAGGAAAGAACAAGAAAGAAAAGATTATGGATTAATAGTAATGTGCCCTCACAACAAGGTCAGTTGTGATGGCAAGTTTTATTTCACTTGACACAAGCTACAGTCATCTGAAGGGAGGTAAATCACTTGATAAAATGCCTCCATGAAATTGTGCTATAGGCAAGCCTGTAGGGCATTTTAAAATTTGTGGTTGATGGGGGAGGTCCCTGGGCTAGTGGTCCTGGGTTCTATAGAAAACAGGCTAAGCAAGCCATGAGAGACAAGCTAGTTAGCAGCACTCCTCCATGGCCTCGGCATCAGCTCCTGCCTCCAGGTTCATGGTCTGTTGGGTTCCTGTCCTGACATCCCTCAATGCTGAACACCTATATGGAAGTATCCTTTCCTCTCCAGACTGTTTTGGTCATCATGTTTCATCACAGCAGTAGTAATTCTATCTAAGATGCATCCTTTGAGATAGATGCGTGGTCCTTAAACCTCTTCATCTGTTTTTTCCACTGTAGTCACACTGATTATTCCGTCTGACTACTGCTTCTCTATTCTGTCTTGACTACTGCTTCTCTATTCCTTCTGGCTACTGCTTCTCTATTCTTCTTGACTACTGCTGCTTTCTTTGAATAATGGCCCTGGGGCAGGTGGCTGAGTTGGTCCCGTGTGACCCCTGGAGTTACTGCTTTCTCTCTAAAACTCCAGTAACAAATCTAGTCATTGTATTTTTCAGTTAAAATATTTTCATTTTGTTTGGAGACAGGATAGTACTATGTAATCTGGTATGGCTTGGAATTATGTACAAGTTTGGCCTTGAACCTGTGACAGACCCCCTGTGTCAGCTCTCCATGTGCTGAAATCATAGGCCTGAGTCACTCACTATGCCAAGTTAATTGCCTTTATTTTATTTTGGATTTCCTGGTTTCTTGTGGATAACTTCATTTTGCTTCTACACAATAATTTTCTTCATTTTATGGCTCCCTTTAGTTAACTGAAATTTTCAAAGAGTTGTCCTAAAACCTGTCTATTAGGTGTGCCATGTAGCCTTTCCTAGAGACTGGCTAATGATCTCTCCTTTGTTGAATGGATCTCACTTTCCTCTTTCATTGTAAGTGCTATGATGTCTTCTTGTTAATAACTGGGCATTTGAACCTGTGTTATATGTCTGGGTATTAGATAATTTTCCTTTCCAGGATGTCCTTTTTCCTTGCTTCTTATTGTTAAGGGTTGTCTCTATACAATCAAGAGGGACTGGAAGGCCAAAATAAACCTTTAGCAAATTTGTATTTTTCCTCACTGAGCAAAGGTAGCAATTTTTTGCTTTATTTATAAAGATGCTTCCAAGAACTCTGACCTTAATGTCTGCTTCCCCAAAGTGTTTAAAGGAGAAAGGAAAGAAGGAGGTTCTTGAAAGCCTTTGTGCATTGCTTGAGCTAGGCAGGTGACAGTGGTGTAGCATGTGAGGGGAAGCTAGTACAGCTATGGCTGCCTGCCTCTGTGCCTGCATTTCAGTGAGAAGCAGCAGCTATCAGAGGTCAGAATCAGATCTCAGCACTTGCACTACAGGGCTTCCGCTGCTTCCCACTGCTGCCTGTGAGGTTTTCAGGGAACACATGCAAAGTCCCCTGCCTCTGTGATGGGGAGAGAGTAGCTGCTCTGAGAAAAGCTAAAGGAACTCAGTCACAATTTACTCTAAATCTTCTTTTGGACGTTTCTTCTTTATGGTGCATGTGAGCATGTGCGCACACACACCACACACACAGACACCACACACACACACACAGGTGCATGCATTCGTGTTTATGTGTGTGTGTATGTTCATGTGTGCATGTGAATGTCAGAATACAATATTGAGTTTTATTCCTCAAGCCCTCCTCCTCCCATCTCCTTCCTCCTCCCCTTCTTTGTCCTCTTCTTCCTCCTCTTCCTTCTTCATCCAAGGCCAGTGTCTTACTGACTTCACACTCATCTTCTCCACTAAGCTGGCTATCCAGCAAACCCTAGGGATCCACCTATGTCCCCTCTCAACATTGAGATTACAAGCATGCTACATGTCAGGCTTATTTGTTTGTTTGTTTGTTTATATGTGGGCCATGTGGCTTAAACTCAGGTCTTCATACATGCAAGTCATACAACAAACGTTTTATTGACTTAGCCATGCCTCTAGCTTACATTTGGAAGTTCCAAGCCTTCAATAGACTTGAGTCAAAAAATATTTCCTTTTCTGGATCCTCTGCTAGAAAAGGATCAAATCATGAATTCTATTCTCCAGAATGTAGGTGTAGGGCAATACTGCAGCATACCTCTGTGAATAAAAATATCTTCTCCCTGTTCTATGATATGTAGTAATGACTAGGACCTATCAGAGTCATTTATTTAAAAATATATTTAAATCTAGACAGCAATTTCTCTTCCTCCTATCCTACCAGCCACTCCTTCTTACCCCAACCCCCATTTCCCTTCAGAAAAACGGCAGGTCACCCAGGGGTATCAGCCAAACAGAGCATATTAAGTTGCAATAAGACTGGGCATTGTCCCTCATATTAAGGCCCAGTAGGAGAAAAAGGGTTGCAAAAGCAGGCAAAGAGTCAGAGACAGCTGCATTCCCCCTGTTATGAGCCCCACAAGAAGACTATGCTACAAACATAACATATATGCAAAGGGACCTGGGTCAAATGCATGCAGGCTCCCTGATGGTTGGTTCAGTCTATCAGAGACCTTCTTTTTTTTTTTTTTTTTCTTCTATGATCACATGAATTCAGAAAAGTTTTTATTTTCACAAAATAATGAAAACACATATAAACATGCTAATAATTGTATAATATTTCCATATTAACTTACCAGATTTAATTCTTTTTAAAAAAATTTTTTTATTGGATATTTTATTTACATTTCAGATGTAATCCCCTTTCCCCCAACCCAGGAACCCCCTATCCCATCCCCCCTCCTCCTGCTTCTATGAGGATATGTCCCCACCCACCCTCTCACTCTCACCTCCCCACCCACAATTCCCCAACACTGGTGAATCCAGCCTTCACTGGACCAAGGACCTCCTCACTCACCTATGCCTGACACATATACATATACAGCTGGAGTCATGGGTCCCTCCCTGTGTGCTCCCAGGATGGTGGTTTAGACCCTGGAAACTCTGGTTGGTTGGTATTGTTGCTCTCCCCATGGGACTTCAAACCCTTTCAGCTCCTTCAGTCTTCTCTCATACTCTTCCATTGGGAATCTCATGATCAGCTCAATGGTTAGCTGTGAGCTTCCACCTTATCAGAGTCCTTCTTAATGATGTTATTCTGAATGTTTTCTTTCCAGATTATGGATGAGAAACTAATAAAAAGCAAAGTGCTAGTGATCCAGAACAGTAACAGAAAGGAAAAAAAAAAGTTTACATCAGACAGGATCTAAGTGGTGTCATAGTTATAGAAGAATAGAGTTATGATTTGAATTCCTCTGCTCCTTGTCTTGTCCTGCAAACTCTTTCCCTTGCACATGCTACCACAGTAATGCCATCTGCCATGCCATGATAGCTAGGAGACCCTCACTAGCTGAGCTGGTGCAGGCTTCACACTAACACAGAGTAGCTAGCACTCCCCAGGACAGGGCAGTTTGGGAGCTCTAGATGCATTCTGTGTGGGTTATGTACCTTGACTCAGCTTTTCCATTGAAGTTTTATGCATAGTACCAAATTCACTTTATGCAAATCATAGGCCACAAAAAAAGAACACTTCTCAACCTTTCATATTGAGGCAAATGGGTCAACAAACATTGGCTGAAGAGTGTCAAGTTTGAGCATTGTATCAGACACAGACGAGAAAGAAGTTACTTAGGGAATTGTAGTTATGTAAGAAAAGTAAGAGTCAACAGTGGATCTATGCAAATGAAAGACAGAATTTAATTTTCTTTTGAAACATTGTCTCCTGTACCCCAGGCTTTGAACTTTACTTAGCTGAGGATGGCCTTGAACCTTTGATCTTTCTGCATCTTCCTAATGTGGGGACTACAGCCATGTGCCACCATGCTTGGGACTTTGATCTGAAGTAGAAGCAAAATGTACATGACATAATGGATGCATTATTTTACAAGTGCCTCTGTGTGTGTGTGTGTGTGTATGTATGTGTGTGTGTGTGTGTGTGTGTGTGGTGTGTGTGTGTGTTTGTGTGTGTGTAGAAATACTAGCAAAGTGCTTTGGAGTCACAGGGAAAGGAGAGTGTAACTCTGCAGTTCTGGCTATGAGGAAGATAGCTAGAACCAGGGTTATGGTAAAAACCTCTAATCCGAACACCCAGGAGCCCAAGGCAGGAGTATTACCATAAGTCTGAGAATACATTGGGCTACAAAGTGAGTTTCAGACTAGTAGGGACTACATAGTGACATTCTGTCTCAAATCAAACAAACAAAGATGGATGGTGTTCGAGGACGGTCCTTCGGAGGAAGAGCTGGCCTGCATTGCAGAGCAGGGCTCTACCAATACTTTCTTGGTTAGAGCACAGTGTGGCTGGGACACAGGTGTCAAGAAGACATGCAGGACATGGGAAGCAGAAGGAGCCAGAAACTAAGGCTGCTTTTGCGAGGAAGAGGTAAGAGAAGAAGAGGCCTGAGACGTATGTGTGGGAGCTGGGATCTGATGTATCCCATAGACCAGCCTAAGGAGTTCAGCTCGGTCTTGAGAATTAGAAATTGCTCAGTATTTAAACTTAAATATTTTTTGTCTTGGAACGATAATCAGAGCAAAATTAAATATAGAATGAATGTAATTATCCCGAAAAGGTGATTGAAATATTTAGTGCCAGATTTGATCACAAATGTGTTTGAATACACAAACCCAAACTTGTAGATATCATTTCTGACTGTATTGTAACTTTCTCCTATACTCTTGTGGTATTCCTTCTTCTTCGAGAGAAGCCTTGGGAAAAGCAGAGATCTGCGTGTGTTTAAATATAGTTCAGTACAGAGAGCATTCTCAGCATTTGCCATCAGGATCACATCCTCCGCAAATCACAGTCATGTCACATGCAAGAAACGGATCCGAGATTCGTCATAAAAGTAAATATCTTGACTTACACACAAAGCATATGAAACCATATGCATCATTCAGTCAGGCCAGCAGATTGGATTGAAATACCTTTTTCAATTAAGTGTAATATTACTTAAAAAGATTATTTATTTTGATTTTATACATATGAATGTTTCACTTGTACTATATCTATAACAACCACTAGAGGGCATTAGATTCCCAGGAATTAAAGTTGTGAGTGCAGAGACCTGAACCCAGGTTCTCTTGTAGGTCAACAAGTCCAATTAACTACTGAGCTATCTCTACATCCCTCAGATGTAATCTTTTCTTAAAACCCAATTAATTTTTTAATTTAAAACTTCACACAATTTACTTTCTCCTTGCTCAAATCCTCACGATCCTTCTCATCTCTCTAACCACCCAACTTCATGGTTTTCGTCTTTCTCTGTCTATCAACACCTCCAACAATAATCAAAAGGAACGATCAAGCAAACAAACAAATAAAAAAAGAAAGACAAACCCAATAAGATAGGACAAAACTGAAACAATACAAAACATGTACATGAAACCATGGAGTATGTTTTTTATTGGCCAACTACTTCTGGACATGGGGTCCATCTTAAAGTGTGGTAGATATAGCCACTGACAGTCCGTTGGACAAGCTGATCTTTCTTTTCTCAGCAGGTATCAATTGCAAGTAACCTCAGGGTTAGAATAGAAACTCATATCCACTTTCCCTCCTTAGTGCAGGGCTTGTGCAGTCGCAGGGTCTGTGGGTTAGTATGGATATCATTCCTGTTGTGTCTGGGAGAGGCTGTTTTCTTGGCAGCTTCTATTTCAGTCTTTTTACCCCCACATTTTTTTATAGCTCCTTAAGCTTTGAGGGAGGGATCTGATTAGAAACCCTCAGTGCTTCAAAGTTTCTCATCTCTGAACATTGTCTACTTGTGGGGGTCTGTGCTAATTACTGTAATTCACAGTAGAGGAGCATCTCTAATGTTGAGCAGTGTTCTGATCTCTGGGTATTGCAGTATATCATTACATTAGGGGTCATTTTATCTATGTTCCTTTAACAGAATATAGCAGTAGGTTTTCCTATGGGATCCATCTACTCTCTGCTTCTTGGCTGCTTTAGCACTTTCAAGTATGGGTCCCATCTCATGGAGTGAGCCTATATCTAACTTAAAGAATGGTTGTGGTTACCCCCATAAGATTTGTGCTATGGTTGTATTACTCTATCTTGCAGGACGGTTGCTGCTTTTGGTCACAAGTTTTGTAGCCGAGTGATGTTGATGAATACTTTTCTTCTCTAGCAGTCAGTCTACAAAGGCCCATCCAGCACCGTGGTTTCTCCATTTCTATAACATGGGTAAGCTGCGTCTTCAGTAACAGGGCCTTACCATCAGGTAATGAATAACAGTCAATAGTCTTGGGAATCGTCTGTGATGTTTGTGGGTGTCTATTAATGACTCAACCCCAATGACTCAACAAGATGTAACCCATTCCTGGCACTGGAGGTTTTACTTGGCTGCATGAGACGTGTAACTGGGGTATTCTCTCCCTGTCATACAGGACTTCATTCGAACTCCTTTCATATATGTATTTATTTTTAAGGAGTTTCTGCAGTAGGAGGTTTGTATATGTCTTTTCAAATGGCCCTTTTGGTGTTAGTTGACCCTCCCGTATTCCCTCCTTGACTCCTCTTTCCCATCTCTCCCTCTTTAACCCACCGCCTCCATTCCGTTTTCCCATTGTCTCTCCATAACACTATATCCTACTATATTCTATTTCCCCTTCCTTTGGAAGATTACCTCCTCCCACCCTGGTCCCTTACTACTATCTAACTTCTGTGGTTATGTAGATTAAAACACTCCCTTAATTTGATAGAACAGAAAGTAAGGAGTAGGTGTGAGCTTGCTGGCACAGGAAAGATCTTTCTGAACAGGATATCAATAGCACAGGTATTAAGATCAACAATAACTGGGACCTCATGAAATGGAAAAGCTTCTCTGCAGCAAAGGATAGCATCCTTTGGGAAAAGTAGCAACTAATAGAAAAAAACTTCAGCTGATAGAGAGTTATCTGTAATATATACCAAACTAAAAAATGAACATCAGGAAAAATTAACCCAACTGAAATGGGGTTCAGAACTAAGCAAAGTTCTCAGAAGACTAAGCACAAATATTTGAGAAACACTTAAACATGTTCATTTAAAAATGTTCAACCTCCTTAGCCACCAGGAAAATGCAAATTAAAATCCTTTGAGATTTCATCTTACTTAGTTATAATGCCCAAGATCAAGTAACAAATTAAAACATATGTTGGTAAAGATGTGGGGAGAGGGGGACAGTTATTGATTGATGGTGGGAGTCAAACTGGTACTGCCACTATTTGATTACTGTGCTTATTCCTCAGGAAGCTGGGAATCAATCTACCTCAAGATGCAGCTATGCAACTCTTTGGCATACACCCAAAGAACTCTAAACCCTACTACAGAGACACTTGCTCATCCATGTTCATTGCTGTTCTATTCATAAGACCCAGAGACTGGAAACAGCCTAAATGTCACCAACTGATGAGAGCACAGTGAAAAGTCAATACGTTTGCACAATGGGATATTATTCAACTGTTCAGAAAAAAGGAAATTATGAAATTTGCAGGCGAATGGGGAGAGCTTGAAAGAATCATCCTGTATGAAGTAACCCAGGCCCCAAAAGACAAATATTGATGTTTTCTATTATTTGTGGATATAAAATTAATATTAAATATTAAATTAGATATGTCTGTTTAAATGTAAGCTTAAGGTATAGCCATAAATAACTCAAAAAGGATATTTAATAAATATCCTTTATTAAAACTAACTGTATAACTGGTCAATATTTATAAGCATATTATGTGTAAGTATGTAAGTACTCCAGACTTGTGGAAAGTTTGAGAAATTATTTTATAAGAAGACTTTCGTTTTTTACATGAGAACAAAATATTCAAATGATATAAGTTATTTTATAAAATTACTTTTTCTTTTGTCTTATCACAGTAATGAGTAACTTTGGTTTTGGGTATAGTTTACTGAGTGACAGGCTGGTGAGATAGCTCAGCTGGCAAGGAGCTTGCTGTCACGTCTAATCATGTGAGTTCAATTCTTGGGACCCACATAGTAAAAGGAGAATGGACTCCTTTAAATTATTTTCTGACCTCCATATACATGCCTGTATCATGCGCCCACCCACCCCCACACAATAAGTAAATAAAATATATTTTTTATTAAGAATATGAACTACTATAAATACTTCACTAAGTGCCTTGAAATAAATATTCATTTCAATAGTAACTGGTACACTAGAATAATGGTGATAATATTGGTTTGGATTTCTGATTATAGTGCAGTATTTGTTGATGAGTTATATAAACAAAAGGTATAAATTTTTGTTCTTTACAATGACAATTGAATCAAGGAGCAAATATATGATTTAAAATTTGGATTAAATTGGTAATTTCATCATACTATAAAACTTCAATCTGCAAATTTTAGTGGGTGGAAAATAAGGCAAGATAATGTATTTGGAAGAACTTTTAATAAATGTTTGGATCCTGGGTAATATTTATTTAAAATAATTCATTAAATTCTGATGAGACTAGCCCTTTGGATTAAGCCTGTAAATATAGTCAAATTGATTTGTGTCGTGTGGGCGGATACCTATGATACACATGTATTTATATAAAATTCTGGGGTTATTAGTATTGAAACCCCAAACTGTGAAACTATTTTTGCACTCTGCATGGGTACTTGTTTTAATACTCATTTGCTAATAATTATTTTTAATTATTACTCCCAGGATGGTGAGCCAGGGGAGTTGCAAGTTCAAGGATTGCCTGGAAACGCAAGGAGACCTTACTTAACGTCACAAGAAGGCCAGGATAGGTCACCAGTGGCTCAGTAGCATAGGACTTGCCTAGCGCACCCAAGAGTCTGAGTTAACAGTGACTGTGCTCTATTGTGTAGTCAAACTGCATTAAATTAATGAGCTCATGTTTGGTGGAGGGAATGATGACCCCAGAGCTCTGAGCCACTTGAGAAAACTGTGGTATAATAGTTATTTTGACATTGCAGTTACCAAAAACACCCAACATAGCTACCTTAAGGGAAGGAAGGCTATTGTGTTTTATGGAGTCTGGGGTGGGGGTTCATCACAGAAAGGAAGCCATGGTGGTGGGGTGTGCTCTTCTGCAGCAGTAGTCTCATGAGACAGAACTTGATCATCTTGGTGGACTGAGAGGCAGAGACAGCAGGCTGGAACCAGGGCAGGTATGACCTTCCATGTCTGCTCCCCAGTGACTTCCTTTCAAATAGGCCCCAGCTCCCAAGAGACTCAGAGATTGCTCAATAATTCTGCAAGCTGGAGACTGACCATTCACATGTAAGCCTGTGGGGAACATTTCAGACTCAACCTGTAGTCCTTATTTTAAGACATTATGGATTAATCACAGTGGCGGATAAAACTGGTGCTTACAGCTCTTCCCTGAATGCAGGGAGGGATCAGTATGTCAAGCCATTAATTTAGTTTCATAAGGTCCTCTAGACTTGATTAAGTTTTTCCATCTCTTTGGTCAACGGTGACAATATTCTTAAGAGAGGATTCTTCACAATACTCCTTCTTTGTCCTCATACTAATTTATTTTATCATTTTTGCTGATACTTATTCCCATGAGTTTGAAAGGAGTTATTATTCTCTGCTATAAACCAGGCTTAAAGAATCATATCTGATATTCATGTTTATTTATCATCTCCTCCAGGAAGAATAGTGACTCATGAAATGTTGATATTAGGGAACTCTGTGCCTGCCTGGGATACAGCCACTGTCACAGGACAGACACTGCCCCGAGACTGGGACTTCTTGGGGAGAATGTCTTTAGGTGACAGAGGCATTTTTGCTGTCTTGTAGTCCCTTGACTGTTAAGACATATTAAGCCAATTTCCTCCTGTTTGGCTCTCAAGAGGAAGAATAGCTAATTAACTGTTTCGGTGAAGTAATTCATTAGATTTCTTTTTCCATGGTACATAATAAAGCATGTCTTTGCTTTCATTTATGTCTTGACCAATATGAATTTCCTGTCTGTTTCTTAACAATGTTGAAAGGATTCACTAACAATTACACATGAATCTTTTTTAAACATCACGGTGGGAGGTTACTACACATAAACACAAAATTAGAAATAAGTATTTGAATGGCTATTTACATATATTGATTTTTTTCTCTACTCCCACAGTCTATTTCAGTTGCCAGACTTGAAAGATTTGTTTTTTAATTTTTCAGTGTGGGATCTCTAGGAATAGTGGATTAAGCAAAAGAGATAAAGTCTGTAGTTTTCCATACCCTCAAAGGGTAGTATCCATACTGATTTCAATAAATATCTAAATAATGCCTAGATTTTCTTCCCTTTAGACAGAACTTAGCCTTATTTTTGAATATTATAAGAAATGTTATCTCAGATACACAAAATCAGAAACATATGCTCCAGGACTAATACTATTGCAGTTTTGAGAGGTCAGCTACAAACTCGCCATAAAGTTTGCTTAATTTAAAATGAAATAGAAACAGCTGTGGTGAGGAATGCAGTATATAAGCTCTCATTTGAGGTTATATTGTATTTCTCTTATTAATTTTAATTATACGTTTCAAGAGAAAGAACTTATTAAAGAAATAAAATAAAGTCTGATTTTGAACGGGTTCTATAACCCGACTAAAATAGTACACACAATCGTGAAACCCAATTATGGTCTCTTTTGCCTCCCTTTGCAGAAAGGGAGCGTAATAGTTTTTCTGCAATAGGGTATAAAGTGTGTAGGAAAACCAAGTTGTTTTTCTTACTCTGCGCTCTCCCAGTCACTCAACACTCCTGACACCAGATGAAGAGGGATTTTTCTTACACAGCAAGCAATCCCCTGGCTGATTTTCCAGAGGTCACCAGCTGAGTGTCCCTGAATTCAACTTTCACAGTCTCTGCTTGGAGATAATGGGAGATCCCACAGGCTGACGGCTCAGTGTTGCCAGACTGCCTCCTACTCTAGACGTCAATTGCTAAGTGCAGATTGTAACCTGATTTTGATGAATCAGGTATGAGATAAGGTTTCCCATCATGCCCTTCTTGTGGGGTCTTGTTAACTAACTTCCTCTCTGGCTTTCTTTCTCCTTTCCTCTTCCTTTTTTTTTTTCTTTTGGTGTGTACAATGTGCACAGCCATGTGGACGTTCATGTATGTGAAACAGGTGTGTGGAGGTGCCAAGGACAATGTCAGGTGGTAACCCTTGCCTTCCATTTAGTTTGGGATAGGGTCTGTTTTCGTTTCCCTCTCGACACCAGTCTAGCTCGCTTCAGATCATTCTGTTGTCTCTGCCTCCCGTCTCTCTGTGAAAGTTCTGAGAATACAGATGATCACGCCACGTGTATGCCTTATACATGAGCTCTTAGGATTTGAACTCAGGTCCTTACACTTACTTGTACAGCAGGCACATTTACACACTGAGCCATCTCCCCAGCCAGGTCCTGTTAATTTTAAAAAGTGGTTCAGATCACTCAAAATAACTTGTGTTTGCTGGTTTATTAATTAAGGAAATGATAAAGAATTTGTATGAATATCCAGGTGCAGAAAGACACCTGGCCTGCAAGGGTCCTGAGTGAAGAAGGTCTGACCCTGTGGAGTTGAAACATACCATTCTCTATCTACACAGATATGTTGAGATAAACCTCAAACTCCACAGTCCAGGAATGTCTATGGTAGCTTTGTGTAAGCATGGCAGATTACTAACTCCACTTCCAGGTCTTTCCCTTCCCTTGGATAGAAGGTACTTAAACTGAAATCTCCAAGTTTAGAATATTGGAGTTCCTGGCACCCAGTTCCATCTTGCAGGAGCAGGAGCTCTCCAAGAGTTGGTCCCATGGCAGAACAAAAGATGCTCTCATTATCTAGGACGCTGTAAGAAATTTCAAAGACCAGTGTACAAAGGAGCATCAAAACCCAAACAGAGCAAAGACCATCCTAGTACCACTCTGCCAGAGGAGGAAGATACTAGCAGCTCTGACTCATGAACTGGGACAGAGATTTGCCTGCCACTTCCATCCACTGCGTTCCAAGGGTTTAGAAGCTCTTGTAACAGGGACTGGAGAAGAGACTAGTGGGATATTTCCTATTATTGCACAGTAAGTTATTTTGGAGTTAATATTCCTCCAAAATAGATTCCTATAGTGGTTTGAATGATAATCGCCCCCACATGCTCATACATTTGAATAATTAGTTTGTAGTTGGTAGAACTGCTTGGGAAGGTTATGAGGTGTGGCCTTATTGCAGAAGATGTGCCTCTGGGGAAACAGTAGATGCTAATATGCCCACTGTATAGGTATGTACATCCATTTACAACATAGAGCTGTTTGGGCAAATCAGCTAATTTTCTGGTGGCCTTGAGCATTTAACTAGTAGTTCACCTGTGGTTTAGACATGTACATCCTCCTACATCTTTCAGTTTTCTCTAAGGAATCCCATGGTGAATCTATTGGTGAGTTCTTATCTTCTCCCTGAAGCTTTTAGAAACTTTGGACTTTGTGGAGTCATCTTTCTTCTGTGATGTGTTTTTATTAATTCAAATCCCAAATGTTAGCCCTCCTCCTACATCACTTACCCTGTCTGCTCAGACTTCTTTGTCAACTGTTTTCTTCTCCTGTTTCTTTTTTTATTTTTATCAAAGTTAAAATATAATTTAATCATTTGTTGCTTTTCTTTCTTCTACCCCTTTTCCCCTTTTCACAACCTGCATTGTTCTCTCTTAAATTCATGGTCTCTCCCTCTCTCTCTCTCTCTCTCTCTCTCTCTCTCTCTCTCTCTCTCTCTCCCTCTCTTTCTCTCTCTCTATATATATGTATATGTATATGTGTATGTGTATGTGTATGTGTATGTGTATATGTATATATGTATATGTATGTATGTATATGTATTTCCTGTTCAGTTCATATAAAGTTACTTTTATATCAATGTTTTCTTTTCTGTTTTCTGTTGGAGTGGCAGTTGAAGTGAATCTCTGATCCCCATTTGATGTGGTCCAGTTTCATAACTAGAAAGGCTATCCATAACAATGAGCCACTTGTGTGTTTTTATAATCCCCATTTTGCTCTGTAATTCCAGATTCATACATAAAATCTAATACTTGCTTTTTTAGCTACCAAGAGACATTCACAAAATTAGTGTGCTCATTACTTAACAACAGCTATTTCCTTACTAATTGGCTTCCATCCCAGCCTTACTCATTTCATACCCAACAACCAAGCCATTGGGAAATCCTGTTGTTTCTGCCTTCTGAATACATTCAGAACATCAGACTATGGCCACTTTAAGAATTATTTGATAGAACAACCTTGGCTTTAGTAGCCAGCTGCCCAGGATACCAGGTGACAACCCTTCAAATAAATTCATGGTTTCCAACTTGTTCAATGCTATGCTTTAAAAAAAAACTATAGTGATATTATATAAAAAAAATAGGCTATATCATGTAACTTCTCCTATCAAAAATCTTCAATGATTTCACTTTCATTAAGCTGCAAAACCCATTAACTTACAATGGCCTGGATGTAACATAAGGATATTTTATGTCCCATATAAAAAATGTGGTCCAGGATCTTGCAGTCCTGTGTGACCTAGGTCTCTCCTGCTAATTCTCTGACCACTTCAGTTTCCTTCTTTTTTATTCTGCTGCTTTCTCTGACATTTCCTTAGCACTGTAAACAAGGTCCTGACCAGTTTCTTGTTTATTTTTATTTTATGTGTGTGAGTGTTTTGCCTTCATGTGTGTATGTGTATATGTATGTGTACTTCATGTGTACCTGGTACCTATGGAGGCTATAAGCGGGCATAAGATCTCTTAGAACTAGAGTTATGGATGGATGTAAATCACTATATGGGTTCAGGGAACAAAATCTTCGTTCTCTACAAGAACTGAAAGTACTCTTAACCCCTGAGCCATCTCCCCATCTCCCGGACTTGGACTTTTGCACAGGCTAACCCCTCTACCTGAAACCTCGTATGTATCCAGTCCATTCTTCAAGTTTTCCCTGAAACATGAACTTCCCAGCAATCCTTTTTTCATTCTACTCAAAATTAAAGCTTGTTCTCTAAACTGGCTTGCTCTATTGTGGTCGTTTTCTTTTGGAGACAGGGTTTTACTATATCACCCTGGCTAAACTTGAACTCTCTGTGTAAACCAGGCTGACCTCAAACTCACAGAGTTCTGCCTGTGCCTCCCACATTCTGGGAATAAATGTATGTGCCACCATTCTGGCTTCTTTATCATGCTCCAAATCCATTGTATTTACCTATTTTCATATTATACGTCTTGTTTGTTGACATGAAGTCTAAGCATGTAGTTTGCAAGATCCACTTGGACAGAAGCATGGTACATAGCCAAATGCTACAATTCTGTATTATAATCATTTAAAGTGTTTTCAAACACACTTTCTTAAGAAATTATGGCTCTTGAAACTTTTTTTTTGTTTGTTTTTAGAAATTAGCTTTATTTATTTATTTTATTTTTATTTTTATTTTTTTTCAGCAAATCAAAAAAAATTTAAAAAGCATTCAAACAGAATAAAATGAAAAGAAACAAACAAGCAAAATACCAAGGGTCAGATATACTTATACAAGAATTCTATAGGGCCTTCAAACAAGCAATACTTTTTGAGTTATGTTTAAAAAAATTCAGAACCACAATAAGCTCCTTCACAAAGCAAATAATATTGAAATAGTGAAATCAAGTGTAAACCCAACAAAAATATATAAATTATAGTCCAGTATCCCTCATGAGTATACATACAAAAATTCTCAATGAAGTAGTTGCAAACTGAATACAAGAGATATAAAAAAATAATATTCCATGAATAACTGAATAACTGTTTGTTTTTTTTTTAGAAGACCATACTCCATATACAGGCTGCATGTTTTGGGATAGCCCCCACTCCAGATGTTTGAGACCTTCATGAAAACCAAGCTGCACATTTACAACATATGTGCAGGGAGGCCTAGGTCCAGCCCATGGAGGTAGATCTGTGTAGACTAGGTATGCTCCACGGTTGGTGATTCAGTCTCTGAGAGCTCCAAGGGTTCAGGTTCGTTTACTCTGTTGATCTTCCTGTGCAGTTCCTATCTCCTTAGGGCCCACAATCCTTCCACCTATTCTTCTATAAGAGTCCTCAAGCTCCATCCACTGTTTGGTTCTGGATGTCTGTATCTGTCTGAGTCAGCTGCTGGTTAGAGCCTCTCAGAGGACAGCTTGCCCCTGTCTGTTCTCAGGCTGGAGATTTAGATTCTGGGAGCTCTGGTTGAATCTTTTGATACTCATTCTAAAAAAGATCTTCACCAACCTTACATCTGATAGAGGGCTAATATCCAAGGTATACAAAGAACTGAAGAAACTAGATTCCAGACCATCAAATAACCCTATTAAAAAATGGGGTAGAGAGTTGAACAAAGAACTCTCAACTGAGGAAACTCGAATGATTGAGAAACATCTAAAGAAGTGCTCAGCATCCCTAGTCATCAGGGAAATGCAAATGAAAACAACACTGAGATTCCACCTCACACCAGTCAGATTGGCTAAGATCCAAAACACAGGTGACAGCAGATGTTGGCGAGGATGTGGAGAAAGAGGAACACTCCTCCATTGTTGGTGGGATTGCAAGCTGGTACAACCACTATGGAAAGCAGTCTGGCGATACCTCAGAAAATTGAACATGGTGTTAACTGAGGACCCAGCTATACCCCTCCTGGGTATATACCCAGAAGATATTTCAACATGCAACAGGGCCACATGCTCCACTATGTTTATAGTGGCCTTATTTATAATAGCCAGAAGCTGGAAAGAACCCAGATGTCCTTCAACAGAAGAATGGATACAGAAAATGTGGTACATTTACACAATGGAGTACTACTCAGCTATTAAAAATAATGAGCTCATGAAATTCTTAGACAAATGGATGGAGCTAGAAAATATCATCCTGAGTGAGATGACCCAATCACAAAAGAACATACATGGTATGCACTCACTGATAAGCGGATATTAGCCCCAAAACACACAATACCTAAGATGCAATGCATAAACCTCATGAAACTCAAGAAGAAGGAGGAAGACCAAAGTGAGGGTGCTTTTGTCCTTTTTAGAAATTAGCTTTAATCTTGAAATTTCTTTCAAGTAAGTTTATATAGTGACTTTCTTAATTGTATTTATCTTCAAAACAAATTTCAATTTATTATTTTGTATGGGTGTTCATGCCATAGTGTGTGTGTGTGTGTGTGTGGTTATTGATTCTTTTTACACCTTTATATTACTTCTTGGGATTGAACTCAGGTTTCCAAGCTTGAATGGCAAACACCTTTACCTGCTAAGCTACTTTGCTGGTCCTGGATGTCATTTTTAAGTGAAGAATTTACTACAATTAAGAACTGATGAATAGCAGTCAAGACATACATTGTGGAGCACACCTTTAATCCTAGCACTGGGAGGCTAGGGCAGGAGGTATGTGAGTTCAAGGCCAGCCTGGGATATACAGCTAGACTCTTTCCCCATAAATTAATGAATAAACAAGCTAACAAAGATGCACATAGATGAAGTGAAGTGATGGAGAACAGTACAGATGTTGGCATTCTTTCCAACATCTTAGAATTTAATTAAAACAATTAGAAGGTTAGAAGTGAATGAAAACAGAAGTGCCTGCGGTTGCTCTCCTGACTACAGCTCAGTACTCCAGAGTACTTATGCTGAGTAAGCAGGATAAGATCATGGTAGCTAAGTTATCTGTTGAGCTTCAGTAATCACATACAAAACCCCAACGTGGTCCTTTTCAATCATTTCTGGAGTACTCTGTATCTCTACATGCCTGGCATTCATGACAGTTTACATAATCACTATAATCTATTCTAAAAAACTAACAAAAGCTTTGAGATAAATGTGCAGGTTTCATATACTACACCACTGTCACGTTTCAGCATTAAATAAAGAGAGTTTGTTGAAAAATAAAGGGGAAAAATGAGAAAGGGGAAGAAAATAATAAAAGGAAGTCAGATTAAAAGGACCCGTCTACATAAACATTCTCTTGCTAACATAGTGTAGCAAATTATATCATGAAACGGAGGCCCAGAGGGAAATAGAATGTTTGCAGTAATCTGCCACGCCTTCTGTTTAATTGACTTAGGAGCACTAATGGCTGTCTATAAATATTCTTTCTCTGTGATAAATTAAACTAATCATTGCTGTACCAGTATATCAAACAACTCAGCCAAGCATGGCTAGATTAACCAAGAAGATAAACAGAATCATTTTTATTTTGAGGCTGTTTAAAGATCTGGAAGTTATCACAGAGGTCCATCTCCTAGAATTTAAAAGGCCAAATGGTCTCAGGAAGCTATTCATTCTCAAGGGATGATTTCAAGGATTCGGATTTCTACCACACAGTGATCACCCACAGACGGGAAATGGACAGTGACATTTCCTCATTTGGTGACTTGATAAGTAGAGTGAAAGCTTAAGGGGAAACAAATTAAATTTGCCGGGTGCCATCTGTGCAAATATTCAAGGATACATGTTACAGCCATTTCTCCAGGATCGTCAGAGATTACTTGCTTCATTACTATATGTATTTCAATTCTCTACAAATAGAAGTTTAAGCATACACAAAGAGCAGCCATTTGCAGCAGAAGGGTATAAATGGCCATATAAAATTTAGCCATTTATTACATTATGGATTTTATTAGATTGTTTGCTCCTGAGACTTACTGGGTCCTGGGAACCTGACTGAGGCAATTAGGAAATGAATAAGAGCAGGCACACAGGCACATTTCAGCAGCATCTTTTAATAAGACAACTTCATGTTTGTGCCTAAGCTATCTAACTTTCTTGGACACAAAGCCTGACCCCTTACTATAATGTTAACTCAATCTTATTGAGAAGGCTCCCGTAAGGATGTTAGGGTAATCAATAAAAGGCTTTAGAAGTCCATACAAAGCAGGCATTAAAGGGTGTAGGACCCAGCTCAAAGAGATCTCCTGAGATGAAAGGCATTCTAGAGCTCTAGGTGACCAAAGAAAAGAAGCAAAGGACCAGTAAAGAAAAGGTGAGACTGCTGGAAATGTTGAGGACCATAAAGAAAGGAGGAGAGGGAGGTTCTCCCTGGACAAGCAAACCACAGCCAAAACGCAGGAGACCTTGGAGAAGATTCAGGGGAGTCTCTGGGAAAGAACCTAGCAGGAAGCATCAGAGTCGACTGCAGAGATGAGGATTTTAGCAGACACAGTACACACTTTCTGAGGCCAAGGGTTCTGTTCCCCAAAGTCAGCTCTAAGGATCCTCACAGACAGGCTCTGAGGCAGCATCAGTGAACGCAGCAGCAGAGTCAGGTGGCTTCATCCTTCTTGCGCTTCCTAGAAACTTTCTTCTTCATTATGTGTGTATCTTCTGCTGTGCAGTGCTATTCAGAACTGCATGCCTTCATGTAGTGACTTGATCTAAGTAAGAGGAGGAGGAAGAGGGCAATGTCTTCTGATTCCATATAGTTTTCTTTGAATGGCATTTTGTCTTGCATTATGACTGAATAATATTCCATTGTGTATATATTCCTGTCTCCATAGTTGTACCTTATTTATTTTTAACTATTTTGAGAACTCATATATGTATACTGCATTTACATAATTTCTGTACCCTCTCTCCCATCTCCAACTCCTCCTATGTCCACTCTCTGAAATCCATTGCTTCTTTCTATTTAACCATTATTGCTATACATACATACATGTGTGTATTCATAGGTTGTATATATAAAACCCTCTGGGTCCATTTAGTATAACGTATATATTTCTATTTAGGGATGACCACTTGGGATTGGATCATTTATCAGTGGACCTCTCTCTAAAGAAAATGAATTCTCTTTCTCTCAGCTGATTGCCTACGTTCTTCATCTAGGGATGAGGCCTTGTCCGTGTTGGCATGTTAACTGGTGTAACTGGTGTTATCATTATGCAGGTTTTGTTTAAGCACCTGTAGACTTGAAAAGTAAGGGGTATGGCTTCCCTGTCTGTCATGTTTAGAGGATACTACTAAGCAACAGGTGACAGAGTGGTCCTCTGTCACTTAAAACTTTTTCTCCCCTTCCTCCAAGATGCTCTCTCAGCCTTAGGAGTAATGACTGCATTGTAGTTATACAAGTTTGAGTTAAACACCACAGTCAGTTATTTTCTGCCTTTTGAACAGTTATGTACCTCTGTAACAATCTCCATCTTTTTTCCAAAAGAATTTGATTTGGTGAGGGTGATAGTTACACTTATCTGTAGGCATAAGTGTAAGTGTTAAGGACACATTTCGAAATTGTATTGGTGTAGAAAGATGGTGGTAGTGGGTTCTCCTCTTGGGTCTCCAGCCATAGGTAGTTCACTGGGTTTAAAGCACCAGGTATGAATTATCTTAAGTCAAACTAGACAGCTCTTGGTTATCCCCAAGATAAAATCATCATTGGGGATTTTTTATTTAAATATTTTTATTTTCTTGTATGTGTGCGGTATATGGATGTTTTGTCTGTGTATGTGTCTGTGCACCTCTTGCATGCCTGGTATTCTCAGAAGGCCAAAAACGGCATTAGATTCCCAGGAATTATAATTATAAGTGGTTGTGCATTGCCGTGTGGATACTGGGTTATGAATGAATGTCCTCTGCAAGAGTGGTTAGTGTTCTTAACATTGTACCATCTTTCCAGCCCCTCTGGGAATTTCTTGCTAGGTCAGTTGTTGTAGCTTATAGAATTTGCAGCTGATAGGACTATTGATTACTTTCCTCCCTTGGTGCTTGCATAACATCTTCCAATATTATGCGAGATAGTCCTCAGGGAGGAGGCTTCCAGGTCAATTCCAGCTCCATTTCTCCAAGTCCTGTGCCCAAAGTTTGTGGTATCTTCATCAACATGGCTCACCTTTAAGATCTGGAAGAGAATCAAGGGCAATGGTAATAGTCTGTATTGTTTTGGGAGTGTCTTGTATTCCACTGATTACTGACTTAAGGGGAATCGTGCGTGAAACTAGGGTTTTATTATAGTTTATGGCCTTTGAGGAGAGTGTTACCAACTGATATATCACAACTTTATTTAATACACCCTGTGATGGTTTGAATATGCTTGATCCAGAGAGTGGTGCTATGTGGGAGTGTGGCCCTGTTGGAGTAGGTGTGGCCTTGTTGGAGGAAGTGTGTCATTGTGGATGTAGGCTTTAAGACCTCATCCTAGCTTCCTGGAAGCCAGTCTTCTCCTGTTTGCCTTCAGAACAAGGTGTAGAACTCTCAGCTCCTTCTGTACCATACCTGCCTGGACACTGCCATGCTTCTGCCTTGATGATATTGGGCTGAACCTCTGAAACTGTAAGCCAGTCCCAATTCCATGTTGTCATCAAAAGAGTTGCCTTCTTCATGGTGTCTGTTCACAGCGGTAAAAACCCTAATTAAGACACACACATATGTATATAATATATTAAGTATGCTTCCAAATTAATGTTCCCTTGTGGCATTTTCAAAGATTAGTATAGCACATTTTCTTTATCCGTTCAGATGTTGTTGGTCACTTAGGCAGATTCAGTGTCTTAGCTGTTGTGAATAGTGTGTAATGAACATGCTGGTTACTTCAGGAAGAGGACAGGAAGAAAAGAAAGCAAGTATGTGCATGAAAAATAGAAAGCATATTGTGTCACATCTGTTAGTGTCACATTTAACAATGCTACATTGCCTTATTTGTGTTATTATTCTCATGCTAATGTTGAAGCTGGAACGCAGGGCCCATGTATGTTAGCCGAGAACTCTGTCACTGACATACATCCTTAGCTTCGGATGATCTTGAATAAGTGACAAACTTTCGTCCTTTCCGTCCCAGATCATTTTAGTTGGCTTCCTTGCATACTTTTGTCTTCTAACCAAGCCAGATCCCAGGGCCCAGTTACATTCCTCACATTCTTGCCAGCACTTGCAAAAAACATTTACTTTATTTTGTAATACCTATTCTAATGAGCTAAGATGGCATAGTTTAAGGTAGCTTTGAGATAAATATCCAGGCTTAATATTCTACTCCCTACTCATATTTCAGCAGTAAATAAAGAGAAATTGTTTAAAATATAAAGGAGAAAATAAGAAAAGGGAAAAATAATAAGAGGAAGTTGGATTAAAAGGATCTTTCTTTTTTTATTATTCAACTGTTTTTTTGCATTTTTATTGGATATTTTATTAATATTTGAGATGTTATTCCCTTACCCCAATTCC
Organism: Mastomys natalensis; assembly: GCA_021653895.1. Lineage (NCBI taxonomy): Eukaryota > Metazoa > Chordata > Mammalia > Rodentia > Muridae > Mastomys > Mastomys natalensis. Next base: position 327,479 of record JAJTUV010001383.1, on the reverse strand, counting down.
TGCCCCCACCCAGGAACCCCCTATCCCATTCCCCCTCCTCCTGCTACCATGAGGATATGGCCCCACCCCCCACACTTCCACCTCCCCACCCTTGAATTCCCCACACTCAGCATCCAGCCTTCATGGGACCAAGGATCTCCTCTCCCACCTATGCCCAACAAGGCCATCCTCCCCTATATATACAGCTGGAGCCATTGGCCCCTCCCTATGTGCTCCCAGGCTGGTGTTTAGACCCTGGGAGCTCTGGTTGGGTGGTATTGTTGCTCTCCCCATGGGGCCATAAACCATTTCAGCTCCTTCAGCTCCTTCTCTCTAACTCCTCCATTGGGACCCCATGATCAGTTCAATGGTAGCTGTGAGCATCTGCCTCTGAATATGTCAGACTCTTGCAGACCTCTAAGGAGACAGTATATAAGGTTCCTGTCAGCATGCACTTCCTGACATCCACATCAGCGGCTACCTTTGGTGACTGCACATGAGATGGATACCCAGGTGGAATGGTCTCAGACGGCCCCTCCTTCAGTTTCTGTCCCACACTTTGTCTCCATATCTGTTCCCTTGAGTATTTTGTTACTCCTTCTAAGAAGGATCGAAGCACCCTCACTTGGTCTTCCTTCTTCATGAGCTTCATGTGGTCTGTGAGTTGAATCTTGGATATTGTGAGCTTCTGGGCTAATACCCATAATCAGTGAGTGAATACCATGTGTGTTCTTTTGTGATTGGGTTACCTCACTCAGGATGATATTTTCTAGTTTCATCCATTTACCTAAGAATTTCTAGAATTCATTGTTTTTAATTAGCTGAGTAATACTCCATTGTGTAAATGTACCACATTTTTTGTATTCATTCCTCTGTTGAAGGACATCTGGGTTCTTTCCAGCTTCTGGCTATTATAAATAAGGCTGCTATGAACATAGTGGAGCATGTGTCCTTGTTATATGTTGGAGCATCTTCTGGGTATATGCCCAGAAGTGGTATGAGTTGGGTCCTCAGGTAATGCTATGTCCAATTTTCTTTGGAACCATAAAAGGACCTTTCTACATCAACATTCTCTTGCTAAAACATAATAATTTATGTTTCTCATTACATTCTTATTCTTCCCTGTGGCTAAAGTAAAAACTTTATATGTGTGTGTTGTTAGGTCGGTGTGTTTGTGTGGTGTTATGTGTGTGTGTGTATTGTGTATATGTACATTGTATATAATTGGGTGTGTGTAGTCAATCACATATATATGTATATTGTACACACACCAATACACTTCATTTTCTCTCCATTTTACATCTTTTAATTGATAACACCTAGCTGATCCCACATTTTCAACCAATATAGTAAATATAGTTGTGGCAATCAATAATATTCTTTGGTTATACATCCAGAAGCAGGAATGGGATAGTATTACATGTGGTTCTATTGTTAGTATATTTTTAAAATATTTAATTCCTTGAGACTTTGTATAATACATTTTAATTATATTCACCTCTACTCCTTTCTCTAACTCCTCCTCATTCCACTCCACTCTTCCCATTTTTTTCTTTCTTCTTTCTTCTTTCTTCTTTTTTCTTCTTTCTTTCTTTTAGACAGGTTCTCACTCTGTAGCTCTGGATAGCCTGAAACTCACCGTGTAAGTCAGGGTGGCCTTGGACTCATAAGAGATCCGCCTGCTTCTGCCTCCCAAGTGCTGAGATTAAAAAAATGAGTAAGCATGCCTAGATTCATTCTCTTAAAAAAATAATCTCTTGACTCCAACTTAATCCCACACTCTCTTGGGTATGGGGTTAGCTGCTGGAGTGTGCTGAACCCCCCCAGGAGCTAAACTGACTCTCCCTTTCCCATTACTATACATAGTGACTAACTTAAAGTAGGGCTTTGTGACACTCCCTTCTTACATTCTATGTTAGAATCTTATATATTTTTTAAAAGATTTATTTATTTATTTTATGTATATGAGTATACTATCATTGACACATCAGAAGGGGGCAGGCATCAGATTTCCATTACAGATGGTTGTGAGCCACCATGTGATTGCTGGGAATTGAACTCACGACCTCTGGAAGAGGAGCCAGTGCTCTTAACTCCTGAGCCATCTCTCCAGTTCTCCATCTTAGAATCTTGATGGGTTTATCTCCTGCAGGCAGAGTTCATACATAGTGATTCTGTTGTCTAGAAATCACTGCTTTGCTCTTATATTTAAAATAATGGTCTTACAAATAACTGAGTGCTTTCGTTTTCTCTACTAGTTATACCTAAAACGATGGTTGTCTTTAATCATCAGTACACATTTTTTTTTAAACAAAATATGCTATTTAGATTCACAGAGTGAAGACCATTTGCTCTACCTTTTCTCTTGTTGTCCTGCCATGTTTGGGTCACAGCTGTAAATGTTAGATGTTGTTTTCAGTGAGCTTGGTCCTCCACATTGGAACTCCCAACATCTCCTGTAGCAGTGTATCCACTCCCACGACTCTGAAGTAGCATCACTAGAATTGACAGTGACGTTTCTGGCTTCCACATATGTCATCTTTATTTTAAAAATTTCTCACTCACATTCTCACCCAGACCATTTAATACTTCTCTTCAAAAAGAAACAGACTTCCCATTAGCGTTTCCTGGAGAACTCATTTTGGCATTTGACAAGTCGATGATGTGACAGAAAAGGGAAGAAGTCTTCTCCAAGAGCCGGATGGTGGTCGTTAAGCAGACAGTTTGAGAGTGTGAGCATAGACTTCTTAGCATGGTGAGGGAGCATGGTACCTTTTCCATGTTCTCACTGTATTCTATGTTTTCACACATGTGGGGTGAGAGGGTTTACTCACAGGAATCTGTTTATTCCAGGCTTCAGCTTTAACAATGGAGTTGAGGAATTGTACCAATCTGTATGGGAGGCCCACTCGAGTTAGAATGCACAGTGGGATACAATATTTTGGTACTTATATCGCATCTGGTTTGAGGTTAAGATAAGTCTGATTTTTTCAAAATTATGTGATAAACAAGTAGCAAAACAACATAAATAAGTAGATTAAAAAAAGAAACAAAACTTATCCCCCTTTCAGCATCAGTACCTGCAAACCCCTGTCTTCCTCTATCTAAGATAGTGATTATCTACAATGCACCCTGTCTCAGCCTTCCTAACTTAGGGAGGTCCAACTGACTAAAATAGTTCCAGAGAGACAAAAGAAAGAGAGTCAAATTTGTTGAGAAATCTCTAGTGAAATGCAATTTGGGCATCTGGTGTTTCTGACAAGGAAGAAAAAACACAGTGGGTGGTACAGCAAAGCAGTTTACAACACTGGTTGGAAAAAGGAGATGGTAACTTAAATATTTAGGCTAGCTACACAACCCAAATAACCCAATACTCGAGTATATAGTAAATTCATTAGACTCAGAATCGGTGTAGTGAGTATTAGAGAAGGAAATGTCACCATCATGTTTTCTATTAGTTATGGTTTCCTTAAAATGTTTTAGAATTTTGGCAGATTAGTGTTTTTAAAAGTCTGTGGGTTTGCAAACGTTAGTAGAACAGGTCACGGGGAAGAGTGAAGAAAGACAGGAAAAAGAGGAGACAGGATACAAAAATTAAACACACGTCTGTGCTTAATAGAATCAAGCAGATAGCACAAAGAGGACAGGGCACCAAAAAGGAACCGGCTTTGTGCCAAAAGTTTGAAAATTTAGTTCCGGATTAAAGAGTTGAAATGCGTATTGACGTGAAAATGGAATTTTGCATGACAGGGACTCTGTGTCATTGTCTACTAGGGAAACACAAATTCACTTTGTCTGAAATGCTCAGTGATCACTTTGAATTAAAACAAAATGGAACACAGATTTTCATGCTGCCTAATGAGTTACTTCTCATCACGGCTCAGCCAAGCGCATTTCCTCCTTTCAATGGATGGGTTGGATGCAAACATATTTAGGGCATGTGCTACAGAAGAGCTTTAAACCTCAGCTCTTGAGCTGGGCAATTCTTTCTGTGGTAGGCTATGATATCCTATGGTTCTGTATACTAGATGACAACATCAGCCTCATTCAAATATAATATATATATATATATTATCCTCGTGGTGCTAAATATCCTTTGAGAGAACTTCTTTGCCAGAGGCAGGTCCCATGAAATGTTCACCAATGACAGAGGCTAAGGAAATGAGGCAGAGAGTGTGAGAAGATCTGCATTAAAATAATAGATAAAAAGAATAGAGAAAAGGAGAGTTTTCACAATCGTCCCAGGACCACTGTAACATCACTCCAAATCTGGAAAGTTTTAAAACAGTAGTAATTTTCAATGTTCCTGTTTGGAGACAAATGGAGTGCCAGCAAGATCATGCTATCTTTTCAGGCTATTGGTGTGGGAATCTATTCCCTGCCATTCTTTTCTATTCCTATGTTGCTAGCAATCCTTGGCAAACTTTGTTTGTTTACATGACATTCTAGTCACATGCTTTGGAAGAGTGAATTTCATATCCATTTGGGAACACAACTCACCACAAGGTCTGAAGAAGAGAAGTTTACTTCTGTATTGGTCTAGAGAACTAGTCACGGGAGGCTCTGGAGTGCAGTGGAAGACTCAGGTTTACTGAGGACATAACTATCAAATAGCAGTGTTCAAGTCTCATCTCTTTATAGAACCTCTCTAGACTCTTAAGATACAGCTGAAGGAGAGGATGTGTGTGCTCTTCATGGCTTTTATGTATGCATGTGAGCACGCTGGAGGGCCAGACTGTGCTTCCCATAGATGAAGGGCTGTTAAACAGAAGGCAATTAAGATGAACCACAGGCAGGATCCTTTCTCTGTTTGCGTAAAAGTAGGATATAAACTTACAAAGACAAGATATTCCAGCCTGCTTACTAGGGAGAGCAAAAAGTTAGCCGCCAAGTGCCTGATTGCACAGACTTGTACAGAGGAACAGATTTATTAGCTCTGTGAAACGTCTCTAAGCTGAGACTCAATTGCCTTTGTCTTGCTCCTCTTAAGAGTTTAATGTCTTAAGACTCTGTTCAAAGTTACCTGTCTGACAAATACTCATTTCTTAAATGTTTTCATATTGATGTGAAATATGCATTTAATAAACTAAAATTTGATTTCTCTTGTATACCTTTCTTTCATTACCATGTGTCTGTCCTGTGTACTACTGGGTTTGACATTGGGAAATTATGTAAGTATGTAACAAGTGGAAAGTGTAACTAGGACAATTTGAACAGGATTTCAAATCAAACCCCAAACTACTACCTCCACCACCAACAAAAACACCAAGACTATTACAAAAGTATGCCAGAGTGTAAGGAAATCAAAAGAAGGATGTGGAAACCTGAAATTAGTAGCTAAAAAGGACTTTGGTACATTCATCTTTAATTAGGAGGAGTAATTATGGCACAAGGGACATTGAAGGTGAGGAGCTCATAGTCTGTGACATTAGAAGACTGTGTGATATTATACCCAGTGGGTGCAGCTTTCCATGCAACTACTACATGGGGTGCTAAAAGGTGATAAATACTCAATATCCCTTCTATCCAATTCAATTGGTGAGACCCAACCCAACACTAGAAGGTGACCTAGTATTGTGGTTTTATCCAGGTTTGACTTTTAGGCACCAGCTTGTGCTCTTCTGTACAATTACCAAGCATATAGATAAAGAAGGTGAGGGGTGGATCTGAAAACCCAAAATAAATGTAGACAGAAACATTCAAATCTTCAAGTATATTTTCTTCTGTATATTTCTAAAAAGGAAAAGTAATATTTATTAATCTGGGCAAAATTAAACATTTTATTTAGAGAATTACCTGCTTATTTAATTAACTTTATTAGTTCTTGAATCAAAAATCTCAAATATATTCTACACTGTAAATTTCCATAGCAGTATCTATCTCAGATTTAGAAGCCTAGCTTACTTTACAGAGTAACAGTGACATTTCTTGCACTACTATAGTACATGTGTTAGCAGGATATTTATTCTGCTACATTGTATTCACAGTGGAGCTCTGTTATTAGGCAGTATAAGAGAGAGGCGGAACTAGGAGAAGAAGAGAGGAAGGGGAGGGGAGAAAAAGAGGAAGGGGAGGAGAAGTAGGAGGCTATGGACCATGGAAGAAGAAGGATGGGTTGAAAGCTATCCTGGGTAGCAACTTTTATCAAAAGGTTAGATATTGGGCAACTACTCTAATTGTGTGGGCATCTTGTTGATTGAGCATTTCTAAATATATAAATTTCTAGATAATCATTAAGCTTTAAGGTCTCATTTCTACTGGGTACTGTGAGGATGGTAGATATTGTCTAGGGTTCAGCTAAATTTTGTGGATGCAGCATGATGGATTGGCAGAGCCATCCCTCACACTGGCATCTCGTGGGTGCCAAGGCCTGTGTGTCCAGCTAGCTGGAGCCTCCGTCAGAGCCGAGGAGCAGAAGGAACATGGCAGCTGCCTGGGAACAAGCTAGGCTGAGCACCTTTTCTAAATATCTCCCCCTACACATGTGGACTATGTCTCAAGTGGAATCAAGCTTGAGACTCAAGCTGAAGAGGAAGAGTAATGCAGAAAGCCAGGGCATCACGATTCTCAGCCTAACCTTCCTAAGAGCTGGAAGACTAATGCGAAGGTAAATTAATTCCTTTGTGCTTCAACTGTTAAACTGGGGATCTTGGTATTCCTTCTAAGTAGACAATTTTATAGGGTCTGATTTCTTTTAAGTACTTTTTTTTCATTCATTACCACATCGCTTTCATTATATATCTGCCCTGTGTTTTACTTTCTTTTATTGCCACTGACAGGCAATCGGACAGAAGTGACTTAAGGGAGGAAGGACTTAATTTGGATCCTGATTTCAGAGCACACCTGTGCATCTCGTGGGAAAGGTGCAATGACAGTAGATTGTGGTATGGTTTGTTTAACTCTTGGTGGATCATGAAGTAAACCATTTGGCTGCCATCAGAAGCAGATACAAACTTCAAGGCTGGATCCCAGCAACCCTCTTCTGCTATCTAGGCCTCACGTCACAATGCTTCCATGATGTCCTAAGACACAGCTACCCACTAGGGATCAGGTGTTCAACATGTCAAGCTGTGGGGGACATTTCACACATAAGTTGTAACACACTGTTTATATGTTTCCTAAGAAAAACTATGTTGAATGAAACTGTATTGGCAGGGAAAGGATAAAGAATAAGAAACACAATCATCTGCAATGGGCATTTTCTACGGAGAATACAGGTAAATCAACAGAGACATTCTAAAGTCTCAACTCTGTGTTGCCTTAACCTCTGGTTTCTTCATAGGCTATTCTGTCTCCAAGAGCTTCCTAGCCTGGCTATTCCCTCTCCTACAGGTCATAGTTTAGCTATCAGATAATGATCCTCTTCCTCATTTCGTACCAACCCGTTAAATAGGGCTCCTTCAGTTATTTTTATTTTTTCTTTATTGTAATTTTATAATTTATGATTATGTATGTGCACAGATTCTGTGTTTAGCTTCTGTCTTCTCGGACTGTAAAGTCCTAGCGGCAGAGTTCATATTCAAATTCACTTTTAATCTATGTCCCAGTGTTTGGTCTAGTATATTTCCCATTGTAGATTTTTTTTCAAATGAATAAAACTAGCAATCCTTTTACTCAGCCACGTAAGTATTCTATCGCAAAGGCACAGTTGAGCTTATGAATAGTTGGATGAAATTATACAATGTGGCAGTCTTTGTGTAAGAATTCATCAAGGAAGTAACTATTAGACATTGAAATGTCAAGGAGTAAAAGGTAGACAGTTTCATTTGCATAGGACCTCATAGATATATCCAAGAGATGAACAGGTGAAATACACTACAAAAGGGATGCCATTTTATTATAAACAAAAGCAACACACACACACAGAGTTAAGACACCCAAAAAACAAAAATAAATCTTTTTTTAAAAAAGAGAATTACTACATTTTTCCTGATTCTTGTGGCAAACATCTGGGAAAGTGGTTCTTAACCTTCCTAATGCTTTGGCCCTTTAATACAGTTTCTCATGCTGTGGTGACCCCCAACCATAAAAGTATTTTGTTACTATTTCATAGCTGTAATTTTGCTACAGTTATAAATTGTAATGTAAATATCTGCTCTGCAGTGTATCTGATATATGACTCCCAAGGCCTGTTGAGAACCACAGGCCTTAGGGGTTATTATTACTACTGACTTTTTCTTTTAAGTCTATAGATAGTGACTTGAGTACAGAATTGGTCTTGGTGTTTAATATGGTTTCAGAGGCAGCACTTTTGTGTACTAAGTTTATTTTGTTTTTTACTGGATCAACACCAGCTTAACATCGGGCAAGAAGACAGAAATGAAGTAGCAAAGGGGAAATACACGCAATCATTAAACTAGAGAAACTAAAAAAAAAAAAAAAAAAAAAAAAAAGTCAGAGCTAGACAGACAAAAAAAAAAAAAAAAAACAACAAAAAAACAGACAAAAGAGATTCACAGAGCCACACAGACAGAAGCCCAGGCAGATGTGTGGAGATAGACTGCATCGCACTGATAGGCTGTGTGTAAAGAAGGAACAGAGAAATGCAGGGTAGGTGGAAGGGAGGCTGAGAGATTGGAAAGGTTTCTGGGAGAGAGGCAGTTGGAAGGTGGGGAGGAGATGGACTGATCACGCTGTAGAGTTTTGGCCTGTCAGATTTCATGATGCCTCAGGCACTGTTCAGCATGTTCAGGATCATTTCTCTCTGCTTGAAAAAACAGGGAGTTGTCTGTAAGAAATCTCCCACTTGTTCCGAAGACCGTGACCCCCGGAGAGCACTGGACATGAGAACCCTCGTTTTCCTCTCTCTCACCTTCTGTCCCCTTCTCAATTTCCCTCTGGCCCCACAAATCCAAGTGCAGCTGACTTTATATGTGAAGAAATGTTTGGAGCAGGATAGGCAAGCTGCAAGCAGCTGTGTGGAGCTGGAGTGGGGACAGTGTAGCAAGGAACACAGCGCTTGGGAGGGCCTCAAAAGTTATCTCCCCTAGGACCCTTCTGACCATTCTGAAACGTCTGCCTTGAGGTGCATAGCACGGAGACAGCTACTATCCAATATAGCATCATAATAACAGAGAAACCTGACTACACTGGGAAATGGGTTAGGGCTTGATCCGCAAAGAATTCGATACCTCCCTAGTGGGTCAGAAGGCTCCAGCGACAATGTTCAGGATCCACATTTCCTAACTGGCTTCTCAGATGCTAGCCAGAATAAGCCATGGTTTCAGGCAGACTATGTGTGGATTGTAGTGAGCACACAAAATAGCTAACTTTTAGGTGAGATGCTGAGTTGACACTGAACAGAGAAGAAGTAGTTGTCACCGTTTACGATGAGGATACTATTTTTTTTTATTGGAAATTTATTTAATTTCATTCTCCTTACCCTTCCCTCCCTCCCAGGAACTCACTATCCCTTCCCCCCCTTCCTGCTTCCAGTTGGTGTACCCCATCCACCCTCCCCCGTACCTCACCTCCCCACCCTCGAATATCCCCCCCCACACGTCCAGCCTTCATGGGACCAAGGATCTCTTCTCCCACTTATATATAGCTCCCTTGCATATATAGCTGGAGCCATGGGTCCCTCCCTAAGCGCTCCCAGGCTGGTGGTTTAGACCTGGGGGCTCTGGTTGGTTGGTATTGTTGCTTGAGGTACTATCTTAATCTGTAGATAGATAGAAGGTTATGCTTTCTGTCTATCATGATGCAAAAGTAAAAATACTACACAGGACCTGTCAGGAGCACGGTTGCCATTGAAGATGGAGATTCAAACCATATCATGATACATGCTGTGTCCTACAAGGGACTTCACAGAACAGATCTTTGTGGCTTTCCTGTCAAACAACTTTCTTCACTCAGGAGGAAATCCAGGACCATATAGGTTGAAACATTTGTTGAACTCTGTGTTTTGGTGGCAACCCCGTGAGTAGGCACCCCTTAAGCTTGTGTTATTTCCACATAGCCAATATTAATTAAGTACTATTTAAGATAGAAATTTGTGTGAAAATTTCTAACAGTTACAGGAACATCATTGTGTGGAGTGAATGGTTAATTATGGTAAGGGATATGGCTTATGGGTAGGTCACTCGTGAGCATATGTGAGCAACTGAGTTTAACATCCATCACTGGGGGAAAAAAAACCGTGAAAATCAGCCAGAGAACTCATAAGAGAAATCTACTACTTAGCCTAGTAGATGCATCTTGTATATTTGTGAAGAAATGAATGGGAAAAAACAATTAGTGCTAATTTTATAGATGTTACTGTTGTGTGAGATAATCATAAAATTATCTCCCTCAGCGAAGGGTGAAAGGCTCACAACTCGAAAGTTGTCTTTTCCGAGGGGTGTTTATCTTATACAATTAAAACCAATGGGAAATGCTCTAAGCAGTGAAACGCTGGAGATATAGGGTGCTCAAGAGATTAGCAGATGCAAACCATATGTGACTGCTTAAGAAAGTAATTCTCAGTAACTGGGAAGTCCTTGGATGTCCCTGCAGACTGCAGCCAGTCCTATTTCCCAAGTCTCTTTACTTTGGATTTTCTCCCGAAGTGAAAGCTTCTCCTCCCTGTAAAATTCAACAGCATGGACTACAGAGCCAGGATTTCAGAGAACTCTTAAGTTGTTTGGAGGGAATTAACCTTTCCTAGAACGTCATCTTTAAATAGGACATTTTATCAAATTCTGCCACCAGCAAAATGGAATAGGGAGTGGTATTTCTTCTAGAAGTTGGGCTGGCACTGAGGTAGAATGGACATGATGGTTTGCTGCAGTTTTAAGATAACTGGATTCTTGAGGGAATAAAGTGTGGTAAAAGTTAATAGATGCTTAGTGACTCTCTCAGGCCTCCTATATTTCATTTTTGTTCTGAGAGGAATCATGCAAAAGTTCATCAGAACAACTAATTTTTCCAGCCACGTGTATATCTTAAGGCCTTTGTGTTGTTAGCCTACTGAGTATGGTGATCTATCTGGTCACCTGACTCCTCAAATGTCTCATTTTCTCAGAGGCTACATTATCCTGGCCCTTTGACATGTTGAAGGACAGAGATGTTCCGAAATGGCTCTCAGAGCATATCTATTTTGATTTAGAAATTGCTAAGCAAATAGAGGAAGTAAAAAAAAATATAACAATTGCTCCCTGTGTTAACACAAGTCAAAATAGGACTCACCAGGGTCGCTTTTGCTACAATTTCATTCAATGAACTTTTTGTATGCAAAAAAGTTTATTAAGGCACCTCCAAAAAGGTGAGAGGCATCAAGTAAATGGAAGTTGAACATTTTAATTTACAGCTTAGAAATTAAAGTTTACTTAGGAAATTTTATATAATTTATAATATATACTTCAAATATCTTTTTAGTTCTAAAAGAAAACTTCTAAAAGTATACACATTTTTCATATTTTTAAAAAAAGCCATCCTTTTGTTCAGATAGCACATAATTTAAGCTTTTACCTAGGCTTTCCTAATTTGTGAAACACATAAGTAAGATTTTAAAAATACTGAAGGCAATAAGGACCTGATTTTATGGATCAACCTTGATGCATACTTAAGGATTACAGTGTGACCTGTTATTAATGTGTCAGTCCTCTGTTTACAGCTGTACTGGTCTACCTTTTCATGATTGCCATTTTCTAGAATCTTCTCCCTCCAGGAGTCCTGTCCCCACCTCCAGTAGCCCATGTTCTGTGTTGTTCTGCTTCTGTTTAGAACCTTCATTTGGATGGCTGAGGAAGATCCAGCTGGCTTGGACTGTAGCCTGCTCTTTGTCCTTCAGCAGGAGTGGATACCCTTCTGAATTCACTCTTGGAGCTGGGCCCCTGGCTGCAGTGATGGGGTTGGGGGGAGGGGGGGTGATGGGGAGATGCCAGCGCTCCAGGTGCAAGGCTAGCATTTGAGAACACAAATTCTCTGCATTTCTGGTTATTTCAATGTCTTCAGTTTGCCATTTCATACAAGAAAAGGAAGCAAAACCTGTGAAGACTCTTCTCTTTCAGTTTCAATTACCCGAACCCATCAAGCTTTTATTCATTTATTATTTATTTATTTTTGCATCTAAGGAATATCATAATCTAGTACAGCCCTAACAGATCTTTTCAAAGGAAAGGCAGTCTCTGTCACTTCGTTGATGATATAAGCTTCTCTTACCATGGATGGTGTGCTGGAAGTCAAAAGACATGGAAGAAGAAGTCATCTGTGAGGAACTGTTTTGAACAAATCAATGTACGACAGTGGAAATGTCTGGGGGTTTTCGATGGCATAACTTTAAATTTTGCACGTACAGAAATATGAGGTGATTTACTTCTGGCTTCCACAATGCAGCTGTTTTTAACATGGGGTTCATGACCCATTTGGAAGTTGAACGACCCTTTCACAGGGGTTGCCTAAGGCAATCTGAAATGTCAGGTTAAAAAGTTATGACTTATAACAGTAGCAGAATTACAGTTATGAAGTAGCAATGAAGATAATTTTATGGTTGGGGGTCACCGTATCATGAGGAACTACATTAAAGGGTCTCAGCATTAGGAAGGCTGAGAACCACTGGCTTACAGAATGCTACATGGAGCCTACAAAGTGTTGGAGTCATTGGCACTATTCTATTAGTGTCATTGCTTATAGTCACTTTGTCTCGTTAGAAAGAGGGTGACAAATTCAAGACATTAGACTACCCATTGAACAAAAAGAACATAAAGTCAAGTCAGTCTTGGACTAACATTGATGGAGCCATGGCTTACTTTAATGAAATGTCTAAAAGCCTCTGTGCTCTTTGGGTTTAACAAGTCTTATTTATATTTACATTGAAAGGCCGTCTTCAACTCTGAATTTTTAAACTGCCTTATAAAATGAGTATAAGCAGATCTTTTTTTTTTTTTTAAAGTACTTTATGTGACTCAATTAGCTGAAGTCCTGCCACATGCCAGACATGGCTCCTGCCATCTGGAAATCTACATGATGTATACGTTTGGCAGGGTGACATTAAATCGTTTTTTGTATTGTTGGAGCTGCACAAGGAAGTGAATTTCCTCACAGCCTAAAGTTTCTTGGGCCGAGGACATTTCACAAGGAAGTGAACTCTGAAGAACTTCTCTGTCCCCTACAGCTATTTCTCCCCAAAATGCTCTCTAGTTATTCACTGTGTCATGCAGTGAACTAACTCCATTGGAATAGGGAACGCTTTGTCTATCCCACACATTGATTTTTTTTTGTTGTTGTTTTTTTGATTTGTGAAGTTCCTTGTCACAGGAGGTTAATATCGTGAGTTTCTCTGGATGGTCACAATCTGTCAAAGAGACAAGGGGGGACCATAATTTTGGGAAGGCATCAGTCCTGATAAAGTGAATCAATAAAAACAGACAGTTCCTTCTTTCTCCCCCACATCGCCAAATTGTCAGCTGTATTCTCCATATACTGCTCTTTAAACACATTAATTATCATGTGCTGACTGACGCCTTGGGATATTTATACCCTGTAAACAGGTCTGGTATTCTTTGCAAACACACTGCAAAAGACCTCTTGGGTTCTAATGCTTTGCTGTTCTTTACTGAACATTTGTTCTCTGCAAACCACAGACATGGCCATTTTCCTTGTAGCCTTCTCCCGTGAATGACAATAATAAAGACATACAGCTCTCGGGGAATATAAACGAGTGTGCCTTGACTTCATCCAGTGCTGTTTCACTTTACTGGACAAATTATGTCCCTCTGTTGCCCCTTGGAAAGAGTCTTAATGTCACCCGGGGAGGGAAACCCTTTGGACTTACTTATTCCTCTCATAATGCTGGATCTGCAAGGCATGTGTCCATTTTTGCCATCCTCAGCAGAGCCAAGCCTGGCTCCACCACCTGTGCTACAGCATGGTGAGGTCTCTTCTGTACCAAGGCACCAGAAGCTGTTGCTATCCTGATCACAAGGGACCTGAGAGTGGAGTGCAGGAGATGCTGACACATGCGCGTTTGTTAACAGGGACTCACTTCTGCTGGATGAGGGAAGCCTTATCCCATGGACGTATGCTTTCAATTTTTCATTGAAATTACAATCAAACAAATTGCCAGCACACATTTTTCTCTGTCAGATGTTTTCCTCATGGTGGATTTGGAGGACCCTTGGGCCGACTTTTGAACCTCTTCCTCTGCCAGGGTTGCCACAGACTCTTCTCTTCAGTTTCAAATTAATTTCATCTTTTTCTCCAAGAAATAGATACATGTGTATACAGTAGTACCTGAAGGAAAGTGTCTCTTCCACACTGACTTTGTGCAGGTGCCTGACGGAAAGGATGACATGTTACTGGCTCTTCAACCCTCTGTAGGGAACTCAGGATGATAAAAATCGCAAAAGCCAAGAGCCTGCAATGTCCTGATTTTCTAGCACTTATTAAAATCGTATTTATCAAGGTTGACTCTTGGCTGCCGCTTGAACTGGCTCTCTGGAAGGAATGGCTTTTAGACGCTGCTTTGGGAGCAGGGGACCCCGTGAACACTGCTGGATAAGGTAGTATTGGAAAAGGCTGCACTGTTTGTAGACTCACAAAACCACAAGCTTCTCAGGAGAGCTGATCCCAGCCTGGAAATCATTCCACTCCTTCCCTTTCAGCAGGCTGTGTCATGGAGAGCAAGCAGACAGTAATAAAGACCAATTGTTTTGATGTCGGTTCCACAGCTATGTCCCTAATGGGTGAGAATCTACATCAAAGAAACTGCAAAGACCCTGGGAATTGACTGTGTTTTTGATTTCAGCCCATCTCCAAGCAAAGGTGTGATGGAATGGATTTGCCCTAAAGCTCAGGTCATGTGAATCTTCTGGAAACTGTCAAATGTTACTCTCTGGGCCAAACAGTGCCTTTGCAGGTGCTGTTCTCCAGACGACCATCTCTTTCAAAGTGACTATCTCTGCTTCGGTGGAGGCAAGGCAGGTCCCACAATCAAAGACAGTTTGGCTACTATTAATTCTGCATTTGGCAGGAAGGTTGTTGTGGTAAATACCTCATAAGTGCATACAAAATGTTTGAGATGGAAATTAGATAGTATCAGCTATATGCTTTTTAAGAGAGCATGAGGTAAAACCCAAGGCTTAGGCCCCATCTTCATTTTAATCCTCAAATAAGAATGATGGAAGCTAGGTCACTCCTACATCAACATTTCTTCCATCCAAATTCTACTCAGCTACATAAACCCACTGAATCTTAGGAGTGAATAAAACTCAGATTGTCAGTAACTCTACTTATTTTAGTGTTGTTTTATGGACTGAGTAAGTATTCTTGATTTCTGAAATTTCTTTTTTTCCCCCTCTATTACTACTATGTGGTTGAACAGTACCGAGAGGAGACTAGAGTGGAAATCACAAAGATGAAAAACTTCATTTTTTTTGCCCTTGAGCTCATTACTTCGTAGAGGTTCACTCTATTCTGGGTAGGCATCAAAGAACCTTTCGTTCATATACTGGAGCAGAAGCTGGGAAGACAAATATAAAAGACATAGTTTCTGTCTACCTTCAAGGATTTTTTTCCTTACTAGAAAGGTAGATGAGTAAATATTTTACAGCTTGGATAAAGTTTTGCAGAGTGGAAAGACATTGGGGAGGTTTCTCAGGGAAATGTTTGTTTAGATGTAACTAATGCAAAAGGAAAATGAAAGGTTAGGAAAGAGGGACAGATGACAATAGCATTCAAGGAGAAGTGACTTCCAGAGACTCATGGCACATTTTTGGATGCCAGGTATGGGCGAAAGACCCTCCACGTGGTGTCCATTGAGAATTCATTTTCACAGTCATAGAGAGGAGTTGTAAGAGCCCTGTGAAGAAGTTATCTTTATAGATTTGTGCTAATGTCTGAAAATGATACACAATAAGGGACAACCACTGCCATCAGATTAAAAACAATGAAAACAGATCAACCCCTGTTACAATCACCACTTGAGATACTACAAATATTAGAATCACCACCCAAGGCAGCCACTAAGTCTATGCCATCACTGCCCTATAAAACCCAGACCCCCCCCCCCACACACACATACACACTCTGGGCAGGAGCTAGCTTTCTTCAGGAAGCTAAGCAAAGGGACCAGGATAGAAATTGCATATTGCTCACAGAGGTTGCAGTAAGAACAGAGAATAATTGAGGGTTAGGGCAGCAAAGTTTGGATCCTTGAAGAGGATGAATACAAAGGCTTGTATCTGTGTTTAAGATAACCAAGCTGGAGAGATAAAAGGAGAGACAAAGTTCTGGGCTAGCGACAGCAGGCCACCTCTCTCCTCTTGCTCTATAACCCTCGAAGAATATATGTTAAGCAGTATTGTCCCTTTGATATCTTTGCTTCTAACCCAGTTAATTGTGACAGAAACAACTGTAAGTGAAGAAGGCTTCTAACAGGAAGTTCCTCCTAGGAAACCTTCCCAGACCACTCGATAGAACAAGGAGCTAAATATGAGGTCACAAGAAAAGTCTATGGCTTCATCTTGGTGGCTGCAATAGAGGTAACTCTGTCATGGTAAAGCTATAGCCAGGGCTACAGAGTATGATCCTGTCTTAAAAATAAATAAAATAACTGAACAGATCAACAACACATCCACCCCATTAACAACACTTGAGATACCTACAAGATCAGCCGGTAATAACGCTGGCCAAGAGACTCACAGCTAGCAGACACTCAGGCCCAAGTTGGCGTCAGAGATGGAGGGGGACTTCAATTATCCTTAACTTGGTGAGTGGCTCATGAGTATTCCCCCTGGCTAAAGGGGGTATGCAAGAATTTGTGGCCCCTCCATTGGCTTGACCCATGATAGCCAGAGAGTTAACCAGTTGCAGCAGAGATTGCCTCAGCCTTTGTCCAATTTCTGCCCAGATAAAGGAAATGTTACATTTTTTTCCTCTCCTGGAAAGCCCTTCTAAGTTTCAGGAATTTCTTCACCTAATTTCTTACTTTCTCCAATTGCCGATTTTTATAATTCCGATCGCATACTCCCAGAAAAGACCACACCATTCATGTTTTCTGCTGTGAGACAATGAACTTGGAGCCACTGTCCCAGCTTGTCTTTGTTGACTTGAGTGTCTGGCATCTTAGGTCCTTGGGTCATGCATAATCTAAAACAGCTCCTATGGTACTCGCAAAACCCAGCGCCACCACTGCAACCACTGCTATCACTGCTAACACTACTAACACCTAAGGACAGTCATTAACAGTACCACTGGCCACCAACCCTATACAGTGACTGTCAATACCAATGTTTAGGTCTAACCTCAAGACTGTTCCTGTCTTAACTGTTGAGCCATCTGTTCTCAAGCACTCTTGTTTTTATCACTAGTCCTTTTGATACATCTTAGGGTCTATTTACACCCTGCACTAGAGCTTTCACAAGGGTGAACGATCCGTGTTGGAACTATTGCCAACTTAGGAGACAGTCTAGTGGAAAACATTTTCAAGTGGCTAAAGAGAATTTATTCAGTTTCACAAAAGAAACTTGAATTTTAATTGAATTCTTTTCCAAAGAAACACACTGCTACCTTTAGTAAGGTATGTCACCACATAATCTTCAGTACATGGAAAACCATTTGAAATGTCTTCTTTAGAGGGACTTAAAGGATAAGAGAACACAATGCTTACATGGAGATGATCTGACATGGCTCAGGAAGTCTTTGCACCAGGAAGTCTATTCTTTCTAAAGACTTTAAGTCAAGGCTAAGAGTGGCAATAAGTTCACTAATAAGTAATGAGGTCTGTGGGTTCTGTTAGGAAAGAAAACAGTTCCAATACAATTCTAGTAGGTGTGCACTCAGGGTCAATAATGGAGGCAAACAAGTCCACATGGATGGGGAAAAGTTTCTAAAAAACTTCTTCCTGGAGCTGAATTCCAGAAAATTGTGTCTCAGAATAAATCTAGAGCCTTTCTCCCCACTCCACGGAAGAATCACATGATTTGGGTGGATAGAAAAAACCATAATCACAGCTTTGAACCAAAATGATGGGTCATTTCTAATCTTATGGAGGGGTCACTTACTGTTCCCCAGTTGCCCTGTCGTCTGCTAGCACTTCTTCACAGCACACCATAACTATCTCATGATTGCTGTCCCACTGTTGAATGAGTATGAGGATACTTTGTGAGAAGCATTTGCCCGAAGCTTGTTCCCGTCGAAAACAAGTGTAAGCTGATAGCGCATCACAGAAGGAGCACGCTCTGGTGGATATATGCACTGGATCCATGAAAGCATTGGAGACAGATCACTCACTGGGTGGTGAGAGGTATGGCCGGAAGAGGAAACAATGCCATCTATTTTTCACAATGTTTTGGGTAAAATAAGAGTAAAAGAACATGGGTGGAAGGAGAATTCATAAGTAAAGTGAAAGCTTGCAAAGTCAAAGAAAATGTAGCTTGTTCTAGGGATTGCTCGAGACGTGAGTAGGTGGGAGGACTACAGTAAACAGTAGGCGCCAAAGGTATATGGAAAACTAAACATTAAGGAAATTATATCTGTTAGCCGTGCCCCTTCGCAAACTAAACTCAAACTCCCCCACCCCTAAACAACAAAACATTCTGGGCTCCACTTAAAAGATGAAATGCCAGAAGCCCACGGGAACATAAAAAACCGCTACTCACTCAGAGTTAAGAGGGTTAGGTCTTGTTTTGGAACCAAGTCTAATGAAAATGTAATCTATGACTGCTCCAGCTTACAGTGGAGGATTGAAAGGATGTGGAGTGACGGGGGCTGGGAATTACGGAGGGGATTTCTGACTGTGTGTTCTGAGGTGTAGCCTTCACTCCTGTGGGATTCAGATCTTCTAAGAACCAAGAGAAATACAGAGAGTTACGAGTTGAGGCTCCCTGAGAGGGCAATGACGGAATTCTGCTCTGTGTATATTTTATTCATGTTCAATTACAAAAGCCAAAACAAGGAAGGAGACTCAATGCCTCTGGAAGAAAATAATTACGGAATTTTATGCTGAGAAAAACGGGTCTCTAACGAATGAGTTCTGAGGGTCCATATTTTAAAAGCATATTTTTTAGTTTTTTTTATTTGATCCAAGTAGGCATGCTTCCATTTGTCTTAAAGAGAAATACAATTTTAATTTTACAGTCAGAATAAGAATGTACAGTTCTTTGTAAAAAAACAAAAACAAAAACAAAAAACAAGAGGGGAAGGGGTTTCCTAGGGAGATGTCTCAGAGGTTAAGAGTGCTCACTGCTCTTAAAGAGGATTGCAAGGCCCTCCCCAGAACCCACATGAGGTGGCTGAACCAGTTTAACTCCAGGTGCCTGGATTCTCACTTCCACTTTGTACACATACACAGGGGAGAGAGGGGGGGGGGGAGGGAGGAGAGGGAGGGGGAGAGGGAGAGAGGCAGACACACACACACACACACACACACACACACACACACACACACACACACCCTCTTAAAATAAATTCTTCCCTCCCTCCCTTTATTTTTCCTTTATTTCTCTCACTGTTTTGGCTTCAAAGAACCAAGGTGCCAAGATCACCTGGACATGTTTAACCACTTAAGGGGGTACAACTCAGAAGCCCAGCACTGCTGTTCTCTTTACCTTCCCTGAAACAACAACTTCAAATCTCTCAGAATTTTCTTTTAACTTGCCAAAGTAAGGTCAAGAAATCCACACAACTTCTTGCCTCCCCTCTCCCCTCATCTCCCCCTAACCCCCGCCCCCCCCCCCCCCCCCGCTTGGTTCTCTAGTTCCATATACTCTCTGTTTCCTAAGTTATCATGATGAGTGGGTAGTAGAGAATAAATGGATTGAGGCTATTCTGCAGGTCAGTATTATTAGTAAAACACAACACACCATATATGCAAGGGTCTGTAAACTTAACAAGTTTTTCCTATATTATAGAAAGGCAAAGGTCAGTCATTTTTGGCTCAAAGAAAAGTTGTTAGCCTTTTTATTACAGCTTTTTTGTGCTTATAAAACAAAATGAATAAAATGTAACTTCAAATTGGACAGGCTTTTAATCTGGATTGGAAGCATGACAGTTGCTTTGAAAATCAAGTCGGTTTTCTTCTTGACATGTAAACCAAAATATTTTGTCGGTTATTTTTACCAGAGTGGTAATAAAAGAATTGGTGTTGGCTGTATGGCAGTATTTTAGGCAATCCATGTCAAAACATGTGAAGAAAAAAGGGCACATAATATATTTATGCTTGTTTTAGCTGGTGACTGAATCCATTTCTGTTAATAATCTTTTACTGGGACATTTAATTTTCAATATATCCATTTTAGTAACATTTTACATGCTTTATAATGCTAAGGCCTTGGGCTACATGCCTTTTATATATTATAACATTTAGTTTTTATAACAATGGCACAAAGTCTACGTTATCCAACATATCTTATTAATGAAGAGATAGAGTTTCAAATAATTTAAATAATTACCACCTTAAAATGAAAAGAAAATTAGTGGTAACTTTGAGAGCTGGAGTAGGCTTGGGGTTTGTAATGATAACTGGTTTTAATCCACGGGCTTCGTTTGTATGTTTGTCTGTCGGTATGGATGGGCACATGGATGCAGGTACCTTCACAAACCAGGTACAGACTTTGGATGTCCTGGCAGTGGAGTCACAGGGAGTTGTGAGGTGTATGTCCCGAGACCTGAACGGAGTCCTCTGCAAGAGCAGCAAGTGTTCTGAACTGCTGAGCATCTCTTCAGTTCCTCTACGGATTTGGACATATTATTATGTAATACTTCAAGCCGAAAATGGTGACATATTTCTGAAATTTAAAATAGGAAAAAAGTCTTTTATATGATGGAATGGATATTTTAATCTCTTTCAAAAAACATTATTTTTGTTTTGTGTATATGAATGCTTTTCCCATGTGTATGCTATGTATCATTCATTCCTGATGTTCAAGGCGGCTGGAAGAAGACACTGAATCTCCTAAGATGGATGGTTCTGAGCTGCTAGGTGGGTGATAGGAATTAAATCTGGGTCCTCAGCAAGAGTACCAGGTGCTCTTAACCTCTCAGCTATTACTCTAGCCTTACAATAGATGTTAAATAGATGAAAGTCTTAATTAATTCTGCCTTATAATGCTGGCTTATTATCTAAAATGAGAAATTTAATAACTTTCCATCTGTGTTCTAGCAGCCTTTAATTCTTCCAAAGAATTCTTAGAGTTAAGCTTGAGTAGTAGCCACTGGTTCTAAATTGATTCAGAAAGCACAGAAACAGGCCCCAAAGGAGTGGTTTTTTCCAACTTATAGAATTGGAGTCATAAAGAACTCAGGTCACATTCAACTTCAGAAACAAAATTATTTTTCTTCTTTTGTAATTTCCAATGAAAAGCATAGGTTTTTATTATTAAGAACAGGAAATTTGGAAGGTAGTTAATTCATACTATGGCCCTATTTTCTTTTCTACTGTCTGTGAAACAGAAAAGTAGGCTACGAAGAAGGTGGTGTATTATACTCCTGGTCACCAGATGAGTAGGTGAAGGAGAAGAACTCAGTCTGGAAAAGTAGATGAATTCCATCAAAGTAAGCCCTGTTTGCAATAAGAGATATACGGGAAGGTACACAAGCCAACTGTCATATGCAAAGGCTGGTGTGCGGGGTTGGAAGGAGCACTGGCCGCTCTTGCAGAAGGTCTGAACTCCAGTTCCAGTGGGCTCTGATCCTCTATTCTGGTCTCTGTAGGCACCAGGCATGCATGAGGTGCACAGTCATATATGTGGGCCAAATACTGTGCACATGAAACAAAAAATCAAATATAGATGTGAAAAGCTTCACAAAGCAAACTTCCCTAATTTTTGATGCTTTGCTTCTAATCTTCTACACTAGTTTATTTAATAATTATTTCTGTAACTGGGAATAAAGACATGAACAAGAGGGAGTTGCTTGGCAGGTGTGGCAGTTCACTTCTGAAATCTCAGTATTCAGGAGGCTGCAGCCAAGGGGATCTGGGGCTTGAGGCAAGTCTGGGTTACATGATCTCATGGGAAAAAGCAGAAAACAAAGAACAAAAACCAAACAACCCCCTCCCCAATCACAACCACCACCACCAAAATAATAAAACAACAAAAACAAAAACAAAACAAAAAAACAACCTAAATGTATAAACAATCAAACCCAAGACTCTTCTCCCTGTAAGATCCTGTGAATTCATTCTGGTAAAGATGTTATCTTTATGTTTCTCACTCTCCCTCCTTCCTCTTTGTTTTTCCCTCCTCATCTCTCTTCTCTCCTCCTTTCTGCATCTCTCTTTTTCTAACATCAGCGGTGGAAGCAGCAGCAGCAACAACAACAGCACAACAATGGAAACCTCCTTCTGTAGCTCCAAAGTGTGGAAAACAGACAGTCTACCCAGATCTGGCAAGGACTTGGAGAAGTTTGCTAAGAGACAAAGCTTCATTTAAATCTTTGTATGGGTGTATGCCAGGTATTAAGACAGAGAACTCAGTCAACTGAGATTCTGACGATGGCCATGCAGTGAAAAATCTCAAGACTGGAAACAGAGGCTGAATCTCAATATTTGTACTCAGAATTCATTTATCAAAATTTACCGTGGGAAAATTTTCAGACCCTGTGCGGGTAAACCAGCTTGTTTTAGATTCACAAATCCCTGCAGACATGAGACAGCAACACTTCGGAGGGTTTCTTAAAGCCTATCATAATAATATGTTGGAAAGTCAGAGCAGTGACAGCAACTGAAACTTATAAAGAGTCTGATTTACCTAGTCTACACAGATCTACCTCCATGGGCTGAACCTAGGCCTCCCTGCACATATGTTGTAAATGTGCAGCTTGGTTTTCATGTAGGTCTCAAACATCTGGAGTGGGGGCTATCCCAAAACATGCAGCCTGTATATGGAGTATGGTCTTCTAAAAAAAAAAAAAAAAAAACAGTTGTTCAGTTATTCATGGAATATTATTTTTTTTATATCTCTTGTATTCAGTTTGCAACTACTTCAATGAGAATTTTTGTATGTATATTCATGAGGGATATTGGACTATAATTTATATATTTTTGTTGGGTCTACACTTGATTTCACTATTTCAATATTATTTGCTTTGTGAAGGAGCTTATTGTGTTCTGAATTTTTTAAACATAACTCAAAAAGTGTGCTTGTTTGAAGGCCCTATGAATTCTTGTATAGTATATCTGACCCTTGGTATTTTGCTTGTTTGTTTATTTTCATTTATTCTGTTGAATGCTTTTTAAATTTTTTTGATTGCTGAAATAAAATTAAAAAAAAAAAAAAAAGAGTCTGATTCATCAGACAGCTTGCGTGTTGGAAACTTCAGAGCCTGCCCTAGCCTCATACGTTTCAGGGAGAGGATATGAATTTCAGTCTTTTAAATCTAAGCCCAGTGAAGCCTTTAATCGGCCATCTTGTGTCCAGCTGTCCTGAGGGAAGGAGGAACGTGTGTTGTGTTCAGGTTTGAGGAGGAGTTGGACTCTCTGTGCCTAAGGAGCAGAAGCCATTGCAACTCTCATCTCAGAATTCCTGCAGAATGGCCTTCTCATTAAGTCGGGTATCTCCTGTCTGCCTCCAATCTCCTGGATTGTCTCCTTTTCCTTTTCCTTTTCCTTTCCTTTCCTTTCCTTTCCTTTTCCCTTTTCCTTTTCCTTTTCCTTTTTCCTTTCCTTTTCCTTTCCTTTCCTTTCCTTCCTTCCTTTCCTTTCCTTTCCTTTCCTTTCCTTTCCTTTCCTTTCCTTTCCTTTCCTTTCTCCTTTCCTTTCCTTTCTCCTTTCTTTGCTTTGCTTTGCTTTCCTTTCCTTTTTCCCTTTTCTTTTCTTTTTTTCTTTTCTTTTCTCTTCCTTTTCTACATTTTCAATAAGACTGAGAGGCTACTGGGTCTCTTCGTCCCTCTCTTCAATGTGGCCTAAATAATAATAATGAATAAATATCCTTTTTCTTTCTTTTCACTATTAAAAATGTGGCTAAAACATTTAACATTAAATTTAGTATCTTAGCCACTTTTAAAAACTCCTCAAAATTTTCATGATTATTAAAAATCTCCAGAATTCTCTCTGCCTCTCTATTTCTCGTGAGAGGGAGAGAGACGTTTCTAGAATTTCTGACATGGGAATCCTCTCACTTTTAATGCAGAAAATGCTTTACCCCAGGAAATTCCTCTGCTTTTGCATAATGGAGATGATCTGTCACAAAATGTTGGTGACAATATTGCAGTGTTCTTTCATTAAAATAGTATTTCTCATAATCTAAAACTTTTGTTGAGATCTTTGCAGTTATACACAAAGGAATACTATAGACATTTTACCCAGCAAAACTGTCTTGTACACTGTGTTATTATACCTTAAGTGTTGATATTGATAGGATCAATAAATAATATTTATATTTAACCAATTTTATTTGTTCTCATGTGTGTATATACATGTGTGAATGTGTATATGTGCATATGGGTGTTCATGTGTGCATATGTATTATGTGTATGTGTGTATGATCTCAATACCTGTGTAGATTATGCATCTCTCACTAGAGATAAAATATAGAACTGTGCCATTTGCCAGAAACCTGCCAGTCATTACCCTGTAATAACTATATCAAATTCTCACTATCTTTTCTGTCCCTTCTCCCCCTCATTATCTTTATCCTGTCTCTGAATCCAGGTAAATATTCATCATAAGTTCCCCTTTCAAAATATACATATATTTTTATGCTTATGTGCATCCATGCATTTGTGTGATATTGGAATCATACAGTAGTATATCATTCTAGGGACTGACTCATTCAGTGTGAACTCTGAAATTTTACCTATGAGGTTGTGATCAGTAGTTAAGTTCTCTCCATTGTTAAGTATTATGGTTATAATTACCTCATATACCACAGTTTATGCACTAACCTGTAGAATGATATGAGAATCTTTTCCAGTTTTTTTGGTTATCATGAGTGAAGCTGTTACATCCAGTCACACATGAATCGACTCTACGAATGCAGGTTTTTAATTTCTTTAGGATATATACCTAAGAGTGAAATTGTGGATCATATAACAATTGCATAGATTTTTTTAAATAACTGCATCATTTCTTCCTCTTACCAACAACCTATTGGGTCATCTAGTTTTTGGATGTCCTTGCCAGATTACATCTTGTCATTTTTATTATAGACATTCTGATGTGTGTGCAGTGACATTTCTAGTTTTAATTTGCCTTTCCCCAAAGGCTATGGAGTGAATATATTTTTATGTATTTAGTTGCTGTCTGTACATCCTCTTTGACAAACTATCTTCTTTTCTTTTTGCCTAGATTCTAATTGGCTGTTTTATTTTCTGTAATTGACTCTTCAGAGATCATTACATATTCTAGATACTAGTTCTTTGTCAGACATGAAATTAGTAAATATTTTATAGCAATATATAGTTTGACTTTACCTTTTTATGTGAAATTTTATGTCAAACATTTATAGTTTTGAAAAGGTCTCATTTACTAATTCATCATTTTGTACTGTGTTTATAAAGTGTGAGATTTATTTTACTGGTCCTACACCCTAAAATTCTTCTGATATTTCTTCAGAAGTTTTATAGCTTAGAATTTTAAACACAGATCATTCTTTATTTATTGTTCCTAGGTGGGAACTCCAAGATGATGTTTATTTTTGACATGTGCTTTTTATTTTGTTCCATGCTGTGTTTTATTGATCTATGTGTTTAGTCATGTAATAGTTTAGTTTGGGCTTCATAATAAAATCCTGTTCAAAATTAGAAAAAAAAAAAAAGAGAGAAAATCACTCACAGTCATAGTCAGTTTATCCGGGGGGGGGGGGGCAACTAAGGGTATGCACAACTTCAGCTGAATCTTAGTAATTTGTAATTTTAAAGAAATTGTTCATTTCTTCTAAGCTGCTTCACTTGTGAGCATAGTTACTGTTATTATCCTTTCAGTAGCTATATGATCCATGGTGATGTCTCTTATTTGTGGTGTGTGTATGTGTCTGTGTGCGCACACATGTTTATATATGTCTGTGTGTGTCTCTGTGTGTGTGTGTGTTGTATGCTGCTGATTTGTTTCTTCTTTCTCCTTATTTTTCAATGTTTCTAGAAACTTTCAATTTCATTGCCTTTTAAGAGTCAGTGTTTTGTTTCATTACCTCTAATTATTTTACCTTCTTTCATTCATTTATTTCCAGTTATATATTTAAGTTTTCCTTTTCTTGTTTCTAATGTACCTTGCTTTTTCTTTCCTAGTTTTTTTTTTTTTTTTTTTGAAATAAAATACTTACATTATTGATGAGCTTTGCTTTCTCTTGTGCATTTAGGTCTGTAAATACCTTAGTACTCCTTTAAAAGCAATAGACATGCTTGAATATTTTATAGTTTTATTTTACTCAGTGCTATACATTTAAAAGGTTACTTTGGCACTATCCTTTTGACTTATATATTGTTTAGCACTGTGTTTCTTGGAGATTTTTCTGTTACTATTTTTTGTTTGTTTGTTTTAGTTTGATTGGATTGGGATCAGAAGTTGCATGCTGTTAAAATTTGAATTCTTTTAAAGTTGCTATATTTTATTTTATAGCCCAGGACATGGTCTATTATTGAAGTAATGGAAGAGGCAGAACTGAGAGGCAGAATGTTTTCTCTTAGAAGATAAACTGTAATTGGAGGCTCAGGAATGAGGCCAAACCTTCACTGAAGAGACAAGAACCAGACTTAAAGCTAGTCAATAATGGGGCTATAAAGGAGTTTTGTGACAACAAATAGAAAGAAAGAGTGAGATTTTATTTTGAGATATGGCCATTGTTTACTCCAAACTGGTCTACAATTCACTCTACAGCCCAGTCTGGCTTTGCACTCCCAATCCTCCTGCGCAGCCTCACAAATGTGGATACAGGTGTGCACCAATATGCTTGGCTTGATAGGGGCAAAATAATCACACAATGAGTCTGTCATCATGACTTGACATTAGGAATTTGCCTTAGAGAAAGAGACAAAAAGCAATCAGTGAAACGGCTGAAAGGAGTGTGATGAGTGGGTGAGAGGTGTGTACAGAAAGGAGGAGAGAGCAGCTCAGCTTGCTTCATGACAGCATCAAAGGTGATCCAGAGCTGAGATTGAAGGACAGAGTTCTTGTTCTTCATGAGGATTCTTTTCTTGCTGTCTTCCCAAATGTAACAGAATAGCAGTTAGAGACAGGAAGCACTAATATCTGGGAACCTGAGCATCTTAAAATACATTTAGCCAGGTTTAGCAAGCCAATTGTTTAGATCTGACTAAGTAGCCCAGAGCCAATGTTGGGAATAGATCTATGTGTTATGAGCAGAACAAATCCAAAGTCACAATGACTTAGTGCAGTTATCTCTTCCTTCTGGAGGAGGGATCATACAGGAGGGTGGGCTCCTCTTACAGAGCAAAAGGAAGTGAGTATTCAGGAGCTCAGAGGAGGTGAGCCCTTTAAACACAAGGCTTCACAGCCTCCTGGTGCCATTCCCTCTGGTGAATTGCTGAAAGGAGAGTGTATGCTTACCTGGAAGGTTTCTAGGGAACCAGCCAGGATGGTATATACATTATCTGAGTACATTTACTTGTTATAAATTAGGCAAATTATATAATCATCATTTAAACTCTGCAGAGAATTGGCCCTAGAATTGCCCTTAGATAGACAAATTCCCAATGCTTAAAATCCTATATAAAATGCACCACTTCTGCATATAACCTAGTCATATCATTTCACAGGCATTGAGTCCTCTTCTAGATTACTTACTATACTACTGCAGCATAAACACTTTATAAATAGTCATTGTATGGTGCTGCTTAGGAATAATGACAATAAAAAAGTGTGTGCATGTTTAGTACAGCTGAAGCATTGGAGTCCTGTATATGAGCCTAGTATAATGTCTGAACCTGGTCCATCTGCAGATGTGGAACTTGTAGATAGAGAATATGGACTACAGTAAAGCAGAAAATATTTCTTCATTTTGTGTATAGGAGACAAATGGAATTGTTTGGTAAATGGCTACCAATCTCTGCCATACACTGTCAATTGGGACCTTTATATAGTGGGCCTTGCTATGAATAATCATTTTATTAACAATTGTTGCCATTCTTTGATGTTTAGTGAAAAGACTTGGCCTGTACTCATGGTATGTTCTAATCAATTTTGGAAATAGAATAGTGTGAGGTCAACTGCCCACCCCCCCAATATGTGTTATTCTGTTGCCAAAACTATAAGTTTTAAAGTATGTCATTGTGCATATTGACAGCAGTAGACTACCCAACTCAGAAAAAATAGGGCAGGTTTTCACTGAATGTGAATAGCTTCCTTAGCTGCCCACTTTCTCCTGTGAGAATGTATGGAGACAGGGACTGAGAGAAATGATGCTGAAATGTCTCTCCACTGAAAAAGATGTGGAGCTGAGTAAGAGCAAGGCTTCTCCAAATAATTCTAGCAGAAGGCTAACCCTTGGATATGCACAGGGTGAGGATAAATTCCACAAATACATATATGCATTGCAATAACAATTGGTGAAAAGAGAGGCCATGAGCTTGAAGGAGAGCAGGGAAGGGAATATGATATTGTTTGGAGGCAGAAAGGGAAGAGAGAATCAATTATAATTAAAATACAGTTTCAAAAAATAAACACCACCACCAACACCACCACCACCACCACGACCAACACTAACAACAAAAGCATTTAAAAAGGAATGAAACTGAAATTTTCCCCTTGAGTGTCTAGAGCATATTAGGAACATGTCAATGGGTTGAAACAATAAGAACTCCAGCTTTAACCTCTTTGTCTCTAACCTTGTCATACATTTCTGTCTTTCCACCCATGTAATTGAGTTTATGGGGTGTCTTCATTTGTTTTTGATTTGACTTTTGTTCTTTGCTTTTGGTGCTGATGTTGAATCTGGGGCATCCTAAATACTTGGCCAGTGCTCTCCCCCTGAGCCGCTACCCAGGCCATTGCTTTTAATGTTGCACTTGAAAAAAAATGGGATTTTTTTTCTCTTTAACAGAGAAAGAAATGTAGAGCTATTATCTATTAAAAAATAATCTTGTTTATCTGATACACTATCAAAATTTATTCATTTTTTCACATAAATAAAAACTATTTTCCACTGGATTTTAGAAAAGGAATAGTGTGAAGATTAATCAACCAGAAGAAATATTTGAAGTGGGCTGACATTTATAATATACTTCATGAGTAACAAACATTTCTAGAGAAAAATTATTACTCTTGCTTTGTCTTCTTTCTTTTCCTGTATGAGTAACTTTAGTCGTGTGAAATAATATTTGCACACGGAGAGTCACTGTCTTTGATTTAGGACCAAGTCTTACAATATGACAGGCGTCTCCTTTTCCTTTTTGTAAAAAGATTTAAATTAATATTCAGTATATATTAATTAATGCTGGCAAATAATATAGTGACAGTTGTTCCTTGATCAGCTGGTTCCCCAAATAATCACACAGAGACCTTCTAATATTTCAAAGCTTAGGCCTTAGATGGACAGGCTTTCAACTAGCTCATCTAAGTTAACTGACCACCTAGCCTCATCTAGCCTCTCATGTCTCCTGACAAAAGGGCCTTCCTCTTTGTTCTTCCTAGAGTCCCTTTCTCCCTCCCAGGAAGTCCTGCCTTCTTATCTCTACTGCTCAATCACAAGCTTTCAACTTTTATTGACCAATTAACTTGGGAAGCAAGGTTTTTGCATCAAATGCTGTTGTATGTGAGACACTTGTCTTGGGGCAACTAGATCTTGGGTACAGAACTTAGCATTTGAATACATAGCAGCACCAGAGCAACCCCAACACTTTTGAGTTGGCTAGATGTACCATTATGCAGAAGAACACACACACATTCTCTCTCTTTCTCTTCTCTCTCTCTCTCTCTCTCTCTCTTCTCTCTCTCTCTTCTCTCTCTCTCTCTCTTTTTTTTTGATTTTTCGAGACAGGGTTTCTCTGTGTAGCCCAGGCCGTCCTGGAACTCACACTGTAGACCAGGCTGGCCTTGAACTCAGAAATCTGCCTGCCTCTGCCTCCCAAGTGCTGGGATTAAAGGTGTGCACCACCATTGCCCAGCTTCTCTCTCTCTCTCTATTTCTCTCTCTCTCTCTCTCTCTCTCTCTCTCACACACACACAACACACAACATACACACACACACAGATGCACACATATATCCCATCCCCCTTCCCCTCTCCACATATATACATCATCATAGTTAACAGTGATAAGGCAACTTTTATTATGGATAAACTTTATACATTTGGATATTTGAATATTTGTGGGGGCATACTATGGTATTGGTTTGGCCCCCAGGAAATCAGAAAGTAAATCTGGTGTCTTAGGTGTTATTAAACCTAAGGCACATAGTGAAGTTTGCTTTAACCAAATAAATCTTAAATCTTCTATGGCTATGTTTCTAACAAGTGGCCTATAAGTCACATGTAACTGTTCAAATTGAAATTGAGCAAAACAAGCCAATGGTTTTTCTGGCTGTATTTCAAGTGTTTGGTAGTTGAAGGTTGCAAGAGGCTTCTGCAACAGACAGACTATAGCACACTTCATCTTTGCTGAAGGCTATGATAGAAAGGGAAAACACGACAGACTTTTTTTTTTTTTTTTTTTTTCTGATTCACATATGAAAGACAAAAACTGCATTGCTGATTATTAGCCACTTCACTGACATCAGTCTTCCTGAGATATAAAATGTGTTACTAAGTAGCTGTATCGTCTACTGGGAAGAGTATTGGGTTGGGAGCTTGGATGATTGGAGCTTGTGCTAAACATTAACTCATGCTTATGAGACAATCCTTTAATGTCTTTATCTTGACCTGTTAAGCTAAAACTATGAGACATCTGCTGAACAGAGCTAGCATAATGAACCTGGCAAATGGTCTTAGAAAAGTCTGCTCATGAAGCTGGTCTTTGGCTGGCATCTGTAAGCTTGTTTTCTCGTAGAGCAGCTTACTTACCAGAAAGGCCTGTACAGCTGACAGTATAGCTTCTCTATGGCTTATGCAGAACACCTGCTGTCCTCCTGGGAGTCTGAAATTTGTGTTCATGCCAGGCAGAAGGTATCTACATAACTAGTCCTTGTAAAAGCCTTAGCTCCGGGTTTCTAATAGGCTTGCCTGGAAGACATTTGACATTTATCACAACTTATTGCTAAGGGAATGAAGTATATCCTGTGTGTGTCTACTGGGACAGGCACTTGGAAGCTCGCGACTGCTTTTCCTCCAGCCTCGCCCCAGCATGCCTCTCCTTTTGCTGATTTTGTTTGCATCCCTTTTCAATAATAAATCATAACCATGATTGTGACTACACAACTGAGTCCTGTAAGCCCTTCCAACAAATCACCAAACCTGTATCTGGTCTTGGGGACCCTCAACACGTCGCACAGCAATGTTGAAAGGGAATTGTGAAGTCTAAAACTTGAGAGTGTGTTGGAATCCAAACACAGCAATATATGTTTGCAAATTGTTTAAAAAACTGTAGTGCTTCTGGGAAGGAAAAAGTCATACAGATTTTTAAAAATATTCTGAAAAAAATGTTTTTAAAGTCAACATAAAAGCAATATGTACCTAAATTTTTTAATTTTAGACTATTGAAGCATAATTGTGGGCCTTTGCTTATTTTTAACTAGGGACATTTGAATTTCAATGGTGTTCTGGGTTTAGAGAGATGATAAAATGTAGTGTAGAAAAAACAACCAGAGGACTCCATGTCATTTACATTCACTGGAAACTTCCTCAAGCACAGTCTGGAAATGTGAGCTGGAGTAGTTAAGATAAGAATTGCAGTAAAACAAAATAGCGCTCACACTTCCTTGGACCCAGTTTAAAGAAACTGAAATGTCTTCTTACCAGGTCCCTGGATGCGAATCTATCTTTCTGTGGCAGGCATAAGTGATGGAGGATCTTAGACCTGAAACATTTGGGTGGATCTTGGCAGCCACTGAGAAATATGGCTTTGGCTTCTAGCACTCTGAGTGGAAGCTTTTACAAAGTGTCTTCTTGTAGTGAGTGGTCTCCTTGCTCAAACACTATAATCTTTACCCAAACATGAAAGTTTATCATTTTCCTTTGGTAGTGCAGTTCTGCCATATCCAAATTCCAAATGTCAACTCTCTCCTCTCATTTTCCGGCCATTTTCCACATAGGCTGACTTCCTCTTGTGGTGCCTGATGAGAGTCCTGAGCAGTCCTTTTGTCTTCCCCTTGTCAACTGTCTGCCATTCTTTATCCAGTTGACAGTTCTGGTAGGTTTAGATGGGAGTATCCAGTCCATCAGAACAAGTGTGGTCTGGAGTTCAGGCTACTAGCTAACGTCCAAAGATTTTTCTCCTTACTGAAGCATCCAATAAAAGGATAAAGGGATACCAAGGTGGAGAAAATAAGGCCAAGCTCCACAGGCTGCAAAACAGAACAGGGTTCAGATTCTAGATGTATAGAAGCAGATATTTTGTTTCAACTTATATCCTTTCAGTGTATTTATGTGTGGTCACAGGCAATTAATCACTCCAAGCCTTGGTGTCTTCACTGGTATGTTGGAATAACAACAGCAACTCACTTACTGATGGGAAAACTAAACAAGTGACTCTATCTAAATGGCACTGAACAGCGAACAAGTGTTATGTAACTATGGTAACGAGTTTTCATCCAAACTGAGACACATTTAAAGACGAAGGGCATCATCAAGAATTACACCAGAACATCAGCAATACTAATTGTCAGTGTTCATGATTATTATTTTTTATTAATTAATTAATTGATTGATTGATTTACATTTCAAGCTAATCCCCCAGACTCCCCTTACTGAGACCCTCCCTCTATCCCCCACCCCTTCTCCTCTGAGAGGGTAGGGACCCCTTCGGTACCCCCTTCCCCGCCGGCTTATCAAGTCTCTTTCAGATTAGATGTATTTTCTGCCACTGAAGCCAGACAAGGCAGCTCTGTTGGAGAACAGCTATGACCATCAGGCTACAGCTTTAGGGAGAGACTTCACTCCAGTTGTTGGGAGGCCAACATGGAGATTGAGCTGCATATCTGCTGCATATGTCCTGGGAGCCTCATTCCAGCCTGTGTGTATTTTTTGGTTGGTGGCTCAGTCTCTGAGAGCTCCCAGAGGTTCAGGTGAGTTGTCTCTTAGTCATCCTGTGGGGTTCCCATCCCCCTTCATTCCCTTCAGTCTTTCTTGCAACTCTTCCATAAGAGTCCTCAACTTCTGTCTAATGTTTAACTGTGAGCAGATGGGTCTGTTTCAGTCAGATGCTGCATAGAGACTCTCAGAGGACAGTTATGCTAGGCTCTTGTCTGTAAGCATAGCAGAGTATCATTAATAATGTCAGGGATTGGTGCTTTCTCATGGGATGGGTTTCAAGTTGGGCTGGTTATTGGTTGGTCATTCCTTCAGTCTCTGCTCCATCTTTGTCCCTGCATTTCTATTAGACAGGAGAAATTTCAGGTCAAAACTTTAGTGGGTGATTTGGTGTCCTTATCCCTCCATTCGGGGTCTGCCTGACTATAAGAAGTAGCCTCTTCCTGGGGAAACAGGTTCCATATCCCCAGTGTAACGCATCTCGGCTAAGGTTTTCTTTGAAGGAATATTTACATTTGAGGAAGCCAGCTTCTGAACAGACAATAAACTTACCAACATAAACTTCCCTGAAAGTTTCTGAAGGTCAGGATATTGGAGAAAAGATGAACTTTATCCCATGATAAACCCTTGTGAAACTGAGTTCTGCTGGGCACCAGGAAACTATCATCTTTGTACAAGATCAGCTTATTGAGGACAGTAGGACCATTTTACAGACCAGGGTAGACACATATACTAAAACATAAGGAGTGGGGACCCAGCCAACTTTAATTAAAGTTGAGTTACATTAACTCCACATTGGCTAGTCAGTTTCCTGAGCTGCTAAATATAAGAAAAACCAAAGGGTACCAAAGGCCCTTTTTAAAAATGTGCACAGACTTTCTGCCAAGGCAAGTTGATTGAGCAGAACCTATATAGGTTTCTGTATTTTCTACTAAAAAATTTACTTTGAAGACAGATAACCTATAGAGTTAAATAGATGATAGATGGCCTAAATGTTGCTAATATTCAAAGATGCATGAGTATCAGATGTATGTGTTTAGGAGTGAGTCCAAGAAAATGGTAGAGAATTACAACTTTATAAAATTTTAAGTACTACACACTAAAAAAAGCTCCTAGTTAAAAATTTAAAAACTGGTGAACCATGCCCACATGACTGGTGGTCATGGAATAGCACATTGCTCCCTAAGCCACAGCACTGAAAGCCTTCTGTGATGGTTTGTATATGTTTGGCCCAGGAGTGGCTTTATTAGAAGGTGTGACCCTATTGGAGTAGGTGTGTCACTGTGGGCATGGGCTTTAAGATCCTCACCCTAGCTGCCTGGAAGCCAGTATTCTGCTAGCAGCCTTCAGATGAAGATGTAGAGCTCTCAGCTCTGTTTGCACCATGCCTGCACTGTACTGCCATGCTCCCACTTTGATGATAAGGAACTGAGTCTCTGAACCTTGATCCAGCCCCAGTTAAATGTTATCCTTTATAAGATTTGCCTTGGTTATGGTGTCTGTTCACAGCAGTAAAACCCGAACTAAGACACCTTCATAAAGAAATTGGAGAGATCTCATACTAACACCTTAATAGCACACCTGAAATCTCTAGAACAAAAAGAAGCAAGCACACACAAGAGAAGTAGATAGCAGGAAACAGTAAAACTCAGGGCTGAAATCAATCAAATAGAAAAAAGAGAACAATACAAAGAAACAACAAAACCAAGAGTTAGTTCTTTGAGAAAATCAACAACATAGACAAACACATAGCTAAACTAATGAAAAGGCACAGAGACAGTATCTGAATTAACAAAATCAGAAATGAAAAGTGAGACATAATAATAGAAACTGAGGAAATCCAAAATGTCACTAGGTCTTACTTCAAAAGCATGTACTCCACAAAACTGGAAAATCTAAATGAAATGGATGAATTTCTAGACAGAGGCCACATACCAAAGTTAAATGGAGAGCAGATAAACTCTCTAACAGTCCCATAACCTCTAAGGAAATAGAAACAGTCATTAAAAGTTTCCCAACTTAAAAAAAAAAAAAATGCCTAGGGTCAGATGGTTTTAGTGCAGAATTCTACCAGACATTCAAAACAGAGTTAATATCAATACTCCTCAAACTATTCCACAAAATAGAAACAGAAGGAACACTGCCTAATTCATTTTATAAGGACACATTCAGCTTGATACCTAATCACGTAAAGATCAACAAAGAAAGAGAACTTCAGACCAATTTCCTTATGAATACCAATGCAAAAATGCTCAATAAAATTCTAGCAAACAGAATTCAAGAACACACCAGACACATCATTCACCACAATCAAGTGGGCTTCATCCAAGGTGAGCTGGGGCAGTTCAATATTCAACAGTTCATCAACATAATCCACCATATAAAGAAACTCAAAGACTAAAATATATGGTCACTTCTGAGATGCTGAAAAGCATTTGAAAAAAATCCAATACTCTTTCATATTAAAAGTCTTGGAGAGATCAGGAATTCAAGGCAAATACCTAAACATAA
This sequence comes from Mastomys natalensis, assembly GCA_021653895.1. Classification (NCBI taxonomy): domain Eukaryota; kingdom Metazoa; phylum Chordata; class Mammalia; order Rodentia; family Muridae; genus Mastomys; species Mastomys natalensis. Next base: position 291,994 of record JAJTUV010001383.1, on the reverse strand, counting down.
TAAAGGCAATATGCAGCAAGCCAATAGCCAACATCAAATAAATAGAGAGAAACTAAAAGCAATTCCATTAACGTCAGGGACAAGACAAGTGTAGGGTGGTAGACCATGAGAGGAAGCCTGGGAAAGTTGAACCGAAGGCTAGAATCCCCAGAGACCCTGAAGAGACTGTAGGAGCTGTAGAAGTGTTGCCTGCCCCTGGCACCAGGCCCTGACACATAGCCACAACCCCCATAGATTTGTGGCCATCAGTCATGTTAGGGCAATACCCCAAGCCCTTCCACATGTAGATGAGGCATCCCTAACATCTCAGACCAAAACAATAGGAAAAGAGACTTGACCACAGTCAAATAGGCTCTAACAGAGTTCTCCATGCTAATGAGGTACCTAAGAGGCCTGAAGAGCATGGCCAATAAGCTTCCTTTCCCAGATATTCCTCCCTGTAAAAGGTATTTAATCTCAGGCCCACCCTGAGAAGTAGTATATGGTTTTACGCATCTATTTTCTGCCATGACAATAAACTGTTTAGAACCATGGTCTGCCTTTTTTCATCAAGATCTGTCTTGGGAAGCCATGAAAAAAACCTTCACTTACAGAATCACACCCTAATCTCCCATAGAAAGCTTTTCTGAGCTCCCAGCCACAACTGCCATCAAGCCAACTTCAGTGGAGCCAAGAACTATCCCTGCTGGGACTAGCCAGAGCTCCCTCCCCCAACCCCAGGCTAGGCACTGTCCCCACCCCTCTGGGCCTGTGACTCCATTCTCTGTTCTTCTGTGGTTCTGAGCAGTGCCTGGATGCCCAAGAGCCTGAGGACCCCATGGCCTTGGCCTCACTGCAGGCCCTGGGATCCCCAAACCAGCTCCAGCCTTCCCACATCTCTGACTGTACTCCCCCCACAATGGTGCCTCAGCATGTCCCTACAGCCCAGCACCTGCCTCAGTGGCAGTGTAGGTAGGCTAAGCACAGTCAAACTCTTTTCTTTCAGTCTCTCCAAGTGGTCTTGCCCAGTGGCAGAGCAGACTCTGGCCAAGAACCTGCCAGACAAGGCTGCCTACTCTCCATTTATTCAATATAGTTCTTGAAGTTCTAGTTAGAGCAATAAGACAACAGAAGGAGATCAAATTGGAAAGGAAGAAGTCAAGGTATTACTATTTGAGCACTATATGATAGTATATGTAAGTGATCCCCAAAATTCTAACAGAAAACTCCTACAGCTGATAAACAACTTCAGCAAAGTGGCTGGATATAAAATTAACTCAAAGAAATCCCTTCTTTATACAAATGAAAAATGGGCAGGAAAGAAATTAGGGAAACAACACCCTTCACAATAGCCACAAATAATATAAAATATCTAGGTGTAACTCTACAAAAGCAAGTAAAAGATTTGTCTGATAAGAACTTAAAGACCCTGAAGGAAGAAATTGAAGAAGATATCAGAAGATGGAAAGATCTCCCATGCTCATGGATAGGTAGGATTAACATAGTGAAAATGCCCATCTTACTAAATGCAATCCAGAGATTAAATGCAATCCCCAACAGAATTTCAACACAATTCTTTACAGGCCTTGAAAGAATAATTCTAAACTTCATATGGAAAAATAAAAAACCCAGGATAGCTAAAACAATCCTAAACAATTAAATAACCTCCCAAACTTCAATAATAATCACCACCCCAGATTTCAAGCTATACTACAGAGCAATAGTGATATAAACTACATAGTGTTGGCATAGACACATATAGGTTGATCAATGAAATCTAATCGAAGACCCAGAAATAAAACAACAAACCTATGGACACTTGATTTTTTGACAAATAATCCAAACCATGCAATGGAAAAAAAAAGTATCTTCAAACATGATAATGGTCTAACTGGATGTCTCCATGTAGAAGAATGCAAGTAGATCCATGTTTATTACCCTGCACAAAACTCAAGCTGAAGTTAATCAAGGACCTCAACATAAACCAGATACACTAAAGCTAAAAGAAGACAAAGTGGGTAATATCATTGAATGCATTAGTACAGGAGTCAATTTCCTGAACAGAAAACCAATAGTTTAGGCCCTAAGGTTAACAATTGATAAATGGGACCTCCTCATGAAACTGAAAAGCTTCTGTAAGGCAAAGAACATTGTCAACAGAACAAAATGGCAGCCTACAGATTGGGAGAAGATCTTCACTAACCCTTCATCAGACATATGGTTAATTTCCAAAATATATAAAGAATTCAAGAAGTTAAACTCCAGCAAACCAAATAACTCAATTAAAAAAAATGGGACACAGAACTAAACAGAATTTTCAACAGAGGAATCTCAAATGGCTGAGAAGCACTTAAAGAAATGTTCAGAGTCTTTATCATCAGAGAAATGCAAATCAAAAATACCCTGAGATTCACCTTACACCAATCAGAATGGCTAAGATTAAATCTCAATGGATGGGACCTGTTGGCATGGGTGTAGAGAAAGAGGAACACTTCCATTGCTGGTAAGAGTGCAAACTTGTACAACCACTCTGGAAATCAATCTGGCAGCTTCTCAGAAAACTGGAAATAGTTCTACCTGAAGATCCAGCTATATGACTCCTGGGCATATACCCAAAAGATGCTCCACCAGAGCACAAGGACATGTGTTCCACTATGTCTATAGCAGTTTTATTTGTCATAGCCAGAAACTGGAATGATCCCAGATGTCCCTCAACTTAGGAATGGAAATAGATAATGTTGTTCATTTACACAGTGGAATACTATACAGCCATTAAAAACGAAGCCATCATGAACTTTTCAGGCAAATGGATGGAACTAGAAAATATCATCCTGAGTGAGGTAACCCAGACTGAAAAGGAGATGCATGGTATGTACTCACTGATAAGTGGATATTAGCCATAAATTACAGAATACCTATGATATACCCCACAGACCCAAAGAAGTTAAATAAGAAGAAGGCCCAAACAAAGATCGTTGAATCACACTTAGAAGGGGAAATAAAGTAGTCATAGAAGGCAGAGTGAAGAAGGGGACTGTGAACAAGAGGGGAGGGGAAAGGGAATGTAGAGATGAGAGAGTGACTCAGTGGGTCAGGAGATTGAATGGAAATCTGCAGCTTCCTGGGGTGGTAGGGAGGGGAGAATCTCTAGATAGTTTCAGAGACCTGAGATAGGGGAGGCTGCCAGGAGTCAATGTGGGTGACCTTAGCCTAGATGCCTATCAGTAGGGACATAAAACGTGAAGTGGCTACCTCCTGTACCAGGCAGGACTCCATTGGAAGGATAGAGACACCAACCCACACATTAAACTTTGGACCCCTTATTTGTCCTTTCTAAAGGAAGTGCAGGGACAGAGCAGAAACTGAAGGAATGGTCAACTATAATTAGCCCAAGTTATAGCCCATCCCATGGGTAAACACCAATCCCTGACATCATTAATGATATTCTGTGTTGCTTACAGACAGGAGCCTAGCAGAACTGTCCTCTGAGCAGCTCCACCCAGCAGTGAACAGAAACATACCAGATACGCACAGCCAAACATTAGATGGAGGTTGAGGGGACACCTATGGAAGAGTTGCAAGAAGGAACTTCACAGGAAGACCAACAGAGTCACAAACCTGGACCCTTGGGAGCTCTGAGAATCTGAGCCGCCAACCAAAGAGCATACATGTGCTGGAACCAGGCCCCACTACATATGTAACAGAGAGTTCAGTTTTCATGGCTTCCCTGCCTCACCTCAGTGAGAGAGGATATGCCTAATCTGGCAGAGACTTGATGTGCTATGGTGTGGGGGGGATCTCAGGGAGGCTCCCACCCTCTTAGAGAAGGGGAATGAGATAGGGGAGGGGCTGGGGATGGAGGGACTTGGAGGAGAAGCAGCATTTGGGATGTAAACAAAAAATAAATAAATTTAAGAAAATATAAAAACTGCTTACTGATATTTCAGAAATATGTACATGTTGAACTAGCTAATTTAAGTCGATAAGATCAGTCAGTTGTATTTTATGTGAAATCATGCTTCGTTCTTTGAACTCTGGAAATTAAAAGTCTTATATAACACAGTTCATGACCTGATCCATGTACTATTAGTTGATGCTGACTGAGTCTGTTCTGTGTACTGGGTATGTGAGGTACAATCCTCCTTGCATTTCTGCACATAGTTTTGCTTTTGATCTTCAAAACAGTCCAGTGAAGTAGGTATCATTATTGCCTCGCGTTACAGAGAATTTAAATTGCTTCTTCTGGGTCTCACAGCCAGCAGGCGAAAGAGCAAAAGTTCAAACTCCAGAGCTCACAGCTATAACTCTTGTTCAATCCTAACCTTGGCACCATTACCAGAAAGAGGTTTGAATCTGAACACATATCTCATTAATGCTAAATGCTTAGTGATTTAATCCATGGCACAGCAAAAGCATGAAGGCAAGAAGCCACAGAACATGGCTTTTGTTGAGCCGACTCACGGGTCTAATGTGGATTTCAAATAACTTGTGTGTGCTTGTGAGCGTTTATGTATTATTTGTGTCAGCTAGAAAAGAACCAAGTATTAAGTATCAGGACCAAAGCCAAGTAAATTGAAGATGTCAGAAATAGCCAAAAGCAGAGGATGAATTACACAGGTTTTTTAGAGCACCCTGGGGTATGTTCAGAGGATGTTTCTAGCTTAGCTCTCAAGGCAATAAACTCTATGTAAGTCATCAAATAAATAAATGTAGCACGGCATAATTTTACTCTTTGAGAAATAGTTTTCTCTCCAAGAAGCAGACCTTTTACATGTGACATTGGACTTAATATATTGCTTTTAAACCGAACAGGGCCATAGAGGTTTACAATAAACCTACATCCTTAGATAAGCAGACATATTCCCTGAGTAAGTAAGTCATCTTGAAACCTGGATTCTGAACATGCCTGAGGCAATCTCCTCTCTCGGCCCAGGGTTTACCACAGATGAAAGAGAATAGAGCTCTGGGTGAGGAAAGAAGGGAGACTGGAGGCCCGCAGAGTTCAACAGCTGGCTGTTTTTTCATCTGGTGCACTTGGAACTCTGGGGGCATCTGTGTCCTGGTCTAGGCTCCCTCATCACACATCTTAGAAGACACTATTACCAAACGTCAAACAGCAGTGTGCAGTAACAAAATCAACTGAAAACTATGGAGATTATAAAGTATAAGGAAACAAAATTTCACCTGAGTTGAAGGACTCTATTAAGTTAGATTTGTACATATTTCCAAATGAAAGCTTTGTGTTCCTGAGTCAAATTATGTCCATTAAAAGAGTTTGCTTGTTGTTTTAACCTTTTAAAGAAATACTATCCCGGTATTAACTGATAAGCACAAGTTAAACTAAATCTCTTCAATATCACAGAGGTGTCAGATAGCCACTGGCTTTTCGTGGCGGTCAGCAAGGAGATTAAGTAGAAATCTCCTGGCATTAGCATGCCACCTCCCACTCTCCACAAGCCTTTGAACTGTGGGCCCTTCCCAGCCTATAGAGTCCTGGTTTCTGAAAGTAATCATAGAGGATTATGGCTATCCTTGGTTTGAAAGTTATGAGTCCTTATCTTCTTTTAGAAAAGGGTTTATTTAAAATAAAAATGGATCAACTAGTATATCACATTTCAAAGCTCGAAGGTGAACCCAATCATGGCTTATTTTTAAATTTCTCTGAGTAGTGGGTAGAAGAGGCACAAACATCTTCCTTCTGCAGTGGTACTGACGGAAGAGTGCAGTCGTGACATATGCTCATTCTAATTCAAAACAGCGGCAGTAGGAGACCAATGGATGTTTCTGTTCCAGAACTGTCATTAGAATTTCAGGTTGAGAATCAAGGATGAATACCTTGAAATAGGAGTATACTTGGGAAGACTAACTTCTCTCTGCTCAGCTTCTTACCCACAAAGTACCATTTCTTCAATTAAATCAGCGGTTCTCAGCCTGTGGGTCCCAGCCTCTTTGGGGATGGTATACCCTTTTAAAGGGGTTGCATAGCAGCTATCCTGCAAATCAGATATTTATATTATGATTCATAACAGTAGCAAAAGTACAGTTATGCAATAGATGCAGTAGCAACAAAATAATTTTATGTTTGGGGCTTACCACAACATGAAGAACTATATTAAAGGGTCGCAACACTAGAAAGGCTGAGAATTTAAAAAGTGAAGTGTTGAGAACAGTAAAGATTGATCATGGCAATATTAGGTTCTTTAGGATTATTGTGGTCTGCTAATATATACACACAGCCATGAGAACGTAAAGAGAAACTAGTCTTTCAGCATACAGATATATTTACAACAGTTGGTCTTGTGGCACTTGTGGTGGCATACACCTTTTATCCAGGCATTCTGGAGGTAGAGGTAGGTGGGTTTTTGTGAGTTCAAGGCCAGTTTGCTTTACACAGTAATTTTCAGTACAGCCAGGGATATTTAGAGAACCTCCCATCTTTTAAAAAATGAAAAGAAAAGGAAAGAAAAGAAAAGAAAAGAAAGCAAGTTCTAGATTTTTGTACTTGCTTCAGCATATATACACTAAAATCGGAATGATACAGAGAATGTTAACATGGCACTTATACTAGGATGACATGCAAATTCATGAAGTATTCCATGTTAAAAGAAAAGTTAATCTTATACTAGGTTATAAGAAATAACCACCGGGCTGGAGAGATGGCTCAGCATTTAAGAGCACTGACTGCTCTTCCAGAGGTCCTGAGTTCAATTCTCAGCAACTACATGGTGGCGGACAACCATCTGTAATGGGATCTGATGCTCTCTTCTGGTGTTTCTGAAGACAGCTACAGTGTACTCATATAAATAAAAATAAATAAATTAAAAAAAAGAAATAACCATCAATTCCATGCAGTTGGTAAAATAAAATTCTAATTTGCTGAGCATACAATAAAATTGTCTATCATAAGTAAAAACTGTCATATGTTTTAAAAGTCACAAGAAATCTGAATAATTAATTTGTTAAAAGTACTATAATGAAAATTTGTGTTATACACTTAAAGTAATGTGAAGGTTTTATAAAATAGTATAGGCTGAATATTCAGGAGTGAGTTCATGCATAAAACATAAAGAGAAGAAGGAAAATTAGCTAGCCAAGTCTTTTCTCTGTGTTATGTAGTAGAGAACAAAAGAGACAAGATGGTAAAAGGTGAAGACAGCAGCTATAAAATATAAGGAACAGAAATTCAAGAAATAGGAAATACGATGTTCACCAAGCCCAAAAATCATATTAAAGAAAATAAAATTAATCAGAGCACAAAAAGAAGCAAAGTTGAATGAGATAACCACTGCCTAACTATTCAGTTAATAATCACAACTCCTACTGATGTCACTCACTCAAGGTTTCCCAGTTTTATTAAACTTTAAGCTGTCTGAACTAATCTGACCCCTGAGAACTCTCAGACACTGGATCACCAACCAAGTAGCATATACTAGCTGATATGAGGCCGCCAACACCTTTACAGAAGCGGACTGCCAGATCTGGACTCAGAGAAGATGACTAACCCTCACCTAACCCTCAAGAGACTGGAGGCCCCAAGGAGTGGGGAGGCCTGGTGGGGTGGGTGGGGATATCCTCATAGAGATGGGGTGGGGGTGGGGAGGAGGTATGGGATGTGGAACAGTCAGAGGGTGAACCAGAAGGGGGATAAAATCTGGATTGTAAAAAAAAGATTAAATAAAAATTGAAAAATAAAACTAAGAAAATGAAAAAAAGAAAAGCTTTAAGCTACAGATAATTCTGACATTACACTTTCGAAAGGATAGAGGAAGAAAGTTACTTAATCCTGTTCTCAAAGCTTGTATAATTTTATACTCTGGATATTCAAACTATCAAAAGGAAAACTTAGGAACAAGAAAGCAGATTATAAGATCACATATATACTCAGTACATAAATGATTTACTCTCTAGGAGTGTGGCCTAGTGGGTATGGAAATAACAAAGTGTGTCTGAAAACAGCCTTGTCTCCTTATTTCAGATGCCTCAAATCTATTTTTAGAGGAGTCAGAGAAGTCTATCATTGATCTGCAAGGACATAGGAATTTGAGAGCCATTCTTCTGGTAGTTTGATACTCTTTAGATCTATTCTGGCCATATCAAACACAGAAGAGACTAAAAAAGTTACAAGAAGCATTTGATCACATTTATTAAAATTTAACACATATATGTGGGCATATTTACCTTATTTGCAATAATCAACCCCTCCTACTATCCTTTTGTTTCATAGTATCTCAGCCTGTTTTCTGATCTCATGATAATGAACAAGGAACATGAGGATGAAATTCAGAAAAGAGAAGCCATTGATAGTCACCTTTGGAAGTTTAGTAATGAATATATTACAATTGAAATGATAATAAAACATAACTCCAGACAAAATGGTTATCAAGACTATGAAGAACTGAAAAACAGCTACCCAAGATGCAGAAAGTAATGGACAGAGATGGGTCCATGTATGTGAGAGGGAAATAGTGGGCTTGGGAGGGGCTGAAGGAAGAAAAGGATATAAATACAGTACACATATATGACAAAGATTTTCTGTGGTGATAGATATAGCAGAGTATTACTATATAGGGATAAAAATGTAGGCTTCTTCAGCAATATGTTATTTTCCAACAATGAGAAAATAAGCAATAGACATAAAGTTGCACCAACAGAGCTAAAGTAGACATATTCGGCTGTCTTCACAATTGCATGTTGTGAGTCCATGGATGTCTCCCTTATTCTTTGTAATTTTCCATATTAAAAATGGTTGCAGAAGCAGAGCATGGTGGCGCAGCCTTGTAATTCCAGAATGGTGGAGACAGAGGCAGTAGAATTGCTGCAAGTTTGAAGTCAGCTTGGTTGACATAGCCAATTCCAAGACAGCCACGGATACACAGTAAGCCTCTGTCACGAGCAATTGAGCCGTGGATCAGTGGAAGGATGCACCCTGTATGTGTTAGTGTCTGTGGGAGGGTTTTTATGGTTGGGATCTAAAGTTTTCCCCAAAGGCTCGCTCATGTATTAAAGTCTTAATGGCTTGTTGTGCCATTGGGAGGTCGGGGATAATGGAAAGAAGGTAGACTATTGGAGGCAGCCTCTTGCTCTTTTTGTTTGTGTTGATGTGTTGGAGTGTGTGTGTGTGTGTGTGTGTGTGTGTGTGTGTGTGTGTGTGTATGAATGTATGTGTGGTTATATGCTTGTGCATACATGTGTGGAAGTTGATATCAGATGTCTTTATCACATTCCACTTTATTTTTGAGGCTGGGTCTTTCCTACTGAACCTCGGACTGGCTGGCTAAAAAGTTCCAGGACACCTCCTGGCTCCCTCGTCCCCTTGTTTTAGGGTTACAGCTACATTTGCACTACTTTTACGTGGGTGCTGGAATCTTGACAATGAGGTCAAGCCAGCATGGATTGGCATCTGCAAAACCCTTGAGCAACACACCATCGATCTTTTCTCATTTTGAGTTAATTATCTCAGGTATGTTTTCAGTAATAGAAAGTGGTGTTATGTACGGGATCTACTTGCCTGCATCACTATAATCTTTCAGAATGCATCCCAGGTAGTCAGCACATTGTCTTCCCTTGTTTTATCTTTCTCAGGGAGAAAATCACTTGCAGGCATCAGTCTGCACAAAAATGGAGGGACACCAGTCCCGGAGTAGCTGTTTACTTAATATATCATCACCATATGAATTTTCACATGTTAATGCTAAACAAAGGGAACATTTTTATATCAGGTTTAAACCCTGATGATAATTATATGACCTCAGTGTAATAAGAAAAGCTGTTTTTAATAAAGTTTGAAGGAAGTAAGCACAGACTAAAACATTTGATAGTCTTAGAAATGGAATCTTTCAGACTGGGAATAAATATTGGAGCCAAGTATCATTATTTAAAAATATTTTTTAATATACTAGTGGTGTGTGTGTGTGTACGTGTGCATGTGTGTGTATGTGTGTGTGTGTGCATCGTGACACGTGTGGAGATCAGTGGATAATTTTTGGGGAGTCAGTTTTCTCAAGTCCTAAGGTTTGGTGACAAACACCTTTACCTACCAAGCTATCTCACTGGTCTCTTAAGTATCATTACTGGGCAGTTTTCGAGTCCTTTAGATGCTCAACTTTTTACGCTACGGTCTTTCCTCAGCATTCTACCTGGAATATTGTTCTTGCTAGTTTTTAAAATTAATTATCATTAAAATTAATGTGCAAATCTAATATAAAATCCACTACAAAAGTTTTCCCATCTCTTGTTCTCTAATTAGCTTTTCAGGTCTAAGAAAAACCCAGAATAAAATATTCAAACCATATGGTGCCTTAGAGTGAGACTTGACAGCCGGACACTGAGTCAGTTTACTTTAAAAGGAATCAAAAGGAACTGAAGCAAAATCAATTTGCAATGCATTAATGATCGTGTGATTAAATTGTTCCATGTTTCACAAAACTATTTGATGTCCTGGGCAATCTGTTGTGTAATAGAAAGTGCTTTCTAAATATCACAGTGTTTTAATTAAGACTTTTTGTGCCTTTCCCTTTATACACATTAGAGAATGTTTTGTGCCCTCAACCCTTTTTGGATCCAGTCCTGTTGTGTCTTGAACATCATTATTCTCAGTAGAACTGAGATGAATGGTCTTTGATGAGCCAGTATCTTAAAAGTCGTGTCCTTCCTCAATGAGGGTATTTTGTAATATGGAATCAGGATCAGTAATGCCAACTGTGATCCATTCCTAGGGTTTACTTAACATCTGCAGTGTGACTGACAAGGCTTGATCTTCTTGATATATTCCATTTGTGACTTCTATATTCATTAGATATCAGAAGTAGATTCTGGGCGGGGATCCTTATGACTTTAACTTTTCAGTCTTGAAAATGAGTTTTTGATTTCAGTGGCTAGTTGACAGTGAAGGGAAAATGACCTTCCTCGTCCAAAAGATCAGTGTGTCTCTTGCTACTCTGAGTAGGTCAGCTTTCATCTTAATGTAGTGCTCATTCTTGTGTCTTGAAATCTTCCAGACTTAATGATTTACCACTTTCTGAGGGCTTTGGTTCAAGTATCCATGGCGGAAGCCCTCCCATGTAAAGCTAAGTGAAGAGTAAATATGGTGATCAAGAGGATAAACCTGGGTTGCAAAGAAACAGGCAACCTTTGGGTTGTTACTGTAAAGATGGTGTTAACAGCTACGGGGAAGCCTGCACTATGCCAATACTTCACCAGGGCTACTGTATTTGATGGGAAATTCCTTGTATCTCAACTCCTTCTGCCGAGATCAAATTCTTTTCCCTTACGAAAGATGAAGTAGATCATTCATGCCTCTTGACCCTAACAAAATCAAGTAGTTTTAAGTCTAAGCACATCTCTTTAGCCTTCCTTAGATTTTAACATTGCATAAAGTGAGAAATAGTGCTGATAAAAATTTGTATTTTGTGCATATTTGCTGGTTCTAAGAAGAAGACAAAACAAAAAGACAAAATTTGAATAGAGATATCTGAGATATGGGCGGGGGGAGAAGGAGAAGGATGGTGGAGAGAGACAGGGGAGGAGGAGAAGTGTGGAGTGAAACAAAGAGGAAGAGTTGGAAGGCACTGCTATTGCTTGTGTTTACTCATGGATATGTCTGAAAGATCCCACAACTTTGTTTCCCATCTAAATGAGATGTTTCAGACTTTATCCTAGTTCAGTCAGACATTTCAGTCTAAGAAATCAGACCACTTCAGTTATTTAACACTCTTAATCCAAATGGTTGGACAGTTAAAACTACTCAACTGGGTCAACCATTTAGCAATCTCAGGACTGAATAAGTGACTGATGTGGTATATGAGACAGGATCAGACTATAATTTGTTACTTCAGGGAAGAACACTAGAAACCCACGAGTGATTGGGTAAACCCGTGTTTACGGATAGGGTAATAGGAAGACATTCCTGAGTGGTTCGTCTTAGGCCAAATGAAAGAGACATACACAAATTGGCCTGCCTGAATACATTCCCTGCCCTATTTTATTCAAAGGTACCAGCAGTTTATGAAAATTAATTTCACCCTTTACTTTCTTTCTTTCTTTCTTTCTTTCTTTCTTTCTTTCTTTCTTTCTTTCTTTCTTTCTTTCTTTCTTTCTTCTTTCTCCTTCCCTCTCTTTCTTTCTTTTTCTCTTTCTCTCTCACACACTCTCTCCTCCTCCTCCTTCTTTTTTCCCCTCCTCTCCTTATTCCCTTTTGTTCCCTTCCTCTCCCCTTCTCCTCCTCCTCTACTTCTCCTCCAAGAAAAGATTTCTTTGTGTAGCTTTGGATGTCCTGGAACTTGATCTGTAGACCAGGCTGGCCTCAAACTCACAGAGATCTATATGCCTCTGTCTTCCTTGTGCTGGGATTAAAGGCACATGCCAGCACCATCTGACTACTCCTTTAGTCTTCATGGCAGCTGAGAAGTAAATGTAGGAGTCAGAAAGTCTAAATGCCAGCTAGCTAGGGTTGGTGCATAGAATTTGAATATTCTTTATTTAGACATCTGATTTTTTTCCAGTTATATTTGCCCTCACTTAAGCAGTGATGTCTAAGGAGCTGCTCCTTATCCAACTAGCATCACCTCACCATGTCACTTCAGAAAGCCTACAATGGCAGGCTCAGAGGAAGTAGGCTACCATGATGACCACTAGAGAAACATGACCATTAAACTTCCTATGGAGAGGAGCATATGGGATCTAGAAGGAAAGGTAGCTCTTTCCAGCCAGTGCTTCTGAAAGAGAAGAAATTCAATTTTGTGGGCAAATAGCAAAGGGTAGTTTTAGAGGGAAAATGGCTTTTTTCAAACTACACATTGAGGCACTCTTAAGCGTGTTGGTGACATAGATATGGTCAGTTTGGGCCAGTCTTGTGAAAAGATTAACAAGAGGTTCCAAGTTTATTACAAAAAGCATAGGAGGTATTTGAAAGTCAGGGGGTCGGAGACTCGACTATCAGAGAATCAATGTGATGGATACCACTATAGGCTCTCGTCAGCAGCAAGTGGCAAGTTATTCTTTAAAGTCAGACAGCTAAAAAAATGAAGCAAGACACAAGTCTGAATCACGTCTGTGACAAATCTGATCTTTACTCTCCTGTGTGGCATCTTTGGACAAAGCCTCTTTGAGAGTAAGATCTGACGATTACAAAGATGAGTAACATTGCCTAATGATTCACAATGGCCAGATTCTCGAAGCAGTCCTATGTTCACTAACTGACAAGTTAATAAACAAGAGTATTCTGTTTCCATTACAACAAGCACATGGTATGGCCTACGAGTACATTCCACACAGAGATGAATCTTGTGGAAAAAAAAACCTGTGAGATAAGCAAGTCCATGTACTTATTATATGGTTTAATTTATGTAAAAACATTAAGAATTGGACTTATTCCTGGTAGGAGAAAGAATGGTGGTGATGTCTGCAGCTAGTTGTGTGAGGTGGGGATGGCTATACATGGGCCTGAGGGGCATTTTTGGCTAGGAGAAATGCTCTGTAATTGAGTTTGGTAGCTGTGATGTATACATTTACTAACATTTATTAGTTGCACACGTAAAATGAACAGATTTTATGATATGTAAGATGAGCTTTCATTCAACAAGGCAGGCAAAAGTTACTCTGAATTGGAAAATAGAAGAGGCAGCGGTGGAGCTGCAGCTGACATTTCCTTTCCCTGAATTTTTTACAAGCACGGGTCCTGAAAGTCTTGGACCTTTACAAATTTTGTTGTGCCTCACACTCACCGCAGTCCCTAAAGATGGGCCAACTGCTCTCTAAGCCCATCTCCTCTGTGTGCAGGTGACATCAAGCATCCCAGCCTGCACTGGGGTGACTGTGAGACTGAGTAATGACTTCATCCGTGGCGATGTGCTGAATAGACGTACTGCCCCCAGTCTACCTCCCCGTTTGCTCTAATTTGCAGTCTGGAAATGCATGCAGAGGAAGACCTCAGATCTAAGTTTTGAACAGTGCCTGACCTATGAGTTGAAAGTAGCTTGGCCTTCTTTGAAGAACTGTGTCTCTTAGAACACCTAGCATGACTCGGCTAACAGTCATTCATTCTCCGATTTTTCATCAGAAAACAAGTTGAGATTTAGAGAAAGCTACTAGCTCTCATAAATCTAAATATGGAGAAGACGTTGAACTAAGAATTGGGTTGGAGGCTGTGCTTTCCCCACAGGATGACATGGGCTTCATGAGGTTGGATGATCTGTCAACTAACATCCAAAACCCAAACACCGGCTGTCATCACATTGCCATCCTCATTCAAAGTTCCTGCACACATTCCTAGATGACGGTGCATACTTCCTGGCTTATCCACTCCTGCTGCTGCTCTTCCGTAGTCTATTTCTTGTCAGCAGAATTAGCCCCCCCCCAAAAAAAGGCCCTTTGTCACTAACTCTTCTGAAGACCTTCTCTCTCAGAGTAAGAACCACCTATAGCCATACCCCTATAGCCACGTGGTCCTCCCTTTCTCATCTCTCTGCCTCTCTAACCTCCACTTCCCCTGACTTGTGGTTCCGCATTCTGGCTAGCCGCTGGGGCGTGCAAACTCTGCTCTGGCAGAAGAAATGTGGGGCTGCACTTTACCCTCCACCGCCATTGGTTGTTGGCCTTGTGGGAAGCATGATACACCACTCAAGGGCAGGGAGAACACAGCCTAAGACGGAGGCCCCAGCCCAGGTCGGGAACCATGCAGGCTGAGGCCTAAGCTGGTACTCCCTAACTCCCAGGTACCCAAATATCACTGAGAACTCGGGAATAGGGCGAGTGATGCCTGGAGGCATGTGTCTGAGCTAGCCGAGGGGCCTTCTAGCTACTTTGTTTTATAAAGGCTTCCCCTATGATGGTTCTTGATGATGAGAGAGATAGTCCTTGCTTGGCCGTACTTTTTATTCATTATTGTTCATTGAGGAAAATGGGTACATTCCACTTACCTAGGGTGGACCAGAGATTAAATACCTTCTGCAGGTAGGAATGTCCAGGGAAGGAAACTTATTAGCTCAACCTTCAGGGCCCATCTAGATACCTCATTAACATGGAGAACTCTGTGCTACGTGACCAGTGGTCCCAGTGGTCACCATCTTCATGTAGGGTGTCGAGGTCACATGTTCCAGAACAGAAACCAGTTTGGTAACAGAAGAAACACCTACTGGTATCAGATATGAGAATACAGGGGTTTCTGAATCAGGTCAACCTTCTCAGTATTTGTCTGGTGACACAGTTCCACTTGTCCCACACTGACCCACTGACCCTATGACATTGCTCACTTCACTTCAGCTACCTCCACCTCACCTTTGCAATTTCTTTTTCAGTTCTACTCCTGTCTTGATCATTGATAATCACATGGCTTGCTTTCACATCTATTTTAAATGTAAACAAATTTTATTGACACAGGGAGAGTTTCTTTGAGAATCCTGTTAAAATTGTAATCTTCTCCATGGAGGCATTGCATGTCCCCATGTCTCATTACAGTTTACTCAGTAGCATTTATCACACGGAGACTCTTCAAATGATTCCACCTGTCTCTACTTCTACTAGAATGGGATTCATGTGAGAACAGAATATTTTAATGTTTATTACTGTTATTTAGACTAGTGCCTGGGACATAGTGCCGTTTGCTTGTAGTGTATGTGTGCGATGAATGAGTATCCTCCAGATTGTAGGAAGAAGATCAAGTTACTGAGTCCTTACAGAAGGTCTTCCAAATCAGAGGAAAAACTGGTCAGCAGGGCAGCCTTTGTGGTTGTTAAGACATCAGTAGAAATGCTCCAGTATGGAGAAAATTCACACCTAAGTCCTTTCAGGGATAGTACTGCAAATGACTAAGAAACATTAAGAAACCTCTCATGTAAATGAAGAGAGGTAGGTTCCTTCCATGGCTCCATTAGGGACAAGCCTTCTTGTGCAGGAGAAGAAGGGGGACAAGTTAATCATAAGGCTGAAGTGTCATGTGTAGGCACTATTTCCTCAAGACAGCAGAGTGGAGGTTACACCTGCCAGTAATTGCCAGTAATTTCTGATCTTACCACAAGTAGTGCTCAGTCTTTCTTACAAATAAATATGTATGTACCAAATTATCAAATAATTATCTAGTACTTATTTGGGAAGGAGCTTCTCTGCTAGGAATATTATAGATGAGGAGAAATCATTTTTAAAATTACATTTCTATTATATGTGTCTGTGTGGCAGAGGGGCCAGCATGTGCCCAGGAAATGTCTTGAAATCAGAGGACAACCTGTGGAAGTCACTTCTCCAGTGTAGGTCCTGGGGATCAAAATCAGGTCATCAGGTTCAGTGGCAAGCGTTTTCAGTCTCCAAGTTGCAGTATTAGCTCTCGAAGTCAAAGTCCTTTATTTGTGGAGTCTACATCTTGTTGGAGGAAGACAGAAAATATGATAAATAATATTTCAGATATGGATATGAAAAAGGACCAGGGATGGGACAGAAACAGAGACCTTCAGCCACAGCATGGTTAGCATTGCCTGAAAACAGCTCTTTGGATGAAGACCCTTAGAGATGCAGTTCTGGGTGAATGCTGTGCTATAGCAAAGAGGTTCATGTTCAAAGACCCAGGTGTGGGAAAGAGCTTCTCAGGGACTAGGAGAAGAAAGACCATACATTAGTTAATTTTCTATCGATATGATGAAATACCATGGCCAAAACAGTTTATGATAGAAAGAATTTATTTAGGGTTATGGTTGCCCAAAGTTAAGAGTCTGTCTTGGTGGGGAAGCAGCAGGAAGCAGCAGGCTGGAACAAGATGCTGAGGGCTCATATGTTGAACCCAAAACTAAGCAGAGAGAGAGAGAGAGAGAGAGAGAGAGAGAGAGAACTGAGAGTAGAGACATTAAGTTCTCAAAGCCTGCCCCTTAGTGATATACTTTCTCTAGAAGGCCACACCCCCTAAACCTCCCCAAATAGCACCCATCAAATGGGACCAAATGGTCTATGGTGGTGGGAGGGGCACTCTCATTTAGATGCCGTAAAAGGCATGTATAACTGGAGTTCAGCAGGGCAGGGGTTTAGGTGTGGAGGTGTCCAGTGCACAGTCACAGGGAGACTGACTGAGCATTCTCATGGGAATAGGGAGTCCATGGAGAGCTCTACTGTGGAAGGCCTGAAGAGTGTCTTTGTAAAGGCATGTGACAGAAGCCCAAGTCTAACCCTCCTTCCCATTTCCATCTTGCCCTCCTTGCTTCTTTCCCACACTGGATGTCTTCTAAAAGAGACTGTTGGGAATCCATCTCCAGCCCTGAACTTATTCATTGGTGAAACTCTTGTTGCAGCTTTGAAGTGCACCCGGACCATATGTTTATGTCTTAATCTGAGGACAGCATTCATAAGCACATTGTATTTGCAATGGATCCACAAGTCTTCCTGTGTTCCCCACAACTAATCCCCTTAAATTCATGACCTCATCAATTACTGAGTCCAGTTAGTGTTGCCATTATTCGTATGTATTTACGGCTGACTGTATATGACTGGGGGCTTGTCCTTGAAAAATAAACCAAGCCAAAACCCAACCAACCAACCAACCCAAACCAAACAACCAACCGACCAACCTAAGTCAAACTAAACCAAGCAAGCAAGCAAGCAAGCAAGAAAGCAAGAAAGCAAACAAACAAAAAATAAAATCTGTTTTTCCCTCCATTAGCAGCCATTGATACCTGTATTGACACTGTGAATGTTTTATCCTCCATTTTTGTCAGCATGTTGGCTGGTGTGGTCTTTTCAGGTCTTGTACATGCAGAAAGATGCTGAGAGCTCATGGGTACAACATTGCTGTCTTGGTGGATCATACTTTCAGAGGTAATTTTCAACTAGTTAATCTCAATAATACCAGAAATAAATTTCAAATTATTTTTTTCTTCAAAAGCTTATAAAATAAAGCCACATGGCTCAGTTGACATACAGCATTCTTTATTAAATGGGTAATCAAGTTCCTTTTAAGACTCAGCACTTTAGAAAAGCAAATGTACTTAACATTCCAGAGTAGATTGTCTGTGCTGAGGGAGGAGAGTCTAACTGTCACAGGGAGCTTGTGAAAAGACTGACTTATGTGACAAAATGCCTTGGCCTTGTGATAAAGTAAGATAACACAATCGAGGGAGGAACTGTGATAAAATAGTCAAGTGAGCTTCCAAAGACCGATGTCACCAAGGAAGTGGGAGGAGGATGATCACTGTGGGGACAGAATGCCAAATGGAATGTGTGAACAGTTCCATCCCTCTGTCCCTTGGTCCCTGAGGAAGCAAAGCTGCCTGGGAAACTCAAAGTGCATTCAATGGTTGTCTGAGCAGCTTACATCATGCTTAGACTTAATTTGCACAGCTCCAAGATTGAAGTATCTTTGCATTCCTCCCCCATGGCATGTTATTATAGGAGAGGGTTGTGGGAAAACGTGAAGGAGGAGGAGAAGCCTAAGCATTATAAATAAAACTTTAATACAAAATGTGAAGGCTGAAGAATTGATCAGTGGATAAAGGCATTTGCCTTCAAGCCGGAAGACCAGAGTGTGTCCCCTGGGTCCAAATGGTGGAAGGAAAGAGCCAACAGACTCCTCAAAATTGTCCTCTGACCTCCACACATAGGCTGGGCAGTCATGTACCTATGAGTGCACACACTAAATATGGAAACAAATAAATAAATGTAAAATTTATAAAAAAAACCAAAGAGATTCTGCTGCCCCAGAATAGGATAGGTGTCAGGATTACGCTAGAGACACACTGAATTCTTGGTTCTTATAACAAGTGAATACAAATGTCTGTTTGTTCTTGACAATTTTCTCACTATTTTGCCATGGGGAACTTTGCCACACCCTTTTCTTTTGCTTTCTGACTCACTCAGTTATCAGTTGCAACTGTTGCCTTCTCTTTCCTTGTCCATTTTAATTCAGTGCCCCTCTAAAACAGGCCTTCTGTCAATTCACACTGACAGGTGAGTGACTCTAGGATCCTCAGGAGAGCCCACCGGATGTACATTTTAACAGCCCTTGTTTGTCACAAGTTTCTTCCCAACTTTTTTCATCTCAACATTTTATCATTTCCATGCACACCAATCAATGATTAAAATAACAAGAAAGATAAAAAGTGAAGGTAAATATCAACAACTCAGGCTGAAACATCTTCACGTACATGAGGCATTTTCAAGGCTAAAGTACTTATAGACTTTCAAGCTATCTTTCAAAACAAAATTCCTAATTAATTAATTAATTACTTATTAACTGGCAGTACTGTGGTTGCCCATAGGGCCCCTCACATGCTCTACCACTGAACCATAGTCCTGTCCCCCCTGCTCGTTCTAATTATGAACTATGTTTAATCTAAGGGTCTAAACTCAAGAGTGAAACAACATTTTTAAAATGTATTAAAATTATAGATCAGTGACAAAAGTAATGAACATGAATGAATGATACTCTCTCTCTCTCTCTCTCTCTCTCTCTCTCTCTCTCTCAGTCTCAGCCAGAAGACTGGAACTGTATACTATTCCTATCCAACATGTTAGAATACTTCCATTATAGGAAGACAAGTCTGTCCTTCTAGGTCTTGCTCCGGTAAATAGCAGTGCTTACTCAAAAGCTTCATCATCATGTGTCCCTAACTACTGCTTTTGCAACTGAGTTTGTGCTAGTAGTGGTGAGGAAGCCACTTGCACTAATATTTTGTTTCAGTCCCTACTGAAATGTAATAGGCTGAGCATGATAGGCTCAGAGTTTAAGGAAAGCACTGACTATTGCCCAAAGCTTTTTTCCTTCACGAGGGTGCACATGACTTCTGATTCTGCACACCAGCATACACTATTCAGTGCACAATAGACACTTAAGCACAGCAGGAGGAAGCTTTTGGAAGAAGTAAGTCAAGGGATCAATATTCCTGTCCAGTGCTTTTCAAAGTAACTATGGAAAAGAACTAATGTATTCCTGGATTTCTAAACTCTTGCATGCTGATTCTTTTAAAAAAAATTCAACAAAATAGCTCAAAAAAGTAAAAGAGACCAAATAAAATACAAACTCCAACTTTTTCTTTCTTTTTTTCTCTCTTTCTTTTCTTTTCTCGGTGAAATGGACATAAAGCTTCTCTGTCAAAATGCTTGAAAATTTTCTCAATGTGTCTTTCTTAAACGTTTACTTTTGTGAACTCTCAGACGGTGTCAGAGGATGATCCTGTGAACATCCTGTGAACATTAGTACTTCCTATGTCTCTACCTAAACTTGTGGAGTCTTTTATAGATGTACTGTGGTCTGTTTGGTTATATATGAAATAGAGAATTAATCTGATCCCCTAGAGGGTGGTCCCAAGATGCATTTGATAAGTTCAACAGGTATGGTACTGTTGAGGCTAAGAAATGTTAGTTTCAAGAGTTCTCTTTCAGCTTCTCTTAACCTGACACAGACAGATCTATGAAGGTCTGGGATCAAGGCTTCTGCAGCCTAGAAACTGTTCAAATGGCAATTGGAGCTGATGAGTCTAGTGCTGTAATTATCTTTCCCTCTGATGACATATTTCATGTCTGCTTTCCTACATTATGTTTTATTCTTAGCACTCAAAAACATGCTGCATATTTTACTTATTTTGTTTATAATTTATCATCTTGTAAAATATATGGTCCATTAAAGCTAGAAAATTTATTGGTTTTGTTCATTACCACGAGAAAACCC
This sequence comes from Mastomys natalensis, assembly GCA_021653895.1. NCBI lineage: Eukaryota > Metazoa > Chordata > Mammalia > Rodentia > Muridae > Mastomys > Mastomys natalensis. The sequence goes on along the minus strand of JAJTUV010001383.1, from coordinate 271,377 downwards.
CATATCTATGCTTGATAATGTGGCAGACAGTAAATAAGAAATTTCAGAGGCAGGAAACATGGCTCAGCAGGGAAAGTGCTTACCTCACAAACCAGTGGACCTGAGTTCATCTCCAACATCCACATAGGAAACCAGCAGCGGCTAGAGTAAATCCTGGTACGAGGAGGTGGATAGGAGGTAGAGACAGGAGGATCCCTGCACCAGCTTGTGAGCATATGGTCCAGTGAGAGAGTCTGACTCGAAACATAAGGTGAGATGTGATTAAGGAGGACATTTGGTGTTGACATGTGACCTCCACGTGCACCTGAACACATGTTAACACACACATGTAAACACGTGTGCATGTGTGAGCAGACACACACTCACACACTCACACACTCACACACACACATACTCACACATACACAAACATACTCATACACACTTCCTTAAGACTGAAATTTCTAATCCCTGCCCCCCCATCTCAATGTGTGTATTTGTGTGTGTGAGTGTGTGTGTGTGTGCACAAACACGTTTTTTTCTCTTAGAGGAGAAATGCCACCTACCTGCTTTCAGTTCTTTGCAAATTTTCTCCTCTACAGTCAAACTGTGATGTCATCAGCAACAAAACCATTCTGATTTTTATAATTCTGCATTTTAGGCTATCTTGAGGAAAAACACTAAGTCTTTTTGTTCCTGTCAAATAGTCTTTTTTACTTCAGGAAATTAAAAAAATGCAACTAAATAACCAAAATAATTCCTTTATTATGTAACCCACCAAGGAGAAGTAGGAATGTGCATGTATTTAAATATATACAATTTTTTTACATTTAATTTTTAGCTCCATATGCCTTGATAATCAGAAAAACAAAGCTTGCATGATTTTTAATTTCTGTATAATTTGGTCTTTTATAGTTCCATCTTGGCTACTAACTTTTCAAGCTTCTCCTTTTGTTATTCAATTTTCTCACTTCAGTATTCCCCTTTTATCACATTTCTGTATGTTCAGTTTTACCAACTTTTCTATGAGACAGCAGGTTAAAACATTATTCCGATTTTAAATCTTCATTGTGTAAGGTAGGCCTAGGCAGACAGCGGGACAACGAGACAGCATTTTCTCTCTTCATGGGATCCCTATTTAGACTTCAGAGGTGTAAAAAACGTGATCCCTTTCATAAACAATGGATCACAGAAGCTCCAGCCTGCTTCCCACTGACCTCTCTTGTCCTGCCCTTTCCACAAGACTGACTTAGTAGACTGATGAAATCGAGAGCTGAACAAGGAGGAAGGTTTACCTAATCTCTATGGGACCAGTCCCTGTGGGAGAGTAGTCTTCAGGCACTGAACATGTCCTGCAGAGATAAGGTGTTGAGTTGGGTTGAGGAGCTATGGTGGAAATATTCTGCACATGCCATTAACATTTGCTCTTAGACTAGGAAATAACACTTTGCCACCCCTCTAAACTTTATCTGGGTGAGGCTTCAACATTTCCCATAGGCCTAACGTTTTGGAGTTCTTGGCATGATCAGGACACCAGTACACATTCATTTAGGACTTCATTGATGCAGGGATTCCTCCTACCCATAGGCCTTTATCCTGTCTTGGCTAGGTTTCCTTTCTCCACACTTGAGCTCTGCATGCTCTGAAGAGCTAGGCTCTTAGCAGACTTCTACAGTCCCATCTGAGGGTGCCTGATCTCTAGGTTCTTGCCCTAACAGTTGGATAAGGATGGATAACTGCTGCTGCTTTGCTTTCCAAACTCTTCTTAGAAGGAAGATTCTTTATCTGAAATTTGGAGACCCAGTCATAGTCAGAAGGATCAGCTTTTTCCAGTAGAAAATTACTTACAAATAATAATACTATCTTGACAATGTCTAAATGCAGTTTTAGTAGACATGCATCTCCTGATTACTGTGTCTGTTATCTATCCCCGCTCAGCACATGGAAGAGAAAGAGGAGTTGGCTCTTATATTAGAACAATAGGTAGGGTTTTGTCAAGGGATGCCAACTGCTGCAGTATGGATTTGTGACTAATAAACTGTTATGGGTGGAGCTTACTATGTCTTTTGGATCTTTAATAGAGAAAATACTAGATAAAATAGGGTGTTGCTATTCTGCAAAAGAAAGAGCCATGGGAGATTTTTTTAAAAAGTTATGCATATGGATGTTTTGTCTGCATGTATGCTTGTGTACCATGCACATACCTGGTGTTTACAGATGCCAGAGAAGGGCACCAGATCCCCTGGAACTGGAGTTCTAGATTGGTGGGAACTGGGAATCAAACCTTGATCCTCTTGAAACACAATTTGACAGTTTCAAACCACAGGAATTAGGAGAATATTTTCTTTAACCAAGAAAGGGTACACACACACACACACACACACACACACACACACACACACACACACTTAAAAATTTCTATGTCTTTATTCCTTTATTTTCTCTCCTTTATTCCTTCTTTTATTCCTTTCCTTTCTTTCCCAAGAATTATAGTAATTTAATCTGTCGAGTATCTGCCTTTTAAATTATTGTCTCATTTAATCTGTACAGTGGTTCCTCAAGGGAGGCAGACTTTGCTTTCTTTCTTTTTTAATTTAAAATTTTATTTTTTGAAAATTTTATATATGAACTATATTTATATTATTTCCACCATTCCCTCTTTTTACCCAAACCTTCCCATTCCTTTACTCCCTCTCAAATTTATTACCTCTCTTTAAGTTTTTTTTTACATATATATGGAAATATATGTGTCTATATCCTTTAGAGTCAGTCTATTTAATGTTGTTCAACTATACATGTGTTTAGGATTAACTGTTTGGAATTGGACTTTGCTTTTTTGATGAATTGATTTTTTTTTCTTCTTTTTAAATATTTTATTGGATGTTTTACTTATTTACAATACAGATGTTATCCCCTTTCCCCATTTACCCTCCCTAGAACCCCCTATCCCATCCCCCCTTCTCCTTTATGCTTTTGTACCATTTTAATTTACATGCATGTATTAAGGTCAGTTCTAGGTTGAGGGTCTAGCAATATAATAGATGAAAATAGTCAAGGAACAAGCAAGTAAATAAACACAAATAGTCAAAGAAAAAGCAAGGTATTAAACCCAATTACGTGAATACTCCTGTGATCACTGTTTCTAAGGGCTTATCAGGATGACCAAAGTATCTGAGCCTACTTCCCTGTCCTAGCCCAAGGTCATTTTCATGTCTGAAGCCTACTTTCTTGTTCTAGCCTAAGATTTAGATTCCTACCTGAAATTACTTCTTTGTTCTAGCCTAATATTTAGATTCCTGACTGAGATTACTTCTTTGTTCTTGTCTAAGATTTAGATTGCTACCTGAAATTACTTGTTTGTTCTAGCCTAATGTCAAATTTCTTCCTGAAGCCTACTTCCTTGTACTTGGCCAATGTCATATTCCTGCCAAGCAGCTGATTTCCTTGTCTTTCGTTCATGTCAGATTCTTGCTAAGCAGCCCCAAAGGTTCTCTGCCTCTCACTCTTCTTTACTTCATTGACAAGACTGAGCCTGTCTTAGGTTGTTCTGATAAGAATGCCTTCCTTACCTGTCATGGAATATGCATTATCAAAAGCAATGTACTTCTGTCTTAGGTTGGTAAGGCTCTGTGCAGAATCTTACCCATCATTGGCTTGCCAGCCTGTTAATTTAATAACTCTGTCTGGGGGTCCATTTTCAGGTTCAAGCCATGTATTTTGGCTGCCAACATGTTGATGTTGTTAAAGAAAAGCTTCAACTAAGGAATATTGAATGATCATGAAGGACCTAAAGAAATGTTCAACATCTTTAGTCATCAGGGAAATGCAAATCAAAATAATCCTGAGATTCCACCTCACACCAGTCAGAATGGCTAAGGTTAAAAACTCAGATGACAGCAGATGCTGGTGAGGATGTGGAGAAAGAGGAACACTCCTCTATTATTGATGGGATTGTAAGCTTGTACAACCACTCTGGAAATCAATCTGGTGGTTCCTCAGAAAATTGGGCATAATATTACCTGTGAATACAGTGATACCACACTCCTGGGCATATACCCAGAAGATGCTCCAACATATAACAAGGACACATGCTCCTCTATGCTCACAGCAGCCTTATTTATAATAGCCAGAAGCTGGAAAGAACCCAGATGTTCTTCAACAGAGGAATGGTTACAGAAAATGTGGTACATTTACATAATGAACTACTACTCATCTATTAAAAAAAAAAGAATCCATGAAATTCTTAGGCAAATGGACAGAACTAGAAAATATCATCCTGAGTGAGGTAATCCAATCACAAAAGAACATACATGGTATGTACTCATTGAAATGTGGATATTAGCCCAAAATCTCACAATATCCAAGACATAACTCAGACTACATGAAGCCCAATAAAAAAAAAAAGACCACTGGGTGCTTCAGTCCTTCTTAGAAGGAGTAACAAAATACAGCAAATATGTGATAATGTGTGGGTCAGAAACTGGAGGAGAGACCAGAGACTACCCCACATGGAGATCTCTCCCAGATGCAATCACCATATCCAAACACTGTTGTGAATGTCTGGAAGTGCATGCTGACAGGAGCTTGATATACCTGTCTCCTGAGAGGCACTGCCAGAGCCTGACATATACAGAGGCAGATGCTCACAGCTAACCATTAAACTGATCACAGGGTTTCCAGTGGAGGAGTTAGAGAGAAGACTGAAGAAGTTGAAGGGGCTTCTGGACCCATGGGGAGAGAGACAATACCAACCAACCAGAGCTCCCTGGGTCTAAATAGCTAGCCTGGGAACACACATGGAGGGACCCATGTCTTTAGCTGTATTTGTAGAGGAGGATTTATTTTTTTAAATATGTTCTTATTTTATGTGAGTACACTTTTACTGTCTTCAGACACATCAGAACAGGGCATCAGATCCCATTACAGATGGTTGTGACCCACCATGTGGTTGTTGGGAATTGAACTCAGGACCTCTGGAAGAGCAGTCAGTGTTCTTAACCACGGAACCATCTCTCCAGTCTGAGGATCTTGTTCTTAATATTTTATATGCTAACTATATTTTGGGAAGAACATGGTTTCTACATGAAGTACTTTCAAAACTGCAAAGAAATGCAAAAGGCAACTAGAGCTATAGGTTTGGGTATGGAGGAGGAATTACAGATTTGGGAATTTCCATGACAAGGTGAGAGTAAAGTCACAGGGCAGGTGAAGTCATGAGAAGGATGCTGCAGTGACCCAGAGCAGAGCTGATGAGTGGTCCCTAGGAATTCCTCCCTGCTGGGACTAGCTAGCACAGAGGGTCTTGGGGGAACTTATTTAACTCACTGAACCTGTGACTTCTATTATTGTACATGAATACCAGACAAAAGTTCTAATTAAAAATTATTGCTATGTTTATATTAAATAAAACTTTTCACTGGTAGAATTACAAGAAGCTCATTTAGGTACAAAATCACTACCACCACAGGTTATGCCAGAAATAAATGAACAAAGTATATTATTTCATTAATTATTTTATAAGTAATTTTTTTTAGTGCTTTATTAATTCAATAGCTCAAGATAAAAAAAAGTCTATATTTGGTATCATGTGATATTTCAAGTTTTTTTCTTTTCTAGAAATATATCAATGCATATACTTTTAAAATATAAAGTTTTCCCAGATGCACCTAACTTGATTTTGTCTGGCTACAGCTCCAAAAACAGAGTATATAAGGGAATTAAATTATTCTTTTATGGACTGAGTTGTGACTTTCCACAAATTCATGTGTTGAAATTCTAACCTCTACTACCTCAGAGTATAACTACATTTGAAGTGTTCATTAAGTTGGTAATCAAATGAAAACGAGGCCGCAGCCTTACAGGGCCAATTTACTTCTATAGGAGATATAGCGAGAACTTGTGTACATAGGGACAGCTCTGTGAAGCAATAGCAAGATGGCTGCCATCTGACCCACGGAGGTGAGGCACGGGCAGGCTCGCCTTGCTGACACCCTGATGCAGGACTTTCAGTTACTCCAAGTAAAGAGATGATGTCCATATGAGGAGCCTCTCAACGAGTCAGTTTACCCCAGAACTAGACCACGTTCGTAGGAGAGGCTGAAATAAATAGGAGAATCTCTTCATTAATAAGCATCAAACAAGCTGGTGGTGCACACCTTAATCCCAGCAGGTGGATCTCTGAGTTCCAGGCCAGCCTGGTCTAGAGAGTGAGTTCCAGGACAACCAGGACTACACAGAGAAACCCTGTCTCAGCAGCAGCAGCAACAACAACAACAAGCGCTAAAAAAAATTAGGGGGAAAAAGCATCAAACAAATATTATTTTAGAGTTTGACTAGACAGACCAGGCTTTTAAAACACTTAAGCTGATCTGCTGCTTTTGTCATTTCCTAGGTTAGGAAAGGGAACATCAACAGCAAGTTCAACCAATTACATTAATTCTGATTATTTAAGGAGAGGAGGCAGAGGCTGTAATAATATTTAGTGGTGAAGTGCCTTCCCTGTGGTTCATAGGCTAGGCCATGGAGAAGACCGTGGCTTTTCTTGTATGATTTGATGACTGTACCATGCGCATGGTGATAGACAAAGCGATTTAGAAATAATGAACATATAAACTGTGAACAGGCCACTTTTATCCTTTCACAAGAACTTGTAAAGATGCCTGAAGAGCACACAAAAATGTTCCTTTTAATGTTTTTTTAGGAGCATGGCTTAAGGTTGTTTTCAAAGTTTCAAGCTCCAAATGCAAAAGATTTCAGTTCTTTACAAGTGGTTTGATCCCGTTGGTAGTGTGGTAATAAACCAGATGAGCCTCTTGGGGGGCAGCAAAAGCAAGGCCAATATATATATTGTTTTTTTTTTTTCTGCTGAAAAAAAAAACCATAAAGGAGAAACAGATTGTACTTTGTGAGCTGATAAATCGTTCAGCACATAGAGCCAAAGTGTGAACCTTAAGCATATTGTATAGCCAGCCTTTCTCTCTCTCTTTTCCCCCTATAAGGCAGAAACAGAGAAAAGTTGTGGGTTTTGTTACTTCTCAGTGACAAGCTCATACTCGGTGAGCATAGCAAGGAAAAAAAAAAAAGGAAAAATTAAAATTTAAAATCTGACCTCGGAAAGAACAAGTTTAGAAGATAAAGACGTGGCTGTGGAACTTAATTGAATTTTTTTTTCCCCTCCCAATTTCCTTTTTTAAACGGAAAAAAAAAATTCAGAAATCATCGGAGGCAAAACTTTGGTGGTCCCATTGAGGTGGTATGTGAAGGGAAAATTGAAGTAGGATCCAAAGAGCGCTGGCTTTGTTTGGGCAGATCTTACACTTGATGGATGACTTTGGAAAGCATCTATTCGTAGAAGTGTTCATTCTACCAGTGAGCAGGGCACATGGCACAGAGGGGTTTGTGAATCCTCAAAGTGGACCAAAGGCAGGCAGACGCTACTACTTAGCTCTGGATGCTCAGAGCTTAAATCTCGCCTCCCTGTCTTTCTTTTGTTGTATGGGACACTTCTTAGTGGTTGGCTACACATTTCATCTCTCACAAGCATGTTATTTGGGACCCCAAGGAAAGATCGGCGCAGATACGATCCTCCCTCCTCTCTGTTCTAGATTGGGCTAAATGATTTTTTTTTTTTTTTATAAAAAACTTTCTCACATAAGTGAAAACACGATTTCCTTACACATCAAAGCCCATTTGAATTGGGTCACTTCATAATTTATTTTATCAAAGGGATTTTAATTTTTTCCAGATTGTAAGAATTTCCAGATTATTCCAAATTTTATGGGCCAAATTCTGCCCTCAATTATGCACATGCAACTAATTGCACACACATAACTGAGGGCAGAATTTGGCTTTTGGAACTGGAAGTCTTTGGAGTTCTGTTTTTATTATTATTGTTATTAAACAGTCTTTTATCTATAAATTAAAAGAAATGCAATTACTGCCATCACTCCTGTAAGAGTTCTTTGCAAACCCTGATTTAGTTAGTCTGCCACACCCTTGGAATCATCACTATAATCTTTCTGCAATACTACTTATGCTCTTAAAGACTCTGTTACTTTCATGATCATTGCCACCTTGTATTGAGAATGCTGATGGTCTTATTTTTCTGATTATAAAATAAAATTGGAGGTAATTTAATACAGAAAAAATATTGAAAATAATACAATCAGTTACCTTTTAACCAGTCTGAAGGGACTGTTGATATTTTGCTGGATGTTTCTCCAGAAATATTCTCTGAAGTTGTCTTGAATTTTGTATTGATACATTATTGGATATACTGGCATAATAAACTTATTACACCATGAAAACACTAGAAAGGTTTTAGAGTTGAGAGTACAGACACCCTTGTATTTTTATAAGTCTCACAGTGTAGCTGGCTTTAAAGTTGTTGGGGACTTATATTGTTTCACTCTCTGCTTGTAAACAGATGCTTGACTTTCTGAAAAAAAAAAAAGTGCTTTCTTGCTACAAGCTCTGCTATCGTGGATTCTTACTTATTTTGTAATTAATAACCAGAAATGACTTCTTCAGCTTCTTTGGCTCTCATATACTTCTTTGGCAATATCAGATTTCTATTTAAATAAATAAAAAAAATAACTTTAGTGGTGCATACAGAATTGTATAACATTTGGAGATGTAGGATAATACAGGATGAAATTGCTATAAAGAAGCGAAATCTTCAGAATATTTTGTTGTGTGTATGACCTCCTGCCTCAGTATGCAGAGTGAAGAACATTCTTAGATGTGTTTTCATCATAACTTCTTTTAAAAAATAATTATTTTATTGATTTATATCACACATGTTGTCCCCTCCTGGTCCTCCTCCCAGTTTTCTTCACTCCATCTTCCCTCCCCTTTGCCCCTGAGAGGGGCTTTTCCCTTGCTCATCCTCATTCCCTGCAGCATCAAGTCACTACAGGATTAGACACATCCTCTCCCACTGAGGTCAGACAAGGCACTCCTCTGCTACCTTTGTGCTGGGAAGCAGGATAGGGTGGGGCTTGGACCAGCCCACGCATACTCTTTGGTTGGTGACTTAGTCTCTGGGAGCTCCCAGAGGTCAGGTTAGTTGATACTGTTGGTCTTCCTATGACATCGCCATCCCTTCAGCTCCTTCAATCTTTCCCCTAACTCTTTCATAGGGGTCCCCGACCTCAGTCCAATGGTTGGCTGTGAGTATCTGTATCTGTCTCAGTCAGCTGCTGGTATAGTTCTCAGAAGACAGCCATTCCAGGCTCCTGCATACAAGTACAACATGCCATCAGCAATACTGTCAGGGTTTGATGCCTGTCCATGGGATGGATTTCAAATTGGGACTGTCTCTGGATGGTCTTTCCTTCAGTCTCTGCTCCATTTTTGTCCCTGTAATTTTTTTTTTGACAAGAATAATTCTGGGTCAAAACTTTTGAAGGTGGGATGATATCCTCATCCCTCCACTGCAGGCCCTGTCTATTTATTGGAGGTGGTCTATTCAGGTTCCATCTTCCCACTGTGGGGTATTTTGGCTAAGTCACCCCATTGAGTCCTAGAAGCTTCTCACATCCCAGGTCTCTAGGGCTTTCTAGATCACCATAACTTCTTGCTACCTTCTTTTGACCTGAGATAATTTGGTATCGATATTCCAAACGGGCATAGATTTTAAAATTTACTCTTTTCCCTTGTTAATTCTTGAGAGACTGAGTATGCAGAATGAATCCCTTGAATAGTCTTTAGTGTAGGACATCTACTGTTAGGCACTGCACTTAGAGTTGCACACATAAATGATGACAATAGGAAGATGCTCCACAGAGACTCTAGACATTGCCATTCTATTGTGTTCTCCGCTCCTCAACGTCTCAAGCTCATTCTGGTGCTCACACAAAGACAGCCCTAACAGTGTGCTCTCTGGCATGTCATATCCTGCTCCTTCTAGATTACTCCACCATGTGATTACAGCAACTGTTTCTTCTCTTTTGTTTTCAGAATTTCTTCCTCTCCTAAGTTATTATGAATATATAAATATGTATTTCCCTACAGCTTTAAAGTATTTCTCTTGTTTTGCTTCAGATACCATCTACCACTCCATTCCTTGGTTCTTGTTTAGAGCAACAGAATTATCTGTATTCCCCCAATTCTCGTTCCTTTCTCATGCTAACCTAGGCTTTTACGTCAGTAGTCCAGAATAAAGTAGAACAAGACATCCACAAAGACTCTTCCTAAGGCAATGAATGCTTGTAGTGAATTCTCAGTTTGTATCTTTTTTTTCTTTTAGATTATACTAAAGGCAGGTTTATTGGGAGGCTCTTTTGGAGGGCAAGTTCCCTGGCCTTAAGGACTGAGGCCCGGGAAGTTACCACAGAGAAAGGGGAGAGGGTAAGAGAGGAGAGAGAAAGATAGAAAGGGTTCACAAGCAGAGAGAGGAGGAAAAGGAGAAGGAGAAGGAGGAGCTGGAGGAGGACGAGAGGAGGAAGGGAAGAGAGGGGAAAGGAGAAGCAGAAGGAGAAGGAGAAGGGAAGAAGGAGAAAGGGAGGAGGAGGAGGAGGAGGAAAAGAGAAGAAGAAAAAGAAGAAAGAAGAAGAAAGAAGAAGAAGAAGAAGAAGAAAGAAGAAGAAGAAGAAGAAGAAGAAGAAGAAGAAGAGAGAGAGGAGGAGAGAGAGGAGGAGGAGGAGGAGGAGGGAGGAGGAGGAGGAGCTCCATTCTGTATCTTAACTGGCCTGCCAGCATCTTGGATACACTTTATCCTCACTCATCCCTTGGTAATCTTTTTACCCAGTTTCCAGGATTCATAGTCTTGTTTTTCTTTTCATTTTGCTAGCTTGTTCATTCTCTTTGTGATTTTAAATTGTGTAATAATAGATTTCTTTATCTACGCTCACAGATTGAAGTATTTATTTCTTAATTGCTCCATATACCCACCTTTAGGACTACCTGCCTTTTTAAGATTTAACATGAATGATTCTGTAATAATTCCACTTGGAAGCAGACTACTTCATGTTCTCCACATGTCTACAGTTAATGTCCCTGTCGTTCTCACACAGGCCTAGTCTTGCTTCTCTAATCTGTGTCCAGGCACCTCCCTCATCCCAGTGTTCCTGACAACAAGGAAACCATCACCAAGGACTTTATTCTTCCACACCCTACATTTGCCTCTCTTAGTTTGGATTTCAAATCTGCCCAAAGTCTGCTTATGTCTCACTGCCTTGACTGAAACATAATTCTTAGTTAAACCCTTCCCTTTTTATCATCTTGGAATCTATTGTCAACAAACCATCTAGCCTGAGCTTTTAGTAAATTGAGTTGCATCATGGAACCCCTCTGTATAAGTTTCTGAAGGAGCCTCACCCTTTTTCTTATTCAAGGTAAGAGCTGAACTCTGTTATGTGGCCACAAGGCTAGGATGGATCCCTTTCCTCCGTGGTTCCTGTCTTACTCCCTGCCCCCTTTTTTTCTCAGTCTCCTGCTATCATGTGATCTTTCTGTTCATCAGACATATCAAGAATTCTCACCTTGGGATCTTTGCTTTGGATGTTGCTTTATATGAAAACTATCTCCCAGAATATCCACTTTAATAATGCTCTCCTCTTCTCCCAGGCTTTGCCTAATTTATACCTTTGAAATGAATCTGGCACTGATCACCTTATTGCCCTCTGTGATCTATTGCTTCCATTTCTGGTATTTTAATCCACCTCTCTCTATGTGACATAAGAACAAAGAAAAATGAAAGACGATCCAGAGTCAGAAGGCAGAGAGAACATCACAGCAAGAGGAGGAGGTCAGCCCCTGTTCCTCCTTCATGTGCTGCCCTGCTCTCCCAAAGATGTTAGAGAGATTGAAGCAGAGGTTACAAAGTCCATACCAATTTAAATACCAATTTAAGACCGACTCATGATTACACTGATTTGAAGGATGAAAAGGGATAACCTTGGGCACTAAAATGTAAAATGCATATATCTTTGGCCTATCCCATCAGCTGTAAATGGTTAATAGCTAAAAATGTCAAGAATAGTAAAAGCTATTCTAGGCCTTTGCAATAATGAGTTGGCCAAGACCTCAGTAAGAAGTAGTCCATACATAAAGCTGTAAAGTTGGCTAGGAAAGAAAGGAAAACACTTCTGAGCATGTTATTTAATTTTGGTCAATTAATGTTCTTTGGTTGAAAGCGAATAACTCTGAGGGGCTTACATTTGAATTTAATATCAACATATGGTTAAGCAGTTAATAATCACAACTAGGAGACCATGAAATGTAGTAATTATAAATGAGTGGGAGAGAGGAGAAAGACTCTTAAAAATGTTTAAATTTTAAAATACAAGGCAGTGTTAATGTCATTTGTCAGAGTTTTTGGGGACCTCAAATGAGACATCTTATGTTTCCTTAAAACAATCAAGTAGATGGAGACTGGAGTGTCCACTTTATGGCTAAGCAAAGGCTGCTTGAAGACTGTAGTTTTCTTCCTTCCAAGTACCAGTGTAATCAATGATTGATGCTTGCAGATTGCTCTTCCTGTTGGGATGTTCGTATGCTGCATGAAGAGACTAAGACCACGGTCCGTGGATGGACGGCCCCATGAAGAAAATGGGAAAGGCTACCATCCAGTGCTCTGTTGTACCTGCCTATCAGATTCATTCATTCATCTCTCTAGAGGAAGTGTAAATAAGGGCAGAGAGAAAAGTTGAAAGGTTTCTTTCTAGCTAATGCCTCCCATGACCGATGAATTAAGAATACTTTTTCCCACCTAAGAACAGGCTCTACTCATCACATGTGAGTGATCTATTGTGTTAACAGTTATTAAACCATGAATCCCTAAACGTATGTGTTAGGAAAGAAGGGTTTGGGATTATTCAATTTCAAATTTCCTACCTCCATATTTTCTCATGAAATTACACAGAGACTTGCAAATCAGAGAGGTGTATAAATTGCTGGCATGTGGATTGAGCATTGACGCTCAGGAGTTGAGGGATTAGATCTGGGGGTCGGGGGGGGGGTGGAATAAAGGGTAGGGTGCTTTTGTAAACAAGCCAAAGGTGGGGGTATTGGTAAAGTCCTCTGTTGCTGGGAAAGGCAGCACTGCTGCCATCTGGTGGCCATAACTGTAAGGGACCTAAATATGGGGAAGTCAACATGAGGTTAAGTATTGCAGTGGGGTCATCAACAGATAAGGAAGCCTGTTCTCTATCCTCAGGAGACAGAGGGCTTAGCAGGTCTGAGATATCTCATCCACTGTAGTGATTGTGGCACTAACACAAAGGACATGAGATGGACAGAGTGTGGGAAAAGGTTTACAGAAGAGGAGCTATCCGTTTAGGTTGGAATCGAAGTAAGATTCAATAGGGAGGGATGGAGAGAAGAGAACTCAAATCAGGTAAAACTGTATTTCTTTTGATATAGTTCAGTAGAAGGGTATTTGCCTAGCATCTGTGAGGGTCTCAAATCAACTCTCACTGTCACAAAACAAAAGAGACTCCTCCAGATAGCTTTAATTTCTGTTCTTTTGGAAATAATTACTTTTTTTGTTGGTTTATGATTAACCTATGTCCAGTTTATAATCAGTCTCACCTATGGAGCATACTCTTGTGTCTCCCGATCATAAGAAATGGCTTCAGAACATGGAAACCATGGTTCTAGATTAGCCCAGCATAATGTCACTTTCTCACAATGCTTTGGCTGTCCATCTTTTATGCTCTGCCCTGAAGAACACACACATACACACAACCCACGCACACGCACACGCACACGCACACGCACACGCACACGCACACGCACAATTTAACATTAGTGGATTTCTCTGGCTTGTGGTTTACCATAACATCCACTTATGAGACTGAGTTGCATAAATTCAATTTTAATCATGCGTTATTTTTCTTCTAAATAGCACTCATAAAGCTTTCATTGGGTTAGAAGCTAAAGCTCATCCATAAAATTAGGTCTAATATAATATGGAGACTTCACACCCTCCATCCGCAACACTCACGATTTTAAATTCACTATCTCTCTTTCCCTAATGATGGTTAGTTGGATGTCCTCTGATTATAAGCTGTGGTGCGTTAGGAACCCAATAGGTTAAAAAGTAGTAATTTTAGATTTGACAACAGCCTAATAAAATGTAGCTAACTGAAACCTCTGCCAGCATGAACTTCGACATAAGGCCAAAAGGACTTTGAAGCTGCAGCAATGGGATCTCAGAGGCACTGATATGGGTGGATTTCATTTGACTTGCTTGTGGTCGTCAGAATAGCTTGCATGCTTCTTTTCTTTTCTTTTCTTTCTTTTCTTTTTTCTTTCCTTTCCTTTCCTTTCCTTCTCTTTCCTTTCCTTTCCTTTTCCTTTCCTTTTTCCTTTCCTTTCCTTCCTTCTTTCCTTTCCTTTCCTTTCCTTTCTTTCCTTTCTTTCCTTTCCTTTCCTTTCCTTTCTTTTTCTTTCCTTTCTTTCTTTCTTTTTTCTTTCTTTCTTTCTTCTTCTTTTCTTTCTTCTTTCTTTCTTTCTTTCTTCTTTCTTTCTTTCTTTCTCTGTCTCTCTCTTTCTCCTTCCTTCCTTCCTTTCTTTCTTCCTCCCCTTTAGTGCCCATGGTGTTTGATTTGCTTGGAACATGAGTAATAAACCTGTCAAACACAACAGAGTTTGTGATTCTGCTGGGCTCTACCATAAAAATCAGTTTTGTAACCTGCCAAACTTAAGAGAAATTGGCTGATTCTAGGCCTAGGGTTTATTGCATAGATTTGGAGAGTGCTTGCACACATGTTTAAAAAAATCTTATTGCAAATATGTTTGTATTTAAAACTCCTCCAGCAAAGGATTTGTAACAGTAAATAAATACAATGGAAAACAAATTTAAACAAAGGTTTTAAATGTATTTATGTACTTCATGTTTGAAATACTACATCCTTCACCAAAAGCTGTATTTTCATCCACCACAAACTTTCTTTTAAAATTCCAATGTTCTTAACATTAATCTTGAAAATGCATAAAAGCAGGCCAAGGGAGATGAAACAAAGACTGTTAAACCCAGTTAGAAACTCTGAGACATTTCAGCCAAATAAATTGTAAGAAATGCCAACATTCAAGACAACACAGATTTATTGACAAAGAAAATGTATTTGGAGATGAAACAGACTAAAAATGATGAAATCTTCATATACAGAACCATCAAGAAACAGACTAGCATTCTGGTGGCCTCTTCCTCTTTTTCCTCAGTTTTAAAAACTCAGTACATTGAATGGTAAATTGGAAAGGTTTGATTTTCCAAAAACATCTCTAAGAAGTTTTGAACTTCTTTGGAAGTTATATTCATTAATTTGGTTTAATGATAAATATATGAAGCCTAACCCTTTTCTCTCCTTACCCTTGTATGGTGGAAAGACAAGTAGTTGAACAAATACTCCCTTATTTTTTCAACAAATTAACCCACAGTTATCAGCTACCACATGTAAGAAAGGCTACACACCTTGACTTCTATTGTACATCATTTTTTCTATTTTTGTATATCAATTTTTCAACAGCTTATATAATGAATTAGTATATATGCAATAACAGAATAATATACACTTGCTATAACATTATCTTTTGGGTCAGCACTCTGGGTTAGCTTTCCTACTTTTAGTTTTTGTATATTGAGTCTTGCAAAACTGAAATCAAGTTGCTAATTTTGAGGTCTTTGTTGGCATACAGCCCCTTCCATTTCTTTCATGTTATTAATAAAATCTGTTTTTTTTTTTTAATGTGGGGCTGAAACTTCTACTTTCTGACTGCAATAGGCCAAGAGATACCCTGAGCAATTAGATTTTTTTTTTGTGTGTGTCTCTCCATATTAAGGACCAGGAGAGGTGCAGGCATTGAATCTGCTTGGATTCTCCTACTGAAAAATGTGCCCTATAATATCTATAAAGTTTCTCTTGGCTCATTATAATATTATAAGATGGACTGACTAGATATAATATATGGTTTTTCAGTTTATTATATTTAATATAAATAACAATTCTCCAAAGTTTAAAAATGATTTTTCATATAGTTATAAAAATATTTGGGATATTAAATACATCCATTTTTCTCAGTAATCTCTGGTTTTCCTCTGTGCTTAAAAATGCCCCTATGTGCATTCTAGTTTAATAATTTTTTCCATTAGAGAGAAAAATAGAGGAAAATTTGACTGTAAGTCCCAAGCTGAAAAAAGACAGGAAATGCCTTATTTTGGGTTTAGAGGACACATTTGAAGTTTAGGAAAAGAATACTAAGACTTTAATGAAATACACATTATCATAAATCCTATTCATTTAATCAGCTGCTTTCCATATTGTCTTTAAACATATTCTTATAAGATAAACACTAAAAGAATGTGAATTATCCCCAATTGAGCCATATCTGCTGTTCACTTACCTTGTTTATTTTGGAAGCTTTGATCACTCTCTGAAGTTCAGATGTTCCTTAAAGTGGACTATATAGGACAGTTGTGATGACATTTCACAGCCTCTTGTGGAGAAGACAGAGAAAAATGAAGAATCTTAAACTGAGACCTCATTTTAACAACCTTACTGACAAAGAATATTTCAAAACATTGGCATAGTGTATATAATTAGCCACCTCAATTGAATGTTATTTTAAAAAAAACACCTAAATGGTGATAAACAGTATTTTAAAGATATTTAATGTGCGAGGCAAAAGATTTACACAGTTTGAAGAGAAACAGTTAGTGGGTCTGAGTCTTATGCCTTTTCTTGGGGCTCTTTTTCTTCTGTTGGCTTGTCTTGTAATTCTGATGTAATAGCTTTTGTTTTATTTTATTATATTATATATATTTTTTTTAAGAAAAATGAATCAATGAATGACTAAAAACCTAATGACTAGAGTAAGAATTAACAACTGACCTCTCCTTTACACCTGCTGGGTGAGGAAAACCTGTCTTCTCCAATGGAGTGACACTGGGTAGATCAACTACTCCAGGGAATGTCTTGGGTTCAGGAGTAGTTGACCAACACATAATGGACTCTACACGTTTGTTTTTATTTTTTTTACTTTTTGGTATTCTTTTATTTGGTTATAGTTTGTTGTTTTGTTTTGCTTTTGGGGGGTGATATTTTATTTTGTTTTGTTTTTTTTTTTTTTGGTTGGGGGGTTGTTGTATTGGGTTTTTGTTTGTGTTGTTAGAAAGAACTTAAAGTGAACAGGTAGAGATGGGGAGAAGACCTGGAAAGACTTGGAGGAGGAAAGAATATAGTCAAAATTTATCTAAAATTAAAAATCATTTTTAGTAACAAAAAATATAAAGGTGCCAACTATTTAAAAAATGTATTTATGGTGTCTGAAGTCTGCTTTGAAAGTCTGATGAACGTTAGTGCTCATCTCAGCAAAAAGTGCTTGTTCACATTCTTCCATAAACATTTTTAGGCAATTTAATGAATGATAATGTTTGCATTACTAATTGGGGATTTAGTATTTTCTCAGTTGTGCTCATGGGAACAGCTTTTTATCATATTCCTAATTACATAAAGTAAACAGTCATGATATGAATACAGTAGTGTTAATGTAGCAGTGTTAATGCATTTTTAAATTTATTAATAATTTTATTTGTTTATATTTCAAATGCTATCCCCCTTCTCGGTCTCCCCTCCACGAATCCTCCCCCCTCTGCCTTTAAGAGGGTGCTCCTTCACACATCTACCACTCCCGCCTTACTCTTCTAGCATCCCCTTTCTCTGGGGCATCAAGCCTCCACAGGACCAAGTGCCTCCCCTCCCTCTAATGCCAGATGAGGCAGTTCTCTTCTATTTATGTAGCACAAGCCATGAACCGGCCCATGTGTACTCCTTGGTAGGTAGTTTAGTCCCTGGGAGCTCTGAGGGGTCTGGATTAATGTACTTTAAAAAACATTTTATGCCAATTGTTGCAATGGGCCTCTTACATTAATTTCTCTTGTAAACTGTCTTTAGTTGTTTGGAAATTTTACTGACCACATCCCTAGGCTGCATTGACTAATAGTATGTCTACTTTGCACGTAGACTGTACGGATTCCCAGGGTAGAGAACATCATTCATGTGCTAAAACTTTGTTCCCATGAGTACAACAGGGAAACATTTTTAAATTTCAATTAATAATACAAACAGATATACTTAATTAAGTTTCCTAAAAATGTTTATGCTAAAGAAAAAAAAATAAATTTGCAGGTTTCTAAAGTTTGGGTTTGTGTGTACTTCTAAAAACGTTTTTGAGAGCAACAAATGCACAATGCATATTTTGAAATATGTATATATCCCTCTCACAAACTAAGTAGCTTCTCTAGAAACTTCTTTGGAATGACTTTGCTGTACCCTGGGAATCTGTACAGTCTATATGCAAAGTAGACATGATATTTTACAATCCAACTTAGGAACTGTGGTCAGCAAAATTTCCAAAAAACTTAGACAGTGTATAAGAGAAATTAATATGTCATTCTATTGCAACAACTGGCACGAAATACTTTTAGAAGGACATTTTAACTTTAATTGGTTTCTACTTTTGTGTTAATAAAATAGAATTTTGAAATCTTATTTGAGCAAGTAAATTATTAAAGTCAATATATAGTTTTAAGGCTATTTATACTCTAAAATATTTTGGGCACCACCTCCTCAAAGAACTTCCTAGAAACATAAAAATGCACATTTTCACCAGCTACTTATAATTGCTTTTTTTTTTTTTTGAAATGGCCTAATTCCTTGTGTGCTAATAGGATCTTCTTGATTATATTTTATATATCATCTTAAGAATACATTCTTTGTTGCCTTTTCTCTTGACAATTTTCTTTTTGAACATAGGTCTTTTTTATTTTAAAGAATGTTTCACATATTAACAAAACAAATATTTGGTAGATGCATACTCAAGATATATTCTGGTCTGATTCTTTCATTATTTGTGTGATTGGAATGGCATATTTAGAGTAGGAAAACTAAACATTTAGATAGTAACATTTATTAAAAGTACCATTTGTTAAAGGAAGTGAAGGAGCAGGAACCATGATGGATAGGAAATTTTGGTGGGAATTAGACATACCATAATTATACTGACTACATGGACATCTTTAAACATGTTATACAGATGACTGGTTGCATTTGTGCTTAGAAGAAACCTCAGGGTAAATTGTGGGAGAATAGTAATCTTTGCAAATAGTTTTTAAGGCCCCTTTATTTGTGCCTCTACTAAACCAAGATATTGACCTTGAAATTGGTGATAATTCTTTGCGAAACTTGTGTGCAAACTTAGCAACTGGCCCTCAGAGTCTTTTTTCTGCCAGTGCTACTTCTAGTTTCAGATTACATGGGCATTATGACAGTCCTCCTAAGGTTTTTTTTCTCAATATGGAGTGGTTAAAATTAGTATTAGAATGCTAGAGTGACTTTTTGAATGTGGTTAACAGCATGCCAGGATGGGGAATGAAGCTCAGGTACTTAGCTGTCATCTCTATCCTGTCTCAACTCTGTCTTCACAGCCTGAGAATGTCAGTGACGTGGGTTTTGATTAGTGTTATACCAGTACATACTATCCTTTCCTAAGATTCTTTTTCTGAACCCAAATCCTGACTGAGCTTTTCCCCAGTGCCTGATACTTGTACTTAGTCTCTTAGATACTTACTAAGTGGTTCCTATTTCATATTCTACTCTCGTGTTTTTGTTCAAGTCATGAGATTCCTGATAAGACTGTCTTGGATGTTACAAGTATTGATAATTTCATCTCAATTTAATCTCAATTGGCATTGATGGCTCCTTGACATTATATTGACTGATCAACTTCATTGCTAAAAATCCAGGTCTGTAGCTAAAGTCATTAGTTTCAGTGACTTTTAAAAATTGAATTTGATTGGAGTCATCTATAGTCTTTCCACCTGCCTACTCTTTCATACTCAGAATACATCATTTTTCTTCATTATACTGATATCTGCTGGTATTACAGTCACCTGTAGATGAGTGGCAATCTAACTTTTGTGTGAAATTTATGTCGCTTTTGGTATACTTTTGTTTAATTTTGTATTTTAATCAGTTCTTGATTATAGACCAATGAGCAGATGAAGTCAAGAGAAGGCAAAATATATACATCTGTATCTATCTATACAAACACATACACAGGTAGATGGGATAGGAGAGAAGAAGGAGACAGGTAAAGTTCATTGATAATTCAAGCTAAGGTTTTCCTACAATAATAAGAACTATTACTAAGAGATAAGATGAAGGTAAGAAAATAGCTACTGAGAGAACAGAAGAGTGAAATATTAGGTGCAAATTATAGGGATATACTCTTCCTGATGAGATACACACTGAAATGAGTAGAGTTCTGAAACCCATGCCTAAATTCTTTTTCTCTCCATAAAAAGAATAGATGCATTCATCAAGTATGAAGAACTTGGTTGCAAGGTATTTCCAGAAAATGTGTGAGAGAGCTGAGTGTGATAACACACATCTTTAGTCCCTGTCTTAATTACGGTTTTATTGCTGTGAACAGATACCATGACCAAGGCAACTTTTATAAGAACATAATTTAATTGGAGCTGGTTTACAGGTTCAGAGGTTTAGTCCATTATCTTCAATACAAGGGCATGACAGGGCCCAGGTAGGCATGGTGCAAGAGGAGCTGAGAGTTCTACATTTTTATCTGAAGGATGCTAGGAGAAGACTGGCTTCCAGGCATCTAGAATGAGAGTCTTAAAGCCCACACCCACTTTCTTCAACAAAGCCATGCCTCCTAATAGTTCTATTTCCTGGGCGAAGCATATTCAAACTACCACAGTCCCAGAACTTGGGAGAGGCAAGTAGATCTCTATGAGTTCAAGACCAAACTGATCTACACAGTGAGTTCCAGGACAACCAAGGCTACATAGAGCCCCTCCCCCTCTCTCTCATACACACTCCATCACTACTACTGCCACTACTATCACCACCACTACAACCACCATTAAGAACAACAACAAAAAAATTGGGGAGAGTCCACATTACCTAACAAAGATAAGAGCAATCTCAGCAACTTTCCCATTCTGTTCCTCCCCTTTTTTTCCTCTTTAATATATTCAGCAAACCAGACTCTATATAAGATGAAAGGAAATTATATAGAAAAGGTAATACTTATTAGAGTAAGTAACAGGTTTAGTATAGTTGTCTGGGTTAAGCATAATATGATAAGAAGGAATGAAATAAGAAATACAGTGTTTAAAAAAGAGAGAACTTAATTTTAGAAAATATAGCATGGAATGTAAACATATTTTTAGTAGTTTGTTTTTTTATAGAAAGAAATAATGAAACTTTGATTCAATAACACAGTCTCAAAAACCAAACAATAAATATAAGTATAGATAAAAAGTGCAGATTATAAATAGAGTAGGAAAATATGAGACTGACGATAGTATTGTTCCTGAATACTACGGCTCCTAGCTGTAATCCCAGAAGCCATAAGGATGAGGCAGGACAATGCCTATGAGTTTGAGACAAGCCTGTGCTACATAGTGAATTCAAAGTCAGGCTGGGATACAGAATGACACCCTAAAAAAAACCCAATAAAACCAAAACTGAAATGTATTATTATATGATTAAGAAATAAATTAGAAATAGTTGATACAATTTGGTGGTTGAAATAGTAAATATTAACAGATTCAGTATAATTATAGGAACATAGATTAAGCAGCTACTGAATCAAACCCTGTTATTCTAGAACCTGGGAGAAGACCAAAGCTAACCAACACAAGAAAACTGTGTACCTGAATTAGGTAATTCAATGAAGGTGCGATTGAAGATAATTTCTTGAAAGAAAAAAAGTTCTATGTGATAGTTTATGTCATGTTCCAAGTAAACATTTGTACATATCTGTGTTTGGTTTCTGAGCTCTGACAGTGGAGTAATTCTTTACTCCCTCTGACAGGCTGGCCTTGGATTACTCCATAGCAGTCAATAAACAAAAGATAATGATGCAATATGTATTCAGTATTGTGGCAAAGAAAGTGTGACTAAGTAATAGTATACACAATCATCTTGTCACACAAATATAGAAGGAACTGGCAGATATTTTGGGACAGGAAGACTCAAGGAAGTAGAGCATGGAGAAATCTCCTTGAAGGGGGGCGGGGGGAGTTGTGATAAAATCCAGGCATCAGGACTTGAACAGAGGGAATTCTGTGGTTTGACTTGTGCCAAGCTTAATGCCAGAGGCACGGCTGCAATGGCTGTAAAATTCATGCTGAGAGAACGTGAGCTGCACTCAAGAATTACTTCCCAAGCCAAGTTGTCTTTTGAGGATAAAGGCAAGAGCAAACATTTAGGGAAGGCAGGGGAATATAATACATTTGATCCCCTTTTGAAAAGATTTGCTTGACAATAAAATGTAGACCACGTAGGGAAAACCGAAGCATAGGAATCGTCCTCAAAGGAAATAATATAAAACAAGGCTGTTTATAGAAACAGAAACATCATCAACAAAATAGTAAAATAAAACCAAACCAGAACTGATAAAGCTTAGGCTCATTTAAATGTAAGCTACATGTGGGATTTTTTTTTTTTTTAAAAAAAAAAACCTAAACAATATGAGAGAACTACTATATCTTTAAAACACAGGAGGGAGAGAAGGATTATTTCTTCACATTATCATAGGCTATATTTGATAATATCTCAAAGCAAAAACAACAAAAGAAAGCAAACCAAAATTACCCAATGACTTAATCTGTTCATTGCCTTTGTAATGTTATTTCTTAGTGTCAGAAAACATACCTGCATTTCTGACAAAAGGCCTAGAGTTTAGGCACTTATTTTCATTGCCTGACTTCTTAGAGTTAAATATAATAGTAGAACATTTTACTTAAGATGAGAAAACTAAGGATTACTTTAATTTGAAAGCTGTTTTTTGAGGGTGGCCAATATATTTTTGCACATATGCAGGGTTCTGTGTGTGTGCATACGTATGGATATACCATATATTAGATTATTGTTAATGACTTTTATGTGTCCTTCAAATTTTATCTTGAACTGTTCTGTATTGTGAGTTTTTCTGCTCCTGATACTATCAAATAGCAATGAAGTCTACCTCTGTACATTTCACCCTTCTTGAGCACTTGATAAAATTTATTACATTTAAAAAATATTTTAGTTAGTTTTTCCAATCAGAAAAGTAATTATTACCTCCAGTTTTGTAGATGAAAAACATGAGGAAACAAAGGGGTAAGGATGTTTGCTTAGAATATCACAGTTAGTTACTCATGGAACCCAGAATCATCAAAACAGTATAGAATTTTATTGAATAATTAAGTATATATGCTATACAATAAATAGATGAACCTCAGGGGCTTTTCCTATGCTTGAAGGCCTTCCCTGTGCTTGAAGGCTTTCCCTATGCTTGAAGGCTTTCCCTGTGCTTGAAGGCTTTCCCTGTGTTTGAAGGCCTTCTCCATGTTTGAAGAGATCCCTATGTTTAAAGACACTTCTTATCCTCATCCTTTAAAAAAACCCAGCAGTAAGAGCTTAAATGGTTTAAGGAAGGAAGTTTGATTTCACATGCCTTATAAAAGATGGTGAGTTCAAGATCTGATTCCCTCATTAATAGGAGACTTGGTTAGGTCCTATCTTAGATACTATCTTAGATTCCAGTCTGACATTGCCAGGATGGCCATGGACTAGAGGAAGTGCAGTTCAGAGACTGATCTTCTTACAAACCACTTAAGATCTTTTCTGGAATATCATTTCTTGTCATTGACTTAATAGTGCAAACAGATTAATTGAACACACACACATAGAGAGAGAGAGAGAGAGAGAGAGAGAGAGAGAGAGAGAGAGAGAGAGAGAGAGAGAGAGAGAGAGAGAGAGAGAGAGAGAGAGAGAGAGAGAGAGAGAGAGAAACTAAATTTAACTCCCCACTCCCAACATATCGATTGTTTTAAAGGAACACAGTTACTATTTTTGGATGCAAAGAAATCTGGCTTTTAATCTAAATGGCTTCACTTAATAAAGAATTTAAACATATTACCTAAAACTTATTTTTATTTGGTTGTTCTTCAGTGCTGGGAATCAAGCCTCAAGCATACTATACAAGCAGCAGTCCACTGAAATACAACCTCACTACTACATAAAGCTTTCCAGATGCCTGTTGATTATGTTCAACCCAGAAAAAAGAACCATACAACAGCGTTGATGACCCAGGATTGAACCAAACATGAATGGCAAAAAAGTTCATGAAATGATTCCTAAAGATATTTTACTATACTCATAGATCGGTGCCTAGCCCAGTTGTCATCAGAGGGGCATAATCCAGCAACTGATGGGAGTACATGCTAACGACAGCCAAACACTAGGCAGAGCCTGAGGAACCTGGCAGAGGATGGAAGGAAGAATTGTAGGAGACAGAAGGGTCAAGGTCCCATGAGAACATGGCCCATAGAATCATCTAAGTAATGCTTATATGGATTCACAGAGACTGAAGCAACAAACATGGACTCTGTCTGGGTCTGAGCTAGGTCCTATGCATAATATACCTTATGGTTGTATAGCTTGGTATTCTTGAGGGAGTCTCAACAATGAAAGTAGGGGTGAGGGATAGAGTGTCTCTGACTTTTGCCTGTGCCTGGGACTCTTTTTCGCCAACCGTGATATCCCAGGAAGGCCTGCTTTTTTTTTTTTCTTTTTTTTTAAAGGGAAACATAATGAGTTGATGTGGATGTAATTTTTCTATATAATTAAAATGTAATATATTTTGAAGAAAAGTCTGATTGCTGTGTTACTTTTCCTTGGGAGCTTATTACTTCAAATGGAGAGGACAGCCACAGATTAAAGATTCTGCCTGTGTCCAGTCTGGTGAAACAATACATTTATTGGAGCTATTCACATGAACATGGCTGGGGGCTCCAGGTTGAGGGAAGTTATTGGCAGATAAACTACTAGAGTTTTCTGCTCTGAGCAACTGTTTACCATTTACATGTTCCCCAGGTTGGATGGGGCTCTATGGGCCTTCCTCCTCTCTCCAGATGAAACTATTGGCTCCATTTGTGCTCAGCCTAGAGGAAAGAGCCACACAACAGCTTCAGTGACTCCGGACATACTGGTTGATACAACTTATGTACTGTTTTACATTTTGGGGATTAACCTGCTTCTGAAAGTCTTGTCCCTTTCCTTAATCCAACTACTTTTGGAGAAAACCAACTCTTAAGGTGCAACTAGACAGTTCCAGATGTAAACTGAAACTCCCCAAGTATAAACCAATAGAAGATGACGGAAACAGATAAAGTCTATCATCATCTTTCCTTATAGGCACATCCTTGGCCTTGATGTTTCTCTATAGTCTGTATGCTGTTGTTACCAGCAACAGAGGCAAGACTTAATCATTTTTGAGTCAAAGACCTCTGAATCATAAGCACTTGATTTGCCTCACATTCTTTTGTGACATGCATTTCTTTTGCTATTCTTGAAGATTCCCATTCATTTATCACTATTTAAGCTTTGCTTCAGGTTCTATCTTCAAAAAACCCAAGTAGATGTTCACAGACTTTGTTTTTAGATCTGTAAAAGGAGTCAGATTTTTTTTCTTTTCCTTAGAGATGTCGTTTATGTTCAACAACAGAGAAGGAGAAGACAGTAAGAGAGAACCAATGTTTAGTGAATATTATTTCTGGTTTGTTACGTTGCTCTGTTTTATACACTATAACATTTCCCTTCTGGGCTTTTTTGGCTAAGGTCAAATGTGGTACTGTACACACAGTAACAGTCTTACAGCTTATTTAATGCTGCTCCTATTTTATAGCTGAAGAACTAGCCATCTAAAAAGCTTTATATAGTAGTGAGGTTGTATCTCAGTGGACTATCACTCGTGCAGCATGCTTGTGGCCTGATCCCAGCACCCAAAGAACAACCAAATAAAAATAAAAGTTATAGGGCATTAGAATTAAATTTTCTTGCCTCCCAATGCAGCTGCGTTCCCTTTAAACAATCAATATGTCATGGGTGGTTTTTTTTTTTTTTTTTTTTTTTTAAGTTTCATTTCAATGTGTGCGTGCCTGATTAAACTGTTTATGTTACTAGGTCAGTGTCAAAAAATGATATTCTAGAAAAGATTGTAAATGATTTGTAAGAAGATCTAATAAGTGACAAAATCATATATTATTGACCAAAAAAGCTTACAAGACAAACATGGTTATCTTCCATGTCATTCTGCTTGACTAAATGTTATTGTGTGTCTTTTTTAAAGATGAAAGGCTATGGAGATTCCTAACCAACCCAGTCTGATGCTAGATAGAAGGTCACTCAAGAAACCTGCCCATGGAGCCCATTGCCAAGGACAATTTCTATGTAGCTCATTCAATGTAGAAGTTGAACTGATGCGGGCTAAAAAGAATTTTTTTTTTAAGTTAAAAACGAGATATAGAGTAGGATTAATACTATTTGCAGTTACTATGGTGGGTCCACACGTTATGTTTATTACCTAAAGCTAGCATGGATCTTATACAGCAGTATTTTAAGTTGTTCTACATACGGTTCTTTTATAATCGTTTGATAACACTGCAAGTCTATTTTCACCTTTTGAAGGTGAACCCTCAACCCACACCCCACCAGACCTCCCCACTTCCTGGGGCCCCAAGTCTTTCCAGCATTAGGTGCATCTGGTCTGACTGAGTCCAGACCCGGCAGTCCTCTGCTGTATACATGTTGGCGACCTCATATCAGATGGTGTGTGCTGCCTCGTTGGTGGCTCAGTGTCGGAAAGGTCCCAGGGGTCCAGGTTAGTTAAGACTGCTGGTCTTCCTATTGGGTCATCCTCCTTCTTAGCTTCTTCCAGCTTTTCCCTAATTCAACCACAAGGATCCCCAGCTTCTGTCCATTGGTTGGGTGTAAATATCTGCCTCTGACTCTTTCAGCTGCTTGTTGGGCCTTGAGGGCAGTCATGATAGGTCCCTGTTTGTAAGCACACCATAACAACAGTATTAGTGTCAGGCCTTGGAGCCTCCCCTTGAGCTGGATCCCAATATGAACCTGTCCCTGGTCCTCTTTTCCCAGGCTTTTCTCCATTTTTGTCCCTGAAATTCTTTTAGACAGGAACAATTCTGAGTCAGAGTTTTTGACTGTAGGATGGCAGCCCCATTCCGCCACTTGATGCCCTGTCTTTTTACTGGAGGTGGACTCTACAAGTTCCCTCTCCCTACAGTAGGATATTTCATCTAAGGCCCCTCTCTTTGAGTTCTGAGAGTTTTTCACCTCCCAGGTCTCTGGTACATAAAATCTACTAGTCTCTGGGTAAAAGTCCTTTTTAAATTATGCTACATATTTTAAAAAAGATTAATTTTAGTGTTTGTGCTTGAGCATGTGTGTGTGTGCCTGTGTGTGTGTGTGTGTGTATGTGTGTGTGTGTGTGTGTGTGTATTTTTTGTGTGTATGTGCACATGAATGCAAGTACCCACAGAGTCTTGAAGAGGGTGTTCAGGTCTCTTAGGACTAGCATTGCAGGAGGTTTGGTTCTCTTAACCACTGGGCCATCCCACTAGTTTAATATATTAACCCTCAATGTAAACCATCTCTCTTGCCATGTAAGGTACCCAATGCAGTGAGTAAAAGCATGTCCATCCAGAGATTCCCTTGTTCTAAGTTTGCTTGCTGCTTTTGCCTTCTGAGTTGATCTTTGACTAGCTAATTAACTTCTTCTGACTGTTTTGCTACACCATTTTAAAAAATACTTTTATGGATTTAATTGTTCTGATTTAACACCCATTACTCTACTAATTGTTGGTTTTTTTTAACCCCTTTGAAGTCAAGGAGAATCTAGTAATTATTTGAAATAATGTATATTACCCATAATTTTTCCAGGAGTACATTGTTTGATTTATGAACTTACATGTAAAAGGGTAAGTATGCCTAGAAGAATTTCCTCCCACTAGTTCTTGTGGAAGGCGCAAAGTCATAAATTAACAGTAAGCATGCCCTAGAGAATTTCTGTGATTGTGTAGGGGATTTCCATGTTATATTATCTGTCTGTCCTCAGCCAACTCTTATAAAATTTGTTTTTGTGAGAAAGATTAACAGATATATTTGAACGAATCCTCCTTTTGGAATAGTATGGGCTCAGGACCAGTTGTTTCATTTAGAATGCTCTGTGTGACATTTGTTTTCTTGGGAAGTGCAATAACGTATTGATTTCACACTCATAATGATTAATTATCCTCTTACAAAGTTATGGAAGTTACAAGCTGTGAAATATTGAGAAAGTTTAGAAAGGGGCAACAAAAACCCTGACTGTCATAGCAGCAGAATGTGTCCAGAGAAAGTAGATATCAAGGAAGGGTTTGATGTTAGATTTCCCAACTACTCAAAGACATCGTTGAACTACAGCATTTAATGAATCTTTATGCTGGCTCACATTCCCGATTAGATCTTAATTTAATCCTCTAGTGCCAATTTTTAAAATGGAAAGTCAAAAGACTCAGCTTTTATATATCCCCTGAGATATATACACTCACTCATTTCACAAGCTGAAAAGAAAAAGGTGAAATTACATATGGAATATATAAAGCAAGTTTCTCTCTCTCCTCCCCTCCCTCCTCTTCTCCCCTCTTCTCCTTTCCCCACTCTCCCTCCTTTCCTTTATTCTTTTGGCTGATTGTCTAACTTCTATAGCTATTCTTGTCTCTTTAACTAGACCCCAATGATACAGGTGTTAGGTCACATTCTACACTAGACACTCCTGGACCCAAACCCACTTGTTTTTTCAGCACAAACTCTTCATAACTCCTCTCTTGATGCTACAATTACCTATAAAGTATATGTTATGTAGTTATCTTAAGAGATTTCTGCCTTTGTCATACAAGAAAGTAAATAAAGCCTTGGTTGATAGTTGAGATTTTTATTGCATGAGATTATAGTTCTTGGGAGTTATTGTATTTCTGTCTCTTATGGTTTGCTCATATCTTTGGAAGTACTGTCTTATATAAAAAATGAAGCAAAAAATGAAGGGGAACACTTTGAAGATTCATAATCTTAAGTTTTAAATAACTTTAAGTGTTAAATATCTTAGAAAATAGAAAGTACACTATGCTATAAAAGCAAATATTTTTATATAACTAAAATTTATCTCCAAGGCAGGACAAAAGAACACAAGAATGCAATATCTTGCTTAGTTGGATTCTGTGAAAATGGCTCTGCTGTAGTTTGAAAGAAAGTGGAGGGTATTAGTAACAGTCAGACATACTGCAGTGGTTCAGAGCAGAATGGTTCTAAGTAATCAGCTTTCACATACTGTCCCAGGCCCTGGGAATCAAAGTTCTGTGTAAAGTGTCTGCATAGATTTCCTTGAGTTTCATTGATTTTCCTGAGGTCCAGATTTGACAGCAGCAATAGAATATTTCCAACAATAAACAATAGTGATCCTAAGTGAGTTAGCAATGAGAAAACCCATGAGCCTGAGTTACTTCTTGACCAACTGAATTTGTGAGGCCATCAATGATCAGCTCTGTAACCCTCGAGGTGCACATATTGATCATGGACTTGAATTTAAATATAACTTTAAGAGCAAAGAAGGTTAAGATTAGATTTCCAGAACTGGGTAGAGATTGTCAAAGACACCTTAAGTTTCTTTCTAAGAAAGGTGCCAGATTAGGTACATCTCTCCCACTGAGGCCAGACATGGCAGCCATGAAGACTGAGGTGCCTGTCTGCTACATATGTGTGCTGGAAGCCTCATTCTAGTTCCTGTATGTTCTTTAGTTGGTGGCTTAGACCCTGAGAGCTCCCTGGAGTAGATACCGGTGGGGGTGGAGGCACCCTCTCAGAGGATAAAGGGTGGAGTAGGGGAAGGGAGTCTTGAGGAAGAGAACAGGCGGAGGATGTAAGTAAATAAATAAATAAATAACTTAATTCATTAGAAAAAAGAAATGGAAACGGTAAGAAAGATACCTTTTAATCCCAAGCACCTAAGTTTGATCACTAGTACTCTTATTTAAAAAATTAAAAAAACAAAAAAAGAAAGGTGCCATTTAATTTTTATTGTATTTATAAAGTTTATATTCATACTCCTCTTTCTTTCTGCTTAACATCCTTCTTCCAGTTCAAAGGGGACTGCTCAACAACTACCACTCTAGGAAAAGTGAAACAAGGCAAAACAAAACTGTAACCAAAGAAGTTTCCAGCATTTGCCAACATTGATGGAGTGATACCCAGGTACCAAGTTAAGAGGTAGGTATAAATATACACAGGTGAAGGTGGGTTTGGGCTGTTGGATGTAGGTATAATGAGTAGGCATATAAAAACAGATTAATCGGTGTGAGTATGTGTGGGAAAACCTGGTGGGGGGGCGGCCCCAGCCCTCAGGGGGTCCGACCGGAGACTGCTGTGGAGGTAGAGTCCTGGGAGCTTCTATGCTGGCGGGTCCCAGGCGGGTCCCATACACAGTCCAAGGTTCCAAAAGGCTGGAAGCTTGTCGGCGACAGGCCCCAGAAGACACGTGGACTGGATTTCCAAGGAGTAGTACATTGTTCATGTTGTGATAGTTGGATCTGGATGTGCGTGTGCCCCCCCCTCCCCCAAAGCCAGTGGGAACTCGCTTAAATAGGGTGTGGGAAAAAGGAAGGACTGGGGAGGAATGGCTTAATTAGCTACACCCGATGGCCTTTAGATCTCATGAATATGAAAATCTGTTAGTCACGCCCTCTACCTGGATGTTAGCAAACCTCTCTGGGAGTAGTTACTCGAGCAAGGTGTCTGCAAATGCAGGCTAATGGGGATATGTAGGCCGCATGTGGGGGTCATCTGGAATCCGGGAGTGTGGGGAGATAAGTGCCATCCCTGACAGGCTATGTCTGTTGGGTCCCCAGCTACCTCAGACCCAGCTGCTACTACCAGGGAGACCAAACCATCCCTTTGCAGCCCACAAGTATGCATACTTAACAACAAGTGGGCAGGTAGAAACAGAGTGATGTAAGAAGTAGAAATAAGAAGAATTGGTTGGGTAGATGCTTGGAGACGCCTAGATATTTCTTTTAAACAAACAATAGCTGGATAATTTTAAGTGGTCACCCCTGAAACTGAAAGTGAACAGATAAGTACATATGTCTCACCAAATGCACAGTCAGCTCCACCCCCCATATTCAAATAAAGAAGATGTCTTCTTATGCAAAGAATTTGTAAACACAATATTCAAACTACTGGTAGTTTATGTGATGGGTATAGACTATTTCTAAAGCAAAGCAAAAGTCTAGTTTAAAGCGTTATAATTTTAGTGGGCTAGCACTCTGTATATGGAGGCTGGCCATGACCTTTATTTTACCTCACTCTATTTCAATCTTCTGCATTCAGTACTATTATTCTGATAGATTTTAGGAAAACAAGTAAAGGAACTGAGCTTTGGTGATTTCTATAGTCACACTCAATGGAACCAGAATGTGCATCAATTTAAAAAAAATGGCGATGGCTAAATATGGTGCTGTGATGTTTAAAGAGACATGAAATTGTTTCCATTACAAGATCTTCAAAGTCTTTTTACTTAGAGTTTACACTGCTAAGTTATTTATTATAACACATAAAACACATAGACCATTCATCATTTATAACTTTTTCAACCGTTTTATTTATACTAGCAAAAGAATTTTGACAACACGCTAAGAGACAGATACTGTTATTATTGCTGCTCGCTAGTGATGAAGAAATCCATGTTGAGAGAGGTTCAGTCTTTCCTAGGAATCACATCCATCTGAATCTCTCTGAGACACGATAGAGCAGCCCTTCAGCAACAGAACAACAGTGCCTAACCACCTTGCTTTAAGACCTATTTCAACAATGAGTGCATAGTTTGCTGCTTAGTTTACCATAGTGATCAAAACATATCTGAGGCATGAATGAGCTTATTGATATGTTCTGGCTTGGCCCATTTTGATGATTATTATAGGTTTTTGTCATTTACTATTTTTATTTGCTGTTCTACAAGTAGCAGTTTTGTCAATATTTATTAAATTAATACACACATTTGTTTAAAATAAAAACAGATTAAAATTTAATTGTTATTTTAATGTTTTAATTGAATAGAATTTTATCATTTTCCCTCTTTCTTTTCCTCTTTCCTGCTCCCAGTTACTCTTTCTTGAACTCCTTCCATGTCCCCCATTTTCAAGTTAATAATCTCCTTAGCTTTGGTTGTTGTTGTTACATGCATATGTGTGTGTGTGTGTGTGTGTGTGTGTGGTGTTGGTGTACATATTGCATATGTACAGTTTCAGAGCTGAGTACTCTGCACTGAACAACCAATAAGGGGGATCATCCCTGGAAGAGACTAATTCTCCTATAGCAGTCATTAGTTGCTTGTAGTTCTTTTTCTGTGGGTGAGACCCCTTGAAGCTCCCCCCTTCCTTGCTAACATGTGCACTGATAATGCTATTGTTCCAGTCTTATCTGTTCAGTCTCTTCTAGGAAAGACTGTTCCACAACAGATTTCTTGGTATTCTGGCTCTTACAATTTGTTTCCCCTTTTCTATAATGTTCTCTGAACCATTGTTGCAGGAGCTGTGATGTAGATAAATTTACTGCGGCTGGGCTCCTGGTGATTTTGTTTGATAAAACCTGAAGGAATCATATTGTTTTACATTTGCATAAAATTATACATAACATACATACATGTATGCACGCATGCACACACACATGCACTCACACAGACACAGAAATTTATCCCCTTGGACAGATAATGCTCCCCACAAGAAGCATAAATTAACACACCTCCATGTACCAGACCTGAGAAGCCCTCCTTTTGAATGACTGGTTAGGGTTGTCCAAGTGGTTACCAGTTCAATGTAGAGGGAAGTCATTGAGTCCCATGCCCATCAGAGGAAATTTCCCCTGCAGTTAGACATGATTGCAGGACCAAATATGGCCTGCATAACATAAACAGTTAAAACATCCTTTAGCAAACAAGGTCTGTAGAATGACATTACCTGAGCAGCTCTGGTAATTACTCCTTAAACAGTTTATTGCAGGTGTTTGGCTTTTATGGTAAGAGGAAGGGGTTCTCACAAGTCAGCAGAACATAGTCAAATGTTCTGTCAATACTTAGCCCTATAGCCTCAGGCAGAACCTGAAGCTAAGACAGTGCACCTAAGAAGTAGTCTGTGTTTGATGCATATTCAAATACTGTTTAGTATGTTTCTGTTTCCCTCTGTAAAGAAAACTATGTTATAAGCTTAATTCAATATCTTCAGGATTCTTAAAAAAGGAAAGTATGCACAAATTATGTTTCTAGTCACTGTATTTCTCATTTTCTTTTCTTCTTGAGAATTTTATACAGTATATTTTATTTAATTTTTTCAAAATACCTTCTTCTCTCACATACCACACCTTGACCACACTTTCTCCTTGCTCTACTCCTCTCAGTTCTCCCACCTCTTCTACCCTCCCCCACCCCCTAGAAAAGAGCAGGCCTTCCAGGGGCATAAGTTGACCATGACCCAAGAAGATACAATGAAGTCAGGAACAAACCTTCATTCACATCAAGGCTGGGTCAGGTAACCTAGCAGGAGAAAAAGGACTCAAGAGCAAGTAAAAAATTAGAGATAACTTCATTCCCACTATAGCCCCCAAACACCAAGTCAACAAACACAACGTATGTTTAGAGGACCTAGCATAGATCCGTGCAGGCTCTGTGATTGCCACAGTAGTCTCTGTGAGACCCCATGAGCTTTACTTACCCGATTCCATAGGCCATGCTCTCCGTCATTGACCTCTCTGGCTTCCACAGTTTCTCCTCCCCACCTTCTGCAGGGTTCCCTGAGCTTGTAGTCGAGGGACCCAACAGAGAACTCCAACCGGGGCTCACTCTCTGTCTACTTTTTGCTGTGAATCTCTGCATCTGCTCCCATCAGCTGCCAAAGGAAACATCTCTGGTGATGATTGGACTAGGCATGGATCTATGAGTATAGCAGAACATTGTTGGGAATCATCTCATTGAAGTTTTTTTTTTTTTTTGTAGTTGTCTTTGATTCTAGCCTAGGTCTCTGGGCAATCCATTCTCTGGTCTTACACATCTCCACCTCTAATGAAATAGTATCAGCTCTTCCTGCCTTCTTTCCATATGCTAGTGGGTAGGTGAAGCTGTAACTTAAGGGTACATTCTTTTAGGCTTTTTCTGGTACTCTCCATGGCCCTTTCCTGGAAGTTTAGTCCTTGATTGTCCTATCTTCACTCCATCCCAGATATTTGGCATATGATTAACTACCGAATTCTATTAGCAGAAGCCTTTGTGTTTGTGCTGACATGGTTTGTGTTCTTGGTGGGATCCATGCTGCTCAAATGGAAAAATTTCCGAGGAAATGAATGCCTGAGAGAGTCACTCATACGACGAAATTAATGGAACTTTAATTCTTTTCAAATGGGGAAAAACCCATCAGACAGTTTAATGGTTTGAATGAAAGTTATGTGACACCATCCCTGACTTATTTCTCGGGGTGACTGATGCCAAGGTAACAGGATCATGCAGCTTTTATCTCGTCACCCTTCCTGCCATGGTGTCAAGTAAACATAACATCACTCATATCAGCTATACGGTTGCAGATAATACTTTGAGAAAGTCCCCTTTAAAGTCTCCCTGTTATAATACGACAAACTGAGTCAATGGTAAATACCAATTTTCTTCACATCTGAATAAATACAGAGAAACACCTCAAAACAAGAACCTTTAAATTACTTTTATTTTAGGAAGATAAATAATGAGTGTATTAGCTAAGACCAGTTAGGCAGGCTTTAAGTAGGAACCCATACCTCTGTTGTCTCTACAATTCAGATAAACAGTATTCTATAGTATACATGGTGCTTTTCATTTAAAAACTGCTTGAGTTGCACATTGCTGAATTAAATATGAACAGGTTAAAGATGCATGTGTTAGCTATTCCCATTTCTCAGGAAAGAATACTGAATCTCACAAAATCTTTCACTCGTCAGGGTCACAAACTTAGAAGCCACTGGTCAAACAGCTATCAAACATATGGGCAAACCCATGTTTTCTGGCTCTTAAGTGCTGGGCCAGAGAACGGCTCAGTCAGCAGTGGGTTTGTCCTGAAAGTACAAAGAACATAGTTTAACCATCAGAACTGACCGACTAAAACAGAAGCTGGGCAGGGTGGACCACAGCTGAAATTCCAGCTCTAAGAAGGTAGATACAGGGAGATCTCTGAGGTTCACTAGCCAGACACTGAAATCATGGTAATGCCCAGGTCAGGGAAAGATCCTGTCTCAAAACAATGAGAGACCCTATCTCAAGAGAAAGGTAATTGGTTTCTGAAGACTTACACCTGAAGTTGTGCTCTGGATGCCACATGCATGTCCCCTCCGCCCCCACATGCACCCATGTACAGCTTCTCTCGTAATGTAGACTAGAGCTTTTAATTTAATTAAAGACAGTGGATATGTAGGGATTATCATCTGAATGATTATGGACTCATAGCTAACTATAAACTGCTAAATAGACCTAAGGTTTTAATTAAATTTATGATATTGAAGTGCAAATTTTAGTTAGCTACTGTATATTTACTTTATTTATTCTTGCCCCTGAGAAGTCTAGTGGGTTCTTGCCGTTGTGAGTTCTTTTCTGAAAGATTATGAGATGATAAAGCTTTAAAATGAGAATTCAAATGAGAAATACACTTTAAAGTATCCATATACTTAAAAAATTAAATAGCCCTATTGAGGTATAATGACACACAATAAATTGCACACATTTAAGCTATAGAACATGATAAAATTTGACAACCATGTACCATAAAGCCACCTCTGCCTTCACAATAGAAAACATACTTTTTTTCTTCCCACACCTGTGTGTTCCTTTCATCTTGTTCCTTTTCATTCCATCTTTACTTACTGGTAGGTGCTGCCTGGTGTAGGTGCTAGGAACCCAGCTCCTGTTTCTTGCAAGAGCAGTAGGTGTTCTTAACCGCTGAGCCAATAGATGGCATTATGAGTCTTAAGAAGGTCTGTTGTATTAAGTTTTCTGTGAGCTTTTGTTTTTCCTTTTCTCTTCTTAGATTTTCATCGTAAGTCTTTTCTGAGTCAGTTGATACATGAGCATACAGTTTTGTTTTCTAGTCTGTTGATACAATTTTAATCTGTTAAAAGTGATGTGATATCATTACATTCAATTTTTAAATGTTAAGCCAACTTTGCATATCTAGAATAAAGTCACATGGTGATGGTATTTATTAACATTAAATTTTTTTAAAATTAAAATATAAATGACATTATTTCTCCTTCCCAACCCTCTCTTCAGTCCTTCTCATGTACCCTTTCAAAATCATGACCTCTTTTAAAAAATAGTACTTAATCTGCTAATGTTTTGTAGAAGATGATTCATAAGAAATTGATCTATTCTTTTCTTTAATTACCCAACCTTAATTCTAGCCTCAATGATAAGTTGGGAAATATTCTGCCTCTGTGATCTGTGAGATGGTATAGAAAAACTGGTGTGCTTTTTTTTTTTTCCTTAAATGTTTCACTAGAGAGCAAATTTGGGGCTAGTGCTTTCCATTTTAAGATGGTTGTTATTTAATGATGACTTTAAAAATCAATATATAATGAACTTAGTAGGATTATGCATATTCTTGTTGTGTGTTTTGAGTTTTATTTCCTGTTCCATGACCAAAAGCAACTATGAAAGAAAAAGGTTTATTTCAGTATTTATATTTCCAGATCACAGTCCATTATTGAGGGTAGTCAGGACAGGAATGGAAGCAGAAACCGCAGAGAAATGGTGCCCACTGTCTTCTCCCCTGGCTCAAGCTCAGCTAGCTTTCTTGTATATCTCAGGCCCACTTGCCAAAGAATAGTGCTCCTCACAGTGAGATCACATTTCAAAATCAAAGTGTGGGGCACTCCCACACCAATCATCAGTCAAGATAATCTCTCATCACAAGGTCAAAGGCTAGTCTTCTCTGAACAATCCTCAACTGAAATCCACTCTTCCCAGGTTACTCTATTTTCTATTACGTCAGTAACAAAAAAAGAAACATCATCAACAACAACAACAACAACAACAAATGTCTTATTCAGCACATTGGATAAGTTTTGATAGATGTTTGTCAAGAAATCGGTCCATTTCTTTTATGTTGTTGCACTTGGGAGTATAGCATGCATATTCTTTTATCATACTGGTAATTTTGGGTGGATCTCTCATTTCTAAGACTAGAAATTCATGTCTTCTCTTTTATTCCTCACCTTGAGTAGGTAGAAGTATTGGTTTAACTGACTTCTTCAAAGAGCTAGCTTTTGTTTTCTGAATCATTTCATGAAATTTCTACATTTTCTTCTTATTTGTAATGCTGTTCATTTCTATTTTTTTCACCTTTCCATAGGCTTGCTTTGAAATGCATTTGCTCTTTCCTTCCATTTTCTAAGGTGGGGTTTAGACTTCTGAACTCTTGTTTATGTTCAGTGCTATGTATCTACATTCAAGCACTGTTTTTTGCTGCCCCGCATATTTTGATGTTAGGTTTTTATTTTACTTTTACAGTATTTAATAATAATAATAATAATAATAATAATAATTTTAATAAAACAATAAATTAATACTTTGTTAAAATAACATAATAAAATTTACATTAATAAAAATTATTATCATTTATGTGTATATCTGTGTGAGTGAACGTTGTGTGTGACCTTGTGGAGATCAGAAAGGGAATTGGATTCCCTGGAGTTACAGATGGTTGTGAGTCACCGTGTGGGTGTTGGGAAGAGAAGTCTAGTCCTCTGCAAGAGAAGTAAGTGCTCTCAAGCACTGTGGCAACTCTCTGGCACCACATTTTCATTTTTATGTAGTTCGAGCTATTTTTTAAATTTCTGTTTGGCCAATAGTTATATGGAAGAGTATTGTTTAATTTTTGACTATTTATGAATTTCCAAATATCTTTTATCATTTATTTTCAGTATGAGAGTAGACATGATTTGACTCCCATTCTGTGAGATTTGTGAAGATGTGTTCCGCAGTCAAGGATTTCAGTCTCTTGTGAGTGAATATCCCATGCTTGCTTGAGAAACATATGTGTCTGCCATTGCCGGACAATTGTGTCCAGTAGTTAGATTGGTTGCTGATTTCAGTAATGTTCTTACAGGTTCTTCTGCTTGCTGGATCTGTCCGTTTCTGACAGGGAGGTGTTGAAATCTCTAACTTCAACAATGAGGTAACTCATTTCCCTTTGCAGTTCCATAAATTTTGTCTCACATAGTTGGATGCACTATTAAAAGGTATGCACACCCTATGGGTTATCTCTTCATGGGAATTGACTCCACTATCAATATGTTGTACCACCTTTTATCTCTAATAGCTTTCTTCTGGTCAGTTTTAGCATGGTACATATATATTCCTTTATGTTCAATCTATATTTATTTATGTACTATTTTGACTTCTGGGATTACAGAAATTTTCAAAATTTAATTTGTTAACATGTATAAATTGTATATTCATGAAGCTTTGTGTGGTATACTTCAACACAT
This sequence comes from Mastomys natalensis, assembly GCA_021653895.1. Classification (NCBI taxonomy): domain Eukaryota; kingdom Metazoa; phylum Chordata; class Mammalia; order Rodentia; family Muridae; genus Mastomys; species Mastomys natalensis. Next base: position 232,999 of record JAJTUV010001383.1, on the reverse strand, counting down.
GCATATAGCACACATTAATTAAATAAAACTTCCCCTTTTCTGTGTCTTTCTGTCCAACTTCTTGTAATTACCATTCTATGCATTCACTTTGACTTGATTTAGCTTCCATATATAAGAGAAAAAAATATAATACTTGTCTTTCTATGTCATTATACACTGAAGAAAACATACAATTAGAATTTACTTGGATAGTTCTCCATCTTTTGATTGGTATATTTAAACCATAAGTATCCACAGCAGTTGCTATAATTGGATTATTAACTTCCATATGTCACTGTTACTTTCAGCTCTTGTTCCTATTTTTCCTTCTATGCTTTTTTCTTCCTTTATGGTTTTTATTGTAATTGAGCTTGACATATGGTGTCGCCGCCCCCCCCGCCCCCCCCGACCCCCCCCCCCCCCGTTTTCGCTTAGCAGTGCAGTTGCATTTTGGAAATCTTTTCCTTTCATTTTTAAATGGTTGTCCTAGAATTTGTAAAGGACATACACTCATGGGCAGTATAATACCTGACAAAACGCAATTCCTTTATCATATCCTGTATGTACATATACACATACACGTGAGGGCGCATGAGGTCGCATAATCCAAAGATAAACACATATTATTCAATGTATTTTGTTGTTATTGTTGTTGTTACTTGTTATTTGAGACAGGGTTTCTCTATATGGCCCTGGAAGTCCTAGAACTCACTATGTAGATCAAACTTGCTTGGAAGTCACAGAGATATGCCTGCCTCTGCCACCATAGTGCTGGGATTAAATGTGTGTGCCTCTATCCCTGGCTTGTTACTATTTGGAACAAGCCATTCTTAGAGTTACAAGAATAAGAAAAATAAAGTTAATTTTTAAACTGTCAGTTATGTTGTTTTAATCGTCTTTATGTAAATCAGAGCATTTTTATTGACTTTTCTTTGCTCTAGAACCTGTGTGCATGTATCTGTCTCTCTCTCTCTCTTTTCTCTCTCTCTCTCTCTCTCTCTCTTCTCTGTGTGTGTGTGTGTGTGTGTGTGTGTGTGTGTGTGTGTGTTGATGCTAGGGATCAAATGGAAGGCCTTGAGTACATTAGAAAATGGACATCCCCTACTGGGGATGTGATCTACTAGATTGACTTAGAGTTGCTTATTTGAACATTGGCAGGCTAGCAACTGAATCATGGGTAGCATATCAGTGGCTATTCTACCAGAAAAAATGATACCCTTTCCCAGTGTGACATAAATTACCAATATACTCTGTGGTAGTTTGAATAAAACCACTGGCTCAATAAGCTCAGTAGAGAGAAGCTGAGGTGGTCTTTTGGAGGAAGTGTGTCACTATAGTGTCTCTTCACAGCAATAGAAACTAAGACAGACCCCAAGAGATGGCAAACCCCCCACAGAAGCATAGTGCCTCATAGACCCTCATTTACAGTGAAATCTCTACATGATAGGTCTTACATAGGTAGCCACAGCTTCTGTGAGTTTATAAATGCTATGACATGTCTTCGCTGTTCACCTCCACATTACTTACCTCTTTTACTATTTCCACTCTTACTTATGCAACAGTCTTTGAGCCTTAGAGGTGGTAATACAGATTTTCTATTTAGAGCCCAGCACACCTATAACCTACTCTCAGCAATTTGGCCATTTTCTGCTTAGAAGAACTTAGACTACTTTTTTGTAAAGAAATTGTACTTTATCTGAAGTTTTGTTTTCTGAGAATATAATTCTTCTTCATTTCTTTTATCTCTATTAATTAATTAATTAATTAATTAATATCACTTCACTTTATCCAGATTACTGACCCCCATTTCCTCCTCACACAGTCCCCCTGTCACTCCCCTCCTCTTCTCTGAGAGGGTGGAGGTCCTTCCTGGGCATCCCTCAACTCTGGCACATTAAGTCCCTATAGGGCTAGGCACATCCTTTACTACTGAGGCCAGGCAAGGCAGCTCAGTTAGAGGAACGGATTCCATAAACATGCAACAGATTCAGGGACAGCCACTGCTCCAGTTGTCAGGGAACCCTCATAAAGATGATGATGATGATGATGATGTGTGTGTGTGTGTGTGTGTGTGTGTGTGTGTGAACTAATGATAGACATGAACTTAGGAGAAAGGGATACAGGAGAATTTGGAGGGAAGACAGGGAGAGGTGAGGTGATGTAATTGTATTTTTATTTTCTAAACTTAGAAAAATACATGTACATGATGTCTTTTGTAGTTTTGCCATAGTTCTTGGAGGTCTGGCCATCCACTCACAACATTTTTCTCAGTGTATTTTTTTCTCTTTAAAGTTTCTACTGACATATTTTTAAGCTCGAGATAACTTGCTCACTTATGTATAGTGTTCTTTTAAAATTTTTATTTTTTATCATATATATGTTGATCATTTCCCCCATCATCCTTTTTTTTTTCATCTTCTTTTCCCTCTTTGATTTTCTTCTCAACAAAACCGTGTTCAGTGTTCCCATGTACAGAGCCCATGGAAAGAAAATATTCATTTCTATTACAGTGTTTTGATCCCTAGAATTTCTTATTATGTGTGTCTATGTGTGTCTCTGTGTATGTCCATGTCTGTGTGTGTGTGTGTTGTGATGAGGACTGAAAAATTTAGGATTAGAGAAATCCTCTCTCACCAAGCTGTATTCTTATATTTTTTGTTTGTTTTTCATTTTGATTTTTTTGAGGCATGATCTCGCTATGCACATTTAGCTGGTTTTGAATTCATTGTGTATATATGTATGTATACATATGTATATATATATATATATGTACTATGTATAACTAAGTTATCCTTAAATTTGCCTCTGCCTCCTGAGTGCTGACATTAAATGTGTGCACCATCAGATCTGGCTCTTGTGCAATTTTCTATCAGAGCATGGACCACACTATGTATCATTGTTTGGTATTCATTGTCTGTGAGTTTCAACAGTCCTATCTTGTTCAGATGCTTGCCTCTTCAAACTCTTGTGTGTGTGCCTGGTGCACATATGAAGGTCATAGAACAACTTCAGGCACAGCACCAGGAACAGCCGAGAGCTCACGTCCTGATCCACAGGTGGAGGCAGGGAGCAAAATTTTATTTTATAATATGTTTTTAAAGACATTGAATATTGGCAGGCTAGACCATACTGAATCCCTTCTTCCTTTGTCTGTGTGCATCACTGTGGAGCTACCTTCTGTGTTAGTTGAGATTTGTTGCTATTTGACACAGACTACTTATAAAACAATCATTTCTGTTACAGTTCAGTGATGTGTATGTATTCACACGGGCTCAGTTCTGGTGGTGTTCATCTCACATTAGTGGCAGAAATCAGGGGTGAGATTTCAGGTAGGAGAAAATAATGGATTCCATTTCAAGCCAGGAACAGAGAGAATGGTACCTTTTAGGCCCTTCTGATGGCATGTGCCCCGTGTCCATCATCCAACAAAACCCTTCCAAGGATCAATGTCTAACCATCATGCATATTTCAAGGACACTCACACACAGAATGCAGAAGAGTTTAAATAATTGTCTATGGACATGCTATTAAGGTAACTTTAATTATCCTTTATCTGATACCAGGCATTTACAAGTATAATATATTCAAAAGGGAAAACAAGGCATGGTGGTGCAACAGAAAACTAAATTTTGATGATAAATGAACCTTTTTGGCAAGCTTACTTTGTTAACATTTTGTCAAGATGATTTTAAAATGGCTTATCAGTGAGACGATTTCTAGATCATAAAGACTAGGTGTGTATATTGAAAGGAGACCCAGCTGAGTGTTAGTGAAATTGTGTATGAGAGAACACAAAGGTACCAAAACTCACCTGCAAGATGAGTCAGGCATACATGCACAGTGTAATAATAACTAAAATAAAAATAAAAACACATCCTAAAATATTCACCTGGAAAAATAACAAAAATAATCAAAATTTTGGGGGAAAGATTAGATATAAAGGCATTTAAATGCAATAAAAATATCATACATTTTCTTTCAAGAGCGAGAGCTAACGTTGTGCCAACCTAACAGAAAGATATCTTCACTGTTTAACTTATTCAGCAGTCTCTCAGGGTGGTTTAGAGATAAGTATGCATTTTTTCTTAGATTTATTATTGGAAAGTTTTACTTATAAGCCTGTGGTTTCAGAGAGGAAATGCGTTTTGATTGATTATTCAGAAAAGAAGTTAATAAACTAAATGTTCAGATCATGGAAACAGGTAAGAAATGAAAGCAGGAGTGGAAAAACTGAACTGGAATTTGTAAGAACTTTCACACAAGGAGTGATGGCTGGACTTGTATATCTTGTACTTGTGTATCAAAGTAGAGACAGGACATTTTACTGAGAACATCGCAAAGATGAGAATACCTCCCTTCCACACAGGAATGAACTAATGGTAAACATTCTAACCATTGAACAGTGACAACTTCATCCTCCTCCCACACAGAAGACCTTCCCCAAAGAATCAGATCCAGTCGAACAGTCAAAGAAAATAGGACAAAGCACTTACGTTCCCAACTACCTTCTGAACCTACTCAAAATCAACACACACAGCAGATACATATCAAATAATCACAGTAATGAACATTGAGATCTCTCATGAGGAAAAGCTATCTTAGCTCGAGTAGGTGAAGGAAATGAGATTTTAAGATTTTTGGATGGTACAAGGAATAAATAGAGGGTACCCTCACACAACAAAGACAGATGTGAATGGAGGATGGCAGGAAGGAGCAAAGAGGAAAGAACTGGAGGAGATACATAAGAGAAAGCTGGGCATGCGCAGGACTACATATGGACAAAACCACTTCCTAAACTCATTACGCACAGGGAACTCAAATATCTGGTATTTCTCCTGTGTTTGAAAGTCATGACATATTGGCAGGCTCGTGTCTGTAGCTCCATTAAGCGGGAGGCTAAGACAAGAGACTAGAGGTGAGACAAGACCTTGAGGTGAGGGAGGACTTCATAGTGAACTCCTGGATAGCTTGGGCTATAAGAGAACATGTACATACACACAAAACGAAAATTATGATATTTACTTATTCATTTGTACCCTGATTTTTCAGTTAATTCAGCCACTATTGTTTCTTTCAGTTAAAAGTCAGGGAGAATTAAGAAAGGAGGTTGTATTTATTCTCTGAGAGGAGACGGTGTGTCTACTTGATACAGGCTAAGTCACTGGAGAGGAGGAAGTCCCAAATGACAAAATGTCTCCATATATAGTGTATCCTTTACTAACCTGTCTCCAAATTTAAAGGAAATCTTAGATTTTACATATTGGAGAAAAGTGATCAGTTTTAGGCAATTCATAGAACTTTGTTAGTGCCCCGGTTTCTTATCAACTGAAGTGTAAGCAGTGATGTACTTACTACAAAAGATTATTTCAAGAAATAACATAATGCATTGGATATTTCTGGCATAGATGCTGAGGGTTGAATAGATAGTGGAAATATAATTTATATAAGGAAGGATCTAGGAATGAAAACTATATAAGAAACACAGCATTCCTAATACCAAGGATATTTTCTTAGTATTCTTCAAGACATTGAAGAAAGTACTTACAAAAACCCTTATGTATGTAAGATGTTTGATATTTAGGTCAATTAACATGTTAAAATGATTATTTTAAAGTAAATTGCATAATTTAATATACAATATTCTTGACTTTTCTTTCTAAATTGTGGTAGGTGAAAATATACTGAAATTGTCTCTAGTGGCTTCTCAGTCATGATGGCATAATTCACCAAGCTAAATCTCTTATAGAAGACAGATGTAGAATATGGATAAAACAAGAAAGCAAAACAAACAAACACTCCAAGAGCATGGATTACAATAGAGGTAACCAGGGCTTTCATTATCAAGATTACAAAAAAGACGGAGCAACAATGAGGTGGATCCTACAGTTCTTAGTGCAGGACAGATTTCTAGACAAACACATGCAGATTGTATGTTTGTCCAACATGGATGAAGAGAAAAATACTGAACTTTCCTAAATTCCAGTTTAGGAATGCCAAGAAAACCAAGAACAAATGTTTAAGATCTTGAAGGCAAGAGAATTTTAGAATAACATGTAATTTTCTACCAAAGCAATTCTTGCCTCTACTAAATGTAGAAGTATAGGCAGAGAAATGAGGGTTAGGATTCTTCAAGAAAGCAGAACCATCTTCTGAAATAACTAGAGTCTAGGAGTAACTAATAACCTAAGAGAAACCTTGTGGTATCTACAAATGAACATAGATGCATCTCAAGTAGATCTGGGTGATTTGTCATTATTTCCCCCCTGGGAGAAAGTAGAAGCTTACCCAGTGTGTGTGTGTGTGTGTGTGTGTGTGTGTGTGTGTGTGTATGTGTGTGTGTAATATATCAGTTGTGATGGTTTATATATGCTTGGCCCAGGGAGTTGCAGAATTAGAAGGTGTGGCCTTGTTGGAGATGTATGTCACTGTGAGGGTAGGTTTTGAGAGAGCTTTCTCCTAGCTGCCTGAGGATGTGAATCTTCTGTTTGCTTTCAGAACATGATGTAGAACTCTCAGCTCCACCAGTACCATGCCTGCCTGCATGCTGCCATGCTTCTTGCCATGATAATAGATTGAATCCCAGAAGCTGTAAGCCAGTCCCAATTTAATGTGCCTTGGTGATGGTGTCTCTTCACAGCAATGGAAACCCTACATAAGACATACATTTATGGCATATGGGCTATATCAATATATAGAGTGTGATATCTAGTGTATATATAGGATGGCATTCAGTATTCAATATGAATTTATTAGACATGCCAGAAACAGTATCAAGTGACTAAAAATTAAAACTAGCCATTAATAATAGATATATAGTTTTCTATATTTAGTGAAAATACCACTCAAAATTGAAGATGAAGGGTTGTTATGAATTTCTACAACTTTCAATAGCCCTGATGGTTGTTGTTGACCCAGGGAGACCAGTTCTGAACCAGGATAAGACCTACTGATGTTTGGGGAGTTTCATATCTTGTAACAGTTTCAGATAAAGCTGAAGACTCAGGGTAAGGATAGGATCTAACTCTCTGGTAGCCTCAACAGCTCCAGTAGTAACTGAAGAACCAGGGTGGGGACCAGATCCGACTCTGGGTAGGACTGACTAGTATGTGGAGAGTTTCACAAAATCTAGGGAAAGCTTCACACCCAGGTAAGAGTCCTACACTTATACAAGACAATATCTGATTCTCAGAGGAAGACTTGACTTAGGTCTTAACTACCAGTCTCATAGAAGGAAAGGACAGCTCAACGCTTTTTGACTTAGTCCTCCACCAATCACTGCAAGTGCCACCAGTAAAGAAAAATAGGCAATTAGAATGAAAAGAAAATACAAAAGAAACAAAGGCAAAACCAAAAAACTAAACCAACCAAAGAACTAGCCTCACATGTGATAGTCCAAGCACAGAAACAGAAACAACATAAAAATCAAGACTATATGTCTTTCCTGCACACATTAGCAATACCTTTATAGTTGTACCCAATAAAAATGACTTAAAGAACTACCAGACAAAAATCAATAAGGATGATTATAAACACATTAAACCAAGTCAAAGAACCTACGAGCAAACTTCATGAGATGAATGAGATGAGGGGGATTCAAATCCAGTATATGAAAATACTTAGAGAGTTGATGATGAAGACACAAACTAAAATGATCTTGGGAATGTAAAACTTAATAAGCCAAATACAAACCTCACTGAAAGCTTCCATGTCATTTAACAGCTCAAAGCATTTTCTCACTTCTACCCTAACTTATTTTTATGCTGGTGTTTTAAAAGTTTCAATTCTAAATATTCTTAAATTCTTTCAACTGTTAAATCAAATATGATGCATTAAAAACTCTTGAGATGAAAATATTTGGTGATCTGATGTCCCTTAGTGGCCTCCAGACATACATGTGGTATACATACATACATGTAAGCAAAACACTCACATGCATAAAATAAATGAAAGAAAAGGACAGTAGAAAGAAGACAGTGAAAATGAAGCCAGAAAAATCATAAAATAGAGAGTGGGATGTAGCTCAGTGGTAGAGTGATTGTCTACTATATGTGAGGTCCTGGGTTCGATTCCCTCCAAATATACCTAATTTAATATGCACACATGTACACATAGAAGGAAACTAGCACAGGCAAACAGAAAGGTCATGAACAGCTCTGCCTAACTGTTCATAACCTGGCTTCTTTGTGTCTGTCCAACCCTGACAGCAGACAAATGATTGAAGAAGCCACTGAGAAAATGACCTCTGCCTTGTCCAGAATTTGACTACATATACCTAAAAATTGGAACAAAAGCATCCTAGCTGAGCTCAGCCAATTTCCAGATTCATCAGGAAAAGAAACAGGTATTATTAAGTTACCATTTCAGGGTTGTTTCTATACAGAAACATAATAGAACCAGTTAAAAGAGATAATACTATATAGATGTAAATTTCCCAAGTCAATTCACATATTTAAAACAATGCCAATAAAACCTTTTAAGGTACTTTGAGAAAAATTGGTGAAGAAATTCTACATGCAGTTGAATTTCAGTGAATAGAAAAAAATAAAAAAGAACATAAATAAATAAATGAAATGCAGAAGACCAAGAATATCTGAGAAAAAATTGAGATGAAGAACAAAAGTTGAAACTGAATTTCTAAATAAAAATGTTTATTTTAAAGTTATGGCAATCAAGACATTGTTTAACTAAGAATAAATTACGGAGCAGGGGTAAGAAACAATCATCTAAACATCTGCTTCAAAATAACTGACAACCAAAAGACCATGACATGACTTTACAATAATAACTGTATCAACACAAAACAACGGACTCAATGTTACAATGAGAGAGTATCAACATGCTTTTAGGAATAGCATTGGGTTCTTAAGGATTATGTGAATTAGCAAAGGAAAACTTGAGAGAGAGAGTAGTACATTAGACTTTGCTAAAAATGATCACCTTTTGGTCACCAAATAATACTGTTAAGAGCATAAAAATCATGGAATTAAGAAAGCACATGCATATACACGGCAATAGGTTTATTTCCTTTATGTGTAAGACTCTTCTCTAAATCAGTATTACATCCAGAACACATAAGATCTACAACATTCATTGTATGATTCAAAATATCCCACTAGAAATGACTCAAGTGTTGAAAAAAAGGATAATAACTATGATATATCCCCTGCCACAGTGTAAAAACATGGTGAAAGATGATCAATTTCTGAACATGTAACAGTAAAAATAAATTATACTAATTCTGTTCAAAATAAAATCCAAATATAAGCATTCTTATTTAATTGGTGTGGGCCACAACTGAGGTGCAGGACTTAGGTTCTGGAGACAAGGGTGCAAGATTTAGTTTCTAATAATGTTGTGTGTTCTCATGTAATGGCAGTCATACAGATGTGATCACTTTATAAAAATGTGTGCATCTGTATATTTTGAACTTGTATATTTTAGAGTATATGTGTATGTTACACTTCAATAAAAAAAAAGCAAGTCTTGGGAAATAATAGTTCTGAGGCTTGCCAAACGGGTCATTTTGGAAATAAACTTTCCAGTTTTTAAAACAGGATAGTGAAAAAGTTTCCATAATTAGTTCTTCCAGAGAAGGATCCTGTTATATACTCTGTTTATGTTTTTTTTTTCTACTTACAAGACCATTTGAGAAATCCTAGTGATTTATATTTGAATAGATGATTCATCATATAAATGGTCTATTTTAGTTTCAGAGTGGCAAAATAAATCAAATTCTGTAGTTCAGAAAGTCACAGAGAGATCTCAAGTGACATAGTAACTGCTAAATAGTGGCTTCATTAATTAGTGCATGCTCGAGCACTGTCTGTATAGCCATGAGAAAAATTATTCGCTCAAGTTTTTGTAAGTCCCTCAAGGATAACTGGGTTGCCATTAAGGGCCCATTGTTTTTTCAGTTCCTCTCAAAGTACTTTCTGAAAGTCAACCCCCGTGTGAAGGAAGCCAGGCACCACGAGCATACTCACTCCAATTACGTTAGGTGGTAAAGACTTCCATCCAAAAAGCATTTATCAAGATCTCAGACACAGGATTTACAAAAGGGAGAAACCCATGCCATGAGTTTATTGTCCATGGGAAAATTCCGAGGCATGAACTGAAGACAGTCTTTCAGGCTACTCATCTTATATAGCTATCAGGATTCAAGGCCATTTAAAAAAAGTATCTGTACTTACACAATTTCTAACATCCATTTTGTTGATGTCCAGTTTTATAGTGTGTGGTCAAAGAAAGTACTTGACACGATTTTGACTTTTTGAGTTGCTAAGCCTTGTTTTACAGTTATTTCTGTCAAATTGACAGAAGTTAGAGTCACTTGGCAAACCGGATCCTCAATTGAGGAATTTCCTTCATCAGGTTGGTCTGTGGTCATATCTGTGGGACATTTTCATGTTAGTGATTAATGTGGGAAAGCCCATTCCACTGTTCATGGTGTCATTCCTGGGAAGGTGGTCCTGGCTTATAGAAGAAAGCGAACTGCACAGGCCATGGAAAGAAAGCCAGCATTCTTCCATGTGTCCCTTCATGGACCTCCAGGTTCCTGTCCTCAGTCCCTGCTGTGTCTTCCCTTGATGATTATTACCCATAAGATGAAATACAACCTATTCTCCCCCAACTTGCATTTGGTCAATGTTTTATCATATCATCAGATACAAGACAGGACATGATATGTTGCTGTAATGGACCTGACCATATTGTTTTGAGGGAGGATTGCGAGGGATCTTGGAGCTTCAGGCTGAAAAAGCCATTGTGTGTTCTGATTTAATGAGATATTGTGGACATATTGTTTTCAGAGTTATTTGTCTTGAATTTTTACTATGCTATATCTTGGAAAGAATTTTTCATCTTTCTTTTATTTACTTACCTTTGGTTCCTTTGTAATTATTTGCCTAAATGTACATGTTTTTCAATATTTATGCCTTTTCCATTATTATTTAATAGGTTTATGTCTTCTTCTTGTGAAACAGCTATAAACTAATATATAAAAAGTTATAATATAGACCTTTGTTGTTCTGAAGATGTCCCACAATTATCATAGGCTTTCTTCATTCTCCTTTTAAATTTGTTTTCGTTTCTGACTGGACTATTTCAGCAGATTTGATTTTAAGCTCAAAAGTTTTCCTTCTAATTGTCTAGTCAGTTATCTGCCTCTGCCTCCCACATGCTGGGATTAAAAGTTATCAAGACTCTTAGGAGTGTTTTTTATTCTATTTATTAAGTGTTTTAGTTTTGAAATCTCTGGGTTTTTTATTTTATTATCTCTATCTTGATTAGCTTTTTATTCAGATCATCAGTCATATCCTCAAATTTACTGCATAATCTATATTTCTTGGTTTCTTATTGATTCCTTAACTCTTTGCTACAGTTATTACTTCTTGTGATGCCATGCCACCTTGATTTTCCTTGTCTATGATGTCCCTACATTGCCTTTCTGTAGATGGTAGATCAGTCACCTACATAAATTTACAAAGTATGTTTTGGAGTTAAAGACTTGTCCCTGGAGATGTGTTTTAGGGTATCAATTGACTAGGTTATAGATGAGCTATAATAGCATACTGTACATGTAAATTCTGCTGTGCCCAATGTCAGTGTTACAGGTGGCTATCTCAGGAACTTAGACAACTGTGATGGACTTCTCTTAGGCAGTTTTATGGGTATGCATTATGATTATGAATATGGGGCACCTTTTGGATTTTGAGGACTGCATGACGTCTCAGTTGCTTCAACATTCTTGGTAGATGTCCTGTCCTCTGTTCAGTAGTATGCTTGTCAATATCTGTGGTTATGCTGGTTAGTTTTAACTAATTAGCACAACCTAGAATCGCCTAAGAAGAGAGTCTTACTAAGCAATTATCTAAATCAATTTGGCCTATGGACATGTCTATGGGGGAACTCTCTTGACTGTAATTGATTTACGAAGACCCAACCCATTATGGGTGACATCATTCCTTAAGTGGCATGTCCTAAATAGGTTGATAGTGGAGAAAGCTAGCTGAGAGCAAGCAAACTATCCACATGTTTGTTCTCTCTCTGCTCTTGGCTGTGGTTGTAGTACTTCTGACTTCTACATCGACTTTCCCACACTGATGAGTTACAACCTGGAACTGTAAGCCAAATAAACTCTTTCTTCCCTAAATTGCTTCTCGTAGGTTACTTATCACAGTAACAATGATAAAAAATAGAATAGAGGATCATTTTGAGGTTGCTATGTATCAAATGCCTTCAAGAAATGCTTGTCAATGTCTGTGGGAGTCACACATGTTTCTCACGGCCTTGGTACATTGAGTTGTACAGGCAAGGCTACATAGCTTCTCTGGGGTTCAGTGATGAGTGGAAGACGCCACCTAACAACTTTCCAGAGTCCAAGAAAGTCTAAAAGTCTCTTATGTCAGATTATCCGGTGGCCTCTTGGGCCTCTAGGCGTATAGGAACTCTTAAAGGGTAAACACATTCACTCAGGAGCTTCCAGTGATGTTAGAAAGGTAAATGGTTTTAATTAACTCAAAGGTCTGGGTGTCCAAGCTGCTCAGGACAGACCCTTGCTCCTTCATGGGCCTAGAGTGTGTAGTTGTGGTTTTCACTAGATGCTAGATGGGCAAAGTATCTTTATAATGCTGCAGGAAGACCTGGACAAGGGAAAGAATAATGTGGACAAGACTCTTTTGTTAGAGTAATCCCATAGTGTGGATATTGGTAACACCTAACACAGGCTTTATGTCTGTGAACTTGCAGATTCCTCCAGCAGGAAATACTTTTTATCTTCCAGTTAATTAATACTGCTGGGTGCCTCTTAATCTTCATTCCCACTGTGCAAAGTTGGTCTTTCTTCAGGGCTCTCTTTGACTGTTGAGATGAGATGGTGAATACTGTGTGCTTGCTTTCTTATTCATAGGAGAGTCAGTGCTTTACATGTCTCAGCCTTTTCCCCACTGCCCTCTGGTGCTCTACCCCAAACATTCCAGTGGGGAAGCAGCTGTTTCTTTTTCTTCATTTTTGTGGAGAGAAGCACTCCAGGCATCTCCAGTCAGCATTTCACTGCTATTACCCCCTATTTAGTACAGTTTTTGATGTTTGCTTTAACAGAAACTTGTACTTGCCAGAGGACTGTTCAAAATCAAATTTCCTTTGAAAAACAATAACTTAAAATAGAAGAGAAATAAAGAAGTCAATGTGAAGAGACTCCACACTCTCTGAATAAGTTATAAGATATTTCAGAAAAGTACAGTTGTACAGACAGGAAAATGTCAGCAGTTCTGAGGGCTTGGAAGATGGGAGAGGAATCAGTATTCAGAGCAGGACTGATTTCAAGGGTGGTGGAATGAGCTTTGAATCCACAGTCATGGTAGAAGCAGGTTGTTAGGTACTTGTGCAAACATATAAAGTACATACCACCAAAAGTGAATTCTTAGTGCAAACAATGGCCTTTGCCTGTGGTGTGTCAGTCGTAATGTGCCATTCTGCTGGGGGTGTTGGTAGTGGGACACTAGGGGGGATATATGCTGTGAACCTCAGACTGCTTACAATAGTCTTTTAAAGCCTAGAAGCAAAAGCCTTTATTACTTCAAGACGTGAAGAAAGGTTTTAAAAGATTTGCAATACAGATGCTCCCCTGAAGTTACTTCCAATGCTGATGTTGGGACAAATTCAATTTGATTAAGGTGACTTAATTTGAAGCAGACATCTATTTTCCTGTTAGGTTTCTCACAATGTTGACAAATGTTAGTACCTGAAAACATAGATTTAAACATTCTGGCTATGAAAAGAGGATGATCTATTCATTCTGTAAAATGACACCTGATAAAAAACACCCAACTTCCAAATTACAGGTCTTCTCTACACCTTACATTATCTCCTGCGGATACTTTAAAGGTTTGTTTTTAGATCTTTGACTTGGTGATCAAGTGGAGAAATTCCATGAAGTTATAAATTGAGTAGTAGTTTGAATCTTTTACCTCAATATGGGGATTTGTTTATGGATAATGAACAAAAAGCAGAAATTAGTCTTTTTTATTAAGATATATAAATAATAGAAAGTACTGGATTCATTGCGATCAGTAAAATGTTTTAAACTATGAGAATTTCTTTATGAAAGAATGAATGTTCATGATGAAATCACTTCAAAGGTATAGGGACAGGGAGATGGCTCAGCCAGTAAAGTGTCTGTTACACAAGCGTGAGGTCTTGAGTTCAGATCCTCAGCACCTATGGAAAATCCAGGCATCTGAAGTCTCGTGCTGGGAGTTATGTGATGCAAATAGGCAGATTCCTAGAGATATTGGCCAGCCAGTTTAGCCAAAATTGATTAGCTTCACATTCTGCAAGAGACTCTATCTCAAAAAGTAAGGTGGGAGTAATCTAGGCAGACATTCCATGACAACCTCAGGACACACATGCACCTGCAAAGACACATGTACCCACCTACAGAAACCTTTATGTGCTCTCTCCTAGGAACAGAAGCACATGTGTGATTATGTGATGTTTTAATTTTAGATGCTGATTTTACAAATACATAAAATATGTTTTTCATGTTTCTACTTTTAAGTTTCAAAACCAAAGAGGATATTTTAAAATTACCCTTGCTATGTAGATGGCATTTTCTAAAGTTATGCAGAACATTGGTGATATGACTGAGTAATGAGGATCAGGGAGCATGGAGGAGGGCCGTAGAGGGAGGAGATGAGTAAGAACAAAATATGCAATGTATATATGCATATGCCCCCATTCAAATCCATTATTTGTATGCGAACTTAAAATACTAGTAATGATAAAAATTATCCCTATTATTTTGTTAGCCTTAAACTAACCTAGACCTTTGGGTTCTCCCAGAGACTAAACCATCAACCGAAGAGCATATGGCACAGATGTGCAGCTTGGGATTCATGCAGGTCCTCCAACTGGAGCAGTGGCTATCCTGAAACCATTGCTGGTTTGTGCATCCCATTACCTTAACTTGGCTGCCTTGTCTGGCCTCAGTGGGAGAGGATGAGCCTAGTCTTGCAGAGACTTGATGTACTGGGATGGGCTGATATCTGGGCAGGGTTTCTGAGAAGGGGATGCAGGCATTGGGGGAGGGACTATGTGAAGGGAAGATGGGCGGGGGGAGAGGGAAGGATGTAAAGTGAATAAAAATAATTTATCCAGGACATCAATGACAGGAAAAATAATCCAGGCTAATGAGTATGTGCAGAGAAAATGAGGGGGAAGGAGGAGATGGACGCTTACCCTGCAATCTTTTCATGGCGTGGGAAGCGAAGTGCTGCACGCTGCATGCTGTGTGGCTCTGAGGTTTCAGGAGAATCTCTCCTCTCTCATCCTGTCCTCTTATCCTCCCCTCCCCTCCTTTCCCATTCCCTCTTGCCTTTTTCTCTTTTTCCTTTCCTTTTCTTTTCTCTTTTCTCCTCTTCCTCCTCCTCCTCTCCCCCTCTCTCATTTTTATTGCATAAAGGCAATAACAGTGAAATTTTTGTCAAATGTTTTGTACAGTTTCTAGAAGTATATCCTTAGCTTGTTCTGAAAGGCCTTTAAGAAACTAATGTCTTTTCATTTCTTTCTCTATTGGTGTGACAAAATACTCTGACAGAGAAAATCCTAAGGGAAAAAGGAATTACTTTGGTTTACAGTTTACAGGTACATCCATCACAGTCAGGAAGTCAAGGGGGCTGGTCGTTGAAGCAGTTGATCACATTGAGTTCACAGTTTAAAAACAGAGAGTGGGAAATGCTTGCTTCTGACCAACTCCTTTCTCTCCTTACACAGTCTGGGGTCTCAGCCAGGACTATTACATACTCAGTGGATGCATCTTCTCATCTCAGTAAACACACTCAAAATAATGCCCCCACAGCATGCCCAGAGGTCTAAGTCCGGGGGACTCTAGACTCTGCCAAGTTAACAGTTAGTACTAGGAGTCATCACATTGCAATCAGTCTTTCCACATTACCTCACCAATTATTATGTTTCTCTTGAATAATATATAAAGTGCTATTCACTTTTACAATAGTATGCAAAGTACATTTACTTTAAACTATGACTATTTACTTACCTGTTTTATACCAGACATATATATTTAATATATATATTATGTCTCTCTCTATAATATATAAGTATCTCTCTCTATCTCTATCTATCTATCTATCTATCTATCTATCTATCTATCTATCTATCTATCTATCTATCTATAAACTTATATATCTTGTAATATACTAGAGACTCCTTAAGGGCAGAGTCAATATGGAGACTGGTATTAGAAATTCCCATAACTCAATGTCTCTGTCCAAGTTATCTTTGCCCACCAGCACCCAGCATAGTGCAGAGTACATCTTGCCAAATACATCTTTGCTCTTAGTTCAGGGGCAATACTGCTTCAAATGTTCACTTGAAAGTGGTGTTTAGAAATCTGATTATTACATTTCCAGACCAACCTCTAAGTGCCTACTTCATGCTTTGTCTGAAATACTTCTGATTACAAAGAAAAAAAAAAACTAAAAACAATAGCAGTGCAAAAGTCATGATGAAAGTATGGAAAACAAAATTTAATAAGAAAGTGTGTTCTAATGTGAAGCAGTTGCATCTGAGAAATTGTATGTTTAATCTGAGGAAAATAAAACGGAAAAGAAATTTTGTAAATTTCTCAGCATTATGTTTTGAGGGATTCATGAAACTGCCCCTTTATGGGGTCTAATTTGACATCAAAGTTTATAGATTTTTCATTGTTCTGGTCTCTGGGTTTGATGATTCCCAGCTGTGTGACCTTGGACTTTTTCCTTAACCTCTGTGCCTCTTTTGGTTTTTTCCTAGAAGGTGACAGTAGTAACTATCTCTGTGGATTATTGTGAACATTATCCATTAGATGGACTGAACTGAAAACAAATAACATTATACACACACTAAGTTTTCCTTAGTGGATACTTTTTGTTAATGTCACTTTGTGACTGCTCCTAAACTTAAAAATGTATAATGTGTTTTATCTTATTTTCCAGTAACTTGTCTATATTCTCTTTATTTTATGAGATCTCAACAACTTAAGAGGTTGTATAGCTTATAGAGAATAAAGCAGATAAGCTTTCAAGCAATATGGCATCTGCAGCCAATAGCTATTTTTTTTTTAAGCTTCTTTTGTTATCTTTTGAAGTAAAGCTAAGAAGAGGTGGCAGTGGGGGAGAACAGGCTTAGTTTTCTGGGGTGATGGAGATGTGGCCTAAAGAGAGAGAGCTATGGAAGATCTGCCCAAGACTCTACAATGGAATTGGGAATAGTATGCATCTTGGTGTTAACAAGCTTAGCACAGGGAGACATCTGGACCGGATGACGTGGTTGATTGACTGACTGCCCCTTTTTGGAGTATGTTTCACAAAATACTCTGAACTCAGCAAAATTTGTGTTTCTATGACTCTATTTGTACTGCATTACTTACAAATTGAACAAATAGGTTAAATATGCTTTACTGCTTAGACATTTCTGTTTTCTGGTCCTGAGGATTGAACCCATGGCCTATCACATACTAGCAAGCTACGGGGTTTTACATGTAAACTTGGTTTTTAATGTTCACTGACCCTCAAGATGCTATAGATGAAGGCTCTTGTGACAAAGATCATAGATAGCATCTCCTCCTAGCTTGTTCTCTGGTAATGGCTGTGCTGAAATACTGTAGTAGCCAGGTGTATTAGAGAGGATTTTCAACGAAGTTAGTACCTTCTTCAGGAAACCTTAAGTAACAATAACATGTTTGCAAGCCAATTGTTTTTTTCTGATATAGGATCTAATGAGGTATAGGCTGGCCTCAAACAAGATACAGCTTTATGTTGACAGCCAGATAACAAATGTAATACTACATCTGTGTCATCAAATAATATATCACAAAGGAATGAAGAAAGAGCAATGTAAACAAATACTGAAAAATGTTATGAGAGGAGATGGACACAAAGTTCAGTATATGAAAGCAACTCTTTATCAAACATTTATATTTATTTATTTTTATGTGTGAACGTGTATTTTGCCCACATGTATGCATGTGTACGACATGCACACAATGCTCAGGGAGGACATAATTGGATCCCAGATCCCCTAGAATCAGACTTAGACATGGTTGTAAGCCATCATGTGATTGTTAAAACCTGGGTTATCTGCAAGAGAAACAGTGTTCTTTGCCAATGAACTATCTCTTCTGCCCCACAAAGTACATTTAGTTGAACCACAGAACATGTCACAATTAATCCACTGTGATAGAAGACCAAACCAAGGGGTTCCTAGACTGATAGGGAAAGATCCTGAAAGAAGTGTCTGCGAAAGTGCAAATAGCTTTCTCCTTAAATTTCTTTTATAATAGTGTAATAGATGTATTTTTCAAAAGCCATAAAGTATATATAGAAGTTTTGCTTTTCACCACAGGTAAATAAACTCTTAGTGAGTAAAATAGTCAGATAAATTCTAAAATTAAAGCACTATTGTGTGTAAATTATATTTAGAAGCATGATATTTATGTCAGTAAATACAAAATATTGTTTTTCCATGGATGTTATCTGCAAGGAAAGTGTGCATACAGAAAGGAGCTGATATTGCTTTTTAGGAACTTATCAGCATAAATGTGTTTTTAGCTGAAAATGTATAAATAAGGATCATTTATATACAATTTTTGTCAGCTTGCAATTAGAATGAAGGCATAGATACAGACTTACTACATACATACTAAGTTTTTAAAAATAAATTTTAGTATTTATAAGTGACGGTGATATAAAATTAAGGAGACATGGGAAATGCAAAAAGTCTTTTTCTTTAGCTTAAAGGGTTTATTTATTTTTTATGTGTGTATATATGTAGCATGCATGCATGTGCTTACATTTGATGGTTCATGTGTGTGAACAGGTGCATATGTGTCATGGGTGTGTGTGTGTGTGTGTGTGTGTGTAGACAACCACAGGTGTATGTCATTTCCTTCTACCTTGTTTTGAGGGACTCCTGTTACTTATTGCTGTGGCGGTTTGAATAATAATGACCCCACTAGTTTCATGTATTTAAATGGTTAGCCACCAAAGATTGGCACTATTTGAAAGGATTAGGAAGTATGGCTTTGTTGGAGTAGATCTGGTCTTGTTGGAGGGAGTGTGTCACTGGGGGTGAACTTTGAGGTTTCAAAAGCCCATGCCATGCCCAGGCTTTCTCTCTCTGCTGCAGATCAAGCTGTCGCTCTCAGCTACTACTTCAGCACCCGTCTGCATAGTGGCTATGCTCTCTGCCATCCTAGTAATGAAATAAACCTATCAGAATATAAGTACGCTCCTAATTAAATGCTTTTATTCATCAGTGTTCTTTGGTTATGGTATGTCTTTATAGTATCAGAACAGTAATGCAGGCGATGGCTTTTATGCCAAAGTAGTTGCTTAGTGATCTTTAGGGTTCTCTTTTGGCTCTACCTCCCATCTTGCTGTAGGTATCTTGTGGTTACAACTGTGGGCTACCATATTGAGCTTCGTATAGAGTCTAGGGATTTGTACTTTGCAACAAACTCACATTTATGCGGCAAGCATTTATCTACTGAGAAATCTTCCTTGGTCTCCTGAAAGGATTTATTCTTGTATGATAAAGTTGAAAAAAAATTTTTTTTTGTTAAATTTGTGTGTGTGTGTTGCTAGAGATCAAATCCAGGGTATTGTAACTTCCTGATAAGTACTGTATACTGAGTTCTGTCCCCATCCTTAATTTGGGATTTGTTGAATGAATTGAATTTTATCTGGCTTTATATTTAGTTTTATCTATTTCGTGCTAACTACTGTTAGAGGTATTTTTGCACAGCTATGAGAAAATTTATGATTGCTATAATTTATTTCCCTATAGTTGAGTGACTTAAAGAGCAGCTGTATTTTTAAAAAAAAATATTTATTTATTTATTTATTTATTTATTTTTAGATTTAGATGGCAGGAGGAACTGTGACTCTGGCCAGTGTTTATCTAGGACTCTCTTCCACTCTATCTCTTTTTCCTCCTCTTCCCCTCTTCCCTCCTTCCTCTCTATCTGATTTCCTAAGGTAAGCACCACACACATTTTATGCACATAATTACTCTTTGTATAACTTTTGCTAGCACTATATATCCAATTGGATTAATGGAGCATTTTCCAAGCAAAATTGTGGAAGTACAGACAGAGCCAATGTAATTTAAATTATGCTTCTGTAGAATATTGTTGTTTATCTAGAACATATTATTTTTGATAATAAAAATCTAAGTTAGCTGATAAGTTGAAACTTAAAAAAGAACCAAAAAAAAAAAAAAAACCTCTCAAGTTTAGTCATAGATGCAAATTTGTTCTCCCACATTTTATTTAATAATTATACAAAGATAAATATGGCAAAATCAGCTCATGTCACACATCTAGTGGTGCAACATCAGTAGACTTTTGCCAAATTGGAAGACTTACTTTTGAAGGGTCATCACATGTAGGTACTGATGATACAAATAACAGAGCAAATAACATGCTTTCTTTTCCCAAGTGCTCACAATTTGAATGGTGAGAAGCTATCCAGACAGATGCAACACAGCACATAACCTGGTTTTGGTAAGTGAGTTTTATGTGTATTCTTGTATAACATCTGACATGAATTTTGAGTAACCAAAGGAAGTGCCTAGGAATTCAAGAGATAGAAAAGAGAATAGAGGGCCAAAAAGGGAAAAAAGAATCCGTTGTAATATTATGAAGCACGAAAGGATACCGGAACTGTCAGGAAACAGTGATTATTTCCACTGTGGCTAGGATACAGGGTACTTGGAAGAGATGTGGGGGGACTGAAGCCAGCTACTCATTTAGGGACACGAAGGTTTTTGAATGTCATGCTACAAAGCTTTGATTTGGTTCCTTAGGATGCGAGGGAGCCAACTGAAATCGTAAATCACAGGACAGACATCATTGAAATTTGTTCTTTAGAAAAAAGCAGTGTGACTAATAAGGCTATGGGAAGTGTTAGGGTAGGCGTGCAGGAATTACAGAGGTAGCGAGGAGGTGATGAGGAGGACCTGGACGAGGATCACAGGAGGATGGAGAGCTGGGGTGATTCAGTAATGCGTGGGTGGAATCAATTAGACTTCAAGATCAATTGAATGTGACTGAAAAGGAGGAGTGAGAAGAAGTAAAACCATGGCTCATAGTCAGTCTTCAGTAACTGGAAATGTAGTTACACCACTATGTCAGACCGAGGGCTGAGGGAGAAAGCTTTGATAGAGGAAACTTAAGTTAAGGCTACCTAAAAAGTCATTCTGGAAATGGTGATATAGATGGAGCTTTCTTTCACTGTTAACAAACTGACAGATTTCACAGCCAGTATTCTTTTGCTTCTTACTTACCATTGCCAACCCGGAGAGTTATCATTAACAAGCTGCAAGGGACCCAAGAGACGGTTTTTAGAATCTCCTCAATCAATGCCAAGGTTATGGAAAACATTCGGCATGTAGGAAATCCACCCTTTGCAAATGCTTCTTTATAGATTCCAACCCGTCCCAGACCTTCTGATTTGAACTTTTAATCTTTTCTGTTGCTTTCCTCTCATTCCTTTCCAACTTTCTTTATCCTTTACTTTCTGGATCTCAAACTGGATCGAGGATGTTCCCAGACTCCTGACCAATGCTCAGGGGACAGTTGCTTCATGGCTCTGGCCTGCTGTGCATCCATTAGTGTGTTCCTCTATCTTGCTAGCTGTAAAAGAATATCCATGCATTGCTGACTCACATTCGCCTCATGACTCGTGGCAATGCCCCTGCACCTCCCTGGCAAACCTGCTCTCCGTGTCCTGCATCCTGACTTCATGATAGGTATTTGTTTTTTTCTATCTTTACTTTTCTGGCAAGCGTTTGTTATTGTTTTGATTTGTCAAAATGATTTGTTTTTAAAGGAACTTGGCAACTTTCTCCTTTTTGTGTGTTAGCAAAATTCCAAACCATAGTGAAGTATGATTTGTAAGCTGCTCCAAGGTCCACACACCTACTTTGGTGATGCCAGTGACTAGTGAGGAAATTTAAAAGCTCAATGGGCCATTTTTCTGCATCTGTTAGAGGTGACTTTACTCATTTTCTTGTTATATGCAGAACAACAACAAACACAATCAGATCTAATTGAATGTTAACAAAATTTTATCATACTAGGCTATATAAAGCCTTTTTCTTTTCCCTTTAAATGAGAATTATTTAATCTCTACTAAAAATAAATGACTGCCTTCTAAATTAGAAAATTGAAATCTTCCAAATAGCTGAATGTATAGAGGCTCAGTACAAATATTTATTTTTATCTATAAATAAATTTATTCTCCTGAGAAGGAAACATTTTCCTATTCTACTGAGGAGTCATCAATTGACAAAATAATGTTGCATTCAAAGTCGGTGAGATACAGGAAGATGCCATATTTACTGTGAACTTTTGAGGTCAAAGGAATCTTCATGATTTTAATTATATCAAACTGGCTTTCAGAATTATTTCAGCATAAGTATATGCATTTGTATACATATACTTATATATGTAAGACTTATCAACATATATAAAACTTACATATAAATAATATATATGTCTATATATAGTTTTACATATGTGTGTGTGTGTAAAACTTTCCCTGAGCTGACAAATAACAATAACTCCTGAAGTTGTGCAATAGCTTTTTCTTCGTCCTTTCGATGATTTACAGTTTTTGATGATCATAAAAATATGGCTCAGCACTTAGCCTCATGCACTTACTGGTCTTGCAGAGGACCCAGGTTTGGTTCCAGAGCCCATAGCAGGCAGCTGACAATAGTCTGTAACTTCAGTTTAAAGGATTGTGATGCCCTCTGGCCTCTGAGCATGCCTAATGAAAAGTGGCATACTGACACAGGTACACACATACACATAAATAGAAATAATGAATAAATAGATGTTAACTAATCATACTTAAAAGGAAGTGAGGATTTAGATGAAGATACTTCAAATAAACTATATATTTTGTTTATTTTGTAATCATTTCCCTAGTATGCTTTTCTGCATGTAATAATTCATATTTGCACAGATGTATCACAGAAGAAAATTTTATAATGAAATGATGTTTTTTAAAAAACCCACCATATATTGAGGTTTTTCATCCAATAGTCATATTAGAGAGCACATTCTATGCTTTTGGTGCTTGCAAAATGTCGTAGACATGACACCGAGAAGCAACTGCTGCCAGCTCTGCAGCACCCTTCATTCTGTCTCATGAAGTACCACGTGAATGACGGTGTTGCAGTCAAGAAATGTACAGAGTACCATGAAAAGTCTTTTGTGAATACCCACCTACCCTACACCTTGGCCGCTGAGAGCACACCCACCCAAATCAAGGGTCCTGTGCGGCTGCTCTCCCGTTGACGCCCCAAGCTTCTGCTTATGTGCCTCTCCTTTCTCCCTTCCTGTATTTCCTCAGAATGTATTTATAAGTAATTATGGTCTAAGGGCTGTACACGTTACTAAAACAGAAAAAGAAACAAAGTAGGTCGATTTCTGCTTTTCTGCAGCTTTCTTTTTTTTTTGTTTGTTTTGTTTTTCGAGACAGGGTTTCTCTGTGTAGCTTGGCTGTCCTGGAACTCACTCTGTAGACCAGGCTGGCCTCGAACTCAGAAATCCGCCTGCCTCTGCTTCCCAAGTGCTGGGATTAAAGGCGTGCGCCACCACCGCCCGGCTTTTTTCTGCAGCTTTCTACTGTATAAATAAAACAACTAAATAATTATGATTTGGAAGGCGGCTCCTGGCCTTGTGCTTTAGAAATAAAATCTTGAGGCTCATGTTGCAAACTTCCTCTAAAAGTACACTTCTACTCACCCTGCTCTTCTATGTAAGTTTTAATTTGGAAACTCCCACATTAAACTATGCCATTCCTTTACAAATATATCACATTTCATATACTTACATTTTATAATTTATATACTGTATTTTAGAAAAACACAATATAGTTAAATAGATATATAGGTATATTATTATTCTATGTAATATAGATACTATATATTATATATAATATACATGGAAGTATAAAGAGAAAAAAGTTTCAATTTATTTTTTCTGGTGTTTGCGGAGAGTCCAATGTATTCAGTTATAATGTTAATGTGCTGACACCACATTATGAAATTTATTTCCCTTTTATTTTCCTACTGAAATTTAAGACATTTCAAGAGAGCTAAGCCTACTAGGATCAGTGTTGAACGGTTTTCACACGGTTGTGGAGTCTTGACAGTTGTGCCTGCCCTGAAGTCTCGGCAACTTATGGATGAAGTGCTGCTTTCTTAATCTGCGAGCTCAGAAATGTAGGGAGACAGAATTAATGATTTTTCATTGTTCAACTGCCCACCAACAATATAATACAGTTTATTATCTGTTTCTTTTTTCCCCCTTTTCCTTTGTACAAAGAGGACTTGTGAATTTAATATCCAGATTTCAATTAATTCCTGGAATTAAGTTCGGATGGAGCATTCTACATGCGTGTTTTCTGAGATGAAGATGCCTCACATTCTTGAAGTATCCCTGTGAAAATCCTCTGCTACCCCCGCTACCAGATAAGTTTGCAATTAATATTTTTTAAAACTTCTTTCTTCTTTTCATTTAATATCATTATATCTCTTTCCAGCTTCCCTTCACATATTTATGTCTACATGTGTGCCTATAATAGGCTACATAGGCACACATGTAGACATAAATATTTGGCACTACTATAGTAGTGTCAGAAGAAGCCAGAAGCATGTGTGGGGTTGAGGTGGAGTTATAGGGAGTTGTGAGCCATCTGATATAAGTACTGGGAACTGAACTCGGGTCCTCTTCCGGAACATCACTTATTCTTAATCTTGAGCTCTCTCTCTACTCTCTGAGTTTCCCTTCTTGAATCTATCAGTTTTTTCCTTGTATTAAAGATGAAATTGTTCAGAACTTCATGGGGTAGATCTACTGGCTTATGAAAATTATTTTAAAAAGTATGGTATACATCAAACAGCGTACATGCGTCTCTGGACTCCACCTCAGTCACTTAAAAACTAGTACACAGAGCGGGAGCTTCTCCTGCGCGCTGTGGACAGAAGGCAGGGTGAGAAGGGCATCTTTAGAGGATCACTACTGTAAATTCACAGCGCTTGCATCGAAAGGAAGTTGATGTTCCAGAATGCTTTGCAATTGTTAATTAGTTAATCGTATCTTCAGCCTCGAGGGCTCAGAGGAACATTTTGGTTTTCATTATAGCGCCGTTTATTTTGAGCTCCCGATCTTAGTTTTATTGGGATATGTTTCTCTTGGAAGTGTTTGCAGTTACATTTCATTGATTGTAATTTTGCTAGGATGCCCAAGGGGCTTGGGACAAGGCTGCCTATAAATTAATACAAGAATGAACTACAGTTGTGTTCTTTGTCATGTGCCAGAACGCCATTTGGAATCCTCTCTTGGAATATGAATCTCCTCAATACTCACCACAGTGGAATTCGGGTGCAAAGTAAGCACAGCAATTCTGATATCAGCATCCACTTAGCTAGGGAAAAGACTGCCTTTGATGCCTGTTGTTATTACAAACACATCTTTCTCTGTGCTCTTCTAAATGAAGAGGGAATGAGTGATTTAAGAATCATATTTTAACTAATTAAGTAACTTACCCAGTTGACAGCTTGGCTCCTTCAAGATTGTGAAATCATAGCCCAAACAGAAATGAAATGTTTGCTACGCCAAAGCATGATTCGTGTGACATAGAATGTTTTTGAAATTTGTTTATTTGTAACTCATCAATATCTTTCTGCTGATTATTACCTTCATAAACATGGTGAGAAGACACTTGGTAACTGTTTGTTCATGGATGTGGCTACTTAAAAACAAAACTTCCACTTTGTTAACATACATGACCCATTTAGCACTAATCAGGGCTATAGGTGACCAGGTGGCCTGCAGATCTCTTAGAATGAGAGCCATCATGAGCCCTCTTCATCTCCCAGCCTTCACTGTAGATCTGGCTGGAAAAGCACATCCACATCTGCTCCATTCACACACATGATCCGTGTTCAACAAAGATCTCGTCCTATAACAGCCTGGATGCTAAATGTGTGTGTTAACTCGAGGAGGGGCTCTGTTCCAGCTGGCAATGGCTGGTTGGTTTCCAAATGTAAGATTTCATCTGAGCTGGGACTCCTATGATCTGCAGCACATTTATGTTGGTGCAAGAAAAACTGGAGTCACAACAGATAAATTGAAAGATATTTCATGATGGATTATATAAGACACCACTTTCTCAAAAAACGGCTTTCTGTCACACAAAGGCCAGAGATCACATAACTCCCATTCAAGACCATCCATCAAGTGGGTTTCCTCTCACCAAAAAGTGACATTGCCAAAACTCGAGAGTGTCAGAAGGATTTCAGCATCTGGGATTATGTGTAATATTTACCCTAATCTGAAAACTTTGAGAATGGCTGGGTGCCCTGTGCTTCAGGCTGAGATCATGTTTTATTGATATCATGCATAAGACATCAGAAAAAATTGGCCAGATTCACAAGTTGTTTAATTATCATCTTCATGACCTTCTATGACAAGCCCTCAAAGGTCTCAAGACCTTACTAGGCTCACCCTCTTAGGCGAGTGGTTCTCAACCTTCCTAATGCTGCACGCCTTTCATACAGTTCCTCATGTTGTGGTGACCCCAACCGTAACATTTTTATTGCCACTTCATAACTGTAATTTTGCTACTGTTATGCAGAATGGTCTTAGGTGACCTCTGGGAAAGTGTTGTTCAGTCCCTAAAGGAGTTTGAGGTTGAGAAAAACTGTCTTAGTGATTCCTTCATTGCCTGATAATGCCATGACAATAGAAATGCAAAATAAATAAATAATCCATCATCTTAAACATTCTCTACTATTCTATACTGAGTAGGTAATTATTTTACATTTGAGTAGATATACACTCAAGCATAGAATACCAGAAAATACTTTGTCATAAGAGAAACAAATAATTATGATTTATAAAATGTTTTGTTTGATCATGAGATGTATTTTATTTGTTTGCCTTTGAACGACAATCTCATTTTCTCCTGACACTAGGCACTTGCTTCAGTTTAAGCTTAGTGAATGGAAGTGTAAACACTTTTGTATCTCCAATAAATATGTGAAGGAAGCTACTAACTGTCTTCTTGAAAGCTCAATTCTTTTTATTGGATGATTTAATGCTAAGAACCAGCATTATCCCCAGAGTCTCACAAAAGGCCTGAGAACTCTTGTCTCAACAAAAGGCCTCATTTCTCATTCCCATACTCTGGTTCTCACTCACTGAGAAAGATCTTATTTCGGGTTTTGGGACATTCTGCATGATTCAGCCTAGGGGACTTGAGGCAAGATAAAGAGAGTCCAACATTTATAAACCAAATCATCTGTGGATTTTGTGTGTTAGAAAAACATTTTTTTTTAATCGCTAGTTTTAGAAATCATTATTGTCTCAAATTAATCTTCTTCATTAACCTATTGTGGCTTTCACACTTGTATATGGAGACTGAATGACTTAGAAGACGGCTTGGGGCATCTTTGAATAGGAGAGGGAAAGTGTGGCTTAGCTCATGATTTTTCTGAAAAGCTATATTTTCTTAGAACCTTTCCAAGACTCCATTTTGTTATACAAGCAAGAATACAATGCAATCAGCTACTTGTTTAGTCACACAACGTGTTTAAAGTGAAGTGCTAAGGAATTGCAAAATATCATTTGTCTTGTACAAAAAATGATAAACAAAACTATAGACCCAAACTAGAGTGAAAGAAGTCATTAGATGTGGTTTCTTTAGCATCCAACTATACATTTCTGATAAGCAGAATGTGTAATTTCTACCTGAATATTGACTTTAGTATGCTTCTGAAATTGAATCTCCTGGCCATATTTATAAATAAAAAGTTATGTTGTCGGGCAATCTGAAATATCATATATCTTTATGAAACCAGGGATGATAAATAAACTGTGTGAAGACTGGAACAAAGGCTTTTGACCTGTGGTTCTCAATTCACTTCCTTATTATACCAACCTTCCAGGCAGGAGCTGCTCAGATGGATGAGGAGAAAAGGCTGCAGCTTCTGTATTTGACTCAGATGCATTTACTCAATGACCCCAACTAGGAGTTTACTAAAGCCAGGTAAGACACAAACAGAGATCTTTGGCCAGTGCAGCTAGCTCTCCCTTTAGTAAATTCTTTAGCCTTCTCAAAGCTCTAAAGCACTTGGTAGCATTTGTCCAATTGTTTTATTGTAGGAGTAAAGCTCTTATGTTGGAGAAAAGA
Organism: Mastomys natalensis; assembly: GCA_021653895.1. Classification (NCBI taxonomy): domain Eukaryota; kingdom Metazoa; phylum Chordata; class Mammalia; order Rodentia; family Muridae; genus Mastomys; species Mastomys natalensis. The sequence continues at coordinate 204,755 of JAJTUV010001383.1, read as the reverse complement.
TTGGGATTTTCGAATGTATTATTGTGGAATAACTTTGACAGGAAGTCAGATAGACTAAAGGCACCAGCATCTTGAATGAAGGATGCAGCTTTGTTTTCAACAAGGTCCCTTGAAGAGATTGCCAACCCTTACTGTCACCTTTGCAAGTGAATGTCAGGCAGCCCCCTTCATTCTAGTTCATTCTGGCCAGTTAAAACTCAGAATCTAGGCTCCCACATACTTCTTAAACATAATGTGTTTTGAAACAGAATCCTCACATGTTCCCCTCATGGACTTGCATTGTCTTGACTGTGGGCCCAAAACTCTGCCGCCCATTTTAGGACTATCCAGATAATACGTTATCTATAGATATTATCTACCACTGTGTTACATCTACTCTAGTCAACATGCTTGACTGAATACATAGAACAGGTATAGTAGACTTTTTTCAAAGTAGGAAAGCATTGTTTTATGTAATCTTCAACTTTTCTAGATACACTCTATAGAGAGAAGCCACAGATAATTCACTTCCATCATTTCAGTGAACAGCAAAGAATTCCATGGCAACCAGCTGCTGGCTGGCTTACAATTTATCTCCATGTCAGTGAATAACAGTTTGTAGTGTCCTCTTGTCACATTTTAGTTTAATTTAATATGGAAGTCAAAATGTACTTCTTCCTTTGGAATCTTGGGGAAACACAAATTCTAAATGAGAAGAATAATAAGTCAGATGTTTGCGGGTCATGCATGGTTGTGTGATTCTAAAGATACTATTCCAACTTTCTTTTCTTGGCATCAGAAAACTATCATCATGAAAATTTTCTCTAAAGTCCTGCAAAACTTTTGTCTTCTGACAGGGTTTTTTTTTTTTTTTTTTTTGTTATGTTTTCAGGTCTGGCTTCAGCTAAAGGGCAGATTCTGTGAAGTTTTTTCAATGGGTACATATGTCATCATATACAATAAGATTATTTTTATAGTTTGAAAGAATGTAAATTACTGTGCAGTCTTAGGGATTCTTTTTTCCCTTTCCTCTTCACCAATTCTCGTAAGCAATTCCTTTTGTCTTGCAGAAAACCAAAGGAGGATGAGTTGACAGCTGCCATTTCTTCCTCGTCTTCGTACCTGGTGCTCTTTTAGAGAAAATCTGTGTGAATCATGCTGCTCTTGCTTAACTTTGTTATGGATTTTGAAAGAGAAATCCATGTCTGTTCTGTGCTCTGTTTCTAACATACTACACAAACCTGGAGATGTCATGAACCGTAATGAATAAATTCATTAACTAATATGAATGTATTATCTAAGATGAATGTATATTTAATATGAATGTCATTATCTAATATGAATGTATATTTAATATGAATGTATTATCTAATATGAATGTATATTTAATATGAATATATTATCTAATATGACTGTATTATCTAATATGAATGTATTATCTAATATGAATATATTATCTAATATGAAGCTATTATTTAATATGAATTCATTATCTAATATGAAGCTATTATTTAATATGAATTCGTTATCTAATATGAATCTATTATCTAATATGAATTTATTGTCTAATATGAATGCATTATCTAGAACGAGTTCATTATTTAACACGAATCTATTATCAATATGAATACATTATCTCATAGCTACTGTGTTCCAAACTCACTATGCATTCCACTCTTACCACTCTCTTAGAAACGTTTCTAAGATGCAAGTTTAAAAGTAAGTCTCATGGAGACTGTTTTTGCATGGGTTAAGTGATTTAAAATTTGTAGGCATGCTTGACTGCTATATAGTAATCCTATGTAAAATGTGACTATTAATCTTATTATCTAGTGTGGTTTGAATGTTTTTTTCCTCCAATTTGTGGGTTGAAATCTGAACTCTTGAGGTGATGGTATTAGCAGGGCCTTTTGGGAAGTGGCTAGGTAGTGAAGGTAAAGACCCCAGGAACAGAATCGGGACCATTTTTGTTGCCTTGTTTTTACCAATATATTATTATTTGCCTTTCATCAGAGAGAATCTTTCTTGTTTTTTTTTTTCTCCACGAGAGGAAGCAGTGAAGGGATACTAATTTATAAATGGGAAAATAGGGTCTTGCCAGTCACTACATCTACCAGCATCTTGACTTTGAATCCCCGAGTCCCCTGAAGTGTGGGAAGTGAATTTTTGTTGCTCATAAATTACTGGGTTTGTGGTGTTCCACTGTAGCAACAGGAATGGACTCAGACATTCTCTATCAGTGTGTACAAATGCACTGGCTGTGGTATAGGAGGTAGGTGACCTTTCCTCTATTTTTTTCTATTATCAACACCTATGACTTGTTATTACTTCTAAATGAAAATAAATAGAGTAATATGTTCTGGTTGGTTATAGATATTTTCCTCTTGTAATAGAAAATTTCTGTGGCTTTGCTTGGTTGATAATCTCAGTTGGAGTGTCAGTAAAACTGTTCTCAGATGATGTCAGCTGAGGCTAGGTGCTGGCGTGTCCCAATCTTCCCAGTTCTCCAGAGACTGCTGTGTCTAACAGGCTTCCATGGCTCCCACCTTGTTTCTGAGGTGGTTGTTTATATCTACCTGACATACCCTTGAAAATTTTCTGCTACCTTTCTAGAAGATTTTACAGTTTTAACTAGAAAAATGGACTTACTTTGCACATATCTAGGCAAAGAGATCTAAAGTCTGAGAGGCCACTGGATAATGGGTTCTATAGTGACCTAAAGTAGTCTGGGGATCTAGGCCCACTGCAAGAACAGATTGTCATGGACAGAGACTTTAGAAAAAACTTGTGTGAAAACTCCATTTGAAATGTGATTTTTAAATGATTTGACAGTTTTGAAAATTAGCGTCTTATATATTTTATGTTCACATGTGGTAGCTGGGATACAATCTTTCATTGCTTTTATTAATCTGTTTGGCAAAGACTTCTAGATCTGTTTGTATTTTTTTTCCTTAGGAGGGTTTTCTTTATGAGTTTGGAAGTGACAAGTTTGCAGTGCCATGTATATTTTTCCCTACACTTAAACTTTTTGTGGCAGGAAGTCTCACAGATTTAGCAAATGGTTGCTAAATATGAGTGCACTCTATCAAAGACCTTGGAGCTTTCTGCATGGTTTAATCAAACATGAACACTATTGAGATAGTAGTCCAAGTTCTGAAGAATCAGGCCAAATCTTATTTACCTGCTACTCCTCATAAGACAGCAGAGTTTATGTGACTCTTGCACTGAGCTGTGAGTTCATATGACAACATATCTGTAAATGACAGAAATGAAGAAGAGCTTGCTGTCTGTGAGGAGATCACTGCATCATGCAAGTAACAAAGGAAAAGAGGAATCTGAGAGACTTTGATATTTCCTGCACTCAAAGATTTGGTTGTCTTCAGAGGCTTTGAAAGAAACACAAACTTTCTTCCTTTCTAGAAATTGCATAAATTCATTAAATGTTTGCAAGCTTGCCTGAGTGTGGGAAGTCCCACATACACTAAAAGAGAGGAGTGCATTCTGCGGGGCTGTGTGAGGCGTGCTCTGCGGGGCTGTGTGAGGCGTGCTCTGCGGGGCTGTGTGAGGCGTGCTCTGCGGGGCTGTGTGAGGCATGCGTGTGTTTTTGACTTTCCTGATTTGGCTGAAAGTTCATCTTTATTCTTGTTTTTGATAGTAGAATATGTCAGCCTAGAAAGAACTGAGCCTAGGCACAAATGAAGAGTCACCTATTTTACCATGCTTACTGATGGGTATCCTTCGACTATATAGGACGTTTAAATAAGTCTACTACAATGATGTACTGAACATGTATTCATGAAAACCAGTGATTAATTCTCACTGGAAAATTCTTTTTTTTTTTTTTTTTCAAGACAGGGTTTCTCTGTGTAGCCTGGGCTGTCCTGGAACTCACTCTGTAGACCAGGCTGGCCTCAAACTCAGAAATCCGCCTGCCTCTGCCTCCCAAGTGCTGGGATTAAAGGCGTGTGCCACCACCGCCTGGCTCTTTTTTTAAATTAATTAATTAATTTATTTATTTTGGAAAATTTTTTTATGAAAGTGTTTCTGTGTTTTTTTATGAATACCTTGAGGATGAGTCCTGTCTCTTTCTGTTTTAACTCTTTCTAAACTACTTGGCATTCATGGGGTTGTGAATTACCAACAAAACCAAGTATGAGGTTTCTAAGTTTCTGGACAGGTTTTGAAATAATGAGGGTTGGATCTCTCTGACACTTCCTGACTACTATGACTGTCTGGGACTTTTTTATACATCTGTAAACTCATGACAAAGGTATTGTTTAAAGACATTTCCAGACTTTAGAGATAACCACCTAATTTGAAACTATAAAATATTTGGTGTATTTATTTGATTTATATCATGATGGACCATATAAGAAGTAGCATCTTGTCAAAAACTCAGAAAGCTGTGTTTTCTGTTGATTCACGTCTAGGACAGACTTGGTTGAAATGTGAGCTCCTTCCTTTGACCTCCATGTAACCCTGACCTGGGAGGACAGCATATCTCTAGGGTGGAAGATAATTTAATTTCCATGCATGTCAGGTCCCCTAGTTCTGTGTGGAGGCTGCAAAAAAGTGTCAAATTCTGCAGAATCAGGTGTTCTGTGTTGGAGATGTGGAATACATTCTCCAGGGGTTAGAACTGAGACCACCAAGTAGACTTCATTTTAAGGTCTTAAGGGAGCCTTGAAACCATAGATTGTGAAGATGGAAAATATTTCTTTACCCTGTAAACTATTCATCTTCTGTTTCACTTTTAATATGTGTGCTTATGATAGCATCAACACAGAAAGTTCCAAAGGCCACATTTAGAACATCTAAGTTTATTATTTTATGCTTTTGCAGTTAGAAACAATGGTTGAAAATTCCAATGTGTCAAACAGGGCTTGGATGTCTAATGAGTTCCCTGTGTTTTTTAATCGCCAAAGAATTGTAGCAGACTGCTCCCAAAGGTTACATGTGGGAAACTCGGTAATAGCTACAAGATAAGACTAATTCCACTTGGCTACTTGAGTTTCCTTCTTCCTCCACACATCTCTGGTCTGTGGAATTGACTATTATCCCGTTGAGCATCTGTACACTTCTATGAAGACCCAATGTTATGGCCTAACTTGATTTAACACTTCGATGTTTCTGAAGTCGGAGTTATGCAAGTTCCACACCAAATGATCTCATCGCCCTTTCATCCAGAAGCCCCTCTGTGGATCTCCAAGGCCAGCATCCAAGGTTAGAAGATTTCTGTTCTTAAACATGTGAGTTATAGTAAAGAAGGAAATGGCTTTAGGATGGCCACTGGATGAGTCACAAATGCGGAAGATGTAAAGAGGAACTCCAGCTGAGAGACACTTTGTAAAGTTCCTACTGGCTCGACCATGGCTGACCCTTTGACAATGAAACAAAAGAGTTTAGATGTTCAAAGAGTAATAGGTCTCTTGGCTGTGGTGTGTCTTGACGGTAAGAACGTCTTGGGTATTTAAGCACCAAATGAGCACTGAGGATATTTTCTCAGTTTATGGATAGCATTTCCACTTCACTTTATGCAGAGTCTAGTTCCTATCTGTACTTTTAGTGTAGTGTTTGATAGAACTTTTGTGAAGCAAAGAGCAATTTGAGGCAAAAGAAAAGGGCAGTTTACTAGTATTACAGTATACACTGCAACAAACAAAGAGAAACAACATAAAAATCTTCTTCTTCTGTTTAAGTTCAGTGCAGGTCATAGGGACAGGAACTCTATGTTGAGTTACTCAGAGACCTAAGATTTTCCAGATTGGCTGGGTAGCTTGATCTCATCTGTTTGAAGTTAAAGAGAAGAGAGGGCACCAGGAAAAGAGGTAGCTATTGTAATGACCTCTGTGCAGAAATAAAAACTACATCATCAACAACAACCCCAAAAAGTAGAATAGCACAATAAGTGTAGAAAATGTAGCAGAGCTTTGTCCTTAGCAAGAGAGAAGGCAGTAGGCAAGTATCTCATTCTAGGACTGAAAGAAGCACAGGTTGGGAAATGGTATTGTTTGTATCTGAAGTTTCTCCTATTGGCCACATGAAAAATGGTTTCTTGCTAGTTGATGGCATTATTGGAAAGTGATGGGAGCTTTAGGAGATGGAGGATCTTTTCCAGGTTCGAGAAAATAATTAACTGGGGGACTGCTGGGAAGGCAGTCTCTTGTCCCTGCCCCTTTTCTAACTCCCTCATTCATCCGTGTTTGCCAGGGGTAATGAGGTGAGAAGCCTCCTCATCCATAGGACTCATTGTATCGCCATGATATTCTACCTCACCTTAAGCCTATAACAGTACAGCCATCCATCCATGAACTCAGTTTTCCAGCCAAAGTAAACCCTTCTTCCTTTAAGTTGTTTTTCCCAAGTATTTTTAATCACGACAACACAAAGAAAATCTGATTAACACAGGAAGGGTGAGCTTTATCCTGTGGGTGAGATAAAAAAGAGAGATAGAGTCTTCTCGGGAATAAATGGGAAAGATTGCATGTTTTTTATTCTCTCCTAAATGATGTACTTTTATCTCTGTTAATTTTCCTGATTTGAAATGTCAGTGTCTGTGTTTGTGGGACAAATATTTTCTTTTCAAATTCACATAAATGTATTCCCATGCTTGTGGTCCCTGGATGGAAACTGAAGACTTTGCCATGTGTTTGACAAGCTTTTCCTTCAAAATATCCCTAAGGTATTGATTTTTAAGACTGAGATCCAGGATGAATGGCCAGCAAGCCTTTGCAAGCATGCCATGAGTTGATGTGGTTAGCAGTGCAATCTTCCTTGGAATGTGACATATACAAGGTAAGCCTGAGGTTGAACTGAGACTTTTCCAAGAATGAAACCAAGAAAGACGGAGATCCTTACTAAGGCTTTCAACAAAAAATGGCACCATCCCCAGACAAGAAGGGGTTGGATCCAACCTGGCTCCTTCAAAGGATCCCAAAGGTATTTTAGCTTCAGGAATGGAAAATGTTACAATATATTCTGATTTCAAGTAGAAATAAAACTTTCCCCATTTCTTCATGGAAGTTATCTACACCATTAACTTTACATGTATTTGTTCTCTCATCATCTTTTTTTTTTTTTTATTTATATAGTTCTAGAAAATTCTTAGTGAGTCGTGTCACTCGAGAGATGTTTTCATTCTTTGTTCTTTGTTTGCCAGAAGTTATTGGCACTTTTCTGTAGAAATTAAGAATTAGAATTATTTAGTTGTAAGGTATGGGAAACATTAGAAAATGTTTCGGGGCAACAGAACATCAGCTTATTTTAATTGCATTTAAGCACAAGAGTGAATGTCCTGAGGTGCTTGTTTTTCTGGGAAGTTATTTATGTGACAAATGCTTAGTATTTAGAAAATGAATCCAGTTGCTATATTTTCGCCACATGATTTACCAGGCACTCTTGTGCATCTGTGTGGTCTTTGGCTCATGCTTTTTATTGGTGTATATTTTCTTTCATAGGTACTGATATCATATCAGTAATGCATGTTACATAAAAAGCAATATTTGGGGGCTGGAGAGATGGCTTAGTTGGTACAGTGCTTTCTATAAATACCTAAGGATCTGAATCTGGATCTTAAGCACTAATATACAAATCAAATGGTATGCTCCTGGACTACCAAAGCTGAAGCCATAGAGACAGGATCCATGGCCTTGCTGGCCAGTCAGTTAAGTTATTCAGTGAGTTCCAAGTTCAGTGTCTCAAAAATATGGTAGAAAAGCAACTGGGGAAGAAACTTGACATTGACCTCTGGCTTCTACAGGTATAAATGTATACATGTATCCACACATATGTTTCCCCAAATACATGAATATATGCTCACAGAGAGCACACATATATGTATATACACACATGTTTGTTCATTCGTTCGTTTGTTTGTTTATTAAGATGTGATTTTATTTTCCCTGGGTGAGTCTTAAGTAAAGCTTATTTCTCTCAATAGGGAGGGAAGGCTTCCAATCAGTTAAAGGTCTTAATAGCAGAAGCCAAGATTCCTTGCATAAACAACTCTACCTTAAGAAATGTAGAAACTCTATCTGAAGGATCTTATCCTATCCTGTGTATATGTGTGTGTGTGTGTGTGTGTGTGTCCACACATGCATATGTGTGTGAGTGCATGCATATGTGGGTAGGCCACAGAGCTCTTTGGTTGTTATTCTTCAGGTGCTATTCACCCTTTTCTTTGAGACAGAATCTCTAGTCTCAAGTTCACTGAGTAGGCTAGGTTGTCTGTTCAGTGAACTTCAGGGATTTGCCTATCTTGGTCTACCTACATTGAGATGTCAAATGTGCCACCATGCTTGGCTTTTTTATGTGGCCTATGGAAATTGAATGCAGACTATTATGCTTGTGTGGCAAACACTTTGCTCCCTAGTCTACCTCTCCAGCTGCAAACACTGTTTTGTAAGTGTGCCTTTATCCCAGTAGCTACATAGTTATAGTCTTAAATACACTTTTAGTAATGAATTTCGAAAATCATAGGATAAAGCATTTTAAAACAATTAACAAAAGGCATAGAAGGCAGTTATATTTATAATATTTTTATATACTAGAATTGTATAATATTCTCTTAGTGAGTATAGAAAGCAATAAATTTAATATAGTCAATGGAAAAACATTAATTCTCATATAGTATAATCACATTTTATAACTCCACAATATTTTATATTGAATAGAAAGTGACATTACTTTTTAAATTGTTATACTTGGCATATAAGTATTAGTAGTGATGGTTATATCTATGGCATTATGATACTTCTACTTGTTAGGATCTGTGACTATGTAGCCATCATGTGTGTTATTTTTGAAAACAGATCTTGTAAAAATAAATATCAGATGTCTGGAATATGATTTCAAGAAATGGAATTAGAGATATAATTTCAGGGTAGACTTGCTGATTGTCTAGCTCTTAACTCTTTAGACCACGTCTCCCATGATGTTCCCTGAATCTTAGATACAGGCGTAGTTGAGAATGAGTTTACTGGATTAGACTCCACATGGTCACTAACCTCTGCTTTATGGCCAGTTGTGGTTTCCTGTAATGGTCGCCATTTATTGCAAACAGAAGCTTCCTTGATGAAGAGTGAGAGCTACACTTATTTATAGGTTTAAGTTCAGATTATAGTTAAGAAACATGCTAGTCTATTAAAATGGTAGTAGTAGGTTATGCTCTAAGATACGTGGTGCCACTAGTTTGGGTAATTGGCTAGGTTTCTAGTACGAGGAACGATTTCTCATATGGTGAGCAGGCTTAACAAGTAGAGAGCTCTTCGTTAACACTGAGATGTGAGTAGCACTATTACATATTTAGGAATATTTTGCCATGCTGGCTACACCCATGATCCCTCAACAATATTGCTTCCAGAACAAGACATGACCAATTATAATACCAATAGATACACTAATGTGGAGAGGGAAGATCTTACAGGGTCCAACCCTACACGAAGAGATACAGGCAACTGATGACTTCTGAGAAAGGGAGAATTAGTCTGTGCCAGAGATGAACCCTGGATTTGGTCATCTGTTACAAAATGGCCAGCCTTGAAGTTATATGCACATGAGGCATACTAATGGCTCAGCGGGCTGTCTTTATGTGTTTATATTTATTATATATTATATGTAAAAGTATGATCAAAGAAAAAAATTTCATGAACATAAGAAGGGATTATGTGGCAGACAACATGAAAGAAAATGTGGGAAGTGATGTAATAACATTTTAATCAAAATCAAACAAAGAAAAAACATAAATGGAATTTGACTTTCATTGAGTAACTCCGATAACCTTTCTTGATTCACAGTCAAATTTATTTCCTAATAAACACAGATACAAATTATTTTCATCTCCCTTTTTATTGTTGTTATCATTAGTTCTAATTGAGAAAAATCTAGATTTATGTGAGAACAGATTTAGAGAAAGTATAATGTGCATATTGTTAAGTAATTACCTTTAAAACAATATTGCCAGTTTTTTTTTCAACTCTTAGAAATGGGCTCCTATACATAACTGGACTTCCTCCACCGAAGTACATTAAATTTGAATAAACAGGAGACATGTAAAGCAAAGGCAGAGAGGGTATTAACTATCTGATAGCCTTCTTATATTTAGTCTATTGAAGTTCAATGTAATTATTTCAAAATGCAACATTATAACACCCAAAATCTCACAATAAAGCTAAATATATTGTCATTGAGAAAAGTTTATTCATCAAATTCAGATACTAAACAAGAACTAAAAATGTGTTGAAACACTTGTGGAAGACTGTCATTGTCTAATTTCAGTCAGTTCCCCAAAACATTAATCACTTAGGTCTAGAAATAAACCGAGTATCTAGCATTTTATAATTGCTTTAATAAGCCTTCAAAACCACCACAGTTCTATAAATTATATGAAATACACTCATATGGGATTGGCAATAGGAAACTGTTTAACTTTTGAATTTCTATTTGGCAATCACATAAAGAACACTCTTCAGAACACATCTCTGCATGGACTTATAGGTTCAGTTCAGTGTGGCATATGAACTGTGTAGTATTTAGTTATAGTTAATTCTTTAATATTTATTTATGTGTATGTCTGTGTATATTCCATTTATGTATGAGGAGGTGACTATGTAGGTCAGAAAAGGGTATTTGATCTCCTAAGCTGGAGATGCCGTTATGAACCCCTTGATTTGGGTGCTGGGAATTGAACTCTGGTCCCCTGAAGGCTACAAGTGCTCTTAGCCACTGAGCCACTTCTCCAACCCATGTGATACGTTGATGGGAATATTTCCCATCATAAAGAAGTGACACCACAGTGACACCCGACATGGAAGAAGGTGCCGCTGAAGAGCACTGGGTTCCGAAACGTTCCTAACTTCACTGCGACCCTCTACCGCTTACTACAGTTGCAAACAATGAGAGCATGCGGCCCAGGGCCATTTTCTACACAGCAAAATGCAACTTTGATTTACACAGTGTAACTTCCTCTGCTTCGCGTGCTGTCTGTTGCTGTGTGCCTCCTGACACTCTTCTGGCAGAGGTAGACGTTTCATTCCAGGTTTCCAGGCTTTCCTCCTGAAGCAGATGCCCTTGTAAAAGCTGTGACTCATTGTTTTCTGTGAAAAGCACTCACCATCAGGGCCTGTGACGTGCTCATCCAGACACTTGCAGTTTTACAACTACCATCCAGAGGCCCAGAAGTGCAAGTTAATGCAGTACAGTGACTCCGCTGGCCTCTCAACAGGCCGGGGGATGAAGTAACTGTTTTACATTACTTGGTGTGTGCTATTGCAAGGCCTGTTGTCCGTGTGATGTTCATTAAATTTAAAGTCCTAAAACTATCCAGAAAGACATTCTAGCATCTCTTGGGACTCTATCAATATGTAAAGACAGCGTGCCTAAGTAAATTACTGTATTGTCTAAAACTACCAGAAAAATATGCTTCTTTGACTTGTGTACTTTAGATACTTAAAAAAAAATATTGGCTTCCTTTTTTGTTGTTTTGTTATTGTTGTTGTTGGTGGTGGTGGTAGGATATTTTTTGTTTTTAGATACAAGGTCTTTCCTATAGCCCAGGCTAGCTTGATTTTCAGTATGTAGCATAGGCTGGCCTCAAATACCCTGCCAATTCTCCTGCCTTACCTTCTTGAGACCATACCTAGTTTTATTGACTCATTTGTACTTAGAAGAGGTTATTCTAGTCCTTCCTTAAAGGCATTTGGTATATTCAGATGTTACCATATATTCTATTTCAGGGTGCAAAAGGGAAGGGCTCAATCTTTAAAGAGCCACACATGTTCAGAGCTTCTTGGTACAGGTACTGTACAGGCTAGAGAAGTTGATCTTGAGATATAAGAAGGAGTCTTCCATGTCAGTAACTGCTGAGGGAAAAATTGCTGCTGCTGCTTTGGGTTGATGTAGAGCAGTAGAAACAGCTGTCTCTGTGAGAGCTGAGGTACAAAGGGGCGGAGGAGGAAGACCCTTAATAGAATGTATGCTCAACACATGCAAGGTCCTGCTTCCAATCTGCAGCACCCTCTCAAAAAAGTTGAGGTACTGCTTTAGAAGCCACTAAAGAAGAGGCCTTTGATCCAGTCCTCTGCTGCTCACCTACTTTACAGACAAGCCTTGTGATGGAGATGCAAATGAAAGAGCCCTCTGCCTGGAATCTCATCTCCTGAGAAAACTGGACTGCTTCAAGAGTCCCAGCACAGCCGCTCTCTGGTTAGATTCTAGCAGCATGCCTTAGGCAAGATGAATTGTTCTCTTCAACAGAGCCCTCTGAAGTTCAGCTGAATCAGATGTTTGCTATGAAGTTGTCCAATTACAGGCTACAGGACATCAAGATACAGGCTTGTCCCAGTAAAAGTTTCCCAGCACCAAAATGCAATGCTTACAATAAACAGAAATAAACAGCTGATTCTAAGTATTTTTGTGTGTGTGTTTTTAAAATATTAAGTTTTGACCTGTCATGTGTCTGCTGAAGCCCCATTGAAATAAAATAAATTCAGATGTCTTTGCCTAGCAGAGTTTGACAGTTTGGGTAACTTTTTTTTTTCTTCTGAAAATACTCAAAAGTATTTCCTTCCTTTTGTGTATATTTGGTTACATACATACTTTCCATTATTTAGTCAAAGAATTTTAAAATTCATGAGAAATTTAATTGGATAATAGAGAAGTATTTCTCAGCAGCTACATGTCCACTCAGTACCAGAGGTTATGTGCAGAAAGACAGCTGGTGTTCTTGTTTTCTGAAGCCTTGTAGCTTAAACCTTAGTTTACTGAAAAATAACAAAACCTGGCAGCTGGGACTAGTCTGTTTGTAGGTAGAGATGGTTTGCCTGGCATCATGAGGCTTTGTTGAATCCCTAGCCCAGCCAACAACAATGTTAATAACAATTACCGCCAAACAAGCAAGAGAACTCTCTCTCATCCTCTCCCTCTTCCATCCCCTCCCCTCTTTCTCTCCTTGTACAACTGTACACACCTGTGGAAAGGTTCGAGTTGGAGCTGGTGGCTGAAGAATGATGCATACCAATCTTTGCTGACTATAGATTTCTAACTAGCTTTTGGATCAACCTTTCTGAAAGGACCGATGTTTGATTTCATAGGAATTTCTGAGTCCTGCAGTTCTTTGGTGGGTCCACAGATGCTCAGGTTTAACCCAAGGCACACATGACACTGTGCATTTGGGTTCTGAAATGGGATCCTGAGCCTCCTCCCTGGAGCCCCTACTCCACTCTGTCACACGCTGTCATTACCCACTCCCTAGCAAATGATTTATTCTGAAGATGTGATTTTAATTTTCTCCTCTTGCTTCAGTTGTAGATTGATAGACTTTCTCTCTTGCCATCTGTGTTGCCTCACAGAGAGGCTGTCCAAACCTAACACGTTACAGTGTTTCTTTATTATCTTCATAGAGCAACATGGTGTAGATGTGTGGCCATAATTCAAGCAGCTTGTTGCAAGAGGCTAGGAAGTTGCTGGACTCTGAAAAGCAGACTATTTTCTCTCTCTCTCTCTCTCTCTCTCTCTCTCTCTCTCTCTCTCTCTCTCTCTCTCTGTGTGTGTGTGTAGCTCACATTACCCAGCAAATCTCTCTAGTTCTGTGCCACTACAGTGGTATCTGCTCTGAATCTTTTTTCCAGACAAAGTAAGAAGTTTCTTAATGTAACCATGATGGGCACATCCAACAGAGATCAAAGCTCTTGCCCAGACATTTCATATGGTTCTTCTATTGGCTACTGCTGTCTCTTTTGTGCTTGGTGGTTGAGACTTAAATGTCATCCTGTTTTGTTTGGGAGGGTTTAATAGATCTATATAAACTGTATTGGTTTTTTTTTTTTTTTTTTTTTTTTTTTTGGGGAAGTGAGAGTTGTAGGTGTGTACCAAGACAAGAGCAAATCACAGTGTCCAAAATCAGGTTCCAGACTGGCAGGTCCCATGGAAAGGTAACTCAAAGATGTGCCAGTCCTACTGGTAAGTGTAGAAAGAGATAGTCAGGTAGTGTGGTGAAGTATTTCTCTGGTTATTGTTTTTTATCTATGCTTCTGGTAGGAATGACCTTTTGAGATGATTGAGATCATGTTAGCATCACCTAAAACAAGCCATGTGTCATGTAGTGTAAACTACCATTTTGTAAAAGGAGCCAAAATTGATTGATGTGTGTGTGTGTGTCTGTGCATATTGAGTTCTGCTATTAGTACTTTTAGAATCTTTAAAACAATTCTGAAAGTGTTTTATTTCCCTAATTTAAGTGATGTCAACTTAGATACTCAGATTTTGGTTTGAGCAGATTAAGAGTTTGTAGAAACTCGTTAGAGCTTTGCCTATATTTTAGTCACCACTTCACCTCTGAGCATAATGCATCATATTTCATAAAACACAAAGCTGAGACTTGGTAGCCTGGATACCTACCACAGTCACTGACAAAGCCTGAGTCTATTTGTCAGTAACCAAGTTCCACCAGTCTGTGACTTGACTCAACTTTTTATTGATGACCTGGTTCCCAATATAAGCCTCCCAGGTTTGGAACTTATGGGGATTCCATCATGGGACAGAGTGAGACATGTGTCTATCAGTTCACTTCAGACATGTGCAGGTTTCCAGGTTTTTATTTCATTTTAGTGGGAGAAAATAAATAAAGCAGACAATGTTCCAGTAAAATTTTGTGAAGTTATTAAAGGCATATTTTTAGCCCACACCTTTAATCATTTTAATAAATTTAGGCTTTCAAGCTGAAATTATGCTCAACATACAAAATTACGTGAGGACTGAAATTTTGCTGTCCATATTCCACACCTCAGAAATATGGGTAAACTCTTCAAAATTAATTGTCTACTAAATAGTACACAAAGAGGACCATTTCCATGATGCCATAGGATTATTGGACCTTCATACTGTGATGTGAGAGAAATAACATTGGACTTTGAATTAGAACATTTGGTTTCTGATTCTACTTTCCAGACTTACCAGTTGCATGATCCAGAAACTTATTTAACCTCAGTAATTTTCTCATGTATGTGATATTAACTGCAGAATGAATTATGTACTGAAGAAAATGTATTTCACAATGTTAAACATTATAAAATACATTATTACAATATATATTGACTGAAAAAAATTTAATATTTATCATAGCCTAAGAAAACGCCTTTGCAAGTGAGATGGTATCAACACATACAAGAAAAATGAGAAGAGAATTTTCAATATAAAATTGTTTGTAGTGCGACAAAAGAGCTGATACAGAAAATGTATATTCCAGATGAGCCACGCATGGCCTCGTCTGTTTCAACACCGTGTTCAAGCACTAGTCATGAGGACTCAGGAGAACTGTCTACTCAAATGTAGATGGACAGTGTGGCTCATGAGTCTGTGGCACTAGGAGTGAGACTCAGAAATGAAACCCCACTTCTGATCTCCATTATCATGTATTATGTCCCCTGGAGTTCTTTGGAGCTTAAGTTAAGAAAGGAAAAGAATTTATGGGAGGCATATGGGTTAGTTCAGGGAATCTAAGACATTTTGAACAACCAAGTCCAGGTACCTCTCACTGGAGCAGCAATGGCAAAAGGCAGGAGGAACTTGAATTATTGTTTCCCCAAAATCATTTTAATCAAGAGTATAGGTTAGCAAAGATAAGTTAGAGTGCTATTTCAGCCAGTAACAAAAGGAGGCTGGCAAATCAGAAGTATGAACTCGCTCCTTTCCATGATTGACAAAGCTGACTACAGGTCCTGGCAAGATGGCTCAACAGTTAGAAACACTTGCTGTTATTGCAGAGTTCCAGAGATGAGTTTCCAGCATCCAGGTTAGGTGGCTCACAACTGCTTATAACTCCAACTCTTTGGTATCTGACACCCTCTGTGCACTGACATAGAGAGACATCTACACATATATGCACACACATGCACACCCAAATTTCTAAATAATAATAATAATAATAATAATAATAATGACTTTTAAATGTTTTCCATTGAGACTTTCCTCAAAGTTATTTAGTCATGTGTCACACTTGTTTCCAAGATTATGCAGTTGGTATTAGATTCTCCAATATTGTTTTCTTCAGGAATTGGGAAATTTGGGGGTGATGGAGACTCTAAATCACATGCACATTAACCTCCAGCAGGCATAATATATAATAATGGAAATAAAGTTGGGTTTTATTTATGAGTCTTCTTCTGAATTGCAGATTCCTGAGCTATACTGCCCACATATATTTTAATAGGTAACTCTCCCGAGTTCTAAGGACTATTGCTTAAACAACACATTGAGCGAAACTTATGTGTAATTCATCAGCAATGTATATTGTCTGTATCTGACATTTTACACATCACAAACAAGTTTTATAGCTTCTTCAGATAAATGAGACAGTGTCTGCTTGCTGTCGGTTTTGGAAATATCCTAAGGTTGTAGTAAGCAATTGTATAGACTATAAGAGCTCCATGAACAAGACACCAGAGTTGTCCACGTTTCTGGAAAATTATACTTTTGACTTTCTTTAAGTTTAATATTTACTTATTGTGTGCTTATGTGCATACGTACGCCTGTGCCTCAGCACACATGGGTGGCCACAGGACAACCTTCACACGTCAATTCTCTCCTTCTGTCATATGGGTTCTAGGGACAGAACTCAGGTTGTCTTGCCTGGTAGCAAGCACTTTCACCCAGTGATCCACCATCTTTCTAACCCTTCTTCTATTTTCTTTATGATAAAAAAATCCTGTGAAAGATTGGTCATTCCTCAGCTTCCACAAGTGATTGCTGATATTTATAGACTGACAGAAAATAACCTCTCACTGGAACTGTCTTTATGTGAACTTCTTCACTTTGAAAGGTCTGCTGTCCTTGAAATTCTTTATTATCTTTTGGTAACACTGCTTTAAGATTCTATGTTTGCTAGACTGGAAGTGGGAAATGGTATCAACACAAGTTGAGCTCACAAGATAATAGAAAACTCACTAATTGATGTCAGGTAGTTCCTATCATTTAGAACAAGAAAGTAATTGGAAGAAGAGAGCTAAGAGAAGCTGCATTTTATAATTGTTATCACTTTAGGTTATTATTTGAGCAAGTCATAATTTGGGGTATTTTTATATGTAGTGTAATTTTATCATATTTCAGGCTAAAGAATATAAGACAGTGATTCATAATTGTGGATACCTAAAGTAATAAAAAAGCAATAAAAAGAGGTCTTAAAGTTTGTAATCTCATGAGACAACCAAATCAATGAGAAATAACCAAATACACATTAAGCATCTGTGGTTATACTGTTTGCTGCAGAGCTCATTTTAGAGTGAATAATTTAAAAAATATTATCTTCAAATATTTTAGGTACTGTTAGCATCTAAGGACGTTTTTCTTAGCATTGATTCTCAGTTCCAATAGAAGGTAGCGAAACTCTGGTTCAATGCAGATGACTATGTCTGTGTAGCTCTCACCAGTTCCAGCTATAACTATTCTTTTCCTGACTCATCTAAATTCATGCAAATTTGCTGTAGAGTGGGATTTGTATTTCCTTTAATTTCTGGGAGTTGGGTAGCATCAGAGAGAGGTTGAGTCGTCTCTTTTGTCCAAGTCAGTACCCTTCATTCTTTTCTATTGAGACCTTTGTACAAGATTTTACTATTTTCTCAAAAACAACTAATGTGTTGACTCCTGTCAACATTATCAAAGCTTGAGAGCCTCAGTTTTCTGAGTTGCACCATCACCATACCATCACATCACCATCACCTTCACCGTCACCATCACCATCATCATCATCATCACCGTTGGGTGTTGATAAATAATTGCACTGTCCCAATGCAATATTCTGGTGTGGGTGATACTGTAGACTGACTACCTCATGTTTTCTTGCTCAGACAATTGAAGCCATTTTTCTTTCACTCTGTCATGCTGGATAGGAAGAACCCCAGGCTCCATTTAGAAATAGAAAACAGAAATCTTCTCTCGTTTTCCTTGCTGAAATGTGTTCTGTGGTTGGTATCCTCCAGCTCATAAGTGGCAGCATGGTGCCATCACACATCACAGCCTGTCAATCAGACCATCTCTTGATTCTTCTTTTCCTCTCATGTCCATGTTGGAAGTTAACAAGTCCCCTCAACTCTACCTTTCTATTACATTTCTAAGCTATTCTTTTTCATCTCTATTGAAGCTAGCATATGGTCTTATCTGGCTCATAGCAAGAAATCCTTGACTAGTTTCTGGTCATCCCTTGACTTAATTCCTTGTGTCTATGACAATTGTTTTTCTTTTACTGACACCACACAATACTACCCTCCTCCAAATGCTTTTATGGACTTATTGTCATGTTTGGACAGAAACCCAGATGTTTTACCAAAGCCTGTGAAGGCTCACTTCCCCTCTCCCAACCTCCAGGTTCCCTGACTCTGATCTGTTTCTTTCAATATGTTGTACTTACTCCATAATCAAGACTTCACAGTTTTAATTCTTTGCCCTCTCTGTATGATATCTTCTAGTGATTCAGATATTCTCTCAAATGCCACTTTTTCAAGGAAGCCTATCTCTCTCTACTCCTATTTGTGCCTTACTCTGTATAACATTGCTTAATATTGTAAGGGGTTTGTTGACTAACTTCAGCACTGAGTTTGGAACTGTGCCTGCCAAACTGTATCCATATCATATGCTGAATCATCTGGTCCATAGGAGGCCACCAAAAATATTATGTTTTGTGGATATATCCAATTGATGTTGAAAAATTGGCATTCTCTAGCCTTTATAGTTGTTATTGCAAATGAGGGCAACTTCAAAAGGAATCTGAACTCAAAGGAAATCTGTATCACCTGGTAGAAAAGATAGATGGAGACTCTTTTTATGTATAACCATAAGATTTAACCTCTGGCTTTATTTGTTTTATTTATAATTTAGTTATATCATGCCTAATATTATATAATCTTCCAGAGTCAAGAAGACGTGGATCATCACACATCCCAAATTCACAATCCCAAGTCTTTAATATAACATAAATATTAAGAAATCAGTGACCTAGAAATTCTTCTACAAACTATGATAACTCTTATGTTCATGATCTAGATTGTTCATGTGTAAGTATACTGGCATGGGCCAGTGCAGATTTCTGGAAAATATGAGCAACATACATTAGTCATTTATCATTAAGCCACAGAGGCACTGCATTAGTTTCAGCTGTGTTCCTGTTAATAGTGTTTGACATTTATATACCCCAGGGCTCTCTCAGTTGTAAGTGACTAAAACCCAATTTAAACTAGCTTAAGCTAAGTGCAGTATTTATTGGCTGGTGTTGCTGGCAGGTCAAGGATGGAATCTGGACTCAAACTATGTGTCTGTGGCTGGAGTTCTGTCTGTATCTCTAGGTTCTGCTTCTTGCTGCTTGTACATGTGTGTTGGCATTTTTACACGCATGGGCTCTCATTATCTGGCAGAAAGTGATTCCAGACCTTAATCACTGTCACTTGTGAGCCATATAGAGCCATTAGTGCTGAAAACATGACCCTGAGCATTCAGGTTGGCCAAGCTGGGGTCAAGGACCTGGAGTGTCCTTGTGTTGAGGGAAGAATAGTATATATTTATTGGATCAGATTTGGTTATGTTCCCACTCTTTTACCACAGGGAGTAATTACATGACTGACAGTTCTTCCTGGAACCACCAGGAACAGGAAAGGTATTCTTAGAAACCAGGAAAGAGTTGGAGATCATGTGGCTGGCTGAAACATTGCAGTTGTTTCATTGATACACCAATGCTTCTTTATATTCAACCAAAGAAAGACAATACATTATAAAAGAAAACTAAGTCAAGAGTGATGCCATGTTTATTACATCATGTTAGTTTAAAATAAAAAGCTTAGATTGTTAAATATTTAATATTAGCTGTGTCTTGAATTATAACATTAGAAATATTAACAGGAATCAGTTATACAAAAAACAAAATGGGAAATGGCCATAGAAGATAAAAATAATGAGACTGAAAATCAAGATAAGTGGAAGATATCAGTGTATGAGAGGGAAGCAACCATAAATGTAAGAGAGGAAATAATTTAAACCAGAGATTTAAAATTTACCAATCACATATATATCATGGTTTACTTAAGACACAGTTTAGTTTCTACTGTTCAGTGCTCCTCATGATAGGCCTGTTCTTGTCTAGATGGTTTTATGTATGCTCACCACGTCTCTTTATGGTTCTCTGTAAAACTCATGTCTTCCCTGCTACTCACATAGAACAGAGAAACCCATATTTTGCCCATTTTTTCCCCTGTACTGGATCTTGAATCTGCTGCCTACATCTCTCCTCTCCTCCTCCTCCTTGTCCTCCTTCTCCTCTTCCTCCTCCTGGTCCTTGTCCTCCTCCCCCTCCCCTGTCTTCTTCCCTGTCCTCTTCCTCCTCCTCCTGCTCCTTCTCTCTCTCTCTCTTTCTCTCTCTCTCTCTTCACACACACACTCACACACACAACACACACACATAACACACATACACACACACACACATAACACACATACACACACACACACACACACACACACACACACAGCATCCTTGTGACCATCCTTCTAAGAAAAGACAAAGACAAAACTTATCCCATTAACAATAGCTTGAATAGATCCTGGGATATTCTTTTCTCTTTGCTCACTAGAATAATTTTGAGGTACAAAGACATTTAAAATCTGCCTTGGCTAACCCAGCTAGCTTACAAATTTTTCTAGTTACTTATCTTTTCTGTCCAGGACAAATGCTGTTAAAGCTGCTCTTAGGACGCCAAGCAAGGTGCAGCCCTTTACTCGGGCCTTTGTACTTACAGCCCCTAGTGAGTTCCAGGTCACTTAATTTGTTTTTCTTTTTCTGTTTACTCCCATTGGCATTATTTGATCATGCTTAGAATACTTTGTAAACTAATGTGGTCACTATTAGTTATCCCCAACCTTCCTTTGTCTCTGGAAAATAGGAGACCATTTACCATTTGGTAAAATTGTCTCCTGACTTGGCAGCAACAGTGTGGTTAGTAGATTGCAGCCCAGTGGGTCAGTCTTGTTGTATCAACACAGAGACTAAAGAGGGAGCTGAGAGCAAGCCCTAGGGTAGCTTTTCTTGGAACCCAGGTTAGGTCTCTTTGTTCTGGCTCATTCAGTAAGTGATAAGCAAGGCCTGTGATGGAAATGAACCCCTAAGGATGGATTTGGTTTTACCTCATATTTTCCAAAACTTTATTATCTCACAACAGGTTTGGAAAGTATTTGCTAACTTTTGGCATGCTTTTACTTGTTTACTTTTGAAGAGATCCACAAAATATCTTACTGAAGAAGTCATGGCAAATCTCATTGCTGAACAATTAATCAAAATATATCTGCTAAGTCAGAGTGTTCTTCATGTCACCCGTTGAGGATATCCTTCCCTTTTCTCTTAATGAGTGGGTCTCCATAATCACACATTTCACATACAGCCTTTTTGGTTTCAGTACTTACATTTGCTTAAGGCTTTAAGAGTAATTTACAGTGTAACAATTTCGATAATTGTGAGTACATGAGAGCAAAGGGCAGGCTAGGCTTGCCTTTCCTCAGGAGACTGGAAATACACCATGTGTTTGACAAGATTTTGAAAACTTTTCCCAAAGGGTAAATTCCAACAGACATGTGGTAATGAGCCGTGACTGAATACAGACAGCACAGTTAATCTCATGTAGGCAGCATGCAGTCGAAACTTGGGGCTCTTGGCTCTAACATCTTGTCCTCCTCTGTTTAATTTTTAAGTGAATTACTTTGAAAGGGAGAAGTCGCCTACATGTCCACAGGGTCTATTTCTTCCTGTGAAGCAAATAAATGGGACACGGAACTCTCTACAAATTCAGTTGCATATATGAAATAAGACTGTCACGAGTACCTTCTCCACGAAAGTTTATATATCAACAACATACAACTTTAACATTGTCAAGTCAAAATTATAGTCTTATCTTACATTATGAAGACTCTATTACTTTTAAAAGGTTATTTTATTTTTGTTTATACAGCATACACACACACACACACACACACACACACACACATATATATATATAATATATATATATATATATATATATATGCTGTATACATATGTGTGTATATGTGTGTGTGTACTCATGGAGGCTAGAACACTATTAGATCTTCTTGAGCTGGATGTAAAAGAAGTTGACAGTAATGCTGGGAACTATATTTGTGTCCTCCTTGTGAGCAGAAAGTGCTTTTAACTCCTGAGCCATCTCTCCAACCCTCTTAACTTTTACTTTGTTAATTTCATGTTTCTCTTAGTTCTCTGTCTAAAACTTGACCTGGAGTATTGGAATGTTAATGAGTTGTATGGATATGTGTATGTATGTATGCATGGGTATTATATACTGTGTATATAATACATTATATGTACACAGTATTATATATAACTATATAATTATATATGTAAGTAATATATATTATGTATGTATATGTATATATGTATACACACATACTCATACATGTACATAGCTAAAACATTCTGTATTTAGCAGATTACAACACTAACAGTTGTAGTGCATAAATCTCAGCATAATACTAAAGAGTAGAACTCTGAATGAGCATTTCAGAGTGAAGATTATATTCAATTAAACCCAAATTGGCCATTTCACCTTCATTTCATATAACATCATAATAGAATAAGAAAGGCAATCTGATACTTACTATGGCTGCTTTTCCTCTGTGTGCTCAGCTGTTAACTGAGATCTTACTTCAGACACTTCTCTGAAGTTATGTGTCTTCTAGCAGCCTTTATGGAAAGAAAGTCAAGTTCTAGGAAGCTGAAATGAAGGTAGTCACAAGTAGTAAACATGCAATTCAAGAGTCCACTTTGATTTTGATAGGTTGTTCGATGGATGCTGAAAAGATTCTCTGGCAATGTTTTTTTAATGATGCTTATAACCAATGCCCTACCACACTCGGATAACTGTAAATGACCAATGCAGGAGACTGAGGCTAGCAGAAGAGCAGAAGCTATTTTTTTTAACCTAGGATTTCATGAGAACAATAATTGGTGGATCACATATTTCAGAGTGATGGCCAAATAATACACATTGGGCAGGACTGCTTTTCTGCTTGCTCTTCCAAAGCAACCTGAAATACAGATGTTACCATTACATTTACAATGAAAAAATTCCTTCCTTGAAAACTAAATTAAAGCTGGACCATGGAACCATGAAGCTCATGTTCTCTGTGGCTTGATTTCTTTGAGAACGTTTTATAAACACTTTCTAAACGTTTTATGAGCTATGAGAAGAGTTGAGGGAAGCTCAGCCACATGAAGGTTATGTTTTAAGTACATTGCTGGAAAACATACAGTAAAAAAGTAAAAGTTGAGCCACGTTTCCTGACCTGCTGTGGTCCTGCGGCGGTTGTGCCTCAAATTGCATTAGTCAACCAGCTGGGATGCTTTTGAATCTCCCGTCACTTGCAAAAATTAGGTTTTTCAAATGTACAGATATGTAGACCAAAGTCTTTATTTCAGGTCATTGTGTCATTTTGTAAAAAAAAAAAAAAAAAAAAAAAAAAAAAAAAAGGATGTAAGTTGTAAGTTGTTTCTTCGGTGGAGAATATTCTCAGTTTCTAAAGTATTGATCAAATTTGTTTCGTCTCACAGATGACATTTCAGAGGGTTCACATTAAACCCAGAGCTTTATTTTTCCTTTTGCTCTCTGTGATTTACATTCAGAAAATGTTTATGCTGAAACTTAGAGTTAGTTGGTCTGGTTTTGCAGTATTTTCTTCTCTTCAGCATCTGTATGCTTCTTCTGTTATCTCCAGATTAGTGGTTGTCTTGGACTAGAGGAGCTTTGGTTAAGTCAAGTAAGTGGAAGTATGTGTGGAATGCTGACTTTAATGATGGTAAACATCTTATATATGAAGTTGACTTAGGATCTCCAACACTATGTGTTCTGACTTAGATGACAGTTAAGTGGCAGCATTGTTTACATAGGAGGCATACCAATGGTCAACCCTGAAAACATAATACAGACTGAGCAGGCTACATTTATGTATATATACATATATATGTAATAAAACCTAAAATATAGGCCATGAATTAGAAAGAACCAAGGGCTCAGAGGGGAAAAGGGATGGGAGAAATGATGTAATTATAGTATAATCTCAAAACATAAAAAAAAATAATTTTTAAAAGTATAGTTTAGTACTCTAACATATAACTCCTATGGATGGTTTTGTAGAATTCAGGAATCATAGGGGGAAAATAGCAGTTCAGTAAACTTTGAAAGTGTGAGGGAACTTTAGACATAAGCTACTTAAAATATTTCATTTTCCAGACAAGAGAATAGCCTGAGCAGGTAAGGATTTCAAGTGACACCTCTCACAGGTCTCATCTCTCAGCCTTTTACACAGAACAGTAACATTTCCTGGGCAATAGAATAAAGACACAATTTTAGTAAATAAAGGGCTATATATATATATTTTTTTTTAATCAAAAATATTTACTTGTGTACTTTTTAATTTTATTTTATGAGACAGTAGTTCACCAGTATGGCTTGCAATCCATTATTCAGTTCCAGCTGGCTTCCAGTATCTTGTCTCAGCTTTCTATGTACCTGGAGCCCAAGTACACAGTTCCTAGGAGATTCTTCAGGTCAGTGTGGGGAATTCTGGGGGCTATAAAGCAGTTGTGCTACAGTGAAAATCATCTCAACTTTACACGTCCTGTATCATGGTCCCTTTTTGCATCTTTGTGATTGTTCATCTCTGTCACACTGAGATATTGGCAGTCTCTGCACAAGGTATCACTGCTACAAGACTGGCTCTTCTATAACAATTTAAGAAGAAAAGAATATTAAGGGAAGGGCTTTGGTTTTGATTAATTTTAGGTGAAAGTCATTCATCTTTTCCTTTTTTTAAAGATTAGAACTTAATTTTTTTTTAAATTTAAATTATTTTATTTATTTATATTCCAGTCATTGCTGACCCAGGCCTCCCTCCCATGTTTCCTCATCCTTTTCCTCCCCAACTCCTTGCCCCTGTGAGTGTGTTTTCCTCCCACCAGACCTCCTTTCCCTGGAGTCTCAAGGCTCTCAGGGATTAAGGACATCTCCCACTGAGGCCAGACCAGATAGCCCTCTGTTACATATGTGCCAGGGGCCTTGGACATGTATGCTCCTGGTTGGTGGCTCAGTCTCTGGGAGCTTCCTGGGGTCTGGATTAGTTAGACTGCTGGTCTTTCTGTGGGGTCTCTCTTCTCTTCAGCTTCTTTAATCCTTAGGGATTCTACCCTAATTCAACTATAGGAGTCCCCGACTTCAGTCCAATGGTTGGTTATAAGTATTTGCTTTTGTCTCAGTCATCTCCTGTTAGGGTCTCTCAGAGGAAAGCCATGACAGGCTCCCATTTGTAAACACATCTTAGAATCAGTAATAGTGTCAGGCCTTGGTCCTCCCTTCCCATGAGATGGATCCCAAATTGGGCCAGTTATTGGACCTCTTTTTCTTCAGTCTGTCCTTCATTTTTTGTCTCTGTAGCTCTTTTAGACAAGAACAATACTGAGTCAGGAATTTTGACTGTGGGTTAGTAACCCCGTCCCTACACATGAGGCCCTGTCTATCTACTGGAGGTGGGCTCTTCAAGTTCCCCTTCCCCAATGTTGGGCATTTTGGCTAAAGTCACCCCTAATTTGTCCTGAGACTGTCTCATTTCCCGGATCTCTCATACTCTCTAGATGCCCCCCCCCCCACCTCTTGATGCATATTTATAAGGTTTAGTGGATCTTAATACATGTGTTACTTTAAATGTCCTTAGGTCTTTAAAGTAATCTATACTACTTACATAGGTTCTAGCATAATAATATCCATTTTTAATAAAATCAAAGCTCAGTGTTTCAACATAATATAAACAATTATATACTTATGTTCATTTAAACACAAGTCGGTATGCTTGTTTTTCATTTTACAGCACACATTTTGTTCTTTTTTGCACTGGGCTGTGGAACTAAGGTAGTGCCAGAGTGACAGAATTAGCTGACTTGTCAATCATTCACTTGTTTATCCATTCTATGCCAGATACATGGAACATATAAGTATGTGGTACTTAACAACATACCCAAGTCTTTCCCCTAACAGGATCTAGTGATCTTGGCTGAGTTTCACAAACTCTCTGGACATCTGTAAACAGGAGAACTAAACCAAATGGTTTGGAATGTGCTGTCAAAACCTGAGTCCCTAATCTCCACCATGAACACAGATGGAAGATATAGACAGGCTTCTACCCTTTCTTTTCTCTCATTTCTTCCTTTCCCTGACAACACTAGATACTCAGGGAAAGACTTAAATGAAAGCACTTCTTTGGAGACAGAAAAGATATGTTAGAAAGGGGAAATGGGGAAAGGGAATAACATGTGAAATGTAAATAAAATGTCCAATATAAAAAAGAAAAATGAATAATGTGATGAGCAGCAAATATAACATACAAAGTCACAGAAAAGAAAGAGAATGAGAGAAAATAGAACAAAAGGAACTATCCCAATGTACAGGATTTTAAAGCCTGTGGTTTCAATTTGGAAAGCTTTTGAAATTGGGAACATTTTTCTTGGTGTGCTCTTCATGGTCTCTCCAACCCATATTAATTCCATGCCCTATTTGCATAAGTTTGTTTTCCTCCAAACCATGATTAAGAAGTCCATGAATAATCTATAGCTTCCTGAATGCTTCGTTCAGGCACAGCTGAAGAGTTTTACGTGCATTATTCCCCTAAATTGGACTTTAGGATTGCCTTCAGTTTCCAGAGTCAGAGAGTTTAAATAATGTGTCCATGGTCCTCAGTTAGAAAGTGGCAGAGAAGATTGAGTGCCTTGCTGCCTCCCACTGACCCTAGCTCACTCCCTAACTGAATAGCCTCCTCCACTGCTTTATGGCTTTCCATCATCATCTATTAGAAAACATGACGAATGAAAGCTTCTGAAGTCTTTTTCCATCACACACGATCGCGAAGCTAGTTAGAATTTTGTCCTTCTTTTATTTTATGCCACTATATTAAAAAAAAAATAAAAAGGTAATGATGATTTTAGTTTATACTTGAATTAGTTTTCTTGAACTGAAGCAACAAATTATCCGAAACTTAGTGGCTTCAAATGACAGAAATATTTTGTTTCCTCATTCTGGCTGCTGGAATTCGAAGTTCAATTAATTGGCTGGGTGAAGTCATTCTGAAGACTCTGGGGAAGAATCTCACTTGTGCCTCTCTCCTAGATTCTGGTGGCTGAACAATCCTTTGCCCAACTTGATCTGTAGACTTGTCTGATGGTTTCCTCCCCTCTCTGCATATGGCTTTCCCACAGATGTCACTGTATCTCTAAACTATTTATATGCGTATAAGGCATTGACTTTATGGCTCTATTTAAATACAGTTACTGGATTCTGAAACTCCACATGGGCTCATAGCTGCAAGCATTAGAAATTAATTAATCTTAGATAGGACTCTATTCAAATCCACTATATTGGTTTTTTTTTATCTTTTAAAATTATTATTATTATTAAATTATTTTATTTATTTACATTCCCATGTTGCTCCCTTTCCTGGTTTTCCCTCCAAGAATTCCTCACTCCATCCCCCAGCTCTGAAAGGGTACTCCCCCACCCCCCTATCCACCCCCACCTATCCCCATCCCAAGCATCCCCCTTCCCTGTGGCATCATGTCTCTATAGGATTAGGCTCATCCTCTCCGACTGGGGCCGGACAAGGTAGTCCTCTGCTACATAGATGCCTGGGGACACTGACCAGCCCATGTATGCTCCTTGATTGGTGCATTTCTGTGAGATCCCAGGGTTCTGGGTTAGTTGATATTGTTGGTCTTCCTATGGGGTTGCCATGGACCACAAGCAAAGTCACTGATGTTACAATAACACTTGAGAAAGATGAACTTGAGAAGTCCAAAATTAAGTTGTTGTCTTAGAGTTTTACTGCTGTGAAGAGATACTATGACAAAGGCAACTCTTATAAAGGTAACCATTTAATTGGGGTTAGCATACAGTTTCAGAGGTTCAGTCCATTATCAGCCTCTTGGGAAGTGTGGCATTGTACAGGCATACTTGGGCTTGAGGTCTTGAAAGTTCTATGTCTTGATCAGAAGACAGCCAGGGGGAGAATACATCACACTGGCCAGACTTGAATCTATTATCTATCTATCTATCTATCTATCTATCTATCTATCTATCTATCTATCTATCTGACTTCAAGGCCTGACTACATAATGACTGCATACTTCCTCCTACAATCTGCTGATTATGATGGAGGGGCCCAGCTCCAATGTTCTCTAATATTGCCAATATCTGACTAACTAGCAACATCACTCAGGGAAACATCTTATAATCACCTGTTTATGTACCTCGGAGTTATGTCACCAGCCTGCTGCTTCTATATGAGCTCCCAAAATTCTGTCCATTCGAGTTTATGTGGCAGTTTCATTACTTAGGCATGACTGATTAATTTGCTCGTCACAGGTGATTAATGTACCTCAGCATCTCTTCCCTTCCCTTCCCTTCCTTCCCTTCCCTTCCCTTCCTCCTTCCCTTCCCTTCCCTTCCCTTCCCTTCCCTTCCCTTCCCTTCCCTTCCCTTCCCTTCTCTTCTCTGAAGTTGGGAGAGGGAACAAACTTCCTAACCTTCCAGGGACTGGTCCCTATCCCGAAGCCTCCACTTATACAGTATCCAAGAATAAGCAGTGGAAAATTATGGACATTAACTGGGAAGACCTACGTAGATAAAGTGTTGAAGGGATACTTTACAGAGAAGGGAGAAATAAAGAAAAGACTTAGAAAGTCAAGTTCCAACTCAATGTAAACATTAGAAGGGCAATTGGATTTCTTATCTCTAGGCAAGAATAAGGCTGTATGAATGTTACTGGAGGGAGTCTCAGAGTGCTTTATGACAGATGTCTAGATTCTTTGTGTTTCCAATGACCAATTAGATAAGAAACAGAGAAATTAGTAGTAGTGAATGTAGATTTATTAAAAGTAAGTGTAAAAGAAAGAATACATTCCCCATAATGGGAGCTGGCTTGAGGAAGCAGTGTGACAGAAAACATTGAGTTCTTTTTAGTGTTCCTTTCTGAGTTGACAAGGGGAAGGGTTTGATTCTCCAGGAAATAATGGATAGGTCCTTATCCTGATCAGCAGATAGGCTAGTATAGAGCTCTGAGTGATCTCATTGTGGTTGAGCATATGCCCCATAAGTTAATCATATGTATGCCCACACAAACACATGAGATGCAAGAGATGGGAACTGACGTTTTCCTTTAGTAAGTTCTCCCTCACTGTGTTCATTTCCAGTACTGCTAGGTGGTCTTATTTATCCATCCTTCTACAAGCAAGTCCTTGGCTAGAAATTACCCCCAAGAAGGGAAATGTTTTGTGCTGGTCTTGCCCTACCAGGAAAGAGAACTCTTTTTTTTTTTTTTCAAAGGGAGTTTCTGGGACCCTTAGACTGTTCCTATGCTTGTCTAACAGACTGACCAACCAACTAAACAGAAGGCAACACATGCTGCAGCAAGATTGAGTGTTTGATTCTTCTTTTCTTTTGCCACTGAATCATCACATGCTTAGTAGATCCTAAATGTGTTAGAATGGATTCCAGTTGGGCTGGCTCAGGTTGTCCTTTTACCGTTTTTTTTTTTTTTTTTGTCTTTTTTGATGAGTAGGATTTCAGCCTGAAAGACCTGTGTTGTTTGGTCTTCAGAATTAGTCTATCAATCTAGGTGTTTTATCATGCCAGTCTGGTAAAATCTTTTGTGGTTGAAAAATGCAATGTTGAAAGCACTCGGGGAAGGATTTCTCTCCTTTCTGATATCCATGTAATACAAAAAGCCTTGCAGTGCAATATTAATGTCAAGACTCTTTTCTGCCATCCCCTGATTTGCCATCTGTACCATGGACATGATAAAAACACAGACACACTTCTAAGGTATGTCTTGACTAAGAAGTTTTAGGTTGGCATAAACCATACCATAAACAATTGTTTCAGAGGAGAAAGGTGAAGTTAGAACTGTAGAGCTTTAACCTTGAACTTGAACATTTCTTAGAGGAAGCTTGACAATAATTTTACAGCATGACTGACTATGCCTAAACATGATCAGGACAAAGTTAACAGTAACAGAGATACTGAAGCAGACAGGGAAAGCACATGAATCCTCAGCCCTACACAAAGAACTACAGGAAACTAAGAAATTCTGAGGACTACAGAAATAGTCTTTTCCAGAGAAGAGCATGACTAGCTAGCCAAAACCATATGAAAACATATAAAACTTAAACAGACTAAGCATATTGTATTTATGTATTTCGGAATAAATGCATATACTCATGTAACAACTATAGCAGTAATTTTATGGGAGACTTGCTATGCCCCCTTTTGTTCCCAGATACCTGCAGGGCATTTCCAGGCCCACGTTAGCCTGTATAGCTCCCGAATAAAGGACACAGAAACCTGGTATTTTTATTAACAAGCTGCAGACTTAGACTGAGCAGATTCTGAGCTATTCTAACCTACATCCCAGCCATAGACCCACCATTACTTGCCAACTGAGTCTTGCTCTGTTCCATGGATGTTCTCAGGGTGAGTAGATCTTGGCCATGTGCTCTTGGTCCTTCTTGCCTCATGGCAACTTTCTTCTCCTTCCTTTGTCTTTTTCATCATTGTCCCACCTGAGACCCCCTACTCCATGCAAAATTCCAACTTCCTCTCCCCTCACCAGTCACAGGCTCTAGCTTTGTATTACCCAATTAGTGGTTATTGGGGAGCATATTTTACAGCACATTAGTCAAGACAATACCCATGTCTGGACTGCAACCTGGTCTTGGGGTACGGAATTCAGCATCTGAATACACAGTGTACAAGACCAACCCCAACAAACAACAATCATTGAAAAATAAGGCCATGAATTTGAAAAAGGAAAGGTGTACTGGGAGATTTTGGAAGGAGAATAGGAAATGGGAAAATGATGTAATCATATTATAATCTCAAAAACCAAAAGAAATAATGAAAAGGATAAATAGTTTAAAATGTAACAAACTCTGTAAGAAACCAGTACTCTATTAAATAAAACTCTCCCATTTTCTTTCCCCAGCAGCTGTTGTTAGACCGTGTTTCTTAGGCTTCCTAATTAAGTTCATTGTTTTCATATAGACAACAATTATTAAACATTGACTATCTATGCCATGCACTCTATAAGCATATCAGAAATTTTTTCTCATTTAACCTTTCTAGCAAGTCTATGGGGAACATATTTTATCAATTTAATTTGGAAGGTATGGAGACTGAGGCAGCTTATTGCCAAAATTAAAAAATATAATGACCAAAGTGATTAGAGACTATAAGGACCACTCTAGCTATAAGTGCTATGCTTTCATCTGGTTACTAATTAAAGTGTGAATAGCTTCTCATAATTGATTACGAAAAGGTGTCCATGCAATACAGAGAATTTTTTTCTTAGCATCCTAGTCACGTTATATTCAGTTGCTTTATGAGAAACTGAGGGAAAAATGAGCATGGAAAAAGAATGCAGTCAGTATTAATAAGATGTGTTTATAAATTGCTAACAAGTTTATAATAACAGCAATACCACTTGTGTCTCTTATAATTTTACATTTACATTCAAAAGGACATGGCCTTTTAAATACACATTCCCATGAAGAACACTTCAGGGTAAGGTCAGCTGTTACAGACGGCACTGAATAATATGTATGCAATTATGAATACACAAAGTATTCAGCCAGACCAGCAGATGCCTAACTCATTGACATTTAAAACATAACATCCTTAAACTACAACTTCAAGTCCTCTGGATCTGCTGGAAGTGATCCCTCTGAAAGACTGGTGTGTGGACTCCTGAGCACTAAGAACGGTTGTTTGGTCTCTGGTAGATTATGAAATTCCTTTTCCCTTCAAGACCATATGCTCTTGATGCAGGGTTTAAAAACATAACAAGGGGAAATAGCACACGTTATTTATACAACTTAAAGGACAGGCCCCAGAATTTCTGCCAATATATCTCGCTTTAGATGCTTTGCTGTTCATAATTTAAAATGCTTATCTAAAAACCATCCTAATACATGGGGTTTTCTTTTCTTGGTCCTTTAAAAAATTGAGTTCTGCTGTGTCAACGTGGCTAAGTCTGCCCTGAGCTACTTGTAAAGATGGAATTCCTAGAGTAAACACTGCAGATGGTGAGCGGTAATCTGAACTGAATTTCTTCAGAACGTGAATGAGGTTCAAGGATTCTGTGTACATCCCTTCTAAATAGAAAATATTCAGTTGTTTCAGGTGTTTACTGTGCCCCACATGTGTGTGAATAAAGCAAGTTGAAAACTTATGATAAAAATTACTGGATAATAAAATAATTAAGGAAGATCAACAAAGTAAACTGGCATTTTAAAATATCTTTGTGTGTGTGTGTGTGTGTGCGCGCGCTCGCGCGTGTGTGCTATGTGTTTTTATATATTTCTGGATTTTATGGTGAACATGTGGAAGCCAGAGAATAACTTCAAGAGTCAGTCCTCACTTTCCATGTTGGTTGAGACAGGGTCTCTCCATGGTTGCCACTGCGTGTTCCAGCTAGCTGACTCAAGATATTTCAGGGGGGGTCTTCTGTCTCTGCCTCCCATCCTATTGTAGGAGTGCTGTGATTACAAATACATCATGCCACCAGGCCAGTCTTTATGTGAGTTGTGGGATCCAAACACAGATTGTTACTCTTATGCAGCAAGCACTACCCACTGAGCAATGTCCGCAGCCCTGAAAGGAGAAGTTATTACAGTCTATGGAAACTGTTTCCTGTTCCAAGCATAGCTACTGCACTGATTTGTGCTAATAATAGCTACTTTGGAAATCTAACAGAAGTTACCCCACTAAAGGGTATTTTATTGCTTGAAATACTTGCTTGAGTATGCTTGAGTAAGAATGAAGAAAACTGTCCTCTGGTGGGTTAGGCACTATGTGCAGAGAAGCAGACACTCAGTGATATGTTGGCCATTGGAACATACTCCATTTTTATTTGTATCCAATCTATTGGAAGATACTGTTAATGAATTAGGTTGATCACACTGCTTAACTTCTATGTAATATTTCCATTATTTATCTATTTATTCTTAATTTCTTTGATAGGATTTACATTACCTTGTTAGAATATAAACTTCATGTAGGACAATTTTCATGTTCACTTACCACCACATCCCAAACGGTCCAGAAACAATCACTAAAAGCTGGTGGGTCTTCATTGATGGGTCTTCATTCAAGGAAAGGGTCATTTCTTTCCAAAACCACCTCATGGACCTTAAACAGTGTTTTGGATGCAGAGGTCGACAGGCTATTTTTTTTGGTGAATAAAATGAATATACATTATAAAATTTTTGTCACTATCAAAGTTAACTGAATTTTGATGACAGGAAAATAAACTGAAATGAAAAATATTCTCTAGAAAGGAATCAATACATTCTCATTTGAATATAAAGGACTCTATTCTTTCAGAACATAAGGTACTATATAGATCAGGATATGGCAATTTTCAAACAAGAGGAAGAAAACATGGCTAGCAACAATGTACTCAGCCATCAGTTTGTTTTTCAGGAAAGGTCTCAGTAGATATCTTGGTGGGTAGCCATGCAAGTAATTTTTGAAGAATATTTTGCCTGAGAGAGGTCAGAAGAAGACACATGGTGAAGCACTTGATATGGGAGGATATTGTCTATGGGGATAGCAGTTGCTTAAAAAGCCTGTTACCAATAGGTGGGGGACATTTGGAGAAAAAAACAGAAGAAGTGGCTTGGACTTTATCACTGTTCTATTTGGAAGCCACTGGAAAGTTTCAAGATCATGAACAGTGTTCAAACCCATCAAGTAATGTCTACTAAATAAGTGCTTTTTTGCTATCCAAGTATATTTCTGTAAATGTATTTGAAAACAAGACCAGAAATAGAACAAACATGTGCACATGTGCATGTATGCACATAGAAGTGGGAGGAGAGGGCAGGGCACCATTGGCAACGCTCCATCACAGGCTTCCCTTCCATATACCTTCCTGCAGTACGTCAGATGAGCAGCAGCGATCATGAGCTGTTACTCAGACTGAACAATCCTGTTCCCCATGATGGCTGAGCAGGGTGGGGGAACTGACACAGAAGCGTGATGGCTGAGCAGGGTGGGGGAACTGACACGGAAGAGAATTGAGTGACTCCAGTGACTCACAAATTTAACCTGAACATTTATTGCAGGCTAATTTTTCAGCTGTCTTGCTTTTGCTTTCTCTCTGGGTCCATTTACAGTTTAAAATGCTAGCCATCCATTATCCCACCATTACTCAACATTTTATCTAAATCTTGCTAGGAAGTTGGGGTATGAACAACATGATATATGGAGGAAATTTCATGTTTTCTTTCACTGAGTTTACCATTTCCTAGTCTGTTGCGAATGGCCCTGGTGCTGTTCATTTTGATGTTAATACCACTGTCCCAAGAAGGGCTGTCTGGAACAAGGAATGAGCCACATACTCTGGTGACTTCTTGTGAACCATTCCCTAATGAATAAAGGAGCCAATCACTGGGCAAGTAGGCGGGACTTCTGGGTTGGATAGAGGAAGGGAGTAAGCAGGAGAGATAAGCCCTTTTGGATGGGGATAGCATGAGGACAAGATGTAGCTATTAATGTTGCCCAGTTTCTATGGCGGATCTGCCAGGATTCACCACCAGAGGGTTTAGATTTAACATGGCTTACAAGATTAGATTTCTAGTTGTTTCCAGTGATTGAGTTACCATTGTTTCTGAACTAAGTTTGTGTTGTGCTTTCCTTCACAAGGAGACTCAACTGGGTTCCAGAGAGAAAGGTAAGGCCACAAAGCATGGCTTTGCCTGATATGCACCACAGAAGGCCATGGGAGTTTTGAAACATGGGACTGGCATGATAGTGACCCACCAGTGGGAACTTAGCTAGCTGGGTGGAGAGATTTTGAAGCTCTGAGACAGAGAGTCTCCACAAGATAAGAACAGGCCAACCATTGCCTGCCAGTGCATGGCCCGCCAGCCCACTGGGGCAGAGAGTAGCTGGGTTTAGCACGAGACGGTGTTGATATTTTAATCTTTCCCTCAACACAAGTCAGTCCACATAAGTAACTATACATAGAGAGCTTTGGTCCACTTTTACCTGACGTCACATTAGCTGCGTTATAGCTTACCTCCAATATCACTGAATACACCTGTCTGTGACACTTACACAACGTGGTGTGTAGGACACCACCATTATTTCTGGTCTCTGTCATCCCTTGATTTTTTCTCTTGTCAAAGTTAAAGCGAAAACTTTTTTTTTTTTAAATTTTAGCTTAAAATCTACTTGTCTAACTTTATAGCAATAGAGCCAGGATGCTGCTACTCATTAGAGCCTTGAACATCTGAAGATTCCTTTGAAATTATGCTTCTCATCAGTATAAAAATTTCTTTCTCCAGTAGGGATGGGTTTACTTTTCCCAAGTTTGTTCTTAAAGTCCAAAATTTCTTTTGTCTACAAGTGATAATTTTGTTAATGTGATCACTGTGAAAAGGTCTGTCTGTGTCTGAGATTGTTGTTTCAAGGTAATTATGGTAGAGTTGAGAATGGACATCAGAATCAAGATATGAATGAAAGAATTCAGGCATTCAGAACAGAGTGTTACGCTATCATACATTGGTAAATTTATACAGTCTTCAAAAGTGTTTAGCTATCCAGTTTTCCTTATGGTCTGTCTTTAAATAAGAAGTGAAGTTATATTGTACTGCCTCTGTTTTCAATTAATCAATTTATTTATTAATTAATTCACTTTAAATCCCAATCACAGCCCCATCTTCTCCTCCAAGTCTATATCAAATCTTAAGTGAGCTAATATAGATCTCCAAAAGATCCATCCTTGTTTGCCTGATGTAACGGCCAAAACCATGAAATCCCCAGCTCATGTAATCACTCTTGAGACAGCAAAGATCATTTTCTCTCAGTTCTGTGTTTTGCTGATCAGACATTGCTGGTTTACAGATGAGTACCAGTAAGAGGAGTAAACAGACTCTGGCTTACAGGCCCAGCTTTTTCTGACTCGCATTGTTTGCATGGGTGGCAGCAGCCAAAGAGCGAATTTCAGAAACAATGTAACTAACCGTCTTTTCCGCTTAACCCTGGTCAAGCAGCAGGAAAGCAATTAAAGAATAATGCAAAATGAATAACCATTGTGTGGACTCAACTGTGTGTTCCATATGTCGAAGATTTGTGCTGTATTTGGAGGCAGGGCTTACAGGAAATTGTTACAGTTAAATGATATTAGGGTCCCAATCCAATGGTTATATTGCCTCATAGGAGGAAATGAGGCATCACTACACACACACACACACACACACACACACACACACACACAGGAGAGGCTGCCAGGATCCAGTAAGGCAGACTGTGGGAACTTTATCAGGTTCTGTAGTCTCCTAGACTATGGAAACTATGAATCTACTGTTTAAGAGACTTGTCCTGTGGTATTTTGTTCTAGATGTCTAAGCTGAATAATATATTGCTCTTAGGAAGACAATGGGAGAAAGACAGATATTCTTTCTGGGAGTGAAGAAAGGGTCTATAACTAAAGCAATACTTGAGGTTTGACAAGGAGTCCTTTCTTTTCTCCTTGTAAGATATACACCAAATGTCTCTTATGAATAAGGTGCCTATTAAATTTATCATCACAGAACATTTTTTCTGCTATAATCACGATCATCTATCTAGGACAAACTGTGACACATTGCCATTGTGGTGGAGAAAGGTGATAGATGTCACAGTGTCTCTCTGCCTGTTTATAGGCCGGCTAACAACTTTCCGAGTTAAGGATCTATCATTGCCCAATGCTTATTTTCATATTTGCTTTGTTTTTGGACATTGGAATGTTGATCTATTATTGCACTATCAGATGATATCTGTTACAGTTTTGTTTTATTGCCCAAAGAGTTTTGTTTTGTTAATTTTCCTTTGATGAGAACCTAGTGCTTAATTACACTCTAATGAGGGTAAGCCTTTGTCCTAATCTCTAGCTAGAATTTAAGAATAAGATACTTGTCATAAGATATTTGATACACTAATTACTCCATAGCCATCATTGTCCATAACAAGGTAAGGACTATTATGTAAGTTTACTAAGTGTATCATTTGTATGAAGCAAACCTTACTATTTGATTTTCTCCATTAATTATGAAGGGCCATGGATAGAAAAACAAGATGAAGGAATTTTAATGATGGAGCTCAAAATCCTTAATATACTTAGCTAGACTATAGATTTATATTCCAATCCTGGGAATATTTAATTGTATAAATTATAATTTTTATATCAAGAAATGTTTAATTAATTAATTAATTGAGACAGAGTTTCTCCATAGAATGCTCTATGGAAACAAGGCTCCCTTTAAAATCACTGCCTATTTCTGCCTCTTGAGTGCTGGAGAAAAAGGCAGGCGCTCGGCTTAGAAATAATGTCTTTTAAAACAGATTAACTCCTTATTTCTTCCTGAATAATGGCATTTTCTCATTTGATTTATTGAATATTGGCACACATTTTTATTAATATGTTTGTGAAATTTCTATTTCTTTACTTGTAAGTGTCTAGTTTTGAAATATGTTAGTCAAAATACTGAGTAGAAAATTCACTGCACCCCAGGGTTGTGGTTAAAAATCTCCAGTGTGGCTAGGAAGAGCCAAATATCCTACTTTAAAATCCAACATGTAAGCGAAGCCGGTCATATTCCCTCTGAGCTTGCTAAGGGCTGAAAAGTGTATATGTACCCTGACAACAGTGACACAGAACACTGGAGAGGGGCAGGGAATCGTGAGCCTTTTAATATAGATTGGCTGAATGCGTTGCCAGCTACCGTAACTAACACTCATGTTTTGGTAGGTCAGTGCAATAAAATATTATTATTCATCTGTGTAATTGAACAATGTGGTTCTGGGCTTGGGCTGACTTCCTTTAGTTTGTAACTTCACCATTAGCAACCCACAACAACTAACCTTGAGAGTCACCTCCACCTCCACTCCATCAGCAACTAATGGGAAGCACGGATGGATACCTGCAAGGATTTCACGAGCTGTGTGGCTACCAGAACAAGGTACCACAGACTTGGTTACTGAAATAACAAAACTTCATTTCCTTCAAGTTCTGAAGGCTGGAGTCCTAACAACAAGGCATGGGCAAAGTTGGTTTCACCTGAACCCTCTCTGCTTAGCTGGCAAGTGACGTCTTTCCAACCAAATCTTCACATGCTCTTCCCCTCTCTATCTACACATTACCTGGTGTCTTACTCTATTTTCAATTTTATTTTTTTTTGACACCAGTTATATTGGATTAGAGCCCACCCCAAATGCCTCCTCTTAACATGATCAGCACTTAAGCCTTTGAATTTGAGGGGATAGAGTCCAACCCATAAAAGGAGAAAAAAGGAGAAATCTCAAAAAGCCAGAAGATAATTAATTCGGCCTCTGCTAGAATTCCACCAACACGTGAAGTGATCTATGAAACAGACCTACTTGTTTCCTAGGCAACACACACATACACACACATACACCAAAGCAAAGAGATATGGGTTTGACCTGCTAGCAGTCTCTCCATAACAGTCAGCAAATATTCAACTCACTCATCTTTGTTTTGTTTCATTTCCTTTTAGAGACAGGATTTCTCTGTGTAACACCTATGGCTACACTAGAACTTGCTTTGTAGACCAGACTGGCCTCACACTCACAGAGATCTGCCTGCTTCTACCTCCTGAGTGCTGGGATCAGTTATCCACATTCTTTCCCATGTTCAGTTTGGACATCAATACCCATAGAGAGCAATGCCCATACAGAAAAGGTTGAAGAGCTCCTAAATAAACACATAGACTTTAAACCCTTTACCCTAAAACTGGACCACTTTAACAGTTATGTAAACAGAAATAAACATTTTATTCTCTTAAGTTAACATAGATTTTCCATTTTCCTATTATAGTAGCTTATCTACCGTGACTAATACAATAAGGGATTTACAAGACCTTTGATTATGATGGGCTTAGGAATTTCGTTCTTCCCTAAAGACTGAAAGAAGGATAATGCATTCTTCCTTCAAGATAGGTGCAAGTGGTTTCAGATAGTTTACCTTAATCTGAGAAAATAGCAGAGAGGAGGCCACAAAAGACTAAAGCTATCTTATAGATGGCTTCCCAATACGCTGCTGCTGCTGCTGCTTCTTTTTTTTTTTTTTTTTTTTTTTGGTTTTTCGAGACAGGGTTTCTCTGTGTAGCCCAGGCTGTCCTAGAACTCACTCTGTAGACCATGCTGGCTTCTAACTGAGAAATCCACCTGCCTCTACCTCCCAATGCTGGGACCTCGGACTCCTGAGCGCGTTGACTGGTGCAGTGCACCACCGCTGGCTGGCTTCTTCTTTTTAAGAATAACATTTTATTGGATATTTTCTTTATTTACATTTCAAATGTTATCCCATTTCCAAGTCTCCCCTCTGGAAACTTCTATCCCATCCCCTTCCCCCTGCATCTATGAGGGTGCTCCCCTCCCCCACCTACCCACTCCCACCTCACCTCCCTGGCATTCTTCTATACTGGGCATCCAGCCTTCACAGGACCAAGGGAATCTCTTCCCATTGATGCCAGATAAGGCCATGGCCTGTTACATATGCAGCTGGAGCCATGGGTTACCTCCATCTCTACTCTTTGGTTGGTCGTTTAGTCCCTGGGAGCTCTGGAGGGTCTGGTTCTTCTTATGGGATTGCAAACCCCTTAAGCTCCTTCAGTCCTTTCCCTAACTCCTTTATTGGGGTTCCCATGCTCAGTCTAATGGTTGGCTGTGTGCATCCACATTTTTATTTGTCAGGCTCTGGCAGAGCCTCTCAGGAGACAGCTATATCAGGGTCCTGTCAGCAAGCACTTCTTGGCATGAGCAATAGTGTCGTGTTTGGTATCTGTATATGGGATGGATCTCCATATAGGACAGTCTCTGGATGGCCTTTCCTTTCTTTCAGTCTTTGCTCTACACTTTGTCCCTGTAATTCCTTTAGATAGGAACAATTCTGGGTTAAAAATTTGGAGATGAGTGGGTGGCCCCATCCCCCAACTGAAGGTCTTACCTAACCTCTGTATATGGTTTCTACAGGTTCTCCCTCCCCGTTGTTGGGTGTTTCAGCTAACGACCTCCCCATTGGGTCCT
The DNA here is from genome assembly GCA_021653895.1 of Mastomys natalensis. Taxonomy (NCBI): domain Eukaryota; kingdom Metazoa; phylum Chordata; class Mammalia; order Rodentia; family Muridae; genus Mastomys; species Mastomys natalensis. Next base: position 164,592 of record JAJTUV010001383.1, on the reverse strand, counting down.
GGGAACCTCTTGCTTTCCTGGCATCTGGGACATTTTGGTGGCTACCCTCAGTTCCCCATACCCCATTGCTACACACTTCTGTTTAATTTCCTGACCCTCTGTATATCATCCTAATCTCCTCCCATACCTGATCCTGCCCCTTTTCTCTTCTCCACCTCTTCTCTTCCACTCAAGTCCCTCCTACCTTCTACCTCCTGTGAGTATTTTGTTCCCCCTTCTAAGAAGGAGTGAAGCATCCACACTTTGGTCTTCCTTCTTCTTGAGCTTCATATGGTCTGTGAGTTGTGTCATGGGTATTCCAAGCTTTTTGCCTAATATCCACTTATTAGTGAGTACATACCATGTGTGCTCTTTTGTGACTGGGTTACTTTACTCAGGATAATATTTTCTAGTTGCATCTGTTTGCCTGAAAAATTGGCTGTGAATTTGGTGTGACTCAAACCAAGCAAGTGAAAGATCTGTATGACAAGAAGTTCAAGTCTCTGAAGAAATAAATCAGAGAAGATATCAGAAGATAGAAAGATCTCCCATGCTCATGAATGACAGGATTAATATAGTAAAACTGGCCATCTTGCCAAAAGCAATCTACACATTCAATGCAATTCCCATCAAAATTCCAACTCAGTTCTTCATAGAGTTAGAAAGAGTAATTCTCAAATTCATTTGGAATAATAAAAAACTCAGGATAGCGAAAACTATTCTCAACAATCAAAGGACTTCTGGGGAAATCACCATCCCTGACCTGAAGCTGCATTACAGAGCAATAGTGACAAAAACTGTACAGTGTTGGTACAGAGTCAGTAGGGTAGATCAATGGAATAGAACTACAATGGAATATTACTCAGCTATTAAAAACAATGAATTTGATAAATTCTTATATAAATGGATGGAACTAGAAAATATCATCCTGAGTGAAGTAACCCAATCACAAAAGAACATACATGGTATTCACTCACTGATTATTGGATTTTAGCCCAGAAGCCTGAAATACCCAAGATTCAACTCACAGACCACATAAAGCTCATGAAGAATGATGACCAAATAGGGGGGGTTTCAGTCCTTCTTAGAAGGAGTAACAAAATACTCAAGGGAGCAAATATGGAGACACAGTGCAGGACAGAAACTGAAGGAGGGACCATCTACAGACCATTCCACCTGGATATCCATCCTATGTGCAGTCACCAAAGGTAGAGGTTGATGTGGATGTCAGGATGTACATGCTGACAGGAGCCTGTTATAGCTGTCTCCTTAGAAGTCTGCAAGAGTCTGACATACTCAGAGGCAGATGCTCACAGCTAACCATTAAACTGATCATGGGGCTCCCAATGGAGAAGATAGAGTGACGACTGAAGGAGTTGAGAGGATTCGCGACACCATGAGGAAAGCAACAATACCAACCAACCAGAGCCCCCAGGGTCTAAACCACCAGCCTGGGAGGGCTTAGGGAGAGACCCATGGCTCCAGCTATATATGCAAGGGAGCTATATATAAGTGGGAGAAGAGATCCTTGGTCCCATGAAGGCTGGACATCGTGGGGGGTGGATATTCGAGGGTGGGGAGGTGAGGTACGGGGGAGGGTGGGTGGGGGTACACCAATGTGGAGGCAGGAGGAGGGGGGAAGGGATAGTGAGTTCCTGGGAGGGAGGGGAGGAAATGGGGTAAGGAGAGAACATCTGAATTGTAAATAAAATTTCAAATAAAAAAAATTGCAAAGGTTATAAAATGAAAAACAAAAACAAAAAAACAAAAAACTGAAGACCCAGAAATGAACCCACATACTTATGGTCACTTGATCTTTGACAAAGGAGCTAAAACCCTCCAGTGGAAAAAAAGACATTATTTTCAACAAATGGTGCTGGTTCAACTGGCATTTAGCATGGAGAAGAATGCAAATTGATCCATTCTTATCTTCTTGTACAGAGCTCAAGTCCAAGTGGATCAAGGACCTCCACATAAAACAAGATACACTGAAACTAATAGAAGAGAAAGTGGGGAAGAGACTTGAACACATGGGCATAGTGGAAAATTTCCTGAACAGAACACCAATGGCTCATGCTCTAAGATTAAGAATTGACAAATGGGACCTCATAAAATTGCAAAACTTCTGTAAAACAAAGGACATTGTCAATAGGACAAAACACCAACTAACAAATTGGGAAAAGATCATTACCAATCCCAATGTGTTTTCCTAACACAGAGAACTAATTGAAAGCAGGAACCTAATGCAGTAGACACACCCAGGAATCTATGAGGGTGACACTATCAAGGACTCCTAACCTGTAGCCTCCATCACTATTGATCCCTTAGTGTTTAGAATCTAGAAAGAGTTGGGTTTTATACATTTTGAAAGCACATATCTCTAGATCATTTCTGTTCCCTTTTGTTCATGTGAACCAACTATGAATTTTTTCCTAGTCCAATTTCCTCAGCATTATCAGTAAAGACATTAAATATAAGATTTGACACGCTCCTTCCCACCCATTATTTCTTGAATTGCACATGCAAGTTTATTATCCAAGCAAGAGGTGGGTTTTGTCACTACAGAATTTGAATTTCCGATATTTCATGCTTTGCCACTGTTTTCAATTTTCTTATTATCTAATTAGATATTGCCTTTATTTTTAGTATCAACATGTTACTCCTTGAAGATTGGAATGGACTAGAGAATTCCACTTTTTATTAATACTGTAGAATCCTTTTTATAGCCACACATGAATGCTATATAAGTTCTGAGAAATATTCTTCTGATTATGTACAAGATAAATTAAAGTCTGTTTTGGTCATCCTATAATTGTCTGTTTCACTGTGGAGTAAAATATTTATGAGCAAAAGTCTTCTATCTCCCTTTCTGATTTTAAGTAAAGAGGAGACCCAAGAATATTACTTGAGAAAATTAAGAATTGATTTAGGAAATGGAGACTTAGTTTTGTTCTTGTAGCCATGACCTCTGAGCTTTAGAACACTGCAGAGCACCCAGAATGGCCAAAGAGAGCTCTTGGGAGAACATTGAATATACTCAGGAGCACGATGTGTAGACTAATTATCTGTCTCTACTGTTGTCTGTGAAGAATAAAGTCTAAGGACCTGATATTGTTGTATCATAAATGCTTTCTGAAAGATCCATGCATTAATTTGAGTATTATGTTTACAGTATTAATAGGTAGTAAAATATATGAGATGAAATTTAGTGGAAAGATCATTAATAGCTTGCCCCTGAAGAAATCCTGGCCCTTTGTTCTCTTTCTGCCCCTATCATGAAATCAGTACACTGCTCTTCATAGTTTTCATGCACTGATACACTTATTTTGTAGAAGCCACAAAAAATGAGAATGATCAATCATGGACTACAACAACAAAAACAATAACCAAAACTATACCTATTCTTTTAGGTTGGTTGTATCATGTATTTTGTTACAATGATAAAAAGCTGACTAATACTGAGCCTAAGTAGTGAACAGATAGAATTCTTACTGAAGATAAGAGATTCCCATGATTGGAGGAACTTAAGGGAACAGATTAGTTTACTGTGGGGATAAAATAAGGATCCTTGCTTCTCAGTTCCAGCTATGCAAGGTGAGGTAACATGGAAGAACACAAAAACAGTTTTGGGTGCACGACTTCTGTGTATTGGATAGGTAGACTGTATGATAAGTGTTTTCAACTCAGACTTGGTGATAGATATGTGACTGTTGCTGGTGGCACAAAGGGAGGACTAGTTGCTCCTCCAAGGAGCTCTTTAGAGCCATAGAAGAAGCATAAGTCGAAGTGAGCACCATCTTGAGAGAACCATACACACCCCCATGTAGTGACCCTAATGACTGCTGAGTCTTCACCTCAACATCAGATCAAAGCAGACTCAACTCAGTAGAGAGAGAAACATCTCCCCACTGAAAATGGGAGGGAAGTCATGCAAGTCAGTCATGGCTTTCCTGTTCTATGTTGACAGAAACAGAAACTCTTCTTCAGTGTTTCTTGTTGCCAGGACATCTAGCTTAGTCTGTAAAGAACAAAGGGAGGAAGTAAGTTTTTAATCAAATTCAACTGTGAAACAATATGAAAAATGTTTGTTTTTAGGAGCTTTATATATACATATACATATACATATACAATATACATATACATATACATATACATATACATATACATAACATATACATATACATATATATGGCATTATTACCCTGCTATATCTGAAACACATGACTTGAAATATTCAAAAAATCATTATCACATTCAGTACTAAACATATAAATCACTTGTAAAAACTATCTTGTGTATATTTGTAAAATTTTCAAATCTGTCTTCTTGCATTCACCATGCTTATTTGTAGATTAATCCATTTTGTTCTATCAACAATTTATACTTTTTATTATTGAGTGGCAATCCCTTGCAAAGTTTTTCCAAAATATACCCCTCTATCTGTTAATTAAAAAAAATTATCTTAGTTTTACACATTCAAGTAATGCTACTGCTATGTACAAGCCTTGTAGACACGCTTTTATTTTCCATGGAGAATCCTGAGCAGTGAAAAGGATGGATTATAGGGCATACATATGACTGATGTAGAAATGCCTGAATTACCAACATGGTAAATAACATTAAATACATCCACCAGCATCGTTTGAGAACTCAGCCTCCTTCATTTCATTGCCAATACTTGGTAGTGTCCTGTTTCTATTCACCGTGGTTTTATAACCAATGATTTGATTATCTTTGCTTGGTTTTATTTCCATTTTTGTCTTGTTCGGTTGATGTGTCCATTCTAATATCTTCTGGCTTTTATTACATTTTAAAATTATATATTCTAGATACAAGTCAACATACTATATACAAATATATTTTGCCAAGGTCTGACTATTTTTTTTTCAGTTTTCATTAATATCTCTTGAAAAAGAAGTTTAAAATTTTTTTCAAGGTCAGAAATTTCAACTTTTTTCCCTTAAATGTGCCTTTCTGTTTTAAGTAGGAAAATTTCATTTAACTCACATTCATAATAATTTTTTCCTGTGTTTTTCTCTAGATTTGTAGTTTAAATTTTATGCTTAGGTCTATCTGAGTTAATTATTGTATATGGAAGGGGATAGAGACAGTTTTGTTTTGGTTTGCATGTGGATATCCAATAATCCCAATAAAAATTCTTGAAAAAATTATCGCCTCTCCTCTGTATTTTCCATGTATTATTTGCCAAAACCAGTCATACCTCACTGTTTTCTGTCCATATTTCTGTCCACACATCATTGCTTTAATTATTCCAGTTTAACAGTAATACTTAATGTCAGGTAGCATCAATTTGCTCCTCTTTCTCCTCTCAATTTTGTTTTGGATTTACTAAGCCATGTACATTCATTTCCTTTTCCATTTGTAGATTCCTACTAAAAATGTCTACTGGAATTTTGAATAGCGTTGAGTTGAATTTATGTGGTAGCTAAGGAGACTTGACCTTACCATATTTCTTTAGAGTTTTATGCTTTATTTAATTTTTCCCATAAGTTATTTTGTAGTGACAGTGTAAGGGTCTTTCATGGGTTTTAAAAATCTATTTATTATCTATGATTTTAAAAATTCAGTGTATGAGAGATACATAATTAAGTTTGATATCTTTTTTTAAAATTCCTTCAGCTTTAGTAAATACACTTGCTAGTTCCAGAGGCACTTTCCACATTCTGACACATTTTCCACATGGACAATCATTTTGTGGATGATTATTTTTGAATTTGGATCTATGATGTTTTACCCATTATAGTATCTAGGATACCAGTATACTGAATAAGAAGGAGTGAGTGCTAACTGAGGAAGACAATCTACCTCTGTACACACACACACACACACACACACACACACACACACAACACACAAAAGGATAACAAAAGAAAACAAAATGGATTCTCTGCATCAGAGTCTTGTTATGTAGCCTAGAATGGCTTTGAACTCCATCCCAATCCTGCTTCAGCTTCTCAAGTGTGAGAGTTGAGATTGTAGGCATGAACTACTAGGACCAACCAAATCTCTTTTATCTCTTCTTTCTCCCTTTGCCCTACCAATTCTCCCTCCTTTTTCCATCTTTCCCTCTCTCCCCCATTTACCTCTGTCTCTGTCTCTCTCTGTGTTTCTGTGTCTTTGCCTCTCTCTCTGTCTCTCTGCGTCTCTCTGTATCTTTGTGTGTCTCTGTCTCTCTCTCCCTCCCTCTCTCTCTCTCTCTCTCTCTCTCTCTCTCTCTCTCTTCTCTCTCTCTCTCTCTCTCTGTCTCTCTCTCTCTCTCTTTCTCTCTCTCTCTCTCTCTCTCCTCACACACACACACACACACACACACACACACATCCTTTCAAAGGTCTCAGGATGTTACTCTGGCTGGCCTGTAATTTGTTATGTAGACCAGGTTGGCATGAAACTCAAGGAAACCCATCTGCTTCAGTCTATCAAGTACTGGTGTGTTTCTTCTCTGCTGAACGTTAGGAGTTTGTATATTACTTTCTTTTTATTTACTTATTTATACTCCAGATTTTATTCACCCCCTCCCTGTCATCCACCCTCTGACTGTTCCACATCCCATACCTACAACCCACCCCTGGTCTCTATGAGGGTGTCCCCACCCCTCACCCACCACCCAACTTGACTTCTAAATTCCCTGGGCCACAGGCTCTTGAGTGTTAGATACATCTCCTCTGATTGAACACAGACCCAGCAGTCTTCTGCTGTATATGTGTTGGGGGCCTCATATCAACTGGTGTATGCTGCCTTTTTGGTAGTTCAGTGTTTGAGAGATCTCAGAGGTACAGATTAATTGAGATTGCTGGTTCTCTACAGGGTCAACCTCCTCCTCAGCTTCTTTCAGCCTTTTTCTAATTCAACCACAAGGGTCAGCAGCTTCTGTCCATTGCTTGGGTGCAGATATCTGCATCTGACTCTTTCAGCTGTGTGTTGGGTCTTTCAGAGAGCAGTCATCATAGGTCCCTTTTTGTGAGCGCTCCATAACCTCAGTAATAATGTCAGGCCTTGGGACCTCCCTTGAGCTGAAACCTACTTTGAGCCTGTTGCTGAACCTTCTTTTCCTCAGGTTCCTCTTCATTTTTATACTTGTAGTTCTTTCAGACAGGAACACTTATGGGTCAGAGTTTTGACTGTGGGATGGCAACTGCCTCCCTCATTTGATATCCTGTCTTCCTACTGGAGGTGGGCTCTATAAGTTCCCTTTCCCTAGTGTTGGGCATTTCATCTAAGGTCCCTCTCTTTGAGTCTCGAGAGTCTCTCATCTCCCAGGTCTCTGGTATATATTTCAAAGATTTTTTTTTCATCCCATAGAACTTATTGTATTAAAAGTAGCATAAATCAGCTCTTAATTCATATTCTCTCTCTGTCTCTCTCTCTGTCTCTCTCTCTCTCTCCTGCCTCCCTGTCTATCATGTATGAGTGTGATTATTACATATGCCCAGCATTCTGCTCTCTCCCTTTCTAAACCTTACTCTTTTGAGTCAGGGTCCTAACTGAATCTGGAGCTGTGCTGGTAACCAGAAAACCTCAGGAATCCTCCTGTCTCTACATCTCACAGCACTGGATTACAGGCATAAGAGCACATCCAACTTCTTAACATTGGTGCTGGGAATTTGAACTCAGATGCTCCTGGGTGGACAGCAAGTGCTCTTGGCCATTGTCATCATCTCAGTCACCCTATTCCTTGATTATTTTATGTCATCATTCCTGAGAGTAGTAAATTGTGTTTTTTATCCTTTCCTTACAACCAGTCTGTTGTGTATGAATTTTATTAATTTTTTTTTCAATCAAAGATCCTGTTCTGGTTTCATTGATTCTATTATGTTTTCTAAGATTAAGTTTTAAATGTGAAAATTATTGTAACTGACAAATGTGATTTAAGTAAGATATTGTAAAAGAACCTAGTGCTCTGTGGGAAAAGACGGAATTTGACATTTGAGAACAGTAATTAAACAAAAGAAAATCGTTACATGCTTAGACTCTTACATTAATTGCATAGGTATAATTATACAGTATTGTCATTCAAATGTAATTTGCCTTAACATACTTCAGTTACTTTTGAACATCAAAAAACATATTGCAACTTTTCAAAGTGGATGCCACCCAGTCACTTCTCTCATATTAACACATATTATGTAGGGAAAGGGATGGAATTTTTAATTAATAACAAGTACTGTGTTCAATGGAGGTGGGCATGTTTCTACTTATTAGAGTTTCCCATATTTTGAAATACTACAGGCTCCTTCTTCAATCTTAACGAAAATATGAAGCTCATCACTTCCGTTGTTTATTTGACTCTGGGGATCTTCTCTTCATGGACCAGTGAGAAAGGCAAGAAGTGAACAAAATACATTTTGGAGCAAATCCCAGGCTCTAAAATATTAGCAAGGAGAGAGAAGTACAAAGTCAAGTAAACTTTTAAACCTTCTCTGAAATGAGGGAGCTAAAGCATCTTTGGTTCAGGTTTTCGTAGAACAGGATGGGAAAGGTTCTCCTCATCCAATAGGCTGCCTCTCCCATTATGTGGTGATGGCCTTCATCTGCAGGAGATTTTCAGTGTCTTGGCTTCCATTTGTCAATTGCTGGTCTTGATGCTGTGTGAGAAGGGTCTTGTTCAGAAGTTCTTTTCTGAGATTATAAGTTGAAACAAATTCTCTATTTTCTTCTTTCAGATTCAGGATTTTTATGTTGAGGTCCTTGATCTATTTGTTTTGAGTTTTGTCCAGAGGGAGAGATGAGGATTGAGTTTTGTTCTTCAACATGTAACTTTCCAGTTTGACCAGGACCATTTGTTGAAGATTATAGTTTTGGCTGCTTTGTTAAAAATCAGCTGTGGTTAAGCTTTTAGTTGGGCCCACAATTCTTATTTTTCTTTTTTTAAAAATAACTTTATTAATTCTTTGAGATTTTCATGTGATGTATTTTGACCATATTCAATACCACTCTCCCTCAAAATCCTACAAGATTCACCACTTCCTTCATATCCATCCAACTTTTTATCCTTTCAAAATGGACTCCTTGAGCTGCCCACATATTTTTACATTTGGATCCATTCAGCAGAGTATACTTGACAAACTAAGAGTCATACCTTTGGAAAACTTTCTCTTGTTCCTCAAGAAGCCATTGAGCTTCTGTGTCTTTTTATTTAAGGGTGGAGACTCTTGAACTCTGTGTTATAATGTTGATCAGGCTTTATCTTGTGCAAGGCACCATGGGTGCTATGAGTTCATGAGCACAGTGTTCTCCTCATGTCCAGAAAACACTATTGCAGTCCTTCTCTACCTCTGGATTTTACAGTTTTACAGTTTTGTTTTGTTTTTTATCCCTACCTCCTCCATGGTTCCTGAGCCTTGGGGAAGAGTTGTGATATAGATGACCCATATGTGACTGAGGAAACCATTCTGCTGACATTTACTCTTGGCACGTTGAGCCATCTACCACACAGAGAGACTTCTTTGAAAGAGATGAGAGCTAAATTAATATGTGGAAAGAGAGATATCCATTAGAGGGTAGATTGATGCTATGCTGTTTTAGTAGAATAATAGTGATTAGTTCATTGGGTCCTCAGCTCTAGTGTATTGGTTAATGTGTCTGTTTATATGTCAGTTCCATGACTTTTTGTAAAAACAGCTTTGTAAAGTAACCTGAGCTCAGGGATGGCAATTTCTCCAGCAGTGTTTCTATCATTCTGGATCTCTTGACTTATTTCTTTTCCTACTTCTTTTTCTTCTTCATTCTTTCTCTTCTTCTTCTCCTTCTCCTTCTCCTTCTCCTTCTCCTTCTCCTTCTCCTTCTCCTTCTCCTTCTCCTTCTCCTTCTCCTTCTCCTTCTCCTCCTTCTCCTTTTCCTCCTCCTCCTCCCCCTCCTCATCCCCCCTCCCCCTCCTCCTCCCCCTCCTCATCTCCCCTCCCCCTCCCCCCTCCCCCTCCCCTTTCCCCTCCCCCTCCTCCTCCTTCTTCATTATAAAAACTTATTAAAATATAAAAGAAAACAGTAATCTGAAGGTAAACATCTGCTCATTCACAGTAGCTTCAAGTATTGTCTCTGTAGATTGCCAGTATTATGATAGTACAGATTTACCCTTCTCAGTTCTTAAAAATTATTTTTTATTCTTTTGACATTAGAATATAATTAAATCATTTCCTTTCTCCCATTCTTCTTCACAAAATTCTTTCATAAACTCCATTCTTGCTTTCTTTCAAATACATAACCTCTTTTCTTTATTAATTGTTGTTGCATACACATACACATACACATACACATATTTATGCATGCATGGCATGCTTAGTCTGCATCATGTTGCCTATATGTATGTTTTCAGGGCTGACTACCTGGTAATGGACAACTAATTGCTGTGTTTTTTCCTTGGGGAAGACTTTCTTCTGAATTCAGGAAGACTTTTTCTCCTATTTCTTAGATGCCTAGAGTTCTGTGTGTAAGGTTGATGCCTCCTGGGATATCATCCATCCACATTAACATGTCTATTGTTGTCCTTGTTCAGCCTACTTTTAGGCAGTCATGTTGATAAGACTTTGTGGGTGTAGCTTCAAACCTTCCTTGGAGACACAATTTCATAAGAGACTCCCTGTTTCTCTGACTCATACAATCTTTTGCTTCTTCCTCTGCAATGCTCCTTAATTATCATTGGATATATCATCCACATCCTAGAGCAGACCCCAGGCCCTGGAGTAGCTGGCTGATACAAAATGGACTCCACGATATATATATAATAGTCATTTTGGTTTTCTGTTTGTTTCGAGTCTCAATTTTGTTTTATTTTTTTAAAGAGGGAAAGAGAAAGAACATGAAGTTAGGGAAGTGTGGAGATGTGGAGGAATCTGGGAAGAGGTGGGGGAGGGGAAATGATCAAAATATACTATATGAAAAATGTAACTAAAATTTTTTAAAAGATGGTGTATAACCTTTGATTTAATATCTGTCAGTCATTTATCATTTGTTATTTAATCTCACTTTACAAATAATTTAAACTAAAGAAAACCCCACATTTGCTTACTATGAGTCACTATTCTCTAGGCTTTACCTCCTCAGCAACAGTAGGTATCAATACTCTTAAACTACCCCTTTCAGGTGTGATGTGTTACACTTCCCATAAGAAAATACTTCTGATCATTTACCTCCATCCATGACTTCCAATGCTGCCTAAGATCACCTGCATTTTTCTGTGGTTTACCCCTGTGAAGTGCTCTCTTCCAGGTGTTACCAGGGGAAACCTAGTTGTCCTGAGGGGAAGACATCACGGAGGTATAGTTTCTTTTAGTCCTGACAAATATCCACATTAGAAGATAGTCTATTCTCTCTTTTTTTTTTTTTTCTGGATACTGTTCTTGTCATGAATTGGCATTCTATTTAGGGTCAGCCACAGGGCATGTGAGAGAGAACCAAGAACTCCAAGCTTTGTCACTATTACTTGTTGTGGATAGCCCTGGTCTTGTATTTTGTAGAAGGAGAAGTGGAGCTGAAAAGTTTTGGGCAGAGGAGAGAGAGGAGGACAATGGAGAAGGAGGAGGTGGAAAGACAATAGAGGAGAAGCACGTGGCCTAGAAAAAAAATGCAAGTTATAAGGAATCTCACAGATGGGGAATAGAGTAGTGTAGTGGTAAATCTGCCCAATCTAGGTGTGCAGCTTGTATTTATAATTGTTGAGTTGTGTTTTCTTTGACCAGGCTTATTTGTGTTGGAGATTTACTGCAACAATTACTGGAAAGCTCAAACAATTTTTCCTGAAACCTCAACTTCTCCCACATTTCTATGGAACCAGACAATAAATGTTCTTAGTATTTGTGGTGGCTTGAATGAGAATGGCCCCCCATAGACTTGTAGACTTGGTCACCAGGGAGTGGCACTATTTCAAAGGATTAGGAGGTGTTGCCTCATTGGAGGAAGCTTGTCACTGGGGATGGGTCTTGAAGGTTTAAAAGTATGTCAAGCCCAGAGTCTCTCTCTCTGCTTATGGCTCAGGAGGTAGCTCTCAGCTACTGCTCTAGCATCTGCCTGCATGCTGCCATGCTTCTTACCACAATAATAATAGATTAAATTCTGCAACTCTTAGCAAATTCCCAGGTAAATGCTTTTTTATATAAGAGTTTTCATGGTCATGCTATCTCTTTACAGCAATAGGGTGCTGGCTAATGTAGTACATAAAATTATTTAGAGTTTTCTTTATTCATAGCAAAAAAATATTGTCAAATATTTACTTCATAGCCTGCTAACACATAATCTTATTTTTTAACCCTCTCATATTCATTCTTCAGTTAATAAAAGTTGGAGCAACTCAGGGTTTTAAAGGACTAAAGCTACAGTTGACATTTGTGAGCACTAAACACTGGGGGGTCATCCTCCCTCTACTTGGCAGGAGTGCCCTATGATGCTCCAGCAATGTAATATTCATGATGAAAGACAGACAGGCAGGAAGCATGGCTGTAATTAGTTCCTTATGAAAGAATGTCATTATTTTACCTTTAAGATGTTTTTATTTGGTAAAATTTTATGAAAAATTCATCTACTTTTCTTTTCATAGAAGTTTAATTTATTAGCATTACTTAGATTCAGCTAAAATAAATAATTGCATAAATTCCTTCTTACTTCTAGTGGGGAGGAAGATATTTGCTATTTTTACCAGGATCTTTTATGTTTAGGAATCAATCAGTAAAAATATCTTATAAAATGAATGTCTTAGCATCTAGAACGCAGGGCTGACATTGTTATTTGTGGGTAGATAAAATTGACAATTACAATAAATAGAATTTTATAGATGTATTATATTGCTGGGATCTTGTTAATTTTGGCAGTGTTTAGAAATGGGGTCATTATTTTAATGGGTTGCTATAAGTCAGATTTTCCATGTGGGTGTTATGGGAGAGTAAATATATGAAGTATCCACAACCAGTAAATGATATTTTATTTTCATATTTGATTCCTCTACGTTCTCAAGGATAGAATGCTTTATGTCACTTACCATGGATGCATGTGGATTCATGAGATACCTTGATAATTCTCTTTTGATGCCTTTTCAAGTAAGTGCTATTTTTCTTGGCATTAAACAAGTAATTAGCACTTTGTCATTAAGGAGGCCCATACCTTGGGACAAACTTTATAAAAGACTTTCACAATGTAATGCTTAAGACTGGCTATGTCAAGGACAGCCATGATGCTTTGGCATGAGTTCTGAACTTATTTATTGCTGTTCATTTGAATATAGTTAGCTAACCCATTAAGAAGTACTTTCTGATTCTAAGATTTACCATTAGAAAGCTGAGTCATAAAAGATATCTGATATACTTTATAATAAGCCCAGAGAGGTTGAGAAATGCCTTAATTTCATATTTTTCCTTAATAGACATAGCCAGTATTTTTTAAAAAAATATTTCTATTACTTGAGAGTTTCATACATTCACATAATATATGTTGATCATATCCATATATTAATACCTCCTGCCAACTCTCCTTGTGTTCTCACCCCATCTTCCTTCCAAAATACATATCCTTTTTACTTTTATTGTCATTAATAATCCCATGAGTCTGTGCAATTCCCATATGCAAACATGAATGTGTGAACATCCAGTGGATTGTAACCCTTCCTCAGCAGTCATCAGCAGCTGCCAACAGCTTCTCTGGTGGTGCAAGGGTAGGGCCTGGAGAGCTCCTCCCCAACTCTAATTCCTGCTGGAATTTTCATACATAGAGGTTTTCTTCTTTTTAGAAGGTTTTTGACTTTTAGGAGACAAGAGGAATCTATCCCTATTAGGTGATATGACAAGTCTGCCATATCCAGAATGGACATGATTCTGAACTTGATATTATGCTGTTGATCTGTTTTCTCTAACCCAAGCAAAGTCTAAGTGCAAATGTGCCTACGTTTATTCTGTCTGAATAATAGTACTTAGTTAGGTGGTTTTCCACCTTCTATTATATTAGGGCAAGCATTCCTCAAGGTCAGGGAATATCTGTTTATAGTTCTGGAATTACTCGGTGATTATTTTTGTCTGGACTGGACAGCAAGAAGTCCCCTAGGTTGAACCTAAGTTCTTTTCATCTTGGAATCAAGGTTACTCCGTAGGACTTTGAGAGGATTTCAGAGTTGTTGTCAAGGCATCATTTCAGTTTGCCATAAGAGCACCTGATTTTCAAGGATGCTATTAGATTTCTTTCTTTTGCAATAAGTGGGTGTTCTCCTACCCCCACAAAGCCCCTTACTTAGAAAAATCACTTCACCTTTTACCTTTTTACTAATAACTTTTCAATACAGAGAACATTTGTCTATGTTTAATTGACTTGTTTTGAGTTGTGCCAGAAAGTATGTAGACTCTAAGCAGTTTAATCACTTGTGTATTACTTAGGAACATGTTGTGCTAGCTACACTTCATTTTTCTTCTTACACATCTTTGCCTTCTTTGGCACTATCTCCCTTTTACTTCCCAGGGCAGCAATCCATTCTAGTTCTGGCAAACAATGATGGCCTTGGAGAACCACTCTGAGACACATGTTTGAGACAGAGCAATTGCATGAGTTCAGAACTTGATGATCCAGCACACTTCTGGTAGCACAAGGACTGTTTTACTATTTCTCTTGGGTAGATACCAGACACTAACTCTATAATAGATAACCATATTTGCAGAGTATGTATTCACTATTTTATTTATAAATATACTTTTATGATGCTATACATGCTTAGATTTTAGTATCATTTCTATACTGCTAGGGAATTTTTAATTTTCAAACACATAACATTTATATCTATGCTATTAAAATTGTATTAATGTTATTTATCATTTACCATGTCTCATTTAATTTATTTCAGACTTCTATGAGACTATGACCTGTCCAAAACTATATACGTAGCTCATTGTTGTCAGCTGGTATGAAGTGGTTTTCATATCCATGACATGATGTCTTGGTAATAACCCAGAACTTGATATTGTTTTACTGTTTTTTGTTCTCAAACCTTAGTGAAATATTTGGTACTAAAAAAATGGTTCAACAACAACTGAAATACTGAGTGGATATGGGTTTAAGTTCAAAGTACACAACATTCTTACTTAGCAGTGCCTTAAGAATGATTGTAATAATTTTTTCCTAAGAGGCAGGAGTTTGGCATGTCTATCTGTTCAGAACATATATTATAGGCAAAGAAAAATGGCCTAGCAGGAACTTTGGGGGATAGGTATTGAAGGATTGGAGACAATGTGGTCCATGATAAAAGCATGTGAGTGCACACATGGACTGTGAGTGATATGACATCTTGGCTTTGATTATCAAAGTGTTACAATGAAGAGACTGGCAATGAGAACCATATCCAGCTACACCAAAGTACAGATATGACACCTGAATTATAAAGCCCTCATTTTAATCCATTGCTTTTCATATGAACCTTTATGGTACCTTGACTACCAAGGTACCATAGATACCAAAGCTGCCTTCTTCAAGTATTGGCTGAAAAATAATTGACTTCATCTAATTGAGTATCTGGTATGTTTTATGATTGTTGTCATGGGGCATCTTAATCATTTTATTACCATTTTATTTGTTCTTTAGTTCTCTCATTTATTTCAGATCAAAGGAAGGAAAAAGAAGTGGGGAAATTATAGTGTAATTACAATAAAATCACAAAAGTCCTCACTACATACTGCCAGAAAGTGTGTGTGTGTGTGTGTGTGTGTGTGTGTGTGTGTGTTTCCTTGATCTAGGCTCCAAGCCTGGTCATTTGTGCTGTTTTTCAGTTCCCCAGAGTACCCGCCCATGCTCTGTCCACAGTATGCTCTGTTCTTTCACATATCTTCTTAGCTGACTGCTATGAAAATGACCAAGTGACCGCCCAACATTTCCTTCCTTGGCTCCTCAGACTAAATTTGACAGAGGGACCTGGGATCCAAGAGGAACAGTGTGCTGCTTGAGTGTCCTTTTATGTTCAAGTGACATGGCCAAAAGAAATCCCAGTGATAAGAATCCATTCCTGCAACCATGTCAGCGCCACTTACAGTCTCTCAACATAAATCAAGACCATCCTCGGTATTAGAACATTTATTTCTATCTCCATTTACTTTTTTTTTAATGCAGTTTTTATTTGCTCCTTGAGTTCAAACAAAGGAAGGTCACTGATTTCTCTGGAGACTGTGTTGTTTCTCTTGCCTCAACTCTATACCAGTAATTCTTTAAAGAATTTTCTAAATCCAAAATATAATTGATGAACCAAATAAGTATAGAAACACAAATGAACAAATAAAATGGCCACGGTGAGGGATGAGATTCACAGCTGAATCTGTGTCTTGTCAATGGAAAGCTTTGCGGATTGTGGCTGCGTATACAATAGAAGAGTCACAAAAATAAAAACAGTGGGGGAAGGGATTACAAATGAAAATTGCTAGAAGCCATTCAGCATAAACAATCTGAATATCAAGATGGTCATCTAGTATCGTACTGCATCACTTTATGGCACATTAATTGATAGTCATGACGGCCCTGAAGTAGTCATGTTCCAAAAGTTTAAGCAGCTACAGAAACATTAAAATGACACCAAATATTCTTTCCTGGAAAAAATCAAGAGAAATGTGTAACATGTTTTTAAGATTTTTCAAAAAATACCGTTTATTCCACTGGGGGGATAATGGAACTTTAGCACTTAACACAGATACACTTCAGCTGGAAAAACCTCTGACGTGGATCCTGTCACTCCTCACACATCTAAAACAGGAAGTGTCCGTGTCTGCCATATGGAACATTTTGATTTTTTGGTGGATCACTTAGTTTTTCTCTAAGATTCTGGTAGATAATAGCTCTTGGCTTTGACCATTTAAAGAAGTCACTGAATCTTTGGCTTTTCAACTCTCCTGGAAATGTACAACTAGATCGAGAGATACCCATCCTTCTCTGGTCCTCACCCTAACTCATTACCAACTGTGCTGTTGGGGGATCCTGGGAAGGCCTCTGTCTCTCTTGTCTCTCTGTCTCTCTCTGTCTCTCTCTGTCTCTCTCTGTCTCTCTCTGTCTCTCTCTCTCTCTCTCTCTCTCTCTCTCTCTCTCTCTCTGCCTCTGGCCATTACCTTTAACATTTCCCCTGAAATAAATATGAAAGAACTAAAAAATAATAATAAAATGGTTAAGACTCCCCATAACAACAATCATATAACAAAAAAATACTAGATACTCAATTAGATGAAGTCAATTATTTTTCAGCCAATGCTTGAAGAAGGCAGCTTTGGTATCTATGGTACCTTGGTAGTCAAGGTACCATAAAGGTTCATATGAAAAGCAATGGATTAAAATGAGGGCTTTATAACTCAGGTGTCATATCTGTACTTTGGTGCAGCTGGATATGGTTCTCATTGCCAATCTCTCATTGTAACACTTTGATAATCAAAGCCAAGATATCATATCACTCACAGTCCATGTGTGCACTCACATGCTTTTATCATGGACCACATTGTCTCCAATCCTTCAATACCTATCCCCCAAAGTTCCTGCTAGGCCATTTTTCTTTGCCTATAGTATATGTCCTGAATAGGTACACATGCCAAACTCCACTGTATTAGTGGTAGTAAGGATTGGTACTTGATTAATGGCCAGGCGTTGGCTTTTATTATGTAGGATTTTCTCATCTCTTTGTTTCAAAAGAATTTAGAAGAAAACAAACTAAAGTCTAGTGGTAATGAAGATGTCATGACCAAAGACTTTGAAGAAGAACTTTGTATGAATTACAAAGCTGCTGGTGATTGAAAGCAGGTACTCTGGGAGCACTGGTCTATCACAGCAGTAGACGGGCTCACTGCTGAAGAGGGGGCTGGAGATAGTAAGAGCCAGAGACCAGGAAGTCTGCTGTGCTGTGTCTTCTAAAACTGTCAAGGAAGTTACACCCAGTAAGTCTTACTTCCATAACTGCTTAAACGTGAGCTGGACAAGAACAACAGACATGTTAACATAAGCAGAGGCAGGGATACCCAGAAGCCTCAACTCCGAAAACACCTTCAAACCACCAAGGAATGCTGAGAGCAGGAGAATAGTTTTCCTCAAGAAAGATTTCCCCACCTCCATCAAAATAGTTATCCAATAACAAGGAGTCAGCCATGAAATTATATACATGCATGTAACATTATGTAGAGTGAACAGGTGGTATTTATACATTGAGCAATGTGTGTGTATGTGTGTGTGTGTATGTGTGTGCGTGTGAGTGCATGTGTTCAGGCATTCAGATGTGTGTGTAACAATTACAATATAGAGAGGCCATAAATTTGAGAGAGAGAGCAAGCGTGGGTACATAGGAGAGGTCAGAGGAAGGAAAATAAGTGATGTAATTACGCTATAATTTCAAACGAAGTCGTAAGAGCCTCAAAACCCATTCAACTATCAAAATAAAGAGACAAATTAAGTATCTTTTGTTGAAAGTTTAAATAAATATGTGGGATAGTAGAATTAACAATTAAATATATAATCTAACATAATTGAATACAAGATCAATATACAAAACTATTTGTACATTAGGTAGAAACCAGTAGTAAGTGGTGGGTTTTCTGAGTAGGGTTTATATCATAATAAAAAGCATCAGAGAAATAAATTAAATGAAGAATACGTAAACTCTTTATACAGACTGATGTAGAATGCCATTAAAAATAAACTAAAGTAAATCTTAATTAAATGGAATAATCACATCATATCTATGCTTGTGGAGATTCAGCATTGAAAAAATAGCAATTCTTCCTAAACATACAGAATTATTCCAGAAAAAAATGCCATCCATTTAATTGTTCATGGAATATTAAAAGTAAAATGAATTTTCAAATATACATTGGAAAAAAAAAAAAAAAAACCAACCAGAATAACCTAGTTCATTAAATGACCTCCAATTCCTTCTTCATCCAACCTCTGGCAGGCACCATTCTAATACCTATCTCTGAATTGCAATACTCTTGGTGTGTAAGAGTACATTGTGCTTGTTTATTGTAAGTTTTAAATCATTTATCATAATGCCTTAAGGCTCATCCATGCTGTAAGACTTGGCAGGATTTCCTTCCCTTTCAAATGGTGGTTCAATATACTGAATTTTGTTTATCCATTGTAGAAATCTCTTTAAATTGATGTTTCAATCAACTTTAACAAGGTGTAATGTAAATAGAGGGTTATGATCTGTCATGAATATTAACAAGTATTGAAAATCAGAAGATAAGAACTCAAGAACAAACAAGTGTTAGGGTGTTGGATGTAGCTTAGAGGGAAACCACCTGATTTGATCCTTATCATGGCAAAAGATTGCTAAAAATAAAATATATGAGAATTTCTAAATTTCTTACTATCTTATGCAGGCAGAATATTTCTATGAAAGTCAAAAATATAACAAAACAATCAATTAACAAACAAACCTCCCTTTCTGGGTTCTTAGGAGTATAGAACAATAAAGAACTAGAAAACTAAATACATACCCTTAGAGATTAAAGGGTAAATAATTGAATCAGGACGAGGCAGGTATGGTATAATTTCACAACTTCTGCTCTATTGTCAAACATTTTGCCACAAGTTAATTTGTTAGTGCCCTTTTTATTTAAGCCCCTGAAGGAACCAATTACATGGTTTTATGGCATATTTTACAAGAAGAGTCATTACGAAGACAAGGCTTTAAAGTTTGCCTAGTTTACCCTGAATCCAGAGGCATAACCAAAACTGCATTATATTAAAGAACAGAGGAAATTGGAAACAGGGCACTGTAGAAGGCTAACAAAGTACATCCCCACATACATAATTGTGTAATGCCTTATGCCAGTAGGAGTTCCTTTGCATTTTATTCTTGTCTAATTAATTATGTCAGGAACTCCGAAGCAGGCAATGAAAAGGGGGAGGCGGGTTGGATCTCAACTTTCCAATGTTTTCCTCTTCGTTAAATACTTCCATGCTTTGTGTCTATGATTCATCAGTCCTCAAGTACGTGTTCAAGGTATTCTTCTAAACTAATCATGGTTTTTTGTTTCGTTGTATGAGTATGGAGCGCATGCGATGTCTCCCTCTCACATATCAGATTGTCCTATAATGCTAGACAAGAGTGGAAACAATTTCCCCAAGGTCACTGCCAGAATGCAGCAACCATGGGGACGTATGTCTTAAGGCTTCATGATGTCACCTGTGATATCTTTGCTCCTGTTTTCTCCTTCATCTCTGCCTCTTGGCTGGCTTTCTCATTTGTCTACCTGGGTATGTACTTCTCAGCTGTAATCTTCACTGACAGCAGCAGACTAATTTTTCACGTTTTTGGATTATACTTCCTTTTCCTTTTCAGGCTTGCTCACTGTTTCATTATTAATGCTGACAGATTTTTTCCGATTGTCAGAGAGAGGCTGTGAAACAGACAGCTGAGAGTTCTCCCGTGGAAAACGAGAGGAGCGCTAAATGCAGGAGGAGGTGGAGATTATTGATAAAGTTCTATGGCTGTTTTTTTTTTTTTTTCTGATTATAACAATCTTTTCTCTTTAGTTTTGTGCCCCAAGTTGAATATGTTTATTTTATTCTTTCATTATTTTATGTGCATGTATGTGTGTATGTTGAAGATACTCAGCACCCCCATCTTGTTTGTTTATTTTCTCTTTACTCTCGTGTAATCTCTCTTCTAACAATGCCCCCTCCTACCTTCATGTCTTTTCTTGGGACCCGCTACATTTAATTAAGATTTCTTACATTGAGCATGTGTCTTAGTTAGGGTTTTACTTCTGTGAAGAGACATCATGACCAAGGCATCTCTTTTAAGGACAAAATTTAATTGGGGCTGGCTTACAGGTTCAGAGATTCAGTCCATTATCATCAAGGTGGGAGCATGGCAGTATCCAGACTGGTATGGTGCAGGAGGAGCTGAAAATTCTATGTCTTGTTACAAAGGGAGCTAGAAGAAGACTAGCTTCTGTGCAGCTTAGACGAGGGTCTTAAAGCCCATGCCCACAGTTACACACTTCCTTTAACAAGGCCACGACTCCAAATAGTGCCACTCCCTGGGCCAAGTATATACAAACTATGACAGCATGGGTTGGGGTTAAATGTATTTCTTGAGTTGTGAACTAAGCTAAATGAACTCTAGTTACAAAATGCTCACTGTGGACATATAGGCAGAGGCTTTGTCCCCAGCCAGCATGAGGTGACTGCATCAAAAAGGTGCTGATGTCATCAATCTGTCAATACACTAAGAAGTTCACACTGATTGGATATGAAGAGGTAGAGTGTGATTGGCTGGTCTACTGATAAGTTCCCAGTGATTGGATATGAGGAGGTAGAGCATGATCGGAGGAAGTATCCCTGGTCGTGTTCTATTGACAATCATGCATCCTGCCTGGGCTCACACTTCGCTTCGTGGCTTCTGTGAAATTAGTAGCATTGCTTTATCACACCCTTCCCTATGATGGGCTGCCTCACGCGGCTCTCAAAGTAATTTTGCTTATGTGCATTTTTGGTTATACAGAAATAGGTTATTCGCCCCCCCCCCCACACCTTTTGTTTCTTTTTTGTCTATACTTCCTCCTCACACCTGACCTTCAGTATTGCTGCTGTTTCAGAAGTTTCTTCTGTCCTTTCTGAGTGGAGCTGGAGATTGAGCTTCATGGGTTAGCTGCTAAATGAGTAGATCCCCAAATAAAGCTGGAGGAGATATTCAAACTACAATAGACATGGGTTACAACACAGAAACTCAAGAAAGATGAACCAGCATGAGACACCATGACTTCTGAAAGATCATAGCTCTTCAACTCCTGAAATAAAACACGTTAAAATTGTTAAATGCCTTCCAATGATAGAAAGAAGATACTTAGAATGAAATACAAACGAGTTAGTGCAGCCTCTGCTTAAGCTTAGTGTTTGGATGCTCTGCATTTAGTCAACTAAAGTATTCACACTTGAAGTAGGTTTCTTCAAACAGTGTGCAATGCTATTTTGATTTTTGTATTCTGTATCACAATGCATTTTTTTTCTTTTCTGTTGCTGTGATAAAATATCATTTAGATTACTGTTTTGGAGCAGAGTCCATAATATCATATTTTAATACAATAAAATATACTAACATTGTTACTGATGAGAAAGCAATTAACATTGTAGCTAAGGCTGTCCTTAACGTACTATATTTGTAATTATAGTGTTTTACCTCATTTACTCTTAGGAAATTTGTCCATTTATTTGGGTTTAAATATATCATCTTGATATTTATCTTACATGTTCATTTTTTCTAGTTTTCTTCCTTTTGAGTTATTTTATATTTTAGTAATTATTTTCTGATTTATTGATATGTATCATTATTTTTTCCTTTAGTATGGGAAATACTGACTCTTTTATTATCGAATATCTAGCTTTTTATGCCATATTAGCTATCAATAGCAAAGTTAGAGATCAGATTAAAAAATACATTAATTTTAAAGATTTTAAACGTTAGACTATATTAGCGATCATTTATTCCTTATGTCAAACAGTGATTCTTCTAGTGCTTTTCACAATCTCTCTCTCTCTCTCTCTCTCTCTCTCTCTCTCTCTCTCTCTCTCTCTCGTCTCTCTCTCTCTCTCTCTCTCCCTCTCCTTTTCCCTCCCCCTCCCTCTTCTTCCCCCCACCCTGTGTGAGTGTGTGTGTGTGTGTGTGTGTGTGTGTGTATGTGTGTGTTCATTTGGGTAGCAGATCCTGAGGAGCTGTATCCACATTTCTGGGATGTTCAGCTTGCTGTGTACACAGTGGGATCTGAATTTCAGTCCGGGTGATTTCTGATGTTAATCTCTGATCCATCTCTCCAATCCTCTTCTGAATGCTTTGTATGATCAATACAGATTTTACAGATTTTTTGGTGGCCAGATTTTTAATAACTTCCATCCTGGTAAAAGCTATTAAATGCCTTTGGCTTACATAATGTCCATTTTTCTTTGCCTAGAATTTTGCCTAATTGTTGAGTGTCTTTGTATTTAGTGAAATATTCAAAGGCCTCTGTGGAATTTCTGCACAAAGAATCATTGATAAATAACTCTTCTAGAAGAAAACTTCAAATAATTTAACAAGAAGGGTATGGATTTAGTTTTCTAGTTCTTTGTTGCACTATCGTCCTAACTATCAGAAGAGGGGTATTTGTTTAATATTCTGCCTGTTTGGGTAACAGTAACTCTCCCACGCCATCTCTGCAAGGCTGGGCATTGCTCAGGCCATCCCACCATCCATGCAGGCTCAGTAGAAAGAAGAAACTCTAATGCTTAAAGATTAATCAAAGGCTTATGTATTTGATAATGATCAGTAACAAGATGCTCATACAATCAGAAGTGTAACCCAATACCCAACCTAGATATACCACCTACCTTTGACTGCTACAGACATGTGAACAACTGCCTCCATGGTCCCCTCTCTCATTCTCCTCTCCTGTCTCCTAACTCCTCCTCTTCCTTTTCCTCCTCTCCTCCTTACTCCTCCTTTTCCTCTTCCTTTCCTAACTCCTCCCACCTTAGCTCCTCCTACAGCATGGAGCTCAAACTTCTGTGCAGAATCGAATATACCTTCTCCAGTTGGTATCAGAATCGTCTGGGATTTATTCCATGTTTATTTATTTTTCATCGTAGGCTATAGGATGTATCTCTTTCTTGTTGCTAGATTCAGAGAAGAATGAGACCTGGGGTGCCCAAAAGACAGTATTCCAATCCAAGAGACAAACTTCTGACTACTAGTTGACGGTAATCTTAGCACTTACTCATGCAGGGAGCAAAATGTATGTAATTTGTGAGAAAAATCTTAACAGAGAAAACAATACCTATTCTGTTCAGAAAGCCTGAGCCAGTGGACAGATCTTGCAGAGCTGGAGGTGACAGAGACATTCTCCTTAGCTGTTATTGGCTAAGGTTTCAACCCCTCCCAGTTTAGAAATCAGTGCCTAAGCTGGGCTAGCTCTGAATTTATTAAAAAAAAAAATACATATATGTGTATATACACCCCACACAATCACTTATGTGTTATGTATTTGCACTGAAATTAAATTTTTAGGACACTTGTACTCCAATTATAAACTCCTTCTGCTTCATCTCTATAGCACCAGGTCAAGCGTCACTTTGGTGGTGTTAACTGATTCAGCTGGATGGGAAAAACCACGGAAAGGCACAGTTCAAGGCAGAATGAGCTGATCTTCACTGGCCAGCTTGGCGGGCCGTGGACTTCCTTTTTATATTTGTCTCTGACTCCACATCTATGTAGCCAGTGACCATTTTCTATCTAAGAGAAACACTGCATTCTCTTTTTTCAAACCTGCTTGCTCTACCTTCTCATCCTTAACAACAAGCAAAACTCCTCCCCTCTAGTACTCCCCGTCAAAATCTTGGAGTTGTTAGCTGATAGCTTTTTATTTATTTATTTATTTTTAAATCTGTTCCACCTATGGCTCAACTCTTGGAAAATCATATTGGTTGTTATATTTACAACATTCCTAACCTCTGCTGCATATTGTCTCCACAGGTGGTACCCATTTCAAAGCTAGTATCTTTCGTCTACATTATTGCAACAGCCCGTCAACCTCTGTCCTTGCTCTACTCTGTTTTAACAACAAATCAGACAAACATCTAGAACCGAAGCCTGTGGTAAACATGAAATGCTTGAAAACTGACTGTGGAGGTAAAAGGTTACTTCTTGCCCTCAGGTGGCACCACTACTCTGGAGATTCCTAAGTCATCATGAGTCATCACTGTGATATCATTACTTTTGAAAGCCTGGGTTGAAAGTTATGATATATTTCTTTTATGGAAATACAATGCAGTGTCTATATAAAAATACAGTAAAATATTTGTACCTTTATAACTGAATCTCCTTTTTACTATAAATAAATAAATAAATAAATAAATAAATAAATAAATAAAACAAAACCACATAAAAACCAAAGCATTTCCTTGAATTTATTTACTATTCTCTAATATTATAAAAATGGTTTAAGTATGAATACATCAAGCTCTAAAAATCATATTTAAGTTTGTTATTACATAACAATTATATATTTTAAATGTAACATACTTAAGTTTCACCTAAATGGCGTTGTCTATCATTTTTGTGCAATTCAGTTTGCTTGTTTATTTGGCCACTTCCCTTCATTGTTCTGTAGTGTACAACCTAGTATCACAAGACATTTCAAAGGATGCACACAGCAGAACTCCTGCCTACTTCCTACAAATGTCCAGAAAGGTTGCTTCTGTCATGTTTGCAATGGCCACTTTTCCTTTAGAAAAGAAAGGCACATAAACAAAAATCTCCTTCATTGATTTTTTTCCACTCCATGCAACTCAGGTATTCATTGGAAACAAGCTCTTCTGTTCCTTGTCTTTGGAGAAAAGTATTATGGGGTCACATGAACTAATCTCTATGCGAAACTCATATGATGGTGGAATGTCTATTAAAAATAAATTAACCATCAGTGAGTTTATATGTATGATTGAGGACATTAACTATTGAATCAAATAACTGAAAGATCTAGCATTGGTATGGCATCTACCAGCTAAGGTGGCAAGTTATTAAAGTGGCAACATGTTCATATCTCTAACTAGTAGTTTTCAACATGAGTGATTAATTAGATCTTTAAATTAAATCCCAATTACAATATTTTATTTACCTTTAAGGAGTGGTCTACAAAAGTCCAACTTTCAAAGCAAATACATTTTGCCTCCCAGGAGACTTCAGTACCATTTAAATAAAAATGATTAACTATCTTGTAATTTATTTAATTTTTATTTGATAGTTTAAATTTTTATTTAATTTATTTAATAATTTAATAACTATTATTTTAATAATGATTAAAATAGACACACAAATTTACCTTTGCCATTCTTCAAGTCTCACTTACAGCGTCAAAGCACTATTACTGACCTCGACTCTTACATATTAGGACTTCATCATTTCAGTCCCCTAAGTCATTAGTCCCTGCAGAAAGAACTCCCATGGTTCCCAGCCAGAAATAGCTATACCAGCAACATGCCGACTACAGGAGCATACAAACTTTGTATCCATATTAAAGGCTAAATATCAGGCATCTGTGCTCTCTCTTCTTAGCAGAATTTCAGTCTTTCTAAAGGAGCTAAAAGTAAAACTGGTAGCTATTAATATCGGTAGAGTATATTAACACTGAAAGTGTTGAGTAACAATATGAATTTGCAACGATTTATCAACTCATGTGGTGATTTGGATAAAAATGGCCCCCTTAAGTCCATAGGTAATGGCATTATTAGGAGATGAGGCCTTGGTCTTTCTGGGTAATCAGAGATGAGTAAACGTTCACTAAGTTCAGTGCGACTATTCCTGTCAAAAACACCAAAATGGAGTCAAAGAAGAAGAAACACAGACACCTGCTCCAAGATTTTCACATAGTCCTTCCCAACAATATAGCATGCTTTTTTTTTTTTTTTAGGACATTTAAGAAGTATTATTTATAGCTGATAACATAATACAACCACAAACTATGACCTTAAGACATTTAGTAAGTGACAATCAAGTTGACTCAATTGCTAGGACTGGAAACCCCATTGAGCTTTCATTCACAACACATAAAACTCTCAACTTCTCTTCTTTGTTGTCCAAATATAACTGACTACCTTGGTCTATGTATACATGTATATATGTCCTAAATCATATTTCTCTGCCTTCATTCTTTTCTCCTCCCTTTCTTCCTCCCTTTCTTCCTTCCTTTTTTTCTTTCCTTCTTACTTTCGACATAGTCTCATTGTGTAGACCAGGTTGGCCTTAGATTCACTATGTAGAACAGGATGGTTTCAAACTCATCAAGATTCATCTGCTCCTCCCTCCCTTACTTTCTCCAGAGTGCTGGGGACTGTGTACCGCTACACCTGGAGATTCATCTCTCCAGTTTTGCCTGCGTTTGAGAAATATATGCTAACCGTATCGCTGAATTGCAGTTGCACTTGACTGCTGACAATGAACATGACAGAGTCACTTCAGCTTTCAAAAAGCAATTGATGTTGAACTGACCACCCAATTACAACATGCCTTGGTGTGCTGAGCTCTCATAATCTTTCAATTTAGCAAATTGAGCTGGGATCTTGTAGTGCCTCCCCCCAATATCCTCTACATTGAGCCAATTAACTTGCTCTTGAATCTTCACTCTTTTTACCAACCCTTCTTACTTGTGACTCATGGACTGCAACAGTTTCCTTGCTGGCTATCCTGCCACTGGATATAGAGCTCACAAGTGTCGCTGCTGCCATTGAGTCTGGTCAAAATATTCTTCTTTTCAAGTTGTTTGCAATGCCTCATCCCCCACATAAGAATATCCTTTTCTAGGTAAGTTTCTTTTTTATTTTATCCTTCCTTAGCTTTCTAGTTTCAACTGTTATCAACCATAATGCCAAAATATACAATCAGAAATGCCAAACCTTGTAATATTTATCCATTTAAATTAATCTAATATTTTTACTAATAAAGACACAAGAGGTGAGAGCTGAGATAGAAACCTGCTAGCTCAGCAAGGTATCTTTATTTTCTTAGTATATACAAGATACCTATTTACAAGCCTGATTCTACAACTAAACTGCTAGTTCTTTAGAAAACTCTTTCTATCTGTGTCATATTACTGAGCTAGTCTACGTTTCTCTTGAGCTCCTCCAAACCCAAGAGGGTTCTTTTGTTCTTATTTCTAGAATACTGTTTCATCTGTGTCCCACCAGCTCCTTAAATTCCCTTTCTACCGTGAGAAACTGGGTGGTTAACATCCACCACACAATTATTTAATTGTTCAATTGTGTGTAACACCAGATTGAGATAAATCCAATTGAGCAATCAGAACATGGGTTCTATGCAGTTTTCTTTGCTTTAAGTTTTATAGGTTCCATGTATTCTTAGAATTGTCTTGGTAATCACCTCCCCCTGGATCTTTTTCAATGTATCTCCCATCCCCAAATACACTTCTGACAAAGCTGGATTCTCTTTTCAGAATCAGCATTACTCCTTCATATGCCATAATGTATACATTTTTATTTGCACATACTAATATTTGTTTTATGTTCTGTGAAACTCTATTTTTAATAAAATATAATTTCATGTATCCTCCATGATGGCAGCAGAGACAATAGTTTTACTACCAATAAAATTAGTCTAATGACATTTCCATGATTCTATTCTGGGCCTACCCTTACACACTGCATTGAAAATCCTGGAAGTCCAGAAGAGAGAATCTTGTTAAGATAAAGAAAATAAATCAAGTAGAAAGAATACATGCGGAACACAGAACTTTAACATTACACTCCAAATAATTTAATTTCCAAAACTGTGCTCCCCATTCTTGAGCAGAACGACCTCATTTCTCCTGCTTGACTGTCAATTCCAGGAGACTCTTTTGTTTTCTTAACTGTTCTGAAGTCCAGCATGCCCAGGAGGCCAACAAACCAAAATGGAAACAAATGTACCCTGAACAAGTTCAAGTTGTTTTTAACCTTGCAAAAACACACCCAGATTGGTGCAATACAAATGTCCTCTAGTGCTAGGAAGATTTTCTTCTAATTTTGGTAAACAATGGACTAAATATATCTACTGTGATGCATTCTTTTAAACAATAGATTTCAACAAATTGAGGGAAAATGGCAATCTTACATTGAGGTTTAGTAGGTACTCTATGCTTCCTATATCCTAACTGATTTATTTATTTGTTTGTTTGTTTGTTTGTTTGGAGAAACGATCTCTCTGCAATTCCCTGCCAGTCCTAAATATCACTATGTGGTCCAAGTTAACCTTGAACTCACAGAGACCCATCTGTTTCTGCCTTTCCAGTGCCATGATCAAGCACCACTACCTCTGGCTGTCTTAGCTGATTTAATAACTACAGTAACTTACTATTTATGAAAGCATTATGATATGAGTAATGCAGATTCTCTGTCGTGCCTTATAGAGAGGAAAATGAGAGACAGTGATTGAGCATATTGCTTCCAGTCATTCTCATTCTGACCTGGGTTATGAGTCGGTATGCTTACTGGAAACTCTTATTCTCTTGTAAGCAGAGAAATTTTATCCTTGAAATATTTCTAGACTAAGAAATGTCTGAACTTTTATCTCAGATAGGGATCATGATGGGGGGGGCAAACATTGTGATGCCATTGGGATATTGACAGTGATATCCTTTGTGTGCCAGATGTGGTTATGGTTTAGGGAAGATTGCTCAACATCTGTCAGACAAAAACTTTATTTGGGAGAGTGGAACCGGAGCATGGGTGTACACTAATAACCAGAAACCATCTCCCCAATGAATTATACTTCACTGCACAGGAAAGACAAGCAGCTGCGTTTTGCATTGTGCAACGTGTTTATGCTATACTCCAAAACAACCACAGAGACCGCAGTATTACATTGTGACAGCTCTTGAAGTTTAACTGTCTCTACTAATAAAGATCAACTTTTAACAACTAGTGCAGATTCCTTCCTTCTTGAGAAGTGCGAGTACCAAAAACTATGAGAAGCAATATGTGTGCTGTGGGTGAATGTAAGCTCAGTAGTAGATCTAGAATCTGATCATGGAGTAAGGGGTGTTCCAGAGAATCCTTGTACAGAGCAAAGCCTAAGTGGACTCAAGGAGTGGATAAAAGCAAAACCAAGAAAGGTGCAATTGATTCGATTTGGCAAAGACAAGAACGGCAGATGTAAAAATCCAGAACTTTGTCAGGTGAAGTTCCAGGTAATGATGTTTAAAGAAATTTAGCGATGAGAAGATAGTTGTGACAATTGTCCTTGTTTTCCTGGAAATGGGACATTAAATTGACAGTTTGGGTTTTAGCAAGCAACGATTACAATTTACTTGTGTCTATCATTTACTTCTGACTTCTTTTCTCAATGAAATAAGAAGTAAAACTTCGCCGGGCGGTGGTGGCGCATGCCTTTAATCCCAGCACTTGGGAGGCAGAGGCAGGTGGATTTCTGAGTTCGAGGCCAGCCTGGTCTGCAGAGTGAGTTCCAGGACAGCCAGGGCTACACAGAGAAACCCTGTCTCGAAAAAAAACCAAAAAAAAAAGTAAAAAAAAAAAAAAAAAGAAGTAAAACTTCTGTGTGTCTCCTCCAGATCAATTGCCTGCTTCCCAACATTTTGTTGGCTCCTGGGACCTTGCCCTAAATGTTTCCTCTGCTAAGTGAACTCTTAGTCAAGGGTCCAGCTCAAAGGTCACCTCTCTTGTGAACAGTACTTCAACTCTCCTGACTTGAGGGAGATTATCTTCCTTTCCAGGTCCTTATACTTGTTTAAAACTATCAACAATTTACCTACAAAAGTGCTAGAAGTGTAGATAGGGTTACAGTTAGGGGTATAGGGTAAGGGTTAAACTAGAAACTGTGGGGATGGAGCCCAGCAGTATATGCCAACAAGGTAATTGTGGTATACATTCAATTACTGAAGCCACCAATTTACGGTTCACCAGATTTGGGAAAGTGTTTTTGTTTCCCTTAACCTTAGTTTTACCTTTATCACCTCTTCCTAGTAATGGATCCTAGGGAACGATGTATTTTCTAGGTTGGTGGTGAATGCTGAGAGGTTGCATGTGTTTTCATTGCTAATGTTCCACTGAGGCTTTTACACGATTTCTCAAAATAAGAATCTTAAAGAACCCATGATAGCATATGAAAGATAACATAATCTTCTTTAAAATTAATGAAATACAGAACAATAAATGAAAAAGAAAGAGAATTTCAACTTTTATACAGTATCAACTTAAATACTATATTAACAGTATTGTACTGACTACACTTTATTGGAACAAAGCCAGAGTGTCTTAGTTAACCAACTCTGAACATAGTGTTTAATGAATAATACAAAATATGTGAAAATCATGGATATCCTCTGATTTATTTATTATTGAGTGAAAACTATGTTGTGTACTCAGAGATTCACAGAAAATCACCACTGCTTCAGGTGTTTCCCCATATATGTTTCAGTTTAAAATATAAACTGTCACCCTGTCCATTCTTCCAATTCTAACCCCTCTATGATGGCTGTACCCCTCATCAAGGCATCTTCAAAAAAAATTCGCCCTATGGGTTAGTTGGCTTCTTAGAGGCAGCTGGCAGGAATGTGTGGTCAGATGGGAGTAAGAGGGAGGTCTGAAGGACGTCTATCTCTATATTGCCTCTTCCTTCAACTCTCTTGATTATGAGATTATCCCCTGGGGTAACACTCAAGACTGAATGTTTCACAAACTCTGAAAAACCTATCTGAGACACACAGAGTACAGAGCAGAGAATCTATGCACTGCACCTTGATTTTTTTTTTTGCTTGAATTTATGTTCTTAATTTTTATAGTAAAATGGTAGCACACAACCTAGAGCTATATATTGATAGCACATGTTAGCTCCTGTTTTTTTCCTATTAAGAGGGGTTATCCAGAGCCCTTGGTCTGTTTTAAAATTTTTAAAGTAGTGTCCTTTCTTGAGATTTAGAGTCTTCCTTACAAAGCCATACTTCCTTACTATATATTGGGGTATTTTTTCTCCTGGGAGACTGACCAACAGGAACAAGTGACAGGGAGGGGAGGAAACTGATGCTGAGAAGAGCAGATTCCTGAAGGTGAGCCCCAGCTGCACATGCCTGAGTTCTGCAGGAGACAGGGGATGGGCACAGGTGCGCTGGCAATGAGGCGGGAGGCAGTCTGGACCAGGATGAAGAAAGTCCTCTGCGAAACCTTACAAACATGCTCTCTATCTGCAATGAGAATCTCCAGAGGCTTGGCCATGTGGCTTCCAAGGGCCAAAAAGGAAACCCTAGCCAAAAAAAAAAAAAAAAAAAAAAAAAAAAAAAAAAAGAAAAGAACAAATAAGAAAGTACTTTTTTTTTTTTGTTTTTGTTTTTGTTTTTGTTTTTTTTATTGGAAATTTTTCATTGGAAAATTTTGTTTACATTTCAGATGTTCTCCTCCTTACCCCATTTCCCCCCCCCCAGGAACTCACTATCCCTTCCCCCCTCCTCCTGCCTCCACGTTGGTGTACCCCCTTCCACCCTCCCCTGTACCTCACCTCCCCACCCTCGAGTATCCCCCCCCACGACGTCCAGCCTTCATGGGACCAAGGATCTCTTCTCCCACTTATATATAGCTCCCTTGCATATATAGCTGGAGCCATGGGTCCCTCCCTAAGCGCTCCCAGGCTGGTGGTTTAGCTGGAGAGATGGCTCAGCCGTTAAAGGCTAGGCTCACAACCAAAAATATAAGAAAGTACTTTGACAAGGGCATCGTGGACATAAGGACCATCTCTGGAACTTACGTTACATTGAATTTGTTATTGTTACCTATTGGTTGGTCTCTAAAAATCTGGAGATAGAATGCTGAGTTTTAAATTCTGAATGGACCCCTCCCCTTACCTTGACTAAGCCACTGCTCTCTGTCCATGTATTTCATTTATTGCATGAGATGTATGCACTTCTGAAGGTTAGTTTTGTCAAATTGTATAAATGACTGGGTGTTAAATGTTCAGAAAGATGTCTGTGCTTAGCTGCTTTCAAGAAGTGTTAGCTCTTAAAATCTACAGCAACCAAAAATCTTCCAGATTATCAGAAAAATATTCCTGAAAATATGTTTGCAAAGTGAGAGATTTTATCTTTTTAGCATGTAGGTACCTAGGCGACAATTCTGACTAAGCCAGTTTGGACAGACATCTCCCTCACTGGAGAGAAGAGAAGGCTGAGAGTAAGACGCAAAGATACAGCCTGGTTGGAATGCAAGTGAGAGAGTTTAAGAGACTTCCCTTCAAGAAGGGGAAAATACCAAATATGTAGTGTTTTGAAACTGCAGATCTTTGATTATATTTAATTATGAAACTGTACTGTCTTGAAACCACAGTGAATTTCTTCAGTTTCTTATCCACTCATACAGGAATAATGACATCATTTCTGAAATACTTTTAGGTGTGTTCAAAGTACACAATTCGTCAGACGGTGGTGGCGCACACCTTTAATCCCAGCACTTGGGAGGCAGAGGCAGGCGGATTTCTGAGTTCGAGGCCAGCCTGGTCTACAGAGTGAGTTCCAGGACAGCCAAGGCCATACAGAGAAACCCTGTCTCAAAAAAAAAAAAAAAAAAAAAAAAAGACACAATTCTGTGAAGAGTCTAGCAGTGACTCTAAGGTCACATGATTCTTTGAAAGGCTGTTGACTATCTACCAGCTGACCTACCCAGATTACCTCATGATGACTGTCTCTGAATGTTTGAGGATTTTCTTCTTGTTGGTATAATTCTTGCCAAAACTCACAACCATCCAATGCTCGTTCATAATTAGTTATGTAAAATTATTTTAAAAGAAAACAATTATCTTAAGTGCCTTACAAATGATTTATAATTTAATCCATGTAATTTGGTTTAGTTTTTATAAGTATTCCTCAGTTCCAGCTTTTCCATCTTTTTCTCTTAGGCAAATTGCCATGCAAGCACATCTCCATGCCATGCTCACTAGATACAGGCACAATGTCTGGTATTCTTTTAAGACATTTTATTTTTCAACTACGACAATACAATGGCTTTTGACAGCTTTATGTCTTAGAGTTCTGAGGCATCCTGGATCAATTAATACTGTCTGATTTTGATTTTAGCCATCTTTGCATGTGAATGGAGACTTTTTTTTTTCTGTCTTCAGTACAGATGTTTTCTTTGGCTGCCAGAGTGGATTGTTGCTTTGTTATTATTGCGATGCTTTAGTTTTATTTTTTATTGTTTTCATGGTTTAAAAGATAAGTCACTCACAGGTGGTTAAGACAAACTAACATAATAGGAAAATAAGCAAGCATCTAATTCACGTAATGTCTTCTGAATGATGTAATTCTATAATATTGATAGAGCACCCAACTAAACGTTTTGTTGAGCAAGCCTATAAAATAATATTCTTATACTCATGGACGGGTTACATCATAAAATAGCTTCAGAATAAATAAATGCATATTTTGTGATTTTCATTTATCATTATATAATTCATACCATGTCCATGGATCATTTTAATTCATTTAAAATTGGTCCACGTGAATTGAGTTTGAGAGAAAGCAGAGGAGAGAGCATAAGCTTACATTACCATAACCTTTTCAAGTAGTTTGTTACCAATCAGTATAACACAGTGGAATGTTTCTCTTTTCTGTACAGAGTTTCATTAGTTTGGAAGTTTGTATATATCTGTGTTCTCACCACCCCGGTCATGATATAACTGATTTGGCTTGTCCTCAAAAGTTATTTTGAGCTTCTAATTGGGTAATTTTCCATGCTTTTCCTGTCTTCCTGGAGCAACAAAACTAACAGGCTTGCCAGTCTTAGAACCTTATTATCAGTGTGAGATAAAGTGTGCATCTGTCTTAGTTTGCTGCTTTCACTCAGCCCAGTAATTCATATGTTGTGCACACCAAGGATGGATTTTCTGTATTGCAGCACAGAACAATACTGCTTGGATCATGCCACACACTGGATCCAGTTGACTTTCTGGAAGCTTATGAACTGAGCTGCTGTGAACATTCATGCAGAAGAGTTTTGTATGATGTATTCATTTCTCCTGGGTTAATATTTAAGTAAGGAGTCAGTGGACTTTGAGGTCCCAGTACTGTTTACTGTATAAGATATTGCATGATTATTTCCCAAAGATTCTGACTCATTTTATAGTCCCAGACACAACTTAATGCAAGTCCCACCATCTCCACAACCTCATTGATATTTGCATTTATTGATCTTCTAAATTTTAGTCTTATAGTGTTTTAAAATATTTATTGGGGTGTATGTGTGTGTGTGTGTGTGTGTGTGTGTGTATTGGTGGGTGGTACCCACAAAAGCTAGAAGAGGATCTCAGAACCTCAGGAGCTGGAGTTACAGGCATGTGTGAGCTGCTTGACCAGGGTTGCTAGGAAACAAACATCTCTCCAGCCCTACTCTTTTTGTTTTCACTGTCATTTCTCTGGTCAGTTAGGTTGGAATGTACATATCTTAATTTGTAAAGTGTCTACTCAAATCTTCCACTCGTTCTAATTTGTTCTTAATTTCTTATTGTTCTTTTATTCTTTTTTGAGGGGGGGGTTGTAAAATTTCTTAGGTTAGAATGGCATCAAAATATTTTTCTATTCTATGATTTATCATTTTCTTTTAAAATATACTTATTTATTCTTTGACAATTTCAAACATGTGCAATGTTTTGTGACCAAGTCCATCCATCACCAACAGGCCCTGGGACTTCCCCAACATGTGCATCGCCCCTTCCACCTTCATGATCTATCCCTCCCCCTCCTCCTCCCCCTCCCCCTCCCCCTCCCCCTCCCCCTCCCCCTCCCCCTCCCCCTCCCCCTCCCCCTCCCCCTCCCCCTCCCCCTCCCCTCCCTCCCTCCCCCCTCTCTCTCTCTCCTCTCTCTCTCCTCTCTCTCTCTGGAAACCCACAAGCAGCCACCCTGACTCTAGATTGCCATCAATTGCCAATAGCTCCTCAGCTATGAGTTAATGCCTCAGGTGCCTCTCCCCATCCGTGCTGGAATTATTGACTAGCTTCAGGAAGGTCTTATGCTTCAGCCACAGATGCTGTGAGCTCATGGTCACGAGCTCCATGTTAGGTCCACAAGGCTACATTTCACAGCTCTCCTCTCCACCTCTGACTCCTACATTTGTTCTGACTCTCTTCTGAGAGATTCCCTTGCAGAGGTTACGTTAAAGACGGGAGGAGGGACTACGTGACAGGGGTGGGTGGTGGTGAGAAGAAGGGGGTGTGTAATCGGGATGTAAAATGAAAATAAAAAAAGGAAAATATTTAAAATTGCACGCATGCACGCGCACACACGCACACACGCACACGCACACACGCACACACGCGCACACACACACACACACACACACACACACACACGCGCACACACGCACGGCAGAGGACACCTGATCCAGTCTGTTATTGCCTCCTGTTATTGAGCCTGAACTCACAGCCTGTTCCCCAAGTTACATCCAATTAGAAGAGACAAATTAACAGTGAAAAGCAGAAAAAAGAAATCTTTAGTGTAGTGTGACACAGGGAAGATGGAACGTGATTTCCAGAGACAGATCTCAGGTTGTGCCTTTACTCATTAAGTCGTGTCGCTGCTACCTGTAAACCTACTCTGTGTCCCATCCAATTGCCTTGCTGTATTTGAACTTGATGTGGAAAGGTTGTGGTTGTTTTGATGTGTGAAAATATATTTCGTTGACTGATCATTGCAATCTATGAAGTTTTAACAAGTAGGCAGAAGATTTGCAGGAAAGTTATTGGGTTTCCACATTTTAGAATCAGCTTATCAATCTAACCCTGAGAGGGTTTTGCAGTTAAGATAATAGTAAAATTTGTAGAGCCTGTAAGAAAGACTGCATTTTAATAGAAGGTCTTCTATCTCATGAGAAGATTGCTTTAGATTTTTTTAAAGTTTTGTCAAGATGTTATACACCTTTCAATTTACTGGGTCTGTATTTATTTAAAATTATCTTTAGAAACATGTAATTTTAGAATTTTTCATTTTCTTTTTATTTGATAACACAAATAGATTTGAATTTTGCTTATGTATTAGGTATCCTATAATATTTCTGAATATACTTCTAGTCTTAATAATTGTAAAGATTTCTTAGGGTTTTCCATGTCATTTTTCATGCCTCATAATAAAGTTGGGGCTTTTCTTTCCAATCAATGTGCATCTGAGTTTTGTTCCTTTCATCTTTTGCCTTAGTTACAATCGTGTGGAAAAATATTCATCCTATCACTATTGATGATTGTTAATCATAGTTTTGTTTTGATGTAGCTTGAGACAGAGTCTGGCTATGCAGCCCAGACTGAGCTCAAACTTATGACCCTTCTTCAGGCTGCCCAGGGACTGGATTTCAGGCAAGCAACAGCACACCAGGCTCACCAGAGTTTCTTTTAATATTACCAGTTTTAGATGGGGTTTTTGTTTCTAAAATGCTTTATTGATTTATTTGTATTAGGAATAGAGGTTAAGTTTTAAAAATATCTTTTCCATTTATTGAAGTGATTTTGTTTTCTTTATTTAGCAAACAGCACATTTTATCAATTATTTTTTGAATGTTAAGCAAGTCTTAAAACCTTAGGGTAGTTTCCTCTTCATTACTATGAATTATCTTTTAAAGTAAGAATTGCACTGATTTTGCCAATAGCTCCTAAGTTTTTTGTTTTTCTTTTACTGTTTTTGAGGGATATTGGAGGAAATTGATGGCCTCTTTTCCTGTAGTGTATTTTTCTAGGTTTTGCATTAGCTGGTTTCCTCTGATAATTTCTAAAAGTATTTTCATATAGCTATCATTTTCCTTGTATGTTTTATAGAATTTACCAGTGTGCACAAATGATATTGGAGGTTCTTTCTGGGAGTGTTTCAAATTACAAATCTAAGTTACATTTCAGATACAGAATTGTCTAGGATTTCTATAACTTTTTCAGTTTGGTATATATGTATATGTATATTTGCCCATTTCCTCTGGGTTGTGGATTTTATTATGTAAAAATGCTCATAAATATTCTCATACTTTTTATGTCTGTGGCTATGTATGTTAATAATACTCCTTCACATGAGCAATATATGTCTTATTCTTTTTGTCAGAATATCTAGAAATTTATCATTTCATTGATAGATCAGGTTTGTTGATTTTTTTAATGAAAAGTTTTTATTATAGTGCATGTTTCTAAAGGTTCCTGTCCAAATCTGAGTGACTGCGTTGCCTCCGGCCTCGAGCAAATGTGGTAGCTATAGGTGAAAATGTATGGCTGAGCAGTTGGCTCTCATTGTGAGCCAGGAAGCAGAGGAAGGGGAAGAAAAACCATTGCTGGAAATCTCCCTTGGAGGCCACTCCTCCTTGACCTGAAGACCTCATACAAGGACATTTTCCTCTAAGCCCCACCACCTCTCCACAGCACCAGCCTGGGAACTAGGTCGTTTGACAAACTGACCACTGGAGAACACAATTTTTACTCAAGTCATTGCCTGGGCAGAGTGTGGAAGTCAGGCATTAAAAGAAGAGGAATATTGTGTCCTCCCACCCCTGGTCTCAAAAATGAGCAAGAAGAGCCATGGAGACCAGGTTCTGAACAAGGCTCCACTTGGCATTCACCATCCCCATGTGGCTTCCAGCAGTGATGGAGGAGCAGATGACTTGGGGTTGGGGGAAGTTTCCCTTATGGTGGCATCAGTAGCAGTGGTGTGATTTCTTGCCCCTACCAATCAAGGACTTGGCCAAAATCAGACTGACTTCTCAAGGGAAACACAACCTGTTTCCATTACTTTTTTAAGTCTAGGCTGAGGCTAGATTTAGTGGCATGCACCTAAAATCCTAGCTACTCAGAGCCTGTGGTAGAAGGATTGTGAATTCAAGGCTAGTCCAGGCTTATATAGTGGGGTGTCTGTTTCAAAAATAAATGAAGCAGCTAGCTAAGCTAATGGAAACCAATGATTATGTTAATTATGTTAATATATATAAGATTTATGTTACTTTTATGCGATTATCTACAGTTAGGGTTTTGTTTAATTAAATTTATTTATTACTTACTGTGTATATGCCAGGGCATTTGTATGGAGGACAGTGGACAAACTGAGACTATCTGTCTCTCCTTCCACTGTGTGAGTCTGAGGACTCAAACTCAGGTCTTCAGGCTTGACAGCAAGCACCTTAACTTACTAAGCCATCTCATTGGCCTCTTGAGTTGGGATTGAAAGATACTGGCATTTAAGTAAATGAGGAGCTGATATGAAGGGGATGGGCCTCGGGTTCCGTTATTCACGGAATTATTAATAATTTTTATTTGAATGTTTGTGTTTTAAGACAAGGTTTCCCTTACAGTCCAGGCAGGTTTCAAACTCATATGTATCCCAGGCTGGTCTCAAACTGACAAGTCTCCTGTCTCAGCCCCTAAAGTGCTAGGATTACAGATATGAGCCATCACATCTGTCCAATTGCTGACATCTGACACAGAATGAAGAGAGGAGGTTTTTTTTTGTTGTTGTTGTTGTTTTTTTCTGCTTCAGAAAAGGAAACATGGTGATGATTTAGTTCCCCTTCTATTCCTCTTAGAAGGGAGTATCGGGTTGTGAGAAAGTATTTTTGGTTCTAATAGTGGCACACTACACTGGTTGGATTTGCTGAAGGAGACAGAGGCAGGAGGATCATGAGTTCATTGACTTTTATTTAAAGTTTAATTAATTTGACTAATTAATTTAAATGCTCATTTATTGTAGTTCTTGTTACTATAGACACTTAGAATATAAATTAATCCTGATGGCCACTTCCTCGAACCAGACTCCTCTGTCCAGTTTCTATTCCCTTCTACTCATCAACTCTATAATAAATCCATCAATGGATTACTTTATTGATTAGTCAGGCAATAGCACCACTAGTTGAGTACCAAGCTTTCAACATATCAGCATTTTTGGGCGTGGGACATGCATGTTTCTAATCCATATCAAAATATGACTATATTTATGAATAATGACTTTTAAAATTCTGTCAGACTTTCTTACCTGTTTAGTGTTACTTTTCTATGTTGACACTTCGATAATATGAAATATCTTTTTACCTTGTTAATGCTCTTGGTATTAAAGTATATTTTGTCTTATATTTCATATGTATAACAACTACCACATTATTAATTGTGCTTTTATGTTATTTGATTTAGTCCTTTTTAACAATTTTGATAACTACATACAGTTTTTGAAGTCTAACAATTTTCTCTTCTGAATTAGAATACAGAAAATATTTTATGGGAATTATTGCTATGTAGTCTAGGTTGGATTCAAAATGGCAGTGATCCTTCCTTGTTCTTTTTAGTGCTAGGATTATACATATGTGTCACATGTCTAACAAGATCTTTGTGATGTAGTTATTGGTGTGTATTGGATTACATGTCCAATTTTGAATAATTTGAAAAAGTTAGAGCAATATGTGTGTGTGTGTGTGTTTGTGTGTGTGCGCATGTGCGCATGTGTGTATGTGTGTGTGTGTGCATGTGTAGAATTTGTGAAATGGTATTCTCAGACACATGTATGCAGAGAGGAGAGATTGACCTGTGTCTTACTCCATTATTATTCACCTTAATTTCTTGAGACAGTATCTTTCATCCATCCTTACATCTGTTGTAATATTCCATTTACATAAACTTCCTTTAATATTTCTATGTATCCAGATATATTCTAAACAAAATATCCACATTACTGGTCATACAAAAAGCCTTTAATTCATCTCAGATGCAATCAAGTACTTTTGCTAAATACTGCCTTCTAGTTGTTTGTTTTTCTTGTTTAAGTACTGTCAAAATTCACTGTTGTCTTGAAAAGCAACTGAAGAAGTTCTCTGGCTATTCTGACCTTTGGAAGTTTGGGTGCATTCGTAACAGATGCTCTTAAGATCTTAGAATTCTTCCTCCATGATGAGTTTCTAGCACTTTTATCATTATGTGTCTAATTCTCATTTTTTTCTATCTCTATCATATTTATCTTTCATTTTTCTTGCATT
Organism: Mastomys natalensis; assembly: GCA_021653895.1. NCBI lineage: Eukaryota > Metazoa > Chordata > Mammalia > Rodentia > Muridae > Mastomys > Mastomys natalensis. The sequence goes on along the minus strand of JAJTUV010001383.1, from coordinate 124,173 downwards.
TTTAGCTGTGTGGTTGTCATCAAATTTAGAAATATTTTGCCAATAGGTATTTTTCAGATAATTTCCTAACCACCACATGCTTGTAATCCCAGAATGCCAAAGGCTGAAGTAGGGGAATCGTAAATTTGAGACCAGCCTCGGATACATAGGTAGAACTTGGCTCAAAACAAAGACAAAAACAAATACAAACACACAACATACGAATAGCAATACTTTCCAGAAAGGTCTGAGAATAAGTTTCCCTAGTCTTTTGTTGTATTGGGATGGGTAGAGCATGCCAAGGTTCGGGGACATACAACTGAAGTGCCTGATATTTATTCAACGGATCAGTGTGCCTCTGCCCAATATTATCTTTGTATTATTCTTTCCTGTTGTGCTTCTGTTTCAGTAGTTTCAGTTGCTATAACTTCAAGTTTATTGTACTTTTCCTCTTCAGGATATAATCTGCTTTTCAGTTCATTTAAGGAAAGCTACTTCAGACTTTATTTTTGTGTTTAGCTGCAATTTGGTTCAGCTTCTCTTTCACTGTTTCACACTTTAATTTCTCGAGCACGCAGGACAAATTTATAAAAAAAAAAAAGACTTTCTGAAAGTTTCAGCTATCAAATTTATTTTCTTTGGTAGAACATTTATCCATAACATCTTAATATCTCATGCAATGTACTTTTTACATTTATGTTATATTGTGGAGAATTTTAGACATGAGGAGTGAATTTCCATCATTTCTACCCTACCATCTCAGCCTCCCTCCAACCCTCCCATGCCCCTTGACCCCATCCTAAGCTCATGAATTATTTTTTGAATATCTATTTAAATAGCTTATATTGCTTGCTGATTCTATTTAGCATTGCCCATCTTGTGTATGGGTTCAGTGCTGACCACATGATATTGTACAATTTATCAGTGGTCTCCTCCCTGGTGATGATGGATTTCTCTCAGTAGCCACTAATTACCTATAGCTTGGTATCTGTGGATGGGGCTTTCTGAGATTTGTTTCACTCATGGCGGGGGATGTCAACTGGTGTTCTTATTGTGAGGATCTTGTTTAGGTTATCTGTTAATATTTTGTGATGTAACTTCTTATCTACTATAGAAGACCCTGTCTCACAGCAGACACCTTGGGCCTCCAGCTTTTGCCTTCATTCTTCCTCCTCTTCCTTGATGCTCCTTGACCTTCAGGAGGCAGGTTTGAGTTACAGATGTGTCAATTGGTGTCAGGGACCTCATGGTCAGTTGCTTTTTGTATTTTTACCAGTTGAGGATTTCTGTAATTACCTCTGTCTTCTTCAAAAAACTTCTTTGACTACTAGTGACAGCTATACTTATTTTAGGATATAAGACTAAATTTTGAGATTATAGTTGGCAATTATACTGGTTTAGAAAAATGGCAGTTACTCTATAGCACCGTCCACAATCTCACCAGCCTTGTAGTTGGCTAGGTGTAAATTCCAGCCTATTGGGTAGTTCTTAAGTCTAATTATGTGCCTCCTTGTTACCCCAAGATGTAAGTACTAGTGCACCCTTATTAGTATCTTGTCATCCTGTATATGGCTGTGGTTCACAGCCTCTACAGATGGATTGGAATATTAATAATTTTTCTCCCTTGGCAGCTTATATAGCACTTTTGGTCACTAGGAGAGCCTGTCCTTTTGGGGGGAGCCTTCCAGGACAGTTCCTCCTTGATTCCTGTGTCTGAAGTGTGTGTTGTCTTCAGCAGTAGGGCCTTACAACAATAGGGTCTTACTTCCAAGTTCTGGGAGGCAACCAAGGGCAATAGCAATCACCTATATTGTTTTGGCTGTCTTTCATGAAGTCCCATGGCCAACAAGTCTAAGATAGATGTCCCATGCTTTGTTACTCAAGGTTTTGGCTATGGCTCTTGAGGGGATTTATCAACCCAAGTGATGTATCTTCTTTGAAACTATTTGTATATAAAATATATATTTACCTATATTCTATGCTTTTAAATAAACACAAAGTAATATGTTTGCCTATGGGCTTTTCCATAATTCTAAGTATTCCCTCTACCTCTCCCTTTTCTCCCCCTGTTGTCCTCCTTCTCCCGCTCTCATCTGAAGGTCCCCCATTGCCTGTGGCTGACTCCTTCTCTACTGCTCCTTTCCCCAACGTGTCCCTTTTTTCTTTCCTGGATTCTGCCATTACCCCAAGGTCATATAGTCACATCTAAAGATTCAGAGATAGGAAGAGCAGGTGAGGACAGACATGAAGCATGTGTCTTTCTGGGTCTGGGTTTTTGTCAATTCTATGCCATTTTCACTGTTTGAATTTCCTGCCTCTGTGTCACATTGGTCTGCTTCTTGGCATGTCTGGGGAGTTTTACTAGTCAGGGAATGTCATTAGTACTACATTACTGACTATTTAGACCTTGTGTTTCTTTGACTTCACTCTGGCAGAAAGTAATCTTTTGTAAATTGGTGGTTTGATTATTTCAAGTCTTGTTTCTAGTTGGAAGGAGGCCTGTGGTAGCCCTTCATCCAGAGAGAGTTTGACTGCACTCCTTCTTAATCCCCCTTGAATCTGTGGAATTTATGTGAGATTAGGGCAGATGAGGATGCTGGAAGATTGTGGCTCAGTTGCATTCTTTCTCTGTGAGGCGGTCTAAGAGACCCAAGTCTCTCTGGTGCTTTGGGCAACCCTGTGGAGTTTCAGTATGGGTGCTCCTAGGTGGTTATTCAGCAAAGCTTCACTGGGTCTCCCTTACAGATTTATAGAGCTCTCATTCTGTGGTTGTTGCCTTCTTCTCTTTCCTTATTTTAATTGGCTCCATTTCCCTCTCCCATGGTAGAGAATGTGTTACCAGAAGCTGAAACTGTTTTCAAAGGCTCAAATCATGTGTTTTTTTTTTTCCTTAAGAAATCTGAACTCTGTGCTGTCCTGTGATGCTATAGATCATGCTTACACACTCCTTGACTTTTGTTAGAATTTACTGGAAAAGCAATAGGCACATTTTGGGTGTTTCTTTTTATTAAGACACTTCAGGCTAGACAAAAGAAGCAGACAGAAGAAAAAGAGTCAAATAAAAAAGTACAAGAAACACATAGATGCAGAGAAATATAATTGTTTGTTTTTATTTGATCTTCTTATTGTTTTAGATTCCTGTTTGTTTCCTAATGAGAGAGAGAGAAAAGGATGTAGTGGTGAGCGGGAGAAGAGGTGTGGAGGATATGGGAGATGTTGGGAGGGGCATAACAGGATATATTGGATATATATATGTGTGTGTGTGTGTGTGTGTGTGTGTGTGTGTGTGTGTGTGTGTATGGAGACGAGAAAGAAAAGAGAGAGAGAGAGAGAGAGAGAGAGAGAGAGAGAAATTTCAGACTGCTTACCTTCCTATTGTGGAACAAAATTTCCCCTAAGAATTTGTGTTATGGATTAGACTTTTTCTTTATAATGGGTGTATTCTTTCCCGTCAGAGTCACGTTTTAATTTTAATCCAAAAATCATTCAAATCATTCAAATTGCAATGTTGACTGTCCTAGATTCTTCAGTCATTCATTTACAACCATTCGGTCTGCTTCTTTCAGTGACTGGTTCTTGCCCTTATGCAAATGGTGCAGTTTTAGTTCCCAGGGATGACACCACTTCTCCCTTCTCCTTGCTCCAAATAAGGGAACAGCAAGCTCTGCCACTCCTTTCAGGAGAATTTGCCCAAGCATCTTTACTAAAAACCTTCTTAAGCCACTGGTAAGCTCCTCTGTCTGAGAATAAATTGGAAATATTTATGACTCCTGCCCCAGAAACTAATTTCCATACTCAAGAAGATGTAACTTTGCACAAGCATCTATTTTTTTTTTTTTTTAAATCATGAGCATTTCTGGAAGCAGGAAGTTTTAAGTCTGAATTGTCAGCAAGTTCTTACTGATAGCCCACTGTGTGTAGGGTAAATGTTGCCTTGGAGTGAGTTCTGTTTTCTTATTGGTCAACCTTTCCAGGACGCCATCTGGTACTCCTTGAAGAATGATTTAGACAAGTAATCATTCATCCAGTGTTCTCTGCCAGGGCTGTATATGAGTCTGGTAGGTCTCAGAAGGTCTGGAAGGAGGAACATGTGTGTAGAAGAGATGGATCCTGGAGGACAATGACCTCACTGCTGACTGAGAGGTTGACTACAACAAACTAACAGGAGTTTCAGTTCCAGCTAGTTTTGCCTTTCATCTGACAGGCATGCTCTTGTATCTCGCCCATTAGGTGATAATGCCAGAAACAAAGAGGACATTAAATAATAGACCACTTTTCAAAAAACCAATATCTTCATGTATCCATGTACTTTTTGAGACTGCAGAGCCCTTTCTAGACAATTTTTTTGTAGGACTACAATGTGTAGACTTAATTTATGGTAGGACAAGATACCGTCTGGATGATGGGTCCCATCTGAGTCTACTCAGTTACTTTAAAAAGAACCCACATGTTTATTACCATCTTTCAACCATATTTTTAAATTATGTATATTTGTGTGTCTGTGGGGGGGGATTTACATGTTATTTCCAGTACCTATGGAGCCCAGAGGATCCCCTGGAGCTGACATGAGAGCCAATTTTGAACTACCTGAAATGGGTACTGGGTATAAAACTTAGGTCCTCTGTAAAAACCAACATATGTTTCAACCACTAGGCCATCTCTCTGGCTCTTTGTTTACTACATTCTTGAAAATTAGTTAGAAAGTACCTTCAAAGTGCTACCTCCCTTTGCTCTGCAAGGCCATGCTTACTCAGGTGTTTAGAGGGTTTATGCCTTCACTCTTGTATGTCTATGTGTCTCAGCATGGAAACGAAGTTTCTAGTAGTTTTCTGGACTATCCTCCAACTTATTTTTGAATATAAAAGATTGTAATTGTTGTTCTGTTGATAGACATGCATTCTATCATTTTATCTTTGAACTGTATCATTGAATACTAATAATGTCAGTATGTATCCATATCTGCTTTTACTCATTAAGTCTGCTACAGACTATATTTACTATAATTAAATTTGCCTTCTTTACTTTCTATCACAAAATAAAAGTTAAAATTTTTGTGGAAGAGATATTTTTATCAGATCGAAAGTTAGGCCAAAGCAGTATTTTTAACTTTTTTCATTAGAACATAGAGTGAATAATACATTTTTACATCACATCTTAATAAACAGACTCTTACACATACATGTTGTGGATAGCCTCAGCCTTGTATTTTGATCCTAGTAACCAGTGGATAGCCCCAGGCTTGTATTTTGATCCTAGTTCCACCCTCCTGGGAGGGGCTGCAGAGGATGATTGAACCAATGTTGTGGATAGCCCCAGCCTTGTATTTTGATCCTAGTTCCCAGTGGATAGCCTCAGCCTTGTATTTTGATCCTAGTTCCACCCTCCTGGGAGGGGCTGCAGAGGATGATTGAATCTGTACACAGGTGACATCTTGTAAACCTTCTGTCCAATTAAAACCTGTAAAATAAAGGCTAGAGCCAGAGATTGGTCAGTAGAAGGGGAGGCAGAGAAAAAGACTTAGGGGAGAAGAGAGTGAGAGGAATTCGATATAAAAGGAGGCAGAAGCAGAAGCAGAGAGGAAGAAGAAGAGAAGAAGTAGAAGCAGGAGGAAGCAGGCAGAAGGAACCCAGAGATAGAAGGAAGCTGATGACGGAGGAGCCGAGCTCAGAGGACAGGGACGAGGCTTGGATGAACCGCAAGTTATAAGGGATCTCATAGCTGGGGATTGGAGTAGTGTAGTGGTAAATCTGCCCAATCTAGGCATGCAATTTATACCATAATTATTGAGTTGTGTTTTCCTTACTGGTCTCCTTCAGGTAGGAGACTTACAGTGACAAATTTGGCGGGTTAAATAATTTCTTCTACTACACATACATACACACACATATGCCCACAGAGACATATACACATGTACACACACAGAGAGACACACATACACACACACACACACACACACACACACACACATACAGAGCTGAAACACAGTTTATTAAGCTCCACTCACTGCAACAAGCTTAAATATTTTCTCATTTGTCTCATTAGCCAGCTCTTCTGTTGCAGAGAATGATAAACGGTTGCTCCTAACATCTTAAAACACCTCTTTTCAGACTTCTCATACGATGGTAAGAGACTGTAAGTCTGTGGTCGATGACTTAATTTTTCATTTCACTTACTATATTTTTCATCATCATAAAGTCTTTATGACGTTACATTTGCCACCTGGGCCATTGAAGTACACTTCAGTGGCTGTTGGTGCATTCGTTAGGTGGAGAAAACGTAATGACTTCCCAGGCACCTCTGACTAACTTCTTTTATATAAACCCTTCCTTCAGCGTATCATAATTCACTTTTACCATGCCTTCCTCCAGGTCTCTTCCACTGTTTCCACTTAAGTTTAATTTTCTTTATCAGGGATTGAAGGAGTTCCAAAGAAGCTTGTAAGTACGTCTTGGAAGGAGAACTGAGTAACAGGCAGTCCTCTGGATAATGTGTGGCTAAACAAACGGGCTGGTCATAAAGTACAAGGCTAGATGTGGTGTGTCCATGGAGACTTCTGAGAATACCACAAGCACAGAGCCTGCAGCTCAAGACGCACATGTTGAAGGAATGGAATGCTCCTTGATTTTAATTCCTTGCCCACAGTGGAGGGGGAATCAAAGTTTGCCCTCAAAGGAAGACAGAACCTGCTTTTCTTAGTAATAGTTGTCAGCCATCTTGTCTGATATTTAGACACAGTCTTTCTACAGACTGAAAACACTTGTTAGAGATTTGTTCGCTGTCAGAACAAAACCACATCCTGGTTTCTGTGATGGTAAATACTGTGGATTAGGGTATCAGATAAAGGGGTTGAAAATACATGATTTTACATAATCCCCATCAGTAAGGGCAGTTATGTCTTTACTTATCTGATTTTTTTGTATAAACAGGTTAAATACTAGTCAGGGTACATAAAAGTTTGATGTTTGGATTTTTCTGTTCTTTTTGACAAACACAGGCAAAACTGCACTGTTCACTGGGTCTTTAGGCAACATCCTCTGCTAAATACTATGAGTGCAATCTTTAGTTTCCATAGCGTTTTCACCAAGTGCCAAACTTTATTTGAACTTAAAATTTGATGCTTTGCTGTGACTCAAAAGAAAAAAAGATTTAAATCAAAGAGAAAGTGTATTTATTCTAGCAGTTCTAAACTCTGAGTAGTAACTTTTAAAAAGGATTTATCTATTTTTATGTGTATTATGAGAGCTTTGTTAACACACATGTATGCCTGCAGAGGTAATAGGTAGTCTGTCCCTTAAAACAGGAACTATGGAGGGCTAGGAGTCACCAGGTAGGGGCTGGGAATTGAACAAGTACTTTTAACCACTAAGCCATCTTTCCAACCCAGAAATGGTAACTTTGTATTTCATTTCAATTTATTGGTAACATATGTCAGTCCAGTATAAACAGCTTCTGTCAATCCATTCCATTTTTATATTGTAATATAACTGTATGTGTTTGAAAACAAAAGTAGCCCCCACCCCAACTTTCCTCTCAGTGTTCTGGATGCAAGTAGCTATTCAATTTTTCTCTCCCAGATAGAAATCATTATTCCTGGCTTAGGGAACTAACATGATGTCATGATTTTCACTTGCCTTCCAGAATTTTACTCCTGCAGAAGACAGTTTCATGCTTGTTACCTGCAAAAATCATTAAATGAATATGTCTCATTCTTAAAGTTATATGTGTCACCAGCTCTTCTGGGAGGTCTGGCCCATTTTTCATAAAACAAAACCAGAACCTTGAGACCATTTACTAGTTGCTGACATTGCTTGTGCTTGGACTTCTTTATCTATCCGGTAATGCTGAACTGAATGCATCTCTCTCTCTGATTCTCACAAATCCCTTTAATCTGGCTATGCCAGAGCCTCCAGCTCATCTGGAAGTTTTGCCAGACTGGTTCCATTTAAAAATACTTTTTCTAATTATGTCAATGAATAGATATTACATACATTTGAAAAATATGAACCAGTACAAAATATTGGAGAGAAAGATCACTCATAATGCTTCTTCTGCTCTTGACATAATCCCTTCTAGCTAGAGTTATTACTATATTGGTCTACTGCTCTGCGACTGTTGCAAATTTTGGATGCCACAAGGAAGAATCCTTAGATATACCATGGGAAGATATTCCCTTATCAGAAGTCAATGTGAACATTAAAATATTACTTCTCAAAGGTACAAGAAAAGCAATACTAACTGATACTTCCACTCGCTAAGTAGACGCACACAAGGTTAGATTTTTCAAAAAACTACTTTAATTAGTGTTCTTATCTGCTTCAACCTCCCTTCCAGCCCACTGACCAAAGGTAGGAGAGAACAATGGTAAATAGGACAAAGGGGATACGGACATGTTTAGAAGTAGTTCTTTGGGGCAATACCAATCTTTGTTGTCAGGATATCAGCAGTCCAGTCCAAAACATCAAACATGAGTCAATAGTGGCAGGCCAGCCCAACTGAGAAACACCAAACATGAATCAGTAGCAAGAGCTCAATCCAGAAGAAACTTCAAGGTTCTGCTAAATTGACTTGAGTCTGTGGAAGTGGCACAAAGCAATCTGAAAACCACAAGAAGCTTCCTGGTGCATTCCTCTTGATGAAGTCATGACAATCGAAGAACAGTGAAGACCAGCAAACCATTGCAAGGTGAACCAATGCAAGAGCATCTCCTCATTATTTGTGGGGTCCTATTTATATTTTTTCTAAACACCACGTGACCTTGCAAGCGTCTGTTTCAGGAAAACATCACATGCTCTCTCACAAGAATGATCCCAGAAAAAACACCATGAATCTGTTCTCAACAAAACATCCTTTCATAGGTCTGCTTCTGCAAAAACATCTTCTCATGAGACATTTTCCAGGAAAACATCACATGACACCTCTGAGTTGTTCGAGCAACCAGAAATTCCCACTTGAGAATAGGTGTCCTCATTCTCTATCAACTTGAATTCTCTTTTCATCAGAATAATTTTGACACAACCATGAGTATATAGGTATATAAAACAGGTATGCAAATAAAACATTTATTGATAATGTTCATTAAGAAATTTATTTAAGATCTAGTTAGCATACATATAATTTTCACCACTTCTTAAAAATAAAAGTAATGAGATGGGTGTGTTCATTTATTTTTACACAAGAAAGTATGTGTAAATTCATTATTGGCTGTGCATTTGATACTGCAGGAGATAGAGCATCCCCAGTGTCTTCTACAGGTGACCAGTTGCTTGACTTTATACACATCAATGATGACAACCTTGTTTTGCTTAAATAGACTGTCCAAATGGTAGGAATATGTTAAAGTCAGAAATTAATTAAATTTTAGGCATTGCTGGAAATTCTTTTCTAATTCTAAGCAAAAATTCAATTAATGTCTTTTAAATGAAACTCAAAAATCCAAACAGCATTTTAAAATTTAATCTTTTATTGTTTTTGAGAACATCATACATGAATAATGTATTTACATCATTTCACCTCTCTCTCCATCCAATTCTTCCTGTGCCTCCTAACTCCTTTTCAAATTCATAACCTGTCTTTAGTTATTATTGACTCACTTAGGAGAGCATGCTCTCTCTATCTCTCTCTCTTTCTTTTTCTCTCTCTGTATGTCTCTCTGTGTGTTTGTGTGTATGTGTGCGCTTGCATGTGTGAATGCATGTGTGTGTGTGTGTGTGTGAGAATCTCTCTGATGAGTCCATTTAGTTGTTCTTTCGTCTATATGTTTAGAGCCAACTGCTTGAAACTGGAAAACTATCTGGGATCTCTTCCCTGGAGAAAAGCAATTCTCCCCTCTCAGAAGCTGTTGATTGCCTGTGGCTCTTCATGTGGGAATTTTCAAGGTTTCCCTTGTTTACATTAACATGCTGGCTGGTGTCATTTATACTGGTCTTATTTAGGGACCCATATTGATATTTCACAGGTGTCATAAAAATTGGTGTAAACCAATCCAAGCCAAAAATATGCTGAAGATTGATGGTAAAAACAAACAAACAAACACCAAAAGAAAAACCAAAAGCCAAAAAACAACAACAACAAAATAAACACTCCATGGATAGTCTTCATTTTCTACAAATAGACTATTGTTTCTTGAACAGAGTGAGAACACTGTAATTCATAACATAGAACAGTCTCAAATCTGAGTCTGGCTCTTTCAGGCGAGATTTGTTGGCATTCCATGAAATGACAGCATGCACAGAGCAAGGTGCACATATTGTTGTATTCAGAAAGAAGAAAGCAGTGCAGGAGTGTGACGCCACACTGGTGAGGTCTGCCAGAGACACCTGGATTTATGACACATTTGGCTTGGAATTGATTTTTGGTAACTGCTTGTTTAGAAACATTTTCTGTAACTAAATTTTTCATGAGCCACAGTTTAAAAAATTGGCAACTAGAGGAAAACAGTGCCCCATGCTGGGATAAAAGAGAACTCCAAAAACTTCTTCACTCTTGGCAACCACATAGATTCCCTTAAAGATGATGAAATATTATGAACTGGGAGACATGTCTGATGAGAGACATGAATGATGGGAATCCAGGAAGAAGGAAAAGTGGGTAGGTTATCCTGGACCATGCCCACGGATTTCATGGCTCCAACTCCCCTTCTAATTATGACTTGGTTCAGAGTTACAGATAACTTGGTAATACTGGAGAAAAGAATCATTGTAACATAATTTCCAGATCTTTGGCGTGGGTCAAAGGTGAGGTGGTAATACAACTCACAACCATTGAGAGACAGAAACAATAGATGTGATATTTGTTTTGTTTTTCATTTGAAGGATTTGGAAACTGAAAGAAAACACATTTGCTTTCTGTGGTTGTACATACAGTTCTGTAATACAAGGAAGTAACTTCATCTCTTATTTTCAGAATTGAACCAAGTATATACAGGAACTGGGACTAATAGGAGGTGTAGCTGTGTTGAAGTAGGAGTAGACTTGGAGAAAGAAAGCATGTCCCTTCAGGTCGCTTGAGGTTTCAAATCCTCAAACCAGTCCCCTCCCCCATCTCTCTCTCTCTCTCTCTCTCTCTCTCTCTCTCTCTCTCTCTCTCTCTTCTTCTCCTTCCTTTCCTCCTTCCCTCCCCTCTCTGCCTGCCCCCTGCCTGTGTGCCACCATGTTTCCCACCATGAAGACAATGGACTAAACTTCTGAATCTGTAAGCAATCCCCAATTAAATGCTTTCTTTCATAAGAGTTGCCATGGTCATGGTATCTCTAACAGCAATAGAAACCCTAACTAAGACAGCATGTACTGTAGCTCTCTATTTTTCTATGCTAAGTGACACTCTTAGAGGAGAAAATGCATGAGCTATTTGTCTGTACTTGGTGTTGGATAACAAAGACTAAAAAAAGTAGCATAGGACTTCAGTTGGCAAGCCATCCTGGTCTCACAATCATGATAAACAAGAAGAAAAGAAAGTAGCATTTATGATATAGATAATATATGGAAATAATTTGCATATTCACATTATATGTAATCCAGTGCAGAAATTAGAATTAGTGAACATGCTTTACATGTAAAGAAACTCATGTTCAGACTCATTAAATACCTCCTTCAGGTAGTGTTCAAGGACAGGTCAGTGCTGTCCTTGTACAACAGGTAAAATAAAAATCATTAAACCATTGCAGTGACTACAATAACAGTGCAATTACCCAATGCCATTAACATGTGCTGTCAGGTACATCATGTATATTTCAAGCAAAAATGTTGCTTAACACTTTACATATATTAGTTTATTTTATCTGCAACCTACACAACCCAGATACTCTTAGTATCTCAATTTAGTAGATGTAAAACTAAAATTAACAATTGTAAAATTTTATCAGTAGAGGAACTTGGATTCAGTTCCATAGTCTGAGTCAAAACCTTCATCCTTAAATCAATGACATTCTTCGTTTAACTGGGGATAAATAAATGGTAGTGAATAGCCAAGTAATTTTTTAATGTATTGAGTGTCTACATATCAAATGCATAAATGGCTCCAGCAATGAGTGTGCATTTAAGCAGATGCTCACAGGCATGAAGAGCAAGTACTACACTCTGTCATTCCGTTATTCAGTAAGGGACAAGAGGAAGACCACAGAAGCCTGGGGAGCCTTGACACACACATATATGTACTATGATGTTAATACAGTAGAACACAAAAGACTAATGGAGCAATTTCCTTGACTTCTAGGCATTATTAAAATAAATCCAATAATAAAGACATGTTAGCAAACTAGTAACAAATGAGTCTTTCTAGCCTATAGGAAAGCTTTCATATTGAGAATGAGAATATTCTTTGCATGTCAGCCACCAGTACAAGGTAAGCTACTGCCTGTAGTCAGGGAGATTGCTGCCACACAGCAATCCAGGCTTCACTATTCAGGCAGAGCCTGGATCACTAAGGAATTCTGAAGTTTCTTCATCCCTTTTTCTTTATTATTAACATTCACCCCTTGCATTTTTCTTAAGTATGTATCCTTATTTTGCTCTGTGAGTATTCCCTTTATCTTTTGGTATAATTAAAATAAATGGCCCATTGATGGGATGACTGTTCCACCTGTATCTCTTATATGTGCCAGGTTTGCTCCTTATTAACAAGGAACATAGAAATGACTGAAGAAATTCACAAATAAGTAAGCAAACAAATGAACAATTTCAACCTTGTGATATGAGAATCTACATATTTATCCTCAGCCATTTATAGTCCTTACCCTTTCTCCTTATTTCTGGGTTATTATTATTTACAAATTCCTGTTAAAAGGTTATTTTTAAACCTATAAAAGTGTAGCATCTGGCATCTGGAAGCTAAGTCACCTACATACACATATACGCATATACATATAAATATACATATACAACATACACACATGTATATGTGTATGTGCATGTGTATATCAATATGCATATATTTGGGTATAAACAATAACATAGAACATCAGTCTTAAACTCTTAACAGTACTCCAAAAGAAGACAAAATAAAATTACTTTATCATTTCATGTAAGCGCAGGCAAAAATAACTTCAGTTGAAATATAAAAACACTTTTCTTTTTTGGACAAAGTAAAAAATTTTTTTTTGCTTTACCAATTACTCCAATATGATTTTCCTAGAAATGACATTCATTTAATTACTCAGCTACAGAATTTTTCCTATTTTCTAGCAATATCCATATTGAGAGAATTTTCTGATTTCTTAGGCTCTCCCTGAGATCCCTCACCCAAGTCCAAGCCTTGTGATTTGTTGGGGTTAGTGTCCCCCTGAGGCACTCCATGGAAGCTTGTTTCCCTTCACCAGAGATAAGAACTAATCCTTTGAGATCCACTCTGTTGTGATGACAAAGATTATCAGTGTTAGGACATTTGTTTGTTGTTTGTTTTTGATAATTTGTTTTATTACTTTTTTATTTCTATTTGTGTTCACATATATATGTTTTGTGTGCATGCCTGTTGCCTAAAGAGGCCAGAATAAGGTGTTGGGTCATCTGACATATCAGAGAATTGCAAGCTCTAATGTAGGTGCTAGAAGCTAAACCCTGGTTCCTTGCAAGAAAAGCAAGTGTTCTTAGCACTGAGAGGTTCTCTGCCCCTCCAGTGTCAGAATTTTTTTTTAAACATATTTTAACATCAGACTTTCCATTCCAAAAATTCCTCTCCCTAAAGACTCACCACACACTGGCAGTCATCTTTTCATTATCTACTCTTTACCTTGGGATTACTACAGTCTTCAATCTATCCATAATCTTGATTTTACTTATCTCCTTCACAGATTGCTTCCTTCTGTCTATCTAGTCCATTCTTTCTGGTGTGTGTGATGATGCTGGGATTCTGCAGCCTTCCTGCCTTAGGTCTTAAGCACAACTCTTTCCCACATCTCTGCCTGAAAGGCTTTCTCATAACACTGTAGAATTTAGAGCTTCTACAACCATAGGAGGCTTATATAAATCTCTACTTTCTATATATCTAAATCCTGATGTCTCTGTCACTCTGGAGAGCCTGAACTTATATACTATTTACAGCCAGATCAGCTTAGAAGGTCTGTGTGCTTTGTGTCCAGTACTTTTACTTCCAATCTCTTTTCATATACCTTAATCACTTTCTACCTCACCACTCCATCTAAATTATTTGTGTATGGAATATTTAATAACTTTTCCCTTTGATAATAATGATGTTAATGGTTATTCATGCCTACTAGTTGGAGTACAACACATAAGTTGTAGCAAAATGTTGCCATTATGCTCTCATCCTAATCCTTGGAGTTCATGAACAGAGGTGGGTTTGCATGGCAGAAATCACCCAATTAGGTAAAGATTTGGGCATGAAGAGGAGATAGGAGATTATCCAGGTAGTATTAATGTAAGCAAAAGGATTCTAATTTAAGTAAGATGGTAAGAGTTGGGAGAAATAAAGAAAAAAGGATAGAAAGAAAATAAATAGAGAAATAAATATAGATATATAAATTATAATAGATAACTAGATAAAAGATTATAGAGAGATAGATGCTAGATAAATGGATAATAGATGATATATAGATAAATAGATGATATGTAGATAGAAGATTGATAAGTAAGTCATATACATTTATATAAATATATGATGAATTGATAGATGATAGATAGATAGATAGATAGATAGATAGATAGATAGATATAGATGATAGATAGACAGATAGATACATAGATACATAGATACATAGATAGATAGAAATGATAGCTGAATATCGATAGATTAGATGGCTCTCAAAGGAGATTGTACTGACCCTGATTTTCATGCAATGTCATTCACATCTAATGTTTAACCTCCTGAACCATGAGGCTATAAGCTTCCTACTGTAAGTTTTCAGGACAACAGCTTTTCTTAATAACAGTAGAAAATGCTTCTTGGTATTGCTTTGGATAATTAACCTATATATTTTAGACTAGTTATAGACGTCTAAAAATTTTAAAATTAGTTTAGAGTGTTCTTACACACCCACATCCATTTTTCTCCATTTCACTATCACACATGGGAGTGGTACATTTGCTGTAACTGGAGAGTCAGTGTTGATAAGATTTTCTTAGTAAAAATTCATGCTTTCAGACTTTGTATTTTACCTGATGCTGTTTAGACTCCTGTCTAGGATACCATTACACTGAGTCATTGCTTTTTAGGCTCTTGTGGACTGTGATAGTTTCTCAGTTTTTTTTTTTTTTTTGTGTCTAATAACCTTGGATGTTTTGAAGAAGACTGATGAAGTAGTTTGTAGAATAACCTTCAATTATGATCTATCTGATGTTTTCCTCATAGAATAATAGATAATAAGGTTTGGACTAGGGTTTTGGGGGTCTGAGGTTGTGAGTTTTAAATTAAGTGACTAGCAGGATATGGTGGCATAATCCTATATTTCCAGAACACAGGAGGTTGAAACAGAAGTTTTCATTCAATCTGAGATATATAGAGATACCCAAATAAAATAAACACTAAATAAAATAGTAACAAAAACAACAACAACAATAAAAGAAAATCTGAAGAGAAAAACCTATTGGGTCACATCCAACCTACCCTGTTAAGAACAACCATAACAGCATGTCTGTTGTTGTGGACATTCACACTGGTCACCTGGGGAAGGACATGCTTGTCAGAGTGCTCCACTTCAAAGTTGTTTCCCTCCCTGCTCCTATTTTCTCTTGGGGGAAGTCATTTATACACATCCCACACTTAAGGCCTGAGTTTTCCTGATAGAAATGTGTCTGACTTTTATGTTTAACAGATTCTTTACATCACCACTAAGTGTCTAGAATTGAAAATGTTTGTAACTACTGTCACCCACCCAACATACATGCCCTAGCCAAATCTCTCACTACAATGTTCATGGTGCCAAGAACAGAAACTCCACTATTCCAGATGTTTAGCCTAAAAGTGTGAAAGTCATGCTTAGCTTCTCTCTTTCTCTCGGGCTACAGATATAGCATGCAAACATTAACTCTATAACCTCTATAAGCAAATAGTCACGATCTTGGCCTAGTACATCATCATAGTTCATCAGCACTGCTTCAATGCCTCCCTGGTAGGATGCTCTACCATAGTTCATCAGCACTGCTTCAATGCCTCCTGGTAGGATGGTCTACTTCCTCCTGCCCTACTCTTTACACAGCTACATGACTCATTCTTGTATTTCTTGCAGGTCTTTACTCCTGAGGCTTCTTCTCTGTGAGTCTTTTGTGGATTCTGTATATGAAATTTTAGTACTACTGGCTCTTAGTAGACAAGTTCATATTTGTCTTTGTTGTTTTAGGTTTTCTTTCAGCAGTTACTGCTGGCATATTATATATACAGTTTGTCTGTCTAGGCTGTCCTCTCTTGTATCATCTGGGGCAGGTGTTTTCTTATGTCAGCATTCCCAGAAACTAGAGCAGTATCTTATACAAAATAGGCCCTTAATAAATATTTATTTGATGAATGAGTGATTCAGAAAATAGTAGAGTTAGTATTGGTGAATTATATCCACATAGACTTTTATAAAATTCCACTTATTTCCATTCACCACTATCCTAACTACTCAGATGACACAGAAAGAATAATTTGACAGTGGAACTCAGTAAGTGATGTACAGTAAATGATATAGAGCATGAACAACTCATGTGGTATTATGAGGTTTTCAAAACATTAGTTCTAATTAGTTTCTTCATTTTCACATTGATTTTTGTCAGGGCCTTCTGTTATTTATCAGCCTTGTGTGTGAGTCAAATAGCTTGACTAAGAAATAAAGCCAAATTAATTTTCTTGTATAATTGGAAATCTGAAGCACTGTATTAGCTATGAGTGCGGTGGGTTCTAGATTTCAGGATGCTGCAAGAAGCTCCCCTTTCCTTGTCTTTCATCTTTACCATCCTCCCCAAGGTCTTCACTCTTAGGCATTTCCTCCTATTTGATGTGGTCTTCCATGCTTAAGATGGATATGAGAAAAATATTTAAATTTCTGTACCTCTTCATATAAAATCTTCAAAAGAACATAGATAAGTCTTTTTATTTTTGGTGTATCTAATTAGCTGAAATGTTCAGATTGGCCTATCTGGATATCCTTCTGACTCCAGGGAAAGGTCTACTAATTGCCATCTATATCAGACAAGAAAAGGCAGTTTCAGGATGCTAGACAGGAAAACCTGATATGAACCATTTACTGTAGGGAATAGAGAGATGGCTGAGCAGTTAAAGCAAAAAGTACACTTTCATTCTCAAAACATTTTTGCCAAGGTATAATGAGAAGCAAACTAACATTATGAAATATTACAAAATGACCACAAACCATAAAAATATGGCAGGTTTTCTGTGAAGTATTTATCTTACTTTATGCAATTATTTAAAAAAAAATTAAATAACTTAAAGCTTAAAATATAAGAAAACAACAATAATTTTCTTGTTGTGTTGTACACCATAATAAAAATTTCAGCACTGAAAAGTTAAAATACAAATAATAAAATTTTGATTAAAGATTTTACTTTTTTTCTTTTTTTCCTTTTTTATTGGATATTTTATTTATTTACATTTCAGATGCTATCCCCTTTCTGCATTTCCCCTCCCTAGAACCCTCCTATCACATCACCCCTCCTCCTTTTTGTTTTTATACCATTTTAATTACATGCAAATATTAAGATCAGTTCTAGGTTGAGGGACTAGCAATACAATAGATGCAAATTGTCAAGGAACAACCAATACAATAAACAAACAGTCAAAGAACAAGCAATGCAATAAACAAAATTCTGTGAACACTCCCATGATCACTGTTTCTAAGGGCTTATCAGGATGACCAAAGTATCTGAGCCTACTTCCCTGTCCTAGCCCAAAGTCATTTTCATGTTGAAGCCTACTTCCTTGTTCTAGCCTAAAATTTAGATTCCTGCCTGAAATCACTTCTTTGTTCTAGCCTAATGTCAGATTCCTGTCTGAGGCCTATTTCCTTGTCCTTGACCAATGTCAGATTCTTGCCAGGCAGCCCCAAAGGCTCTCTGCCATTTTATTTCATTAACAAGACTGAGCTTCTCTTAGATCATTTTAACAAGAATGCCTTCCTTACCCATCATGGAATATACATCACCAAAAGCAATGTGTTTCTATCTTGGGTTGGTAAGGCTCTGTGAAGAATCTTACCCATCCTTGGCTTGCCAGCCTGTTAAATTAATAACTCTTTCTGGGGGTTCTCAAGTCATGTACTTTGGCTGCAAACATGTTGATGTTGTTGAGACAAGCTTTAACATGATGGGCAGGAATAAAAGTATTCCCAGGACTAAAAGGGCTAGCATGATCAATCTATATATGCTATTCTTGAGGTTTGACCAACATGGAAATACTGACCTCAAGCCATGGATAATTTTATAAGCATTATCTGCAGCATCAAAGCTCAGCAGAGCAATATTCGTTAAATTCATAATCTCACTATGCAAAGTTAAAACATCCAGAGAGCTATTAGAATTATGCCAAATGCCCTATAACTGTCTTTAAACTTTTTTCCAATTATAATGACTATCATTGTAAATTTTAGAAGTAACACAACTCCAATGGTATTTGGCATGACTCTCAAGATGGCTCCTAACTCTTAAACCCTGTTTTAAAGTTCCATAGGCCCCTTCCACAGTTTCTTGACCTTCAAAATTATAAGGAATCCCAGTGATATGGGTTATGTTAAATTGGTGCCAAAAAGCCTCAAATGTTTGACTGCCAGTCCATTATCTGTTTTATTTTTTGCTTGTTTGTTTGCTTTGCCACACTCCTGGGCATGTTAGAGCTCCTAGGAGTCTAGCCTCTGCTGGGTTTTGAGGGATTGGGTGCAGAGCTGATGCACAGGCACAGGCACGGCACAGGCACAGGCACAGGCACAGGCACAGGCACAGGCACAGGCACAGGCACAGGCACAGACCAGAAGGGCCACTGTGTATTTTCAAACAGGAATAATAACATTCCTGCTAGGCACAGCCACACCATTTTGTCTAGATCTTCTTTTGCTTAAACATGTCTGGAGTTCTGACCTTGCAGATCTCCCCTCTCAGCGCCAAGCAGAGTCACTCAGAACATACCACTAAGAAACACTCATGTCCACTGAGTTACAGAAAGGGAAAATTTTTACTTTTTGTTACAATTTCAACTATGCCTATGGTATCTTGGGGATTATGCCATCTTCTGGCTCCTTTGATGACTCATGAAGTTTGCTGAGCAATGTTACATGTGTGTGTATGTATGTGTATGTGTATGGTTTGTGTATGTGTATGTGTATGTGTATATATATATATATATATATATATATATATATATATATATATGTAGATGGATGGATAATGGATGCATAGTAATAGATAGATAGATAGATAGATAGATAGATAGATAAGATGAGATGCATCCAGAAGGAAACTTTACTGACCTTGTTTTTTTATGCAATGATACTCATCTCTGATGTCTACCCTTCAGAATTGTGAGACTATAAGCTTCCTACTAATTTTCCAGGACAGCAGCTTATCTTAATTATACTAGAAAATGCTCTTTGGTATGCATGGTATTTTTTTTTAATTAACTGTTAAATTTTAGAATAGTTATACAATCTAAAAATTGCAGAACTAGTCTAGCATATTCTTATATTCACATCCAATTTTCTGTTTCAGTATCACACCTTGGCATAGTACATTTACCTCAACTGGTGAAAAATGTTGAAAGACAAAGCACTTTCCTTCCCATGGGACAGGACTTCTTTTATAGCTACCCTTGTGTGCTCAGCCTCTCCGAGGAGCTCAAACTGTCTGTTTATTAAACACAAAGGATTAAATTAAACAGTACAAAACCACCATCCTCTACATGGTTGATCACTTTCTGTTGTCACTTGTATTAGTAACAATTCACTGCTGCAAGAGTAGCCCAGGCCTCTTTTTCAGTTTTCCCCTCCAATGGCTGTATAACCTTGGGCAACACCTTTAACTGCCTAGAGCTACAGGGTTTTTGTTTTGTTTTTGCTAGCTGAGGCACATTTAGATCACTTCTAAATCTCTTTCCATAGCACTCAGAGGACTACATGTCCTGTCATTCTGTTACCAATATATGCTTTTCACATATTTTTCTATTTTAGATTTGATCCAATTTATGGTGTACAGAAAGAATGGTGTCAGAAATGTCATTTTGGCACTTTCTATGCTCTTTTTATCTTTTCTCCTAAATTGATTTTGAATGCCAAATTGAATATTTGTTTTCACAAATGCTATGTTTTCTTGATATTCTGCTTCGCATATGTTTTACAAAATGATGCAATTTCTTTTACTGAGTTTCTTCCTTCTGAAAGCAACCACTTGCATCCATAGCATTCAGTTCTTTTGCTTTGCTGTGTGGAGGTCCAGACTGAGTCTGGTTTACTGTTCACAGCTCTTATTATTCATAGACTGAGTTAATCTGCTGAAAAACAGCAGAAATATTTTTTCAGAATGGCACTGAGGTCAAGATGGAGTGCCAAACTGATAGTGACCTTTACAAGAACAACACAGAATGCAATGTCTCTGCTTCACTAAGAGAGGAATCTGTGGTTTGAATCAAGGAATCAGGGATCTTTGAGAGGGCAGCTGCTGATAAAAGGCCAGGCTGAGCTCAAAGAAATAGCCATCCTATCTTATTTTACTAGAAAATATGTGACTGTCCATTGACAAGGTATACAAGGATTGGACAACTACACTAGCCCTTTTCTCTTCTACACTATTATAAGCTTATAATTATTATTACATTATTATAGCACAAGCAAAGAAATAGTTCTGCCAACACTTTTCAATGGGTTATATGCTCATAACTCTAAGTATTCAAAAATAAGACTTATGGCAATAATAGCATTTATAAAGGCTAGGGAGCCCAGAGGATTTTCTCCAAGGCAGATGGAGTGCATCTTGCATTAGGTGACATTCATAGAAGGCCAAGCAACTGTGATTGGGGAAATCAATTCCTGGCATTAGAAATATTGAGAACTGACAATGTTTGAGTTCAGTTCTGCTGCTTTAACAGACAATTTCTCACTTGTATTCTGTCATTTTGCCTAGTGTTCAGTGAATATGTTCATCTTTCAAACTTTGAAGCGTGTTCACATACTCCCTGTAGTGGTTGGAATCAGCCCAGGAGACACACCATTTAGTTTTGCTTCAAATTCCTGTCAAGATGAAAATTGGGTTAGGGAAGGATCATCCTTAGATGAAAAATGTCATTGCTCATGTCAAATTAGGAAATACCTTTTAGAGATTGTTAAGGTTATGGTATATTTATATGAAATAGGCATAATAATATTGCTATGTTAAAAAGTGAGGGAGGAAGATACAAAATACAAAGTAAGTTAACTGTTCATTGTTAAAAGGGGTTAAAATATACATGAAGATCTGCAGAATGTTTCCATGGCACGTTTTAATAAAAACAATGTTGAAAGTAATATTTTAATAAGCCATTAGTGGCATGCATGAAGTAGATTTAACCCTTCCCTTTCATGAAGTATGGCCAGTGGTTGACTGTAGGGGATTTTCTTGCTAATAGAATGTACAGTTGGATTTATGGTAGAGGTGCCTTTCTATAATTTTCCAACTCCATGGTTTGAATCTTCTCTAAATAAAATTTAAAATTTGAAAGAAACCAGCTCAAAAGAATAGCACAAAGTTAACCTCAATTAAATATTTACTTATAATTACATCATTAAATATTAACTGATAATTACATCATTAAATATTTACTTATAATTACATCATTAACCATTGATAATGATTGCCATTTCCCACAATGTCACATATTTCTGTTCTCATTTGTACTTAAGGAATCAAACTCTGGCAATACATGTAGGCATTTGATCTATGTCTTAAGTTTTCTATTGCTGTGATAAAATACCCAGAAAAAAATCAACTTGGGAAGGAAAATGTTTATTTCAGCTTTAGAGTTCTATATCACAGTCCATCACTGAGGAAGTCAGAACAGAGCCTGAAGGCAGGAACCGAAGCAGAGGCCCTGGGGGATAATGTTGCTTATTGCCTTGCTCTTCACGACTTGTTCAGACTACTTTCTTACACACCCCATGACCACCTACCTGCTCAGGGTTGGTATCACTCACCATGGGCTAGTACTTCCTACAACAATAACTAACTAAGAAAATGCATTTCAAATTTTCTGCAGACCGATCTGGTAGGGGAATTCTGAGT
Organism: Mastomys natalensis; assembly: GCA_021653895.1. Taxonomy (NCBI): domain Eukaryota; kingdom Metazoa; phylum Chordata; class Mammalia; order Rodentia; family Muridae; genus Mastomys; species Mastomys natalensis. The sequence continues at coordinate 102,010 of JAJTUV010001383.1, read as the reverse complement.
TGAGGATCCTTCTTCCCAAATGACTTTAGCTGTAACAAGCTGAAGTAAAACTAGCCAGCAATAAGGCAATCTACGAATGGCTTTATTTTCTTTCTAACCCACTCTGCTCAAGTTTTGCATTAACTTCTACTTTTATTTTTGTCATCAACCATGATTTTAGCTAAGTTTGCTTTTGATGCTCCAAAGTTTTCTGTATTGGTATATGGGGAATGCAGCTGTGCTCACAATGGAAAACAATCTCTACTTGGTGTAAAATGGCATGAGTTCATGAACTAGACTGTTACTTTACTAAGTTTATGCTTCTTATTATGCTTATATATTGTAGAATGAAGTAGATAAATTATATATACATATACTTATACATGTATACATATATGCACGTTTTATCATCTTTAAAAGGTGAAATTTCACAAAAATTATCATGATCGTGTAAAGGTTCTTTATTTTTATTTTACCTTCACCATGAAAAGCTTGCAATTGTGTTGTCTTTCCTCACATTCAAAACAATTCTTCCCAAGTACTTACAAACTACTTTATTCATAGTTCATGTCATTTTGGGGGTATTTATTCATCTGTGATATAATTTCTGAAATGATAAAATGTATTGACATTTCACAAATCAGATATTTTTATGTATATATACACATACATGGCATATAAACATATACACATATATAAATACACACAAACACACACATATATATATGTAACACACACACACACACAATGTCATCTGAAAAGTAACATCATTGATGTTTATATGACTCTGGAGGAGAAGAAAAATGTTTACTAAACTTTGGAAAATTCTAATTATTTGAATGGCTGTGATACTTCAGTCATAGAAAAGCACAGACAATGTTGTGGGCTGGGATATCCTTTCATTAAGTTCGATAAAAGAGCAAGTACAGAAGTCAAGAGAGATGCCCAGTTCCAAAACTACAGCTTTGCATTTCATGCACATTTCAATTTATTCAACATACATGAGTCTATGAATACAAATTTATTCAGAAAGGTCATTTCTCATTGTGTCCAGTGAGACAGATTTCCTTCCAGCACTAACTAGATGGAGGATTTTCCATTTGAGAAACAGATGGGTGGTTGGCTGTGTTTTGGAATCAGTTTCAGCTTATTTTGGCAAGGTCTTATTTAATTTTTATTTTAACTTTACATTTACATTTTTGTGTGTCTGGGTGGGGCACACATGTTTTGAGTGCAAGGACAATTTTCAGGGGTTGGTTCTCCTTGTATCATGTGAGTTCTGGATATTGACTTCAGATGCTCATGTTTAGCAGCAAGTGCCTTTACCTATTGAGCCATCTCACTTGTCCCTGTGGCAAGATCTCTGCATGTCACATGCAAAGATGTAACACTTAGTGCCAGACGAATGCTGATGCAGTTACTGAATGGAACATGAATAGAGTGATGGGTAGATTTTGGTATGCACCTACATACCAAAATAACTTAATATTGGAGAACTATTATTTTTTAATAAAGGCAACAGGCCTGTAGTTATTCCTATGGAACATTAACTTTTGATCCTTAGCTCAACTTCTGGATCTCTAATTCTTACACCAATTACTATTTTTTAATAGAATCACCTCCATCATTGTATTTCAAGCCACTACATTAGTAGTGTCTCTATGTGTGTTTGCATATGAATGTGTATGATTTAGAATGTTTATCTGGTGGTCCCTTAGAACAGGGGAAATTGTAGGCTTAGATTTTTCTTTTCTTTTTTTTTTTTTCTTTTTGTTTTTTTGAGACAAGGTTTCTCTGTGTAGTCCTGGCTGTCCTGGAACCCACTCTGTAGACCAGGCTGGCCTCAAACTCAGAAATCCGCCTGCCTCTGCCTCCCAAGTGCTGGGATTAAAGGTGTGTGCCACCAGAGTCCGGCTAGATTTTTCAAAACCTAATTTAATAAAGATTCTTAATGCTTCAACCTCCATTCTAGCCCACCTACCAGAGGTAGAGAACAAGAAAGGAAATGGGAAATAGGAGATGTGGACCTGTTTAGAAGTATTTCTTTGGGATGATTCCAATCTTTGTTGTCAGAATATCAGCAGTCTGGTCTAGATCACCAAACATGAATCAGTAGCAGTGGCTAGATCCAGAAGAAACATCGAGGCTCCTCCAAATTGGCATGAATCCTTGGAAGCAGCAAGAAGCATTGATAATGCAAAAAGGTCTCTGGTGCATTTCTCTCTATGAAGCCACGGCAAGCTAGGATCAGTGCAGACCAGCAAAGCATTGCAAGGAGAACCAATGCAAGTGACTTCTCTCACTCTCTGTGGGGTTATATCTATAGTCTTTCTAAAAATCACATACCCTCTTAAGCATTTACTCCAGCAAAACATCACATGCTCTTTCACAGGACAGCTTCCAGAAAAACAACACATGTCTGTTCTCAGCAAAACATCCTCTCATAAGACAGCCTCCATTAAAAAAAAAAATCACATGACACAAATGAGTCCCCAAAGAAACCAGAAATTTCTACCTCAGAAGATTGTTGTCTTTACTAAAATGAATGATGGAATGTCCACTTCAAATCACCTTCCTAACTTCTGGCCTATGTTGACAAAGACAAGTGAAAACTTAGAAGAGTCAAAAGTCAAACAGCTATCCTGTAGGCAGTTGTCAAAACCAAGAAACTCACTCAACTCAACAGGGTCACATGTGTTTCCCAGTTGTTCTACATCTGAGTTTGGTAATAATACCTGCTGGCATTGGGATTTACATCCAGCTGCCTTAGAATGATCAGTTTTTGGTGTTCTGGAGCTGTGTGGAGAGGTGGTACCCTTCCAGAAGCTTTGGAGGCATTGTTTGCTTTTAATTTTTCCCTCTTTGCTTCCCTTCAGCTTTATAGTATTGTTTCATTTGGCTAATCTGGTGGATTCCTGGAAAGTTTATGAGGCCCCTGGGGCTGCACTGATTGAAGTTAATTTGGCTCAGCTTCCTTGTTAAGGCACATAGGTCCTGGCCTGTGGTAAAGTGGAACTGTTTTGGTCCCTGGAGGAAGGGAGTGTCCTGTCTTCCTTAATAATGAAGCGAGATGGCTTCGAAACAATTTGGCATCACAGAGAGGGAGGGAATCCAGCTCTCTAACATACACCTCATTGTGAGCAGACGTGTGAAAATACTTATCAGTCTCCAACACAGCTAGTTAATCACATATTACTCCACTTGGTTTTAACAATGCTGGGAGTGGTTAACCAGAGCTGGATACAGGTATAACTTCTCTTAATCCCCAAAGGTCTGTACATTGAATGAAGCATCCTTGGAATGTTTTCCTTATTCAACTTCGTAGGTCATCATTAATTTACTAACACCATATGACTGAGATGTTTGTTTGTTTGTTTACTTTACATCCTGATTGCTGCCCCCTCTTTTGGTGTTCCCCCACTATACCTTCCCCACTCGCCTTTCCCTTCTTCTCTGATCCTCTGAGAGAGTGGAGCAGCAACCCCCACCTGAATAGTATTACACAGTGTAGATGTACCACATTTTCTTTATCCATTCTTCAGCTGAGGGGCATCTAGATTGTTTCCAGTTTCTGGCTATTATGAATAAAGCTGTTATGAACATAGTTGACAAATGTCTCTGTGTTATAGTGAGGCATCTTTTGGGTATATGCCCAGCATCTGACAGAGATACCAACAACCCAAATAACCAAATTAAAAAATGGGGTACGGTGCTAAATAGAATTCTCAACAGAGGAACCTCTAATGGCTGAGTAGCCCTTAAAGAGATGCTCAAAGTCCTTAGTCATTAGGGAAAAGCAAATGAAAATGACTCTGAGATTCCATCTTGTACCTGTCAGAATGGCTAAGATCAATATTCAAGTGATAGCACATGTTGGAGAGGATGCAGAGCAAGGGGAACACTCCTCCACTAAAACCACTTTGGAAATCAATTTGGCATTTTTTCAGAAAACTAGAATTAGTTCTACCTCAAGACCCAGCTTTACAATCCCATGTGATTGTTGTTCAGATCCATGTGCTTCATTTTGTCAATAGACTCAGGAAAAAAACATGTGCTATGAAAGATGCCTTCCCTGTGTTCCATCTGATTCCAATTGGGTCAAAGTGTTGGTTCTTGTGTTGCTAGGGAAAGGCATTCACACTGGGGCACAAGTAGACCAAGCAGGCAAGTTTATGTTCAACAGGCAAGTGAGCGAAGGCAAACTGCCTCCTGCAGAGTGGAAGACAGACTGAGGCAGTGCCCAGTTGCTGAGTCTGGTGTCTGGATGGCCCATGTAAGGCTTCTTTGTCTTCCTCTATATACACTGGGGTAGGTTCCTTCCAGAATAGATAGGACCTTTATAAAAAGACCATCTTTACAATTAAGTCTATTATAACTGATGCAAGACTATTTATAAAAGTGTAAATACCTATAAAGTTGAAAATGTCACTAGGGGAAAGGGCAGAGGCGCTTTGTACTTGTTCTTTCTGGTGACTGGCTGTGTGAAACCTGGCCAAAGATGCAGAGACAATCTTCATTATGTATCCCAAGGCTCTCTCATTCCTCTTACAGGATTATCTGGGCTGTCTAATACTAAGCTATGAGCCTCTTATTAACTTTCCCAGTGTTCCTATCCTTGATGTTTCAACACTAACATTTGTTTTAAAGCTAGCAGTTCTATAATCATCAGGTATAAATCTTCTATCAGACATCCAGACTCCTAGAAAATTAGGGTAGATAAGCTAGAAGTGGGAGTCACATATATTGAATTAGTTACAGTCTATTGGCCCATAATTACTTACTAGAAAATAAGCAATCTCTCTATGTCTCTCTGTCTCTCTCACACACACATGCACACTTCATTTTAGTCTCCTTTAATGTGTATTATGCAAATAGTCATGAACCTTTTATCAGATAATCATTCTATGCCCCTTTGTTCTTTTTAGGTGAAGAAACTTGTTTCATTTTAGTGCTATTAATTGTTATTAATCTTTTAATTAATAAAAGTACCGTTTTATCTTTATTCTTTCTTCTGCACTAGGAATTAGAAACATGATCAGAGTAACACTCCTCTAATTACTACTTCTTTTCCTTTAAAGAAGATTTCCGTATTTTTACTTGTGTGTGTCTAACTGCATGGCATGTGTGTACAGCTGCCCCCAGAGACAGAAGAAGGCCTCACATCTCCCACAACTTGAATTAGAGATAGTTGTGAGCCATTCAATATGGATTCTGGGAACTGAGCTTAAAGGAAGCTTAAGCATTCATGCAGAGATAGCACACATGACAGCAAGTAAAACCAGAGTGTTCAAGTTTCATTTCCATGTTTCTATTAGTCACTTACAAAAAAATCTGTTTGCTTTAGTTTTTTCTTAAGAAGTATGGAGGTAATAATACTTAGCATAAAAGATTTCCTAGACCCCCCCCCCCCAAATATCACAGGATCTTGTCATTGCTCCTGGCTGTCCTCTAGAAATTGTCAATTAGGCTCAATTGCCAAAGACACCACACACTCAAGTCATAGAAATTAGAAAAGTCAAACTCATATTGACCTCAAAGTTCTAACCATGCTAAGTAGTTTCCATGGTGTTGGAAGGTACTATACACATGACTGGAGCATGAAAGTAATCATAAACCTTATCAAGCCATGAAACCTGAAAGCTACAGCACTTCCTACCCTGATGAGACATGCTCATTGGTACCATAATTGCACCAGTATTTTGGGAGTAATCGACTACTTTCTGATTGGATTTAAGGCCTTCACCAAATGATAGAATCATGCACAGCACTATAATCAGGACCAAGAACCATTAAGGAGGCATGCCGTAGCCATCAGAGGAGAACCCACTTCTACTGCTTAGCCAAGGGACACAGTATTAAACTGAATTTTATTGAGTTTTCTTTATGCCCATAGATAACTGCATCTCACAACCCTCATCAGAAAGCCTTTTGGTATAGATTGTCAGAAACACAAAGATACACATCTGGTCAGGGTGTAGAGAACAAAAAGACCACAGAGTGCTTACCCCTAAATAGGACATTTTTGGAGGCATTTTCTCAATTGAACTTACTTCCTTTCATATAACTCTAGCTTGTGTCAAGTTGACATAAAATTAGCCAGCACATGTTTCTAACATTTTATTCAACACCTTCAGGATATACACTTTCCCCAAATGCATATGGAGTACTCTCTAAAATACATTTTGTATTCAGACAGTGAGTACATGAACAAATCAAAAAATGATCCAGTCCATCAAGAGGATTGAGAGCATGAATATGTGAAGCTTAGTACACAGGAAGCAGTCAGTAAATGTCAACTCTTAAATGTGTTAGCTTCTTCTCACCATAGATTTACTTTCAGATGCCTACATTTCCAGGGATTCTACTTTGTTCTAGCTTTAAAACAAGAATATCTGTTTTAATTTATCCCTCAAGTCATACCTACTCACCCTGTTTTATCAGGTTTTTACATAAAATTCTTATGGAGGTCAACATTTTCATGTTGTTATTTCTAAATCGTGATGTCTTAGGAATCAATCTTTTGCATCCCTCTCTTAGCATCTCATCTAGTTAATACTCTCCTGAGAGACCCTGCTTCTACTCTCTTATTCATCAGTCTCAGTTTACCTTTTCCTGTACTCAGCTGGACCTTCATTAATTCTGATTGGCTTTATTTTGATAACTTAGTTCTACTGGTAATTGCAGTATGAAAATATAAGCTATGTTCTCCATTCCTTTTAAACTAGAAAAAAAGTGAGGATTTTTAATTACCTATTTTATACTATGATTTATTTGAGGATTTTTATTGTACATCTTGATGTGGTTGTGATGGTACTATCCAAGAAATGGACATACCCCTGTGGTTTTGACAGTGCTTGCTTAGCTCAGAATTTGTTCTTACAAAATTGTTCTTGGATTTGTATTTAGTGTTTCCTGCTCTTTTGGAACTTTGCTTTAAAACCCTACATCACTTTATATAATCAAAGATAGATTTCCTATCACTCATAGTGAATTTGTCCAAATGTAATTCTGATCAGCACTGCTGTAGAACTCAGGCCAGAAAAGAGCAACTCTATGTGTGGGGAACAGCATTTTGTCTGTGAAAAACAGGTAGTTCATTGCAGTGGAGGTGAACCAAGGCATGGCTCAATGAATTCTTTAAGAATACTTTGGGCTTGATTAAGGAAAACATGTTCCCACTAGGAAACTATGTCTTTCTTAGTGTAACATCTAGCGGACCAGAGGTTCTTGCAAGTACATAGGCTTATAAATAATTCAAGGGTTATCACTGTCCACGTGGTGAAATTCTGGTCCAAAACCCTCTCATTGGAACAGCTCTCTAAAAAAGACCATCATTCTACAGAGGCATTTTCTGTTTAGCCAAGGTACTTTTTTCCAAACTTACAATTACACCTGTTTTATTTAGTATATTAAAATTTTAGTCAGTTATACTCTGTGGTAAGCATGTATTGCTTAATTTTCAGTTTAGCCAAACGTATTAAGGGTATCTGAAGTATGGAAAAAGCTAAATGACATTACTCACAATGGGATTATATATTTTATGAAGATTTTGACTATGACTACGGAAAATTAATGAGTCTAGTAGAAACCAAACTTTGGATTAGATCTTTTTTTTTTTTTAATCAACATATGACTTTTGTCTCAAATGAACCAGTGATTTGCTTGCTACCAAACACAGAGCTGAGCCCTTGTAATTGTATTGTCCAACCATTCCAAAACTGGTAACCCATACTAGTATTGGGTTTTTACTAGTTATCCTGTTGTATCTAGTAGGAACATTGTTGTCCAGTACAGGCAAACACAATTGTCTTATTTAGTTAGGGTTTTACTGCTGTAAACAGACACCATGACCAAAGTTACTCTTACAAAAGACAACATGTAATTTGGGCTGGCTTACAGGTTCAGAAGTTCTGTCCATTGTCATCGAGGCAGCAGCATGACAACATTCAGGCAGGCATGGTGCAGGAGGAGCTAAGAGTTCTACATATTCCTCTGAAGGCCACTAGGAGAAAACTGGCTATCAGACAGGTAGGATGAGCATCTTAAAGCCCATGCCCACAGTGACACACTTCCTCCAACAAGGCCACACATTACTCCAACAAGGACACTCTCTGGGCAAGAATAGTCAAACCACCACAACAATTGAAACATTGAAACTCTTTATGTGTGTGTGTGTGTGTGTGTGTGTGTGTGTGTGTGTGTGTGTGTGTGTATGTGTGTGTGCGCATCTATACATTTTAAATAGATGTACATATACACACTTATATATGTGTCTATATGTATATATATAAAGAATCTTGTACAGTAGTAAGTTTCTATATAACATTTTCGAATTGTCTTTAGAGCTAGGTTTTCCAACTCATATTCCTCATCATGTTCCCTTCCTCTCTTCATTTAACCCTTCCTTTCTATTATTCCTCCTTAACCCTTTATACCACTGAATTGTATCTTCCCTCTCTTGAAATCTACCCTGCCATGGCTCCTTACTAACTTTCTGACCTCAGTATGTATTCCAAATGGGATAAATGTATCTGAAGATTCTAAGCCATCATTCATACATGAGGAAAAAAATAAAAAAGTACCTGTCCTTCTGCATCTGGGTCATTTCACTCTGACTGATAAATCATGTGTTATAATGATGCATAGCTTATTTTTAATAAATATTGTTACAAAACACAGACTACACTATGTTAGCACTTTCTTAAAACACTGTTTAATAGATCTCTATCAAAGTGAGAGTAGAGGGAGAAGTTCTTCAGATAAAGCGCTCAATCATTTGGTTGCTCCAGGAGCTGGTAGACTTCATGATACCTGTCCAGACTCTCTTCCCTTTCATGCAGCTACACTGCCTTCTGGTGTCACAAAGCAAAGCACATATTCATCTTTTCAAACTTTGACCTGCGCTGGGTTCCTTTTTCTAGAACTGTATTTCACCATTTTTCATCAAGATTCCATACCTTACATCTTTCATATCTTAATTTTTCCTCCATTAATTAATTAATTAATTAATTAATTAGTTTATATCCCAATTGCAGTACCCTCCTCTCACACTCATCCCCTCACACAATTCCTCCCCCCATACCCACTTTCCCTTCTCCTCTGAGAAGGGAAGCCTCCCTGGGTACCAACCCACTCTGGCACCACAAATCACTGCAGGCCTAGATAAGGCAGCCCAGTTAGGGGAACAGATCCTCAGAAGGGCAGCAACAGAGTAAGGGGTAGCCACTGCTCCAGCTGTTGGGGAACCCCCATGAGGACCAAGCTGCATATGTACCAGGGTCGGGTATCTAGATCTAGCCCGTGTATGGTTGGTGATTCAGTCTCTGGGAGCCCCCAAGTGTCCAGATTAGTCAGTCTTCTTGTGGAGCTTATAACTCCTCTGGGTTCCTTAATCCTTCTCCCAATTTTTCCACAAGACTTCTAATGTTTGGCTATGAGTCTCTGCATCTCTTTTAGTCAGATGTTGGGCTGAGCCTCTCAGAAGAGTTATGTTAGGCTTCTGTCTGTAAGCATAACATAGTATCATTAATAGTGTTGTGGATGGGACTACAAATGGAACTCAAGTTGGGCCAGTCATTGCCTGGCCATTTTCCCAGCCTCTGCTCCATCTTTATCTTTATACTGCTTGTAGGCCGGACAAATTGGGATCAAAGGTTTTGTGGGTGGGGTGGTGTCATCCCTTCACTGGGAGTCTTGCCTGGATATAAGACGTGGCCACTTCAGTCTCCATATCCCCCACTGCTGAGTCTCAGCTAGAATCACCCTCACAGAGTCACTGGAATCTCTATCCCAGGTCTTTGGTATTTCTTAGTGATGCCCCTCTCAGAGTTTCTATTCACTGTCCCTGACATCTCTCTCCAGCTCTCCCTACACCAGATCTCCACCCCTGTTCCTTGTATTCAGTTTCTTCCCTCTATTCACCTCTATTTTATTTCTACTTCTGAATGAGATTTAAGCACCCTGACTTGGGTCCTCCTTGTTATTTGACTTCTTTGGGTCTGTGGATTATAGTGTGGGTATTCTGTACTTTATGGCTAATAGCCACTTATAAGTAAGCATATACCATGTATGTCCTTTTAGGTCTGTGTTATCTCACTCAGGATGATGTTTTTGTATGCATCTATTTGCCTGGAAATTTTATGCTGTCTTTGCTTTTTAATTATTTATTTTATTTACCTACCTTTCAAAGTTTACCCCCTCTCCTAGTTCCCCTTCTCAGAGTTCTTCCTCCCATCTCCCTTTCCCTTTGGCTCCAAGAGTGTTCCCCCCAGATATCTCCTCCACCCTGGGGCATCAAGTCTCTATAGGGTTAGGTGAATTCTCTCCCACTGAGGCCAGACAAGGCAGCCCTCTGCTACATATGTGCTGAGGCCTCAGACCAGCCCATGAGACCTGAGATGTGGAGTCTCCCAGTACTCAGTGTGGGTGAGCTATATTAAAATGCCCAACAGTGAGGATGTGGAACCTGAAGAGACTACCTTCAACAGTCAGACAGAACCCCCAGTGAAGGAAAGGGGATACCAAGCCACCTACAAAACTTTAGATCCAAAATTACTCTTGTCTAAAAGAAATACAGGGACAAAACTGGAACAGAGGCTGAAGGATATTCTTGTTTTTTACTAGTTGAGTAGTAATCCATTGTGTAAGTGAACCACATTTTCTTTATCCGTTCTTCAGCTGAGTGGCATTTGGGTGGTTTCCAATTTCTGGCTATTACAAATAAAGCTGCAATGAATATAGTTGAGCAAGTATTCTTATGGTATGATGGAACATCTTTGGGTGTATGCCCAAAAGTTGTATAGCTGGGTCTTGAAGTAGAACTGGTCCCAATTTTCTGAGAAACTGTCAAATTGATTTCTAGGATGGCTGTACAATTTTTACTCCCACCATCAATGGAGGAGTGTTCTGCTAACTCCACATCCCAAACAGAATATGTTGTTGCTTTAGTTTTTGATCTTAGTCATTTTGATGGGTGGAAGGTTTAATCTCAGAGTCATTTTGATTCTCATTTCCCTGTTGACTAAGTATGTTGAACATTTTAAGTGCTTCTCAGACATTTAAGATTTCTCTGTTGAGAATTCTCTGTTTAGTTCTGTACACCCCCTTTAAACTGGTTTATTTGGTTTGTTGGTGTCTAGTTTCTTGAATTCTTTATATAGATTGGGTATTAATCCTCTGTTGCATGTAGGATTGGTGAAGACCTTTTCACAATTTGTAAGGCTGCCACTTTGTCTAATTCTTTGCCTTACAGAAACCTTTCAGCTTCATGAAGTGCTGTGTGTCAACCATTAATCTTAGTGACTGAGCAATTGATGTTCTGTTCAGGAAGTTGTTTCCTGTACCAATGTGTTCAAGGCTGTTCTCCAGTTTCTCTTCTAGTAGATTTAGTGCGTCTGGTTTTATGTTGAGATCTTTGATACAATTGGACTTGAATTTTGTGCATGGTGATAAATATGGGTCTATTTACATTCTTCTCCATGTAGATATCCAGTTAGACCATTTGTTAAAGATGCTTTCCTTTTTTTCATTAAATGGTTCTGGCCTCTATGTCAAAAATCAACTGTCCTTAGGTATGTGGGTTTATTTCAGGGTCTTTAATTTAATTCCATTGATAAACCTGTATTTTTCTTCCTTTTTTTTTTTAATTGGAATTTTTTTTATTGGAAAATTTTTTTTACATTTCAGATGTTCTCTCCTTACCCCATTTCCCCCCTCCCTCCAGGAACTCACTATCCCTTCCCCCCTCCTCCTGCCTCCACGTTGGTGTACCCCCACCCACCCTCCCCTGTACCTCACCTTCCCACCCTCGAGTATCCCCCCCTCCCGCCACGACGTCCAGCCTTCATGGGACCAAGGATCTCTTCTCCAACCTGTATTTTTCTATACCAATACCATAGAGTTTTTAGTACTATTGTTCTGTAGTACATCCTGTAAACAAGTATAGTTATAATTCTAGAAGTTCTTTTATGGTACAGGATTGTTTTTAGCTATTTGGATTGTTTGTTTGTTTTTCCATATGAATTTGAAGATTGTTCTTTCAAGATCTGTAATGAATTGTGCTGGGATTTTGATGAAAAGTGCATCGAATCTGTAGATTGCTTTTGGTAAGATGGCCATTGTCACTATGTTAACCTTACCAATCTATGAGCATGGGAGACCTTTCCATCTTCCAATATCTTCTTTAATTTCTTTTTTTTCAGAGACTTGAAATTCTTATCATACAGAACTTTCACTTGTTTGGTTAGAGTTATACCAAGACATTTTATATTATTGTGAATGATGTCATTTCCCAATTCCTTTCTTAGCCCACTTATCATTTGTATGAAGGAGAGGCTTTTGTGAATTAATTTTGTATTCAGCCACTTTGCTGAAGGGGTTCATCATCTGTAGTAGTTCATCTTAATTCTCATGCCACTTTCTCAACGAAGTGTTCTCTTCAGGCTTCACAAATCTACAGCTTCTTTATGTTCCCCAACTTTATTATTCTCTTTATCACTAACTAGCATCTAATACAAGTGTATACATGATTTATAACATAATATATCTCTTTCTCTCTCATATAGTTGATTATCTGTTTCTAGTCATTAAAATAAATGGAGAGAAATTATCACTGCTTTATGCACTGATCACATAAAGTTTGTTGAAAGATGAAGACAATAATGAATGAAAGATGGAATGTGTTCAGCTGGAAGTCAAATGAATCTTTTGAAATCCTTGATTCTGACTCAATCTGGCAGCCACTTGTCTTTTCTTGTCCATTAAGTAGTTCTTATGGAAATATACTGCATTTTCTGTGGGTTTTGACTCTGGAAACTGGAAATCGTTTATTACTGAACAACTGAATGCCCATCATCTGCTGTGCAATGACAGCTCATTAGTTATGTATCGATGAAAACCATTCCTGGATAATTAAATTCAATTTTCTCCCTCTCAAAATCCTGCCCCACCCCTGCAATGAGCCATTGTTTTAATTTGGGTTTCTTTGTCTGTGATAAAACAACATAACCGAAAGGAAGTTGGGGAAAAAAAGAGTAGTTTCAGTGTACAATTCTCAGGTCACAGTTCATCAGTAAGGGAAGTCAGGGCAAGAAATGAATCGGAGAAGGAACCTGGAGGCAAAAACTGATGCACAGGCCATGGAGGAAAGCCTCTTAGTGGCTTGCTCCCATGGGCATCCTCAGTCTACCTTCTTATAGCACTCAGGATCAACAGTCCAGGGGTGACACCATCCACAGTGAGCTGGGTCCTCCTAACTCAATCACCAATCAAGAAAATGAACAACAGATTGGCCAATTGATGGTGACATTCTCTCAGTTGAAATTACCTCTTCTAAAATGGCTCTAGCTTCTGTCAAATTGACACAAAACTATCCCTCACAATCCTTATTTTCCAAGTAGATTTCTATTACAATAGTTTTAGGGAAGTATTAAGTTATTTTATACAACCTCCCTAAGACGTTATGTAGAGCAAAGATCCTTGAGAATTTAAAATATTTAATTTGATTTAAACATATTTAGTTGCTTAAGTATCAAAGGTGTGCTGGTTAATAAAGATTATCAACTTGATAGGATCTACAATAACTTAAGACACAAATGTGCAAACATACCTTCAATGGGATTATGTGGATTAGTTGAGGTGGAAAGACTAATTCTAAAAGTGGGCATCATATTGCTCTGGGCCTGGGACCTGGGCTGAGTGCAAAAGGAGAATGCCAGTTGAGCACAATCAACCAGCATCCTCTGATCCTTGACAGTGTATGTACTATGATCAGCACCCTCAAGGTATTGCCACTTGGATTTCCCTACCATAGTGGGCAATACTCTTATCTGTGAGACAAGTTGTTTTTGTCAGTGTATCTTATCAGAGCCAAAGAAAAAACAGCCAAGATAGTGGGGAATAACTTTGGAATAAAATAAGATTTTGTTTTAAAATTTTACTTTCTCTGTCACACTGTTTAAATCATATCTAGGTGGGAGGAAATAGTTGATTTCATATTAAAGTCTTTATAACTGAACATCTAGACTTCCTGGGAACTTATATAGGTTAAATGAGAAGCATAGTAGAGATGGGAGACAAGACTTGACTGATATGGCTCATGTCACTCTCATTGTTCCTGGGTTAAAATGTAATACTTTTACAGAGAAGGGTGAGCCTAGTCTAGTGTTCCATGGGCATTCCTCTTTCAAAATCTCTTTTGAGCAATTGGTATCCAGTCTTTAGATCCACACCCACAGAGCCATGACAGCTGCAACATGCTGACAAGGGTCATTCATATCCTCTTTACGGAGCCTTCAGAAAAATTGTTTTTTAGTCAGTAGTTGATTAGCTTGCTGAAATGTGCTTCAAATGTTTATCCCTCATGGTTCATTTTCATTTTTTATGCCTTATGTACTTCTTTGTTTGCCATCACGTCCTGTTAAAATGCTTGAGGTCTAAGGCATTTGTGCATGTGCAGCCTGACATGCAGGGTGTTTGCCAAATGATTGGATTTCCAAAGACAGACTTGGAGATGGAAGTACTGGTTAGACCCTATGAACAGGGGGTAAGCACATTGCAGAGAGGGGTCCCTCACTGTACCCAATCAACTGTTGTTGGAAACTGAGAAATGACTGACTACAGACCTAGTCATCAGTTCGCTTTCTCGGGTACCATTTCTTCCACACTCTCTCAGTATTGCCCCTGCTGCTCTGTCACCCAGTTCTTCCTTGTGCAAAGGGTGAGGCCATGAAGCTAATCTAGCATCTCCAACCTGATGACTGAAGGGTCACAGTTCAATTTCCACATCTGTTCCTCTTGTTTTCCACAGACTATTTCTCAGTAGCCACCCAAAGAGATGAAGGCAGGGTCTCTACTTCCAGTGTTTGGACACAAGCACAAAGCTGAATGGTTTGTGGTTTAGACGATATACTATTTATTTGAGCTACTCTGACAGGGTAAAAAAGAAAATAGACTAGACAGGATTTCTATTTATTTTCTGTAGCCATGGTCATTTTCATTTTGTTATTCGCTCATCTGGAAAGTGCTTTAAAAAGAATTTGCCACCTCATGTGCTCTGGTGTTGTTTACTGTCGTTTGAGAGCTATGCTTATATAGGTTTATAGGTTTTCTTTCTCTTTAGGGACAGTATGATCAGTGCATATCCACATATCTTGGGAGGAGTCAGTGATGACTCTTATCAAGTGGCATAGTCGTGCATCCCTAGGCACATATGCATGTGCATTTTGCATGCCCCTTTTATTTCCTTACACTCCAGCCAAAAGCATCCAGTTTTGAAGACTCAAGCCAAGTATGGTTACCCTTTGAAGCCTTTGCAAGCTTATCTTTCCAGATGGGAACTACATCTTCCGACTTTCCTCTTCAGGATAAATTAGGATGCATCTCTTAGCACTTACTCATTTCAGCAGGTGTACGTCTTTACCATTCCTTTTAGACACAAGCCTTGGTGTCCGGCAACATTGATCATTCATGTTTGAAATGTAATTGCCCAGCTCATTTTAGGATCTTGGCAAATGTTGCTTAAACAAAAAAAAAAATATTGGACCAAACAGATTTAATGCCTGTGGCATTCATGGAGCATTTACTATTCAAACTGAGCCAGTTCTACGAGTGCAGGGCTTTGACAGTCTCTGTCTCTATTGCAAAATGTTTCCTTTCTTTTATGTTTCTTGTTAGGATGTCTATTAACATTCTCAATCACTGTCTTGCTATTTTAGTTTTATATTTATTAATTCAGTTGTGGGAAAGGGGACACAGATGGAGTACACAGAATAAGTTGTTTTTCTCCTTTCACCATTGTACTCCCATGAACTGAACTCTGTACATACATTAGGCTTGTTGCTAACTATCTGACATTCTGAGCCAACTTACAGCCCTACAAGAACTGTTAATTAATCCTTTCTATTTGTCTATAGATCTCCTGGCTCTGAATTTATTCTGGTGTTATTAACTGTGTGGCTATTGGTTTTTAATGTTAATTGTGGTTAAGGGCACTGCAAGACTAAGAATTTTTCAGAAATGCTGAAATACTCTCCAGTCCCTGTTTCTCATCATTTTTAAAAATGATTTTATCATTCAAAAAAAGACCCAATGTTTCTTCCAGTTTTACCTAAACATGTTTGTATAGTCAATAACTATGTTACTTAATAAAAATTTAAATATATGGATTCAATGTATGATCTAGGCAAGATGCTTACTCTCTCAATAGTTCTATCTTCATGCATAAGATGAAGATAGGAATTGTATGTGCCGCACAGATTTGCTGAGAATGATTGAATATTTGTATAGATTTCAAACCTTGACTAGCTCATAGTAAATACAACTATGAGCTTATTAGATAACACGCTTCAATCCTCCAAAGTAATGATTAATCAAGATTTGATTGCTTCTTAAACTGCTTAATTATTAGTAAAAAATTCAAGGAATTTGTTCCATGATATAGCTCAATGTGCATGCACACACATACATTAAAATTAATAAAAATGAAGTCTTCCAAGGAGTTGCAATATACTTTTTAAATTAACTACTTTTTATTATGTTTTATACAATATATTTTGATCATACTTTTCCTTTCCCAAACTCCTTCCAGATTATCTCCATCTTGGTACTCACTCAACTTCATGGTTTTTCTTCTTTTTCTCTGAAAAACAAACCCACGAAACAAAACAAATAAACCCAATAAGACAAAAATATCAAAATAAAACAAAAAAATGTTTATAAGAAGCATGTGTTATCCAGCTACTACTGGACAAGAGGGCTTGTCTGGAGTGATTGATACATCCCATGACATTCTGTTTGAGAAAACTGATTATCCCATTCCTAGAAGAAATTAGTTGTAACTAGCTTCTTGTTTAGAACTAAGAATTTATGTCTACTCCCCTCCTCAGTGCTGAGATTCTGTCTGCTTTGAGTCTGTGCTGGTCTTTTGCATGTTGTCCAAGTCTCTGTGAGTTCATATGTTTATCGGTGCTGTTTTGTCTGGAAGACACTGTTTCTTTGGAGGCACATAACACGTCTGCCTTTTTACAATCTTTCTGCTCCTTTTTCTGTGTACATTCCAGAGCCTTAACAGAAGGATGTGATAAAGGCAACCTATGTAGGATGAGTGATCCAAAGTCTCTCACTCTCTGTACACTGTCCAGTTGTGGCTCTCTGAGTTAATTAACTACTTAAAGAAAAAGCTTCTCTGATGTGCACTAAAGGTATACACAGATCTATAGGTACAGCAGTAGGTCATTAGGAGTCATTTTATTGCTATGTTCCTTTAGCAGTATAATAGTGGTTCCCTGTAGGCCCGTGGCCTATAGAGTTTCAGGTTTGTGATCACTTAAGCAGGTGTCAGGTATGGGTTCTACCTCATATCTTGGGCCTTAGATCCAATCGAGAATTTTCCCCCCATTATATACTGACTCCATTTAAATTCCTTTCATATATGTATGTACTTTTGGAAATGCCTACACTATTAGCTTTCCATATGGCTTGTCAAAAGGTCTTTAGTGTAGTTGTTCCTCCCCATAGTCTCAATGATGCAATCTAAACTTAATGCTAATTGCTCATTTGTTCTAAATGCTTACCATATGCCTGTACTTTCATAAATGCTACTCAGAATTTACTTGCAGTAGAATTTTTAAAGCTATATCTATAACAAATAAAGAGAACATATAGTTATTATTAATTAATAAATGTCTAATAAATGATATTTATCTTTCCATGAACTTTATGGATAGAATTATCAAGATTTAGGGGCCATTGGAGAGTGCATTAAAGTCAAAAATAGAAGATGAATAGAAGATTTTTAAGCCTGAATTTGTACAGGTTTACATTGGTTTAAGACATTTTTTCCCAAATAAAATAAAAATTTTATAGGGAGCCAAACTACAACAAACAGCATCCAAAAGCTTAAAATAATGTCTATGAAAGACACTTCTTCTTGAAAATAATTTTTCAATATGTTCTAAATTAGGTCTACAACACATTAGGCAGAGATATATGTCTTTCTCAAGAGCAACTTCTTGATCTACATACAGTATAACTGCTTTGGTGAAAAATGTTATATTGTGTTAGGTGCCAGATGAAATATTGTATATACCTTTGAGTATTGGCAATTGTTTTAGTTGGAATTTTATTGCTGTGAAGAGACACTGTGACCAAAGGAAATCTTATAAAGGAAAAAGTTTAATTAGGGCTGGCTTATAGTTTGAAAGGTTCAGTCCATTATCATCATGGTGAGAAGCATAAAGGTATGCAGGGGCTGAGAGATTCACAACTTTGCTGGAAGGCAGCCAAGAGGAACTCTGACTCCACATAGGACAGAGCTTGAGGAGAGGAAACCTTAAAGCCCACCCTACAGGGCCACACTTCCTCCAACAAAACCACACCTACTCCAACAAGGTCACATCTCCTAATAGTGCCATTCCTTGTGGGCCAAGCATTCAAACACATGAGTCTATGTTGACCAAACCTATTCAAACTCCCACAGCAATGCAACAATTGAAGTAAATCTTTATGCAACAAACTGCTAGGAATATTTTATTTTTAAAACAAGTTTAAAAGGAAATTATGTTTTTCATTTTTAGGAATCATTTTAGAAAACAAGATAAATAAGAATCCCAGATTCACACCACCAACTCCACACTTCCCTGCAGTCAGCATGGGGACCACTTGCTGCATGCACCCCTATGGGTCCTTCTTTTACAGAGAAGGGCCCTAGACTTACATCACCAATTCTACTTGACCTATGGTCTGCCTAGAATAATGTGTCTGTTGTTAACTTGCCAGCACTTCTCTCCAGGTAGGGACCTCAAACTCAGCTACCAACTTCACAATCATGCACCCACCCAGCGGCCACTCTCTCTAGGTACAGATTCCAGACTCATAGTGACACTCAATCCAACCCCCTCTAAACTGCCTGAGGATCATATACCACATGCCTCCTATCCCTCAATGTCTAGGTAGAGATCTCAGACTAATGCCACCACCTCTATCCACCCTGGAGGCCTATAGGAGAATCACATGCCCCATGCTCCCTGGCCTGCCTTTTGTCTTCAGATAGGGACCTTGGACTCAAACTGTCAGTTTCATCAATATGTGTGTAGCCTGTCCAGTGACTGCATGTACTATCCCTGCTCTCTGGTTTTCCCTTTCCAGGTAGGGACCCACAGTTGCATCACTCCTTTGCCTACCTTGTACCTACCCTATAATCCTAAGGATTAGTTGTGAAGATTTTCTAATTCTATCTAAGGTCAGCTCCTGGGCTTTGAAACTTCACCTAGCCCTAATTGAACTCAGACCACTTCTGATACATTATTTGAAGATCACCATTGAATTACTCCAAGACTGAGCCCTAAGCCCCAAATCTAGAACTTGACAAATTTACGTACCAGGAAACAGAGATCTAAACACCCAGTCAACAAAGGAGAGAAAAAATTCATAGCAAGATACACTATCAATAGTCTAACTCCAGATATCTAGGTCTCATAAGCAGACATCTACAGGATATTCCCACAAGCATAAAAAAATATATATAGTTTTCATAGCAGCCAACAGATCCTTCTCAAAATTAGATCATATATTAGAAGACAGAACAAATGTCAGTAAATATAGGAAAATTGAAATCACATTCTGCATTCTATCTAACCACAGTGGAAAAATCTGGATATTAAAAATAGAAACTACAGAAACTCATGAAAGTAAAACATCCCACTGAATAACAATTGGATAATGGAAAAAAAATCAATAAGAAAAATTAAAATGCCTAAAATTTAATGAAAATAAAAACAAAATACAGCATAATAAAATCTATAGGACAAAATGAAGGCAGGACTAATAGGAACATTTATTTATAGTACAAAGTAGAATCGCAAATTCTTAATGCAGTGATACTCCTAATGATCTTGCAAATGCAAGAAACATCAATACCCCAAAACAGGAGATGGGGCGAGATAAGCAAAATTAGGGGTGTAGTTATTTGAATATGCTTGGCCCAGAAAGTGACACTGTTAGAAGGTATGGTCTTGTTGGAGTAGGTGTGACCTTGTTGGGCGAAGTGTGTCACTGTGGGGGTGGAGTTTGCAGACCCGCCTCCTAGCTGCTTGGGCAACAGTCTTCTCCTGGCTGCCTTTGGATCAAGGAGTACAACTCTTAGCGCCTTCTCCAGCACCATGCCTGCCTGGACACAGCCATGCTTCCTGCCATAATGGACTGAACCAGTTAAATATTGTCTCTTAGACAAGAGTTGTCTTGGTTATGATATCTCTTCTCAGCAATGGAAACCCTAACTAAAACAAGACTGAAACAAATGAAGTAAAAATAAAAAAATTACAAAAGACAAAAAAGTATTGGTTGTGTTGGTTTTTTTTTTTTTTTTTTTTTTTTGAAAAGAGATGGTACAACAGACACTGCCTTCTCTTCTCTCTTGATAACTCCATTGGGTCTTCCAGTGGTCCATTAATATGTTCTTTGTTTCCTTAGTTCAAAGCAATTCCAGTGGCAATCTTTTCTTCTTTCAACACTGTGTAAATTCTCTGCTTCTGCATGTCTTTCTTTCTTTCTTTCTTTCTTTTTTTTGTTGTATATGTTTTCTTTAATTTATTTAATTATTTAAATCAAATCATAATTTACTTATTCACACAGGGGTTATAAACACAAAAAGGCAGGATGTGGGGAAGGGAATGACAATGGAGCATAGGTGTTCAGGGCGAGTACAGATACCATTCAGAACAGGGTATCAACTGGGTGAAGGTTCAGGGGACAGGTCACTATGACTCTGCCTATGATTCACTTGTCCTTATGTAAGTTGGTACTGTCCACCGAGGCTACCTATTTACAAGATCTATGACTACTCAGGCTGGTAAATTTCCACAGAAGCTGCCTGTTTACAATAGCCTATAGCCATCTGTTTCAGTGTTTTTCCACAGAGACCCAAGACTTTGTGTTAGCATGTATGTATGTCAGGCTTATTGCTGATTTTAGGCCTATGGCTGAGTTTAGGCTTTCAGTGTATAAGCAGGGCTGCCCCCTGACATCTCCTCTCTTCTCTAAGTATAGAAGGGCCATGGCGATTCTAATCTTCCAAAGGTGGTGATAGAGGCCTGACCTCCAATAATTGAAGGGAACCTTGTAATGGCTCCGGTCCTCCTGTTGTTGTCCAATGAGGCATCTGCATGTCTTTCTTACTTTCTTTGGATACTTCCTTTTGATGGAATCTGCTCTAGCAGAGAATAGTTTCTTGGCCCTGTTCACACTGTGACACCATCAAAAACACAAAAAACAAACAACAACAACAACAACAAAAAACGCAAAATCAAAACAAAAAGCGAACAAAAAAACCCACCTCACACGTGTACCTTCTAGACATGCTCTGGAAAGGGGTATTCTGATTGCTTTGCTTATTAAAATCATTTCTAGTATTGATATTTTATCTGGTATTTGTTTTTAGAAATCTCAAGAAGATGAGAGCAGTGGAGATTGACGTTGCCTTGACAATATTTTGAACTGGATAATAAGTCCCCAACTAACTCCCTGGTTCTCTAGTTCCAAAACCACTTTGCTGTTTTTCAACTTACTTGACTTCTTTTGACCATCTATCCTTTACCAGCCATCTTTTATTTGGTAAACTCTTCTTGGTGTTGTGGTTCAGTTATCATGTCTCTCTCTGTCATGATCTCCATGTGATTGTGTTTTCTTAGGCTGTTTCTTTAGCACTAAATTCTTCTTATGCTTTTTGTCCTTCTACTTTCTTACACATTCATAGCTGCTGAACAGATGATGATACTTGCCTTCAACTACAACCTACAATTAATAATGAGATATATCATCTCAGTGTAGTTTGAACCTCTGACCCCAGTGCTTTTATTTCAACTGTGGCTGCCCCAAACAGCATTTTAGTATGCACTCATTCTCTTCCTTCATCTTTATTACCTAACCTACATCTTATTCTATATTCATACCCTATGCATTGGTAATCACTTATATGTTTGAGTTGTAGATTTTAATTCTTTCTTCTATATTACTAGAGGTCATAGGTCTGTTTAAATTGTTTATCTGGTTTGATATAAAAATTTTAAAAGATTTATTTATTTATTTATTTATTGCATATGAGTACACTGTAGCTGTCTTCAGACATACCAGAAGAGAGCATGGAATCCTATTACAGATGGTCAGTGCTCTTAACTGCTGAGTCATCTCTCCAGCTGCTTGATATACTATTTTTTAGGTGGTATGTATTACAAAAATTACCTATTTGTTTTAGTACAGTTTTTTAAAGTATGTCCTTATAATTCTTTGGATTTTCTCTGTGTGTTTTTGTCTCCTCATTCCTTTCAACTCTAATTTTGCCAATCTGGATCTTCTCTGTCTGCCTTTTAGTTCTTTTGGCCAAGGACTTATCAATCTTATTGATTTTCTCAAAGAACTAACTCCTTGTTTCACTGTTTATTGTGTTGATTTTTAAAAAAAAAATTATTGATCTCAGCCTTGAGTTTGATTATTTCTTGCTATCCTCTCATTTTGGATGTGAATTATCCTCTTTTGTTCTAGAGGTTTCTAGTGTGCTGTTAAGTAACTAGCATGGAATCTTTTCTTTTTAAATTTTTTTGTGCCACTTAGTGCTATTAACTTGCCTCTTAGAACAGCCATCATTGTGTCCCACAAGTTTAGATATCTTGTGTATTCATTTTTATTCAATACTGGGAAGTCTTTAATTTCCTTCTTAATTTCCTTCTTGACAGATTGTTTTTATTCAGTAGTGAGTTGTTCAGTTTCCATGAGCTTGTCAGCTTTCTGATGCTTCTGTTTTCTTTTTTTTTTTCCCTTTGTTCCTGTTGTTGTTGATATCCAATTTTAACCACAGAGGTCAGATTAAATGTAGGGTGTTACTTCAATTTTCATGTATCTGTTGAGACTTGCCTTGTATCTGAGTACGTGCTCAATTTTGGTGAAAGTTCCTGCTGAGAAGAAGATATGTTCTTTTGTGCTTGAGTAAAATGTTCCATAAACATCTGATAGGTCCATTTGATTTATGTCATCAGTTACCAACGTTTCTCTGTTTAGTTTTTGTCTGGATGACTTGCCTATTGGTAAGAGCATGGTATTGAAGTAACCCACCATCAGTGTGTGAGAGTGAATATCTACTCTAAGTTATACTAATGTTTTTTTTCTTTTTTCTTTTATTTTTGTTTAATGAACTTGGATACCCTGTGTTTGGAAAATACATGTTAAAAATTGCAATGTCTGCTTGGTTGAACTTTTTCTCTTATGAGTCTGTGCTATCATTTACTATCTTTTCTGATTAGTTTTGCTTTGAAGTCTATTTTTTTTTTTTTTCAGATAATGTAAGTGGCCGTTCCAGTGTGCTCTTATATCAACTTCCTTAAAGTATTTTTTTCTATCATTTTACCCGGAGGTAATGTCTATCCTTGATGTTAAGGTGTGTTTCTTGTTTTCAGCAGAAGGGTGGATCCAGTTTTTGCATCCATTCTGTTTATTTTATTTTATTTTTTTCTCAGTTTTTTAAATTTAATTGTTTAAATCACATCGTAATTTACTTATTCACACAGGGGTTATAAACACAAAAAGGCAGGATGTGGGGAAGGGAATGACACCGGAGCATAGGTGTTCAGGGTGAGTACAGATACCATTCAGAACAGGGTATCAACTGGGTGAAGGTTCAGGGGACAGGTCACTATGACTCTGCCTATGATTCACTTGTCCTTATGTAAGTTGGTACTGTCCACCGAGGCTACCTATTTACAAGATCTATGACTACTCAGGCTGGTAAATTTCCACAGAGGCTGCCTGTTTACAATAGCCTATAGCCATCTGTTTCAGTGTTTTTCCACAGAGACCCAAGACTTTGTGTTAGCATGTATGTATGTCAGGCTTATTGCTGACTTTAAGCCTATGGCTGATTTTAGGCTTTCAGTGTATAAGCAGGGCTGCCCCTGACATCTCCTCCCTTCTCTAAGTATAGAAGGGCCTTGGTGACTCTAATCTTGTGAAGGTGGGGATAGAGGCCTGACCTCCAATAATTGAAGGGGACCTTGTAATGGCTCTGGTCCTCCTGTCGTTGTTCAGTGAGGCATGAGGGCCGTACCCATCCTGATGTCTTTTTCCTGGAGAGGGGATACTTTTGACATCAACCCCTATGCAGTCAGGCTTGTCCCTCAGGGAACCCAGAGAGATATTTTAATTTTATTTATATTCCTTGCAGTGCTTAGCCTGCAACCTAAGCAAGGATTCAGATTGCCAGTCAGTGAGGGCTCTGGGTGGCCCCTCTCTCCTTGGTCAAGGGGTGGAAGTCTCCTCTTTTAGATTGGGTGGAGATGGGTTTTGGGAACACCCTGGATAGAGTAACAACCTCATCTTGAGTCTCGTGGTCCTCCATAGCGAACTTATGCTGATGCATCCAAATAGTTTTTGCTACCAAATTATCTATCTGTTGTATCACAAAGTTAGTCAGCCTATTTAAGGCCTGGGACCAAAATAAATAAGCAAAAATAACCCAATTAATGGTCCCAAGATGGGAGGAAGTGGGGTTGACAACCATCGAGAGGTTGAAAACCAATCATTGTACCAATTCTCATCTTTCTCTCTCTATCTTTTCTCCAGGCCTTCTCTGACCTTTTTTCATGTTCTCTTTAACCATCCCTGTCTTGTCTATGTAAGGGCAACATTCTTCTTTAAGGGCTGTACACAGTCAAGAGCTGTACACAGTCTTTTCTATTGTAAAAGAGTATATCAAGTCCAATAAAGTCCTTTGCAATTTTTGGAGATCATTTCAGACAGTGAAATGAGGGATTTATTCAGATTAGTGATGTCAATCTCTAGCTGTTTGGTGTTCTTGTCAATAGCCCATCAAAGGTCTGAGTAGTATAAGTCCAGAGGCCAGCATCAGGATTAGAACTTCTACCAGCAGACATCAAGGGTGTTTCACTTTTACCTGGAAAGGAAAAAGAAGGAAGTTCTCAGAGAGATTTCTCTTCCCTGGAGGTCAATTGTTATTCATCTTACTTATAGTTGGGCCTGGCTTTGTGGGGGTATCTATTTATTTCATTAATCTTTTTGGCAGCCATTTAGCTGTGCCTTCTGTGGTATCAAACAGGCATATCAGTCCTTGGCCCCATATGAGAATTGGGTCTGGGCCATTCCATTTAAGCGTAAGAGGGTCTTTCCACATAGCTATGGCATAGCTTTTATTGGTCTCAGTGATGCCAGAGGCAGTCAGCAGCAGATTTGCCATGAGCTTTCAGTTTTAGAAAGTTTAAAGTAAACAAAGCATGATGAAGAGAGTGTTTCAGGAGACACTTTCTGGGGGGAAACAGTTCCCCCTCTTTTATTTTTAAAACACATTTTTCAGAGTTTTTGTAAGATCTAGGCAGAAGCACCAACAGCCGCTTCTTCCACACTCAGAGAGTCATAAAGACACTATTTAAAGAAATATAAATCTACATTAACAATCTCTTTTATCAAAGGACTGTTATAGAACAGCCAACAACTAATCAATCTATATAATATATCAATTAATAATAGCTTCTTCTACTTTTTGTAAAATTACTCCTCTTTTGTCAATTAATTGTTGAGGGAAATTAGGATTTACATCTCTCTCAAGAATATTAAACAGAGACTTAAATTCTTTTGTGGAGAGCTTAAAATAAGATCTTAGTCAATTAGCATCTCCTAGAAACTTTTGAAAATAATTTGAAATAAGTAAGCTATCTTTTTTATTTTGTCAGACTCATTATGTTGTTGGTTTTTTTTATTGGAAATTCTGTGTATTTACCTTTCAATATTATCTCCTCTCCCATTCTCCTGCTAAACCCCTTATCCCATACCCCCTTCTCTTATTCTTATGAGGGTATGCTCCAAACATCCTCCCAAACCCATCTCCCTGCTCTCAGATTCCCCAAAACTAGGGAATCCAAACTCTTGGGGACCATGGTCCTCCAAATCCACTGATGCCTGACAAGGCCACCCTCAATTACCTGTTCTCAGGCTGAAGGTTTAGACCCTGGGAGCTCTGGTTGAATCTTTTGATATTCCTTCTAAAAAGGACAAAAGCACCCACCCTTTGGTCTTCCTTCTTCTTCTTGAGTTTCATGAGGTCTATGCATTGGATCTTAGGTATTGTGTACTTTGGGGATAATATCAGTGAATGCATACCATGTGTGTTCTTTTGTGATTGGGTTACCTCACTCAGGATGATATTTTCTAGCTCCATCCATTTGCCTAAGAATTTCATGAACTCATTGTTTTTAATAGCTGAGTAGTACTCCATTGTGTAAATGTACCACATTTTCTGTATCCATTCTTCTGTTGAAGGACATCTGGGTTCTTTCCAGCTTCTGGCTATTATAAATAAGGCTGCTTTGAACATAGTTGAGCACGTGGCCCTGTTGTATGTTGAAATATCTTCTGAGTATATGTCCAGGAGTGGTATAGCTGGGTCCTCAGGTAACACTATGTTCAATTTTCTGAGGTACCGCCAGACTGCTTTCCATAGTGGTTGTACCAGCTTACAATCCCACCAAAAATGGGGGAGTGTTCCTCTTTCTCTACATCCTGGCCAACATCTGCTGTCACCTGTGTTTTGGATCTTAGCCATTCTGACTGGTGTGAGGTGTAATCTCAGTGTTGTTTTCATATGCATTTCCCTGATGACTAATGATGCTGAACACTCCTTTAAGTGCTTCTGAACCATTCGAGTTTCCTCAGTTGAGAGTTCTTTGTTCAGCTCTGTACCCCATTTTTTAATAGGGTTATTTGATTGTCTGGAACCTAATTTCTTCAGTTCTTTGTATACCTTGGATATTAGCTCTCTATCAGATGTAGGGTTGGTGAAGATCTTTTCTCAATCTGTTGGTTCCACTTTGTCCTATTGATAGTATCCTTTGCTTTATAGAAGCTTTGTAGTTTTATGAGGTCCCATTTGTCAATTCTTAATCTTAGAGCATAAGCCATTGGTGTCCTGTTCAGGAACTTTTCCCCTGTACCCATGTGTTCAAGGCTTTTCCTCATTTGCTCTTCTATTAGTTTCAGTGTAGCTGGTTTTATTTGGAGGTTCTTGATCCACTTGGAATTGAGTTTTGTACAAGGAGATAAGTATGGATCAATTTGCATTCTTCTACATGTTGACCTCCAGTTGGACCAGCACCATTTGTTGAAAATGCTGTCTTTTTTCCACTGGATAGTTTTAGCTCCTTTGTCGAAGATCAAGTGACCATAGGTATGGGGGTTCATTTCTGGGTCTTCTATTCTATTCCATTGATCCTCCTGCCTGTCTCTGTCCCAATACCATGCCGTCTTTATCACTGTTGCTTTGTAGTACAGCTTGAAATCAGGGATAGTGATTCCCCAGAAGTTCTTTTATTGTTGAGAGTAGTTTTCGCTATCCTGGGTTTTTTGTTATTCCAAATGAATTTTAAGATTGCTCTTTCTATCTCTGTAAAGAATTGAGTGGGAATTTTGATGGGGATTGCATTAAATCTGTAGATTACTTTCAACAAGATAGCCATTTTTACTATATTAATCCTTCCAATCCATGAGCATGGGAGATCTTTCCATCTTCTGAGATCTCCTTCGATTTCTTTCTTCAGGGCTTGAAGTTCTTGTCATACAGGTCTTTTACTTGCTTGGTTAGATTCACACCAAGGTATTTTATATTATTTGTCACTATTGTGAATGGTGTCATTTCCATAATTTCTTTCTCAGCCAGTTTATCCTTTGTGTAGAGGAATGCTACTGATTTGTTTGAGTTAATTTTATACCCAGCTACTTTGCTAAAGTTGTTTATCAGGTTTAGGAGTTCTCTGGTGGAAGTTTTGGGGTCACTTAAGTATACTATCATATCATCTGCAAATAGTGAAACTTTGACTTCTTCCTTTCCAATATGTATCCCTTTGATCTCCTTCTGTTGCCTAATTGCTCTGGCGAGGAGTTCCAGTACTATATTGAATAGGTAGGGGGAGAGTGGGCAGCCTTGTCTAGTCCCTGATTTTAATAGGATTGCTTCAAGTTTCTCTCCATTTAGTTTGATGTTGGCTAATGGCTTGCTGTATATTGCTTTTACTATGTTTAGGTATGGACCTTGAATTCCTGATCTTTCCAAGACTTTTATCATGAAGGGGTGTTGAATTTTGTCAAATGCTTTCTCAGCATTAAGAGATATGATCATGTGGTTCTTTTCTTTGAGTTTATTTATATAGTGGATTACATTGATGGATTTCCGTATATTGAACCAACCCTGCATTCCTGGGATAAAGCCTACTTGATCATGATAGATAAGTGTTTTGATGTGTTCCTGGATTTGGTTTAGAGAATTTTATTCAGCATTTTTGCATCAATATTCATAAGGGAGATTGGTCTCAAGTTACCTTTTCTTGTTGGGTCTTTGTGTGGTTTAGATATGAGCGTAATTGTGGCTTCATAGAATGAATTAGGTAGTGTTCCTTCCATTTCTATTTTGTGGAATAGTTGGAAGAGAATTGGTATTAGGTCTTCCTGGAAGGTTTGATAGAGTTCTGCACTAAAACCATCTGGACCTGGACTTTCTTTGGTGGGGAGACTTTTAATGACTGCTCCTATTTCTTTCGGGGTTATGGGACTGTTAAGATGGTTTATCTGCTCCTGATTTACCATTGGTAACTGGTACTTGTCTAGAAAATTGTCCATTTCATCCAGATTTTCCAATTTTGTTGAGTATAGGTTTTTGTAGTAGGATCTGATGATTTGTTGAATTTCCTCGGTTTCTGTTGTTATGTCACCCTTTTCAGTTTGATTTTATTGATTTGGATACTGTCTCTCTGCCCTCAGATTAGTCTGGCTAAGGGTTTATCTATCTTGTTGATTTTCTCAAAGAACCAGCTCCTGGTTTTATTGATTCTTTGTATAGTTCTCTTTGTTTCTATTTGGTTGAGTTCAGTCCTGAGTTTAATTATTTCCTGCCGTCTACTTCTCTTGGGTGTATTTGCTTCTTTTTGTTCTAGAGCTTTCAGGTGTGTTGTCAAGCTGCTAGTGTGTTCTCTCTCCAGTTTGTTTTTGTATGCACTTAGAGCTATGAGTTTTCCTCTTAGCACTGCTTTCATTGTGTCCCATAGGTTTTGGTATGATGTGTCTTCATTTTCATTAAATTCTAAAAAGTCTTTAATTTCTTTCTTCATTTCTTCCCTGACCCCATTCTCAATGAGTAGAGTATTTTTCAGTTTCCATGTGCATGTGGGCTTTCCATTGTCTTTGCTGTTATTGAAGACGAGCTTTAGACCACGGTGATCTGATAGGATGCATGGGATTATTTCAATTTTTTTGTATCTGTTGAGGCCTGTTTTGTGACCAATTATATGGTCTGTTTTGGAGAAGGTCCCATGAGGTGCTGAGAAAAAGGTATATTCTTTTGTTTTTGGGTGAAATGTTCTATAGATATCTGTCAAGTCCATTTGGTTCATAACTTCTATTAGTTTCACTGTACCTCTGTTTATTTTCCGTTTCCATGATTTGTCCAGTGCTGAGAGTGGGGTATTGAAGTCTCCCACTATTATTGTGTGAGGTGCAATGTGTGCTTTGAACTTTAGTAAGGTTTCTTTTATTAAAGTGGGTGCTCTTGCATTTGGTGCATAGATGTTCAGAATTGAGAGTTCATGTTGGTTGACTTTTTCTTTGACAAATATGAAATGTCCTTCCTTATCCTTTTTGATATTTTTAAGTTGGAAGTCGATTTTATTCTATATTAGAATGGCTACTCCAGCTTGTTCCTTAGGACCATTTGCTTAAAAAATTGTTTTCCAGGCTTTTACTCTAAGGTGTTGTCTGTCCTTGTCACTGAGGTGGTTTTCTTGTATGCAGCAAAATGCTGGATCCTGTTTGCGTATCCAGTCTGTTAGCCTATGTCTTTTTATTGAGGAATTGAGTCCATTGATGTTAAGAGATATTAAGGAGAGGAGATTGTTGCTTCCTGTTATTTTTGCTAAAAGTGGAGGCATTGTTTGTGTGACTATCTTCTTTGGGGTTTGTTGAAGGAGGATTACTTTCTTGCTCTTTCTAGGGTATGATTGCTCTCCTTGTATTGGAGCTTTGCATCCATTCTCTTAGTATTTGTCTTTGAATTGGAAAATTTAGACCATTGATGCTGAGATTTATCAATGAGCAGTGTTCATGAATTCCTGTTTATTTGTTATGGTGTATGTGTGTTTGCCTCTCTTGATTTGCTGGTTTGGAGTTATTTATTCCTTGTGTTTTCTTGGGTGTAGTTAAACTTTACAGGTTGAAATTTTCCTTTTTAGTGCCTTCTAGAGAGCTGAATACATAAACAGATACTGATTAAATTTGGTTTTATTATGGAATATTTTTCCCCATCTATTGTATTGAAAGTTTTGTTGTTTATTAATCTAACTGGCAAATGTGATCTTTGAGAGTTTATGGAACATCTGTCCAGGCCCTTCT
Organism: Mastomys natalensis; assembly: GCA_021653895.1. Classification (NCBI taxonomy): domain Eukaryota; kingdom Metazoa; phylum Chordata; class Mammalia; order Rodentia; family Muridae; genus Mastomys; species Mastomys natalensis. The sequence goes on along the minus strand of JAJTUV010001383.1, from coordinate 71,605 downwards.
GGCTTTCAGAATTTCCAATGAGAAGTCAAATGTTATTCTAATAGTTTATCTTTTCATATTACTTGGTCTTTTCCTCTTGTAGCTTTTAATATTATTTCTTTGTTCTGTAAGTTTAGTGTATTATCATGTTCTAAGGGCAATTTTTTTTCTGGTCCAATCTGTTTGGATTTGTCTTTGTTTCTTTTAGGGGTAAGCATATATAGATTAGGAAAATTTTCTTCTATTATTTTTGTTGAAAATATTTTCTGTGCCTTTAACCTGGGTTTCTTTTCCTTCTTCTACTCATATTATTAGATTTGTTCTTTTCATACTGTCCCAGGTTTCCTGAATGATTAGTGTCTGCAGCTTTCTAGATTTAATATGTTCTTTGACTGAGACATCCATTTCTTCTATCTTGTCTTCAATGCCTGAGATTTTTATCTTGCACTTTTTGTATTCTTTAAGGAGGCTTGTCATTGATGTTCCTTGTTAGATTTCCTAAATTTTTATTTCCAGACTTTTTTCAGTTTGAGTTTTCTTTATTGATTCTATTTCTATATTTAGGTTATTTTGTTTTACTGTTTGTGTTTTCATAGATTTCTTTAAGAAATCTATTCATTTCATCTTTAAGGATCACTATCATATTTATAAAGGCTATTTTTAAATCCCTGTATTGTGCTTTAGCTACTTTGCATTTCTCAGGACCTGCTGTATTAAGGTTGCTAGAACATACTGTCCTGACTGTTACTGTGTTTTTATGCTGGCATCTAAGCATGTGGATTTTGGATCATTACAATTTTAGGTACTGATATGTGATCTTATCTTTGTTGGGTAGTGTTTTGTTCCTTGGTTCTGTTTACTGCTTTGCTTCTTAGGAGGATGTAATTGCTCTGTATTGCCTGCTAAGGAATTTTCTGGAAACCTATCAGTGGCCATTGCAAAATAGAATGTGTTTCTCGGTATTCGGAACTGACACTTAGGGATGGGGATGGACTGGAAGTGAGGTAGGGGGGCTGATAGAATCCACAGGAAAGAAGAAAGCCAGATGTTCCTCTAAAATCTGCTTAGTTTGCAGGGAATAGGGACAGAGAGTGAGCAGAAGCAATAGTAGGAAATATGATACAGAGCTGGGGATGAGACTGGGAGATTAAATTTGGAGGAGAGAAACAATGAAGATCTGAAACTACCTGTTTCTGGAGCTTTCTTACTTCTCTAGCCGACTTGGCTGTTGGGGTCACAGGAAATTCTATCTTGATTTGTAATGAATATAATAATTTGCTTTCTCCTCAAACCAGTTATCTTTTCCTCCAAACATCAAAGTTAACAGCCTAAATCATTTTTTATATAAAAAGCATCTCAAATCAAATATGTAGTACATATACTGATTTGTAGAATAATAAATACTTAATAAAGTCCAAATACCTCCCAACTGCATAAACAATGCAATTTCATCAATGAGTGATTTCAGATGGTGCCTGTGGTTTGGATGGATTTCATTCCTATGAGATGACACAGATACAAAGCTTCAGTAGATATGATGCCTGAAGTTCTCAAGTTAATTAGATTTGACCAGCCCTGAGTCCCAACCCCTGCCTACTAGTAAAACTAGTATAAATCATTCCTTTTCAAGAGACACTATAAAGAACTTTTTAGAATAAAAAAAAAGAGAGAAGAAAGGTTAATGATTTGAAAACAGTGATCTTTTAAAATAATGGCCTCTTAACTTCTGTGATAAGGAAATCTTTAAACAAATGGGCTATAATCCAAGAAGAAATCAGGTATACACTTATTCAGGAAGTGTGCATGTAGCTACTTAACAGAGAAACAACTAGAATATCTGGATATTTTGAGGAATCAGAAGGATCTTATACATTTATATGTGTCACTAAGCCTATAAAGTTGTTATTTAATTTACCACTTTTCATGTTTCCTTTAAGATTCCTGTAAGTCAAGTGTCCTGGTTTGCCTTCTATTGACACAATAAAGGCCATGGTTAAACAGCTTAAGATGAAAGAATTTACTTTCATTTACATGTTCCCAATTTCAGTCTCAGAATGAGAGTCATTTTACTTCTACACTTTCTGTTTTTGTGAAATAATTTTTGTAACTAGAATATAAGGGGTTTGGCTTGCTTCTCAGGCTCAGTTTCAGCTTTATTTCTAATATTGCCTGGGACCATCTGCCCATAGTGGGCTGGACCCTCCCATATAGATCGTTAATCAAGGAAATGGGTCATGAACTTGCCTATAGGCCAATCAGATGGAAGCATTTTCTCAAATGAGGCTACTCTTTCTAAGTAACTTGATATTGTGTTGAGTTGATAAAAAAAAAAAAAAAAACAACAACAAAAAAAAAAACCACAAAAAATCCCCAAAACCAAAAACCAAACCAAACAAACAAACAAAAACCCATAAACCTGAACAGGAGACCAACTTAGTATTTATTACACACAATATTGATAATATGGTTTGTAAAAATTTCTGATGTTAACATGCTATCTAGACTCAGTTTATGATACAAAAGTGAAACAATATCATGCTGAAGATGAAACAAATTCATGAGTTGTTCACATCAGTGGGATCTCATTACTGTACACCACACACTCATAATGATTGAAAATTTCCAAAAAATAGCAACATTTAATATATTTAATTTTTTAAAAAAGATTATTTAAAATATAACATATACAATTTCATATATATATATATATATATATATATATATATATACACACCCACACTTTTAGGCTTGCTTTTAGACTTTTGATAGAGTATGCATATAATTATTCAACTTTGACTTTTAACTGTAACTTCTGTAAGTGTATTAAAACAATTTCACAGTGGGGCAGAGATAGTATGTCTATCAATGAATACACTGATAAATGGAATGTTGGATATATATAATTCTGATCCCAAACCCCTTATATTCTAGTTAGAAAAATCATTTCACAAAAAAAAAAAAAAACTGTAGAAGTAAACTACTAATAAGAATTTAAATAATGTTAAATACATTATATTTGAAGAATGATAGAATTAAGGCACTATGAACATCAGTAATAATAAACTATGATTTCTCCATGTCACTAAAGGAAAACATGAAAGAGGAGGAAGTAAATGGACTTGATTTAAAGGTAGAATGGAAAGAAATTACGTTTTTTGGTTTTCATTTATTGAGATGGGTTTTTTCTATGTATCCCTGACTGTCTCAGAATAGAACTCACTCTGTTAATGAGGCTGTCCTTGAGCTCTGAGATCCACTGTCTCTATCTCTCAAGTGTGAGATTAAAGGCAAGAACTTACTTTTGAAGTTAATCAAAAGGAAAGAATAAAAATAAAAATAAAAAGGGTATCATTGACTACCAAAAGTCTAAGTTTTTAAGTGAGTAAAATACTCTGTTAGAAATAATGAAACTTTAGCTATATGAAACCTTCCTTGTTGTCTGTTACTGATTGGTTTCAGGAACCTCAGCAGATATGGTAACACACAAATCTTTATGTTTCTTATATAAAATGACACTATATTTGAATTATACATATATTCATCTTCTCATATACAATAATTTCTAGATTATTCATAATACCTAATACAGGTGCAGTGGAGATGCATCTCTTTCAACTCTTCCATATTTGTGGTTGGTTGAGTCCATGGATGCATGACCTACAGATAAAGAAGGACAACTATATTCATTTTGGAAGATGAATGAACAGATTACAGAATCTCAAGTGTCTTTCTTCAAGTACACACTATAACCAAACAAATGTACAATAACATAATTCAAATACCAGAGTTTGTTGAGACAGAAACTCACTAGGTAAGGAATAAAATAAGTAGAAGTTTTCTACTATTCTGTGGAAAGGTAATCAAGCCTTCATTAGGATGACAGGAGAGAAATGGAAACAAAGATTCATGTTTTTGAAGTATCTTATAGGTGTTTCTCAGACTTTTAAGAAAGATCATATGTGAGGGATTGTGAAGATGAACCTCTCTGTGTTCTCTGCTAAAGTACATTAGTAAAGTAGATACCCTTTCTAAAAGCTTCAAGAGGAAAACATTAGCAACCTTCACATGAGTAGAAGACAGCAGGAGTGAGGTCATCAGTGCCTAGCACTGGAAGTTGTTGGTGGGCATTGCTTTCAGTTATTTGTTAACTAAAACATTATTAAAATATTTGTGAATGGGGAGAAAAGTTTGACATCATGCTTGGTAAATGTGACCTCCATTTGCTGAATCATTTATATCCTTCAGGGTTACTTATTGGCAAGGAAGCATTTGGAGATGTTAAAAGAAAGAAGACAGAGATGGCATAGTATATAAACTACAGGTGGTCAAGAGATAATTGTATAGTAACAGAATGCATATAGAGGACTAATTCTTTGAGGGATGAAGAATATACAATATCTTGATGATTCAGAAGAAAGAAATTAATTCCACAGAGAGGACTCATTGACATTGTGGGAAGTGAAAGTGAAGTGACAGGGAAGGAGGGAATAGCCGTTGAAATGGAATGCCCACTGCATGGCTGGTACTGGAGAGAGATTAATATTTGTGGAATGAAGTTCAGGGCATCTACAGCACATGAATTCTGTATTCTGAGTACAGAAACAGCAAGATCAGTTGTTAAGAAAGAAGGCTGCAGTATATATCATGTTTCTGAAACAAAATTAGTGGGTGTCTTATCAGAGCAGCTCAACAAGTAACTGATTTAAGAATTCCAAGAGCAGGCTCAAGAATTACCATGAAGAATCAAGGAACTTGGAGTAAGATAATTTTAAACAACGAATCTTGAAAAGTAAAAGGCAACAAACAAACAAACAAAAGAAGTCAAGGAACTTACTCAACTGTGTCAAGTGAACAATCAAGACTTTGAAGAAGAGAAAGCAAGAAATGCCTAGAAAGAGTATTTTTTAAAAAATTTATTTATTTATTTATTTATTTTAAACTCCAAATTTTAATTCCCTCCCTGTCCACCCTCTGACTGTTAGATATCCTATGTCTCCTGACTGCCCCCTGTCTCCACGAGGAGGTCCTTAACCCCACCCCACCAGACCTCTAAACTCCCTGGGACCCCCAGTCTCTTGAAGGTTAGGTGCATCTTCTTTGACTAAACCCAGACCAAGCAGTCCTCTGCTGTGTATGTGTTGGGGTCTTCATATCAGCTGGTATATGCTGCCTAGTTGGTGGTCCAGTGTTAGAGAGATCTCAGGGGTCCAGGTTAATTGAGGCTGCTGGTCCTCTGCAGGGTCAACTTCCTCCTCAGCTTCTTCTAGCTTTTCCCTAATTCAACAACAGGTCAACAGCTTCTGTCCATTGGTTGGGTGCAAATATCTGCCTCTGATTCTTTCAGCTGCTTGTTGGGTCTTTTGGAGGACAATCATGATAGGCCACTTTTTGTGGGCACTCCATAGCCTCAGCAATAGTGTCAGGCCTTGGGGCATCCCCTTGAGCTGTATCCCACTTTGGGCCTGTCACTGAACCTTGTTTTCCTCAGGCTTTCCTCCCTTACCTTCACTGACTTTTTTTTCAGACAGGAGCAATTATGAGTCAGAATTTTGACTGTAGGATGGCAACCCCCTGGAAAGAATATTTTTAAAAGTAAATAATCGATGAAAAATTTCCCCAAAGTTGATATTCAATATAGAAAGCTCAAGTAACTGGAAGTAGTTTAAATTCAAAGCAATACACACTGAGATATATTATGACTGAACTGTCAGGAGTCAAAACTCAGCAAAATAGAAGTGACTTATCCTATTTGAGGAATTCCCAGTAAAACTGTCAGTGAGATTTTCAGCAGAGATTTTTCAGAATAGAAGTTCATGGGATGATATAAAAGCATGGACAGATGATATGAAAAATAGTATAATTTAAAATTTGGCTTATACCTACACTCTTCATTTCCTACAGGATTTAAAAGACAAATGTTTAAAACAATTACAACTCTGCTAGTGAGCGCAAAAAATATCAAATGTAATTTTTCACATCAGTGTCATAAAGTAGGGGGATAAACCTGACTAAGGGGACAAAATATTTATCCAATAAAAGCTATACAATATTGATGAAAGAAATCATAAAAGATACAGCACCTTGGAAAGTTATCTGTGCTTGTGAATGGGAAGAATTAAATTATTTAAATATTCTCCTGCACAGAATGACCTATACATATGAAAAAAGTTTTATCAAAATTCAATGGTATTCTTCATAGATATGATGAAAAAATCTTAAAATTCATATGAAATACAAAAGGATGATAATCTAGCAATATGACCTCCACCAAAGAGAAGAAATGACATTGAAGAAATAAATGTTAGAGAATGAAAATTTTGGGGAAAATTATAAATATGATTAGCTAATTAAATATTTTAATTCTATTAATAGTCCTTGTGAGGGTTAGAAAAGATCAAGGATAAAACATGAAGAGTTGCCTAAAAATCCAAAGCAAGAAAGAACAGAAATTAAATAGGAAGGAAAGGCACTAGATGAACAGTGTAAAGAATTGACCATTAAAATGAAAGAAAGGTGAAAAGAACAGAAGAAATAGGAAGGGTGAACATAATTAGAGACTAAGTCAAGAGACAGTTCCAGAACTGAAGCACAAGATTCCACTACACCTATCTGGTGCCTTTAGCTTGGCTCCATAATGCATAGTGAGAGCAAAGCCTATCCATCCTCATGAAGATCCAGAGTGTCAGGTAATAGCCCCAGCATGCTTTGCTGTTCGTCTTTCACTTATAAAATAGAAGTTTATGTGTGGCTCATCCCAATCAATTATTTTATTTTCATTATTTGACAATTTCAACAATCATAAGTATATTAACATGTTCGTCATCTAGACTGGCTTCTCTCGGTACCATCAAACATTATTCTTTGTACAAAAAGTCTATGCTGAAAATATTAGATATCAAACAAGCTTGACTTTTTTGGTTAGTTCATTTTTCTCAATTATAAAACCTGACTACTTTATGTAACATTTTCTAAATCTATAGCTCTTACAGTCTATGGTTTTCTTTTTGCTTAACTATTTATATATTAAAAATAAGAGTAAATTCATCTCTTACAAAATATTCTGTTGGAAAAACATATCTGTTATATTTTCATGGCATATAAGCAAAGGGCAAACTAAATATCTACTTGAAAATAGAAAAAAAAGTCAGAGTTTTCTAATTTTTTGAAATCTTCCAGCTTCAGAACATATTGTGTTTGTGTATTGTCCTTGATTAACCCCAAATAAGCTTAGGGCCAGGAATGGTCATTCCTGCTTTTAATCCCAGCACTCAGTGGCTGAGGCAAGCAGATCTCTGTGAGTTCAAGGCCAATCAAGTCTATATAGTAAGATCTTGTTTAAAAAATGTTAAAAATAAATCATTATATCTCAGATATGATAGGATTTTTTTTCAAATATTCTTAGGTATTAGTGAGCTCACTAGTGGTCTTTAGTAGCTTTCTTCCAATGAGACATGATTCCTAGATAAGAGATCTCCTAAGATGCTCTCTCTCTCTTGTGTTCTAATCGGTTAATTATTTTTCCAACTATGAAACTGACTTTTTACTGGAATTTTATTAGCTATTTCCATTATTCAATCAAAATGACACTAGTGATGGGTCAGCTTCCAGAAACAGCAAACAAAACCAGGACCCTAAGATCTCTGTCTGTTCCCTATGTAAGTTCTATACTCAACACCAAGCCTTGCTTATTTCTGGGATACATAGTGTGTGAATATTGTCACAGGTGAGACATGTTTGATCAGAATGGGCTGAAAGACTAAGAAATGGCAGCATGTTTTCAATCTCAAGATTTCAGGTCATATCAGGTCTACTCAGTTCATGCACTTGAAACTAAGTCTTCATTCTAGAGTTTGCACATTGGTTGGGGTAGCAAATATAAACATGGAGTAATGTCCAGAGTACTTTAACCACAGTGAATCCAAAGAGTTAGTGGTAGTTAGTGGGTGGAGAGAATTTTTGACAGCGCATAAAGGAAGTAATAAGAAAAGAACACTTGACTTTTGACTTCATGGAGCTGAGATTTTCTACAAGACAGGGAGATGCTAGGATGCCATGACAAGTTTTAGAACTTTATTTTCATAATCACGTCTCAGCTTCTCCAGATAATAATTATTCTATCGAGAAATCTCCTGTTCCAAGTTTAAAATGAAGAATAACCAGTATGAAGACAGGCATCAAAGAGCTGACATCCATATATGGATGGTATCATTAAGTCCAACGGCAGCAATGAACTCTACACAGTGCCTACATCGTCTCCTATACCAAATCAATGTCATATGTATTCACACAGCAGCTTACAATGATGTGAAATGTCTATTGTTACAACTAGACTAAGCTCGATAGCAACAAGAATTTTGAATGACGTTAGAGTCTATCCCTAAGACAACGTCTGATGTATAGTAGCTACTTACAAAAATGAGTGGTTACTAAGGAGTTGACAGGGCTAGGTGGCATATACTCTAGGTCATATGAAAACTTAATATGTGATACTTGTAGTTTCAATGATCATAGATGTAATTTTTATATTATAATATGCAAAATTTTCTTGTTTACAATGGTTAATCCCAATTAATAACTTTGTGGAATTTAGAATAGCAGTGAAAACAAGTTTGTGAGCCTGTCTCTGTGGAAGGTACTGTCCCATGGACTGGGGTCTCAGGTTTGGTTAAAAAAAAAAAAAGTGAGCTAAGTGCAAGCATGTATCACTCTCTCCTTCCCAGCTGTGTGGTATTACTAACCTCCTCCTGCTCCCGACACCCTATCATCTTTGCTCTAATGGGTGGCATCCCCTGGAAATGGAAGATAAAACAAATCCTCCCTTCATTATTTTTTTTTCTGGGATCAGGGGTTATTTTTGCCACAACAATAATGTGAACAGCTAATAGATAAAATTTGTACCTTGAGTAGGTTTTGTTGCTCTGTTATACCTGATCATGTGTTTTGTAGATTTTTGGAACTTGTTTATGGGAACAAAGTTCATCAGGAAAAGTGCACAAGGGCAAAGGCAAGTCTGATCAAGAGGCTCAGGTTCCATCTCAAACTAAGAGAAAATTGGCAGTACTTTGAAGCGGGATGTAGGGGTGGTTTTGATGCTTTGATTAGGAATCTGCAGGTGAATGCTGACAGTCCAGTTCTCTAATTGATCAAATTTCTGTTTTTTTTTGAAACTCAGTTGATGTTTTCCTGAAAGCAGTTTTGTGAGAGGATATTTTGCTGAAGCAGACATGTGAGAAGGCATATGGTGTTTCACTGGAGCTGATGCTTGAGAGGGTGCCTGATGTTTCGAAAGAATATAAATATAACCTCACAGACAGTGAGAGGATAGTCTTACATTGCTAGGCCTTGCAATGCTTCTCAGATCTTAACTAGCCATGTAACGATTTGCTGGTCTTCACTGGTCTTCGCTGGTCTTCACTTTATAGAAACACACCAAAGACCTCCTCTGGGTATTCCAACTAGTTCTTTCTGTTTCTGCTGACTCCTGCCAATTCAGTGGAACTTTGAAGTTTCTGCTGGATCCAGACACTGCTACTGATTCATGTTTGGTGTTTTCTATTGGATTAGACTCCTGACAACAAAGACTGGAATTGTCCAAAAGAACTACTTCTAAACAGGTCCACAACCCCTTTTCCTTTTAACCTTTTTTCTCTATTACCTCTGGCCAGTGGCCTGGAAGGGAGGTTGAAGCATTTAAGAACCCTAATTAAAGTAGTAATAGAAAAATCTAAGCCCAGTAATTTGAATAGGATATAGAGCATCAATCCGTAGTTCCAAACACCTATATAAATCCTCTTGTATACTCAACACGTCAGTAACATTTTTTTGCTAGATGATTAAGAAAAGTAGCTGTCTTAACTTCTTGGGTCAAAACTATTGCAGAAGCAGTGGTGCTAGCAATTAATGTAATTAAAGTTGTTATACCAGCAATCAAGCCCACTACCCTCTTGATTTTGCTTAAAGCCTAACTCACTTTTTCCAGCACTTTCTTTTTTCAGATAAGAAAGGTTTTCTAATACCCAGGGCAGTAAGAAAAAAGCTGGTTGATAGACCCCCGTAACAGACATGCCATGTTTATCAGAAGGAGGTTCAGGGTTTAAGAGTTAGAAGCCATCTTGAGTGTCATGACAAACACCATTGGAGTGGTGTTACTTCTAAAATTTCCATTGATGGTCATTATAATTAGAAAAAAGTTTAAAGAGACTTGTAGGGTATTTGGCACAATTCTAACACCTCTCTAGATGTTTTAACTTTGCATAGTGAGATTATGAATTTAAAGAAAGCTGCTCGGTTGAACTTTGATGCTACAGATAATGCTGATAAAATTATCCATGGCTTGAGGTCAGTATTTCCATTTTGGTCAAACCTCAGGAATGGCATATATAGGTTGATCAGGCTAGCCCCTTTTGTCCTGGGAATTTTTTTATTCCTGCCCATCATGTTAAAGCTTGTCACTAACTACATTGACAGGTTGGCAGCCAAAGTACATGACTTCAAACTGAAAATGGACCCCCAGACAGAGCTATTAATTTAACAGGCTGGCAAACCAAGGATTCTGCACAGAGCCTTACCAACCTAAGACAGAAGTGCATTGCTTTTGATAATGCACATTCCACCACCGGTAAGGTAAGGAAGGCATTCTTGTCAGAACAACCTAAGACAGGCTCAGTCTGGTTTATGCAATAAAAAGGGGGGAGATATGGAGAGCTTTTGGGGCTGCCTGGCAGGAATCTGACATTGACCAAGGGCAAGGAAATAGGCTGCTTGGAAGGAATCTGACATAGGTCAAGAACAAGGAAATTGACTGCACTCAAGATTTTGACATTAGACTAGAACAAAGAAGTAACTTCAGGCAGAAATCTAAATCCTAGGCTAGAACAAAGAAATAATTAAATGCAGGTATCTAAAACTTAAGCTAGAAAAAAGAAGTAGGCTTCAGGCATAAAAATGACTTTTGGCTAGGACAGGGAAGTAGGCTCAGATATTTTGGTCATCCTGATAAGCCCTTAGAAATAGTGATCACAGGGGTGATCACGGGATAATGTTTATTGTCCAGCATATTCTTTGACTACCTGGGTTTCTTGTCTTGCTTTTTCCTTGACTATTTGCATCTATTGTATTGCTAGTTCCTCAACCTAGAACTGACCTCAATACTTGCATGTAATTTAAATGGTATAAAACCAAAAAAGGAGGTGGAAGGATGCAATAGAAGATTAATGGGGTGTGGGAGGAAATGGAGAAAGGGAATAACATCTGAAATGTAAATAAATAAAATATCGAATAAAGAAAAAAGAAAAATCTAAGCCCACAGTACTTTCTACATGACATTTAATTTATAATCATAAAGGACACAGGATTGGGGGGTAGGGGTTATGGAATCTTTAATCACAGCTCCAAAAAGTCACTAAATCTAGATAATGTATGGTTTCATGAAAATCCTTTTTACTGGGGCTCTGATTCTGTGGATGGGGCCTCAAACTCAAGAAATAGGAGACAGCATGCTGAGCACAACCACCCATCACTCTCTGCTTCTGCTCTGTGGATACCATGTGACCAGCTACCTCCTGTTCTTGCCACCAGGACTTTCTTGTCTTCATGGGCTGCATGTTCCATAACTGTAAATCCACACAAATTGTTTCTTTCTTTCTTCTGATTTGGTCACAGCAATGAGACAAATACAAATATATCATGTTCTCTTCTGTAATGTAAAACTTCACTGCCATACTGGGACCTGTAGTGTTGACTTATCTGGCTTCTTATAGCTGAATGGGACCACTGACTATGGCATTTAGAGCATCCCTGAATGAGCCTGTCTGAGGACCTTGGATTTACATTGGGAGTTACATTTAGATGTAAGGAGGAAATGGTGTTCTTGACTGGTACCTGGATGAAACACGAAGGAGAAAGAAAGGCTGGAGTTATTAGAATAGCAGACCCTAGGCAAATGACCAAGAGAAGCCAGAACAGAGGGCATTTTTATCCACCTCTCAAACTCTCTAACTTTTAACTAGTCTGTATTATTTGACTGTATACATGTCTTGAAAATTTTTCTACATTTTAAATAATGGTTTAGAACATTTCTTACTCTTATCTTGTTATAATTGTTTAATTCTATAAATGAATATTCTGTGCATGTCTTTTGTATACAAAATTTCATGTGTCTATAAGTAAAATTTCTATTTAGGTTTATTAGAAAGGTTTTATAGTTGTCTATTAAGAACAGTGTAGCTGATAATGAAATAAAAATAAAAACCATTTACAATGTCTATAATAATGTAAAATACCTAGAAATAATTTTGCCAAGATACAACTAGTTCATTACTGCACCTCTATAGATGCTAAATATGTTTTATTTGAACCCTAGAAATGGAGTTTAAAAGCTAATAAATTAATATATATGAACTATGGAAGAAAAACTCATTTTTTTTTCTGTTTCTCAACATCTTTGCATTATATTTTCTATACCACAAGATTAAAGACATTTCAAATTCCTTTGAGAAATTCGAATGTTGAATCTAGGCTCATTAATAGTAGTGAGGGCATTAAGAACATACGTTTCAAATAGCACATTATATATATTATACTTCTGTTAAGCACATAGACATATTCAGGAGAATCTAATTTCTCTTTGCCTTCCTTGATCATATACTCTCAAAGTCCAAAATAACAGTTTCAGCAGCAGATCAGCAAATTCTTGTCATTCTTCTGGTTTATTAGTCTTCTTTGTATGAGTTAGAGTGCCCTCTTACACAGGGCACTCTAGGGCATTCTGGAATCTGGTTCTCATTAGTGGTATAATAACAAGGGACTAAGGCATGAGAGAAACTATTAACTAACTCTTAAAAGAGAGCTTCCACAGGCACGGAAATAGCCACTTATTTTAACCCAAAAAAGAAGGGCAACTTCTAAAAAATGAAAAGAACTTCTTCCCAAGGCACTGGCAGCCATCAGAGTACTTTACAAGGCAAAGCTTAGTGACTCATTCATTCCTTCTTTATTTCCTTTCTTAAGTAACCAAACTTCTTTTCTTTGTGATCATTGTCTTATGGCCACAAACAAAAAAAACAGTTAGGTTGTGCATTGCTAAATTACAGTATCATTTTAATTCTGTCTCTTTGTGAGCATTAGTTCATTCTTTAAAGTGGTAATTTGGAGCCTTTAACTTGTCATTATTTTGCCATGTCAAGGAAATTGGCCACCCTAATACAAGGTACTGTAAGTCTTCACATATTTTATAATGCCAGTAACTTTGTCTTCCTGAACATAGCTCCCAGGAGGCCATTGTCTTAGATGATAAGTGAATTCTTTTTTTGAATGTTTTTTTAATTTATTAAATTATTTTATTTATTTACATTCCAAATGTTGTCCCCCTTCCAGGCCCCTCCTCCAAGAGCTCTTCCCCCTCTTCCCCCTCTCCTTTGCCTCTGAGAGAGTGTTATTCCACCCACCTACCCTCCTCACACACCCACCCAACTCCACTTCACTCCCCCAACATCCCCTTCCCTGGGGCATCAAGTCTCTACTGGATTAGATACATTGTCTATCACTGAGACCAGACAAGGCAGTCCTCTGCTACATATGTGCCAGGGGTCACTGACCAACCCACGTATGCTCTATGGTTGGTGATTTAATCTCTGTAAGTTCTGAGGGGTTCCAGATTAGTTGATACTGTTGTTCTTCCTATGGAGTTCCCTTCCCCTTCAGCTCCTTCATTCCTTCCCCCAACTCTTCATAGGAGTCCCAGACATCAGTCTAATGGTTGACTGTAAGTATCTGCATCTATCTCAGTCAGGTACTGGCAGAGCATATCAGAAAACAGCCATGATAGACTCCTGTCTGTGAGCACAATGTGGCATCAGTTAGAGTGTAAAGATTTGGTTCCTGCATATGGGATAGATCCCAAGTTGGGCAGGTCACTGCTTCTTCAGTTTCTGCTCCATTTTTCACCCCTGAATTTCCTTTAAACAGGAACAATTCTGGGTCAAGAAACACTTCTTTAAACAGGAACAATTCTGGGTCAAGAAATGTTCAAAATCCTTAGTCATCAGGGATATACAAATCAAAATGACCCTAAGATTCTACCTCACACAAATCAGAATGGCTAAGATAAAAAAAAACCTCAAGTAACAGTACATGCTGATGAGGATGTGGAGAAAGAGGAGCACTCTTCCACTGCTGGTGGGATTGCAAACTGGAATAACCACTCTGGAAATCAATCTGGCAATTCCTCAAAAAATTGGAAATAGTTCTACCTGAAGACCCAGGTATACTGTTCCTGGGCATATACTCAAAAGATGTTCCACCATACCACAAGGACATGTGCTTCACTATGTTCATAGTACATTATTCATAATGGCCAGAAGCTGGAAGAAACCCAGATGTCCCTTAACTGAAGAATGGATACAGAAAACAATGGAACACTACTTAGCTATTAAAAACAAAGACATCATGAATTTTTCAGGCAAATGGATGGAAATAGAAAATATCATCCTGACTGAGGTAATCCAAAAGGTCATGCATGATATGTACTTACTGATAAATAGCTATTAGCAAAAAAGTGCAGAATACCTACGATACAATCCACAGACTATAAGAAGTTTAACAAGAGGGAAGAATCAAGTGAGGATGCTTCAACCCTACTTAGAAGGAGGAAGAAAATAATCACTGAAGTCAGAGTGAGAGGAGGACCTGGATTGGAGAGGGGAGAGGGAGGGGAAAAGGGGGACAGGATCAGGTATGGTGGGAGAGGAGACAGGAGAGAAGCCCAAAGGGCCAGGAGAATGACTGGAAATATGCACCTGCATGGGGTTGGGGGCAGGGAAAGTCCAAGAGACCTTAGATGTGAGAGGCTCCCCAGACTCAATTTAGCTGAAATGCCCAACAATTGGTAGATGGAACCTGAAGAAACCACCTCCAGTAGGTAGACAGGGTCCCCAGTGGACAGATGGGACTACCCACCCATCTTCAAAATTTTTGATAACTGAAATTCTTAATTGGTTGTCTGTCATAGTGATTTCCAGTTTCTGTCCTGGAATCCTAGACACATATATCCACAAGCACACAAATAGGACATAATTTCTTATTCATTTCACCCCAACATTATGATTTCTAACATTTTATTATTTTCTAGCTATCTACTATAAATTCTCATTTTTATACCAGTACTTGTGATAGTTGAGGATTTTGTAAGAAAATAAGATTAGTTTTATGCTATGTAAGCAGTGGACAACGTTGTTTAAAACATAAAGAAGTGATAGAAGAATTTGGAGACTACACAGGAAAGAACAAAGCCTGATTGTGAAATCAAGGGATTATGGGATTCTCAAAAGAGACATGCCATCAATACAGGGTAGCATCCTAAAGGGAGTAACAAGCCTCCTGTTTAAAAAGGAGAAAACTGAATTGTGAAAGAAAACTATGGTCTTATCTTAATAGAGAAATGAAGGCTAGATGACCAAAAAATAGAAAGAAGTTAAATTCTTTTGAAAAGACACATTGATATTTAGTTTTATATCTCCATCTACTTGATATATTTCAATAGTTGACAGTTGGTAATCGAAAATTGTTATTATTGATGTATGTTGTTCTCTTTTGGTTGTCTTATGCTCTGGGAAGTTTATGTTTCCTCACAGGAGACCCTAGACAAAAGCCTGTGGAGTAACAGGGTGGCTATGGCAAGTGTGCATTTTATGCAACTAAACATTTCAGAAGAATCTGGTTAAAGTAATTTACATCCTTTGAATTCTTTCCACAGAGTGTTTAAAGCTCAAAACTTTTTAAAGGCTCTGTTTTTCTGATTCCTCCATTAGCCAAGGCAATAAAAATTGACCGAATTTAAATTTCTATGTAGGAGAAAATTATGAACCAAAAATTTTAATTATATTGTGAGCTTATATTATCTCATGCTTTGAGATATGAAACATATTTTTTCATCTTAGAGAAACTATTTGAAAATGTTTAATTTTGGAGCATTAAAGCATGCAAAACAGAGAAAAAACAGTGAACAGCCATTAATACTTTGCTTTCTTAGCTTCAATAGCAGTAACAGTCCTGTGTGTGTGTGTGTGTGTGTGTGTGTGTGTGTGTGTGTGTGTGTATGTGTGTATGTGTGTGTGTGTTTGGGGAGAGTATTTGTTTTGATAGTGTATAAGGACTTTGTTTACTTGCTATTGACTTATGCAAGTATCTTTTGTATTTTGGATGTAACTCCTGCTTTAATGCAAACCTAAATGTTTTTCACAATATGTGGGTTTCTCTACTCTACATTTCTTTTGCTTTGTGAAAGCTTATTACTTTGAAAAACTGATACTGGAATTTTAATTAATATTTTGGTGAGTCTATTGATTGCTCTGTAACATTATTTATTTATTATTTTGTACAATTTTTTAAAAAAAATATCATGAACAAATGCTTCATTTTTGTCTTTGATTTTCAGCATGAATTAAGATCATTTCTATGGTATATTACACTTACAGATTGAATGGTAAACCATTCTTCTATTTCAGGATGAATCTAGTTTAATCTACTGTTAAATTTGGTTTGAGACTATTTTCATGAAGCTGTTTCTAAATATGTTCTTAAAAGATACACTCCTATAGTAGTTGTTTTTGTTTGTTTGTTTGTTTTGTAATAGTTGGTTTGCTTTAATATAAGTGTTCTGCTTACCTCTTAAAATAAGAAGTTTCTTTATTCCTTCTGCTTAATTTCTTTGGAAGAGGAAAATCAATATCAATTCTTTGACTGTTTGGTGGAATTTAGTCATGAAGCCCTGAAGGCCTGGAATTGATAGAGTTATTTAATTACTGATTCAATCTCCTTTAGTATTGCTCTTGCATCTAATTTCTTTTTGATTCACTCTTTTAATTTTCACTGCACGTTTCAAGTAAGTCATCTATTTACTCTGCTGGGGTGTAGCTATTCATTTTAGTCTCTTATGATCTTATGAATTTTATTAGTTGCCTCTTAACATTTTTCATTTTTGTGTACCACAAAGTAAAAGCTCTCCTTTTTAGTTTTGTTTTTATTTAAAGTCTCCATTTTGTGTTTCATCTTTAGTTTTTGTTATTTGTACTAGAGTATTATACCCAGCAAACATGTTCTTTAAAAGTGATTATAACATAAAAATGTATTCTCAAACAAATGAAAGTTGAAGAATCTTACCACACCTAATTAGACCATCAATATTATAAAAATGTTGGTAATTGCAAGAAAATATAAAATTTATCAATAAAAATGAGTAATTAATTTCATTATTCTATTACTCTAATAGTGGCTAAATGAACTACCTTTCTAATATGAAGATGTCATGAGTATGCTATTCTTGAAACATAAAGAGCACATTATGTCTTTCCACAGTATCAGAATTTATTGAAGAACAATGAATTTACAAGGTACAGTAATTTCAATTGCAATAATTTGCCAGTTTATCCTCGTTCTTGGACTAAAGCAAATATTTGGGCTTTTTTGCCAGTCTAAATTATTATTATAATCTCTCAGATTGCATATCATATATCACAGGGTAAAAATATGAATGTAGGTTATAAATTGGCTGAAATGTCTTAACAGTACCCAGAAGAGTTAAATAGAGTTAAATATTGCTGGGAAGATGGTTTCATTTATATGTCCACCTAGGTTCAAAGTCTTCATCCATCCTTAAGATGAAGTTAAAACCTACTTATAAAAATGGAACCTCTTAAGGCAATGCACAGTCTGAACAACCATTGTTTTACACAATATGCAGTAACTTAGATAAGGCCACAACTTGATCTCAACAGAAAATTAAGAAAACAGAAAATTATATTGAAACAACTATAACTATGATAATTTGCTAAAGAGCACAAGTATAAAAGAAAATAAAAACACTTAAAACAATCATGGAAGAAGGTACAAGGGTAGAAATGGTATATATGATTAAAGTTATGTCAGTAGCACACTCTGAGTATAAAATGATTTTTGTAAGCATCATGGTTACCACAAAGAAAAATCCTCAATTGATTTGCAAATAAGTGAAAGAGAGGAGTCAATAAACCCCTATGAAAGTAATCAAAGTAAACTGGCAAATTAAAAAGTAGGTACAAGTTAACTAAGAAATTATTAGTTTGGTACAAAAATAATTTAGTTTTTTTTTTTTGCTGTTGTTAAGATTTTTCATTTAATATTAAAATACATTTTTAATAAGAATGATTATATCTCATTTTAACACATACTACTTTATATTTTATTTTGCTGATTATCACTTTTTTATTTTATATTGATTTTTCTAGTATATAAATGATGTTAGCCAAAGAGCAAATTCAAATAATTTTATTTCTTGAGTTTAAAATAGATTAGATACTAGCACAGAAAACTAAAATCATGAACAATATACTTGACAAAGGAACTGCTAAAAATGGACACAGTGCAGTCGGGATCCAAGAAAGTTTGCAAAGATTAAAGAGATAAATAAATAAATTGAAGAGATGACTAAATGAGTAAAGGTTGCCATCAAGGTTGTTGACCCGAGTTAAAATTCCTGGACCCATATGCTTCAAGGAAGCAAAGTGCTTTTACAGGTTGTTCTCTGATTGCCACATGCATCCATGGAAAGGTGAAAAACTTGGTAAGTGTGTGCCTTAGGAGCTAGTAAAAGCAATCCTCAGAATTGTCACCTTTCTTGCTCTACACAAAACAACTCAATTCTCAAATGGATTGTGATGTACAATGCACAGTGAACTGTGTATGCATAATATGCTTGGTGATGGCCAGCTCAGGTGTTGGGTAGAAAAGATGCTCCACCTTCCTTCTTAGAGCTGCTCTAGAAAAGGTCTTGGTCACTGTTTGGTAGTCTGCTGCTCTGAGTCTGATCTGTAGCTTTCTGAATCTTATCTAAGAAGCAGGCTTAGCCAATCAATAAGATGCATGGAAATCTGCAGTCCTACAGCTGACATTGTTTAACAGATAAGACCCAATTCTTCTCTACCATCATTTTGTCAGATTCACAAAGCAAAATCAACCATTCAAAAGTTGAATGAAGTGGGATACAAGGTATGACACAACCACCATTTTCACATGACCTCTTGCCAACCACTTACCACTTATTCAAATGCTTTGACATTATTTTCTTTTCCTGCAAGAAAAATCCTTCCTCAAATAGCAGAAAGTAGAATCTCCAAGAATTCATATATTTTTTTATGCTCTAGGAATAAGCAAACATTTCTAGTTTTTAAAAATGTGCTGATTGTACTGGTTCTAATTTTGACTATTAAAGATGTGTTAAACCCTAATTGTAATAATTTAAACTCACTGTCTGAAAACACAATTCCCTTTGTTTGTACCAGGCTTTGAATTAAAAACCTATTAGCAAAATGAAATATAGTAAGCTCACTTTACCAATAACGATAGATGTTCTAAATTTTCAAATCAAAAGACATTGGATATCTTGATTTTAAACCCAAACCAAGCTGAACAAAAACTTGTAGTACATGGTGCCTATAAAAGTCTCAGATTATCCCTAAGAATAAATGACTGAAGTGGAAAGGTAGACAAAGATCATCCACCGAGACAGAAAACAGTGCAGGCAGCAATGCATCGGGATCTCCTCTTAGGGTTCCTAGTCTCATTATTAAAAGAATTAAAGAATGGACTCAAATAAGAATCCAAGAAAAAATTTATTAGGATTTAAAAGGATAAAAATCCCAGGGCAGGAAATCTGTAAATCTCATCAGCTTCGGTGAGGGGAATAGAGGAGAGTAGATAAGAGAACTGTGCCTTTTAAACTTCCATGGAGGTCACACATATGGCAAACAAGCAGCCATATGGCAGGCAAGGGGCTTTAGAGAATGATTAAAGAAGCTCAGAGTGTGAGATGAGACATTGCTACATGCTAGCCAGCATCTGACACAAAAAAAAAAAAAAAAAAAAAGAAAAGAAAGAAAAGAAAAGGGGAAAGCTTCTGATGTAAGTTTTAGAGGGACACACTGGCCCACTGGAGCTTACAGTGGCTGCTGATCACTGGTTTGTGGGCAGGAACTCGTGGAAGGAAAAGTACAGTGTCTCATTAAAAGATTCGGTATTCCAGCTTTATTTTTCACATGGCTTAGGAGGGAGCTGGCATTCTTAGAGGTGGTTCTCTGGCCTGAGATTGACCTGACTCAACTGCAGGTTACCTCTCTATTCAGATCAGAAGTTCTATTCTCTTGACCAGGAGGTTTGTATTTATTATTTTTATTTATTTATTTATTTATTTATTTATTTATTTATTTATTTATAGAAAAAAACTTGGGCCCTTGTTCCTACTGCAACAGTCCCATACTGAAAAGGAAATCCTAAAATTATTTAGGAATCATATCAAGGATCAGGGCCTACAAATAATCCTGCCATCTCTGGACTCTGGCAAGTATGAAGCTGCTGAGAAACTCAAGGATATTTTTGGCTGTTAACCAAAAACTAATCAGGTTACTTCTCCTTAGGATGTTTTACCCTAAGCCACAGAGACAATTAATACTCTCCACTGTCGTTATTTCCTTCTCTGAAGAAGTAACTCTAAGTTCCACTATGGAATTGGGGGACAACCAATCTGGCTTCTTTGAGCTAAATAAACAAGAGTCACTGAGTGTGACACTAGAGATTCCACTCTGATGGTTCTGTCTAAAAGACCCCAAAAGTCCATCAGTGGTTTTATCACTTAGGGAAGAGAGGAAAGCCTTAGCTGGTACCTGGAAAGAGATGTGAGAGAGAAGTGAAGGCAAGATTATCTGCATAACAAGTCCTAGGCAGGGAATCAGCCAGAACAGGGGATATTTTTAAATGTCTAAATCAAAGCCCATTAGACAATCTTGATTGGCTCAGAGAACACCAGTCTATTAGCTCATTCTCATTTTTCCTTTAGCCTCCAAGACTAGTCTCCAGAGTGATGAACCCAGGATCTGCTTTCAGGCAGTTTGATAGCTTTTGGAGTGGCTAGAATCAGTGTGAGGTCCCTCCCAGATGGCTGATGGCTGAAAGAGAGAGAGAGAGAGAGAGAGAGAGAGAGAGAGAGAGAGAGAGAGAGAGAGAGAGAGAGAGAGATAACAGATACATTTAGCCAGCATTTAATTTTCAGGTTAAAATAATAGTGGGCTTTTCTTACTTGGCTAGAAGTAAGAGCTGCAATGAGCCAAGATCTGAAGTCTTATATCTGAGCAGCATTTTCTTATCAAGAAGAAAATCATTAGCGAGAAGTAGTTGTCTAAATGACATCTTATGTGGATTTAAGACTACTGTCTGGGGAGCGTAATTTCCTGGATTGTTAAGGAAACATACCAATCTTTTTCATCTTTGCTCATGTTTTCCTGTTGGGTGTTTAGTACCACATAGTGGGCCAATATTAGTCACTTTCTTTTAACTGTCAAGGCCACTTAAGGATCTGATCCTCAGGGGTCATTTGAACTTGGGAGAGGCCTCTGGCTCCTTTATCCTGTCTTCTATCAGTTGTTCCATGTATGGGAGGGTAAGACAAGGGCTTTGTTTGACTGTGGCTTTGCTTAGAAAATATTGTGAGACATTTTCCCAGTGCATGAGCCCTCATATTTTGCAGACTGGATATTGGTTATAGCCTTGACCAGGTGGTGTCTCCATGGACTCCCTAAACAAGAGAATAAGTGACTTTCAACAGTATAAGCCCCTTATTGCTCTGGTACCTGGTTATCTTTGATGAGCTCTCCAAAGGGACAGTTACTACAGTTTGATACTTTTAACTACTGTGTAATACTTAGGTAAATCTTAGGGGGCATACTGAAAACTTTTAAATAAACATTTATTAGACATAAATTTTGTTCTTTGAAGCAGTAATAAAGTAGTTGATACCCAGAGAAGCTCAGTTTCTCCACTGGTTAAGTAGAGGTTGGATTGAGCTTGGACATGGGAATTTTATGATCATATATATCATCTCCAAATTTCACCTTTTATATAATGTAAGCAACTTACTGAGACCTTTCTTTCTTAACACCATGCTATACAGTAACCCTAATAAATAAATTACTATTTGTTGTGAGAAATTTCTCCCTTGGAAGATTTTAGCAATGCTTTTCCAACTCTTCATAGAGCCCCAGTGACAAAGCAAAATAATATTTTACCAGAGTTCATCCTGGGGAACCATTGGATTTATTGGTTAGGGACTGGTGAAAGGAGCGTGAGTGAACCAACCCCTGGACTTGAAAGTGTTCATGCATCATGGTTGATATTTTCCCATAGCTGCATAGGTAGAAGCCCCTCTTCTTAGTCCTCCTGAGCCTACAGACTCTAGGTCAAAAGTTCTAAACCTATAGGTCATGACTTCTTTGGGAATCAAGCAACCATTTCACAGGCATCACTTAAGATGAGAAAATATGGATATTTACACTATGATCCATAACAATAGCAAAATTACAGTTATGAAGGAGCAATAGAAATAATTTTATGGTTGGGCTTCACTACAACATGAGGAACTATTTTAAAGCATTGCAGCATTAGGTAGATTTAAGAACCACTGCTCTAGGTTTGAATACAAGGCCTCGTGGAATTAGTGCAGAACTGAACAGGAGTGGTAGGAGGCTTGGCTGGATGCTAAGAAGACAAGAGCAAAGTAAGCCAAACATAAGCAGAAGGTTGCTTTTAAGAAGCAAGGCTAAAGGTAGATGCTGATGTGGATGTCAGGATGTACATGCTGACAGGAGCCTGATATAGCTGTCTCCTTAGAAGTCTGCAAGAGTCTGACATACTCAGAGGCAGATGCTCACAGTGAACCATTAAACTGATCATGGGGTTCCCAATGGAGAAGATAGAGTGAAGGCTGAAGGAGTTGAGAGGATTCGCAACACCATGAGGAAAGCAACAATACCAACCAACCAGAGCCCCCAGGGTCTAAACCACCAGCCTAGGAGCTCTTAGGGAGGGACCCATGGCTCCAGCTATATATGCAAGGGAGCTATATATAAGTGGGAGACGAGATCTTTGGTCCCATTAAGGCTGGACATCATAGGGGGGGATATTCGAGGGTGGGGAGGTGAGGTACGGGGGAGGGTGGGTGGGGGTACACCAATGTGGAGGCAGGAGGAGGGGGGAAGGGATAGTGAGTTCCTGGGAGGGAGGGGGGAAATGGGGTAAGGAGAGAACATCTGAAATGTAAATAAAATTTCCAATTAAAAAAAGAAAAAAAGAAGAAGAAGCAAGGCTAAAATTGTTTACAATGTTCTCCCTATATAATGGTAGGCATACAGAAAATCCAGAAACATCTGGCCAGTTGTTGGAAGAGACCATCTGTCATGGTCACTGAGTATCCCAGAGTGTTCCCTCTAAGTATGTCAGGAATGGAAAGTCTGGACTGTTCTCTCTCCAGTTTATTCCCACAGAATTGTCTTTGGAAAAAACCCTAGAGCATGAGGTAACATTTCTCTCTGGGCAAAAAGCAGACTTGCTTCTGCTCAATATAAAAGCAATAAATCCTCCAAGATCAGGGATCGTCTCCTGTCATCTAACACACTGAGCCTACCAAGCATTATCCAGGACCACCAGTATCCTTATCTCTCTGGGACTCTAAGGATGTAAAAAACCTATATTCATGAAAATAAAACTTTTAGTGATGCCTCTGATTAAACAGTTTAGGCTATTCTTACCGAAAGCTTGCCAACTAGGTGAAGTGTTATATCCAGTTCTTGACACCGGGCACCTCCAAACGATTATGGACACAAAATAGCCGAAAAGGCTAAATATTAGAAACCATTTATAACTAGAGTAAAGTGATAAATATGTTGATGATATGTTGATCATAAAGAAGAATCTAGATATAGAAGTCTGGAAGAAGACAGTGTCCTGGTTCAGTCAGAGAAGGAATGAGAAGGAGGCTTCTGCAGCTTTCTTAAGAATTTGCACTTAGTACCAGCACCAAAAGCAAGCCCCACGAGTACAAACAAGTGCAAGTCATTGAAAGACCATGTAATGCAAGCTGTCCTCTCTGTAAAACAGAGTGTGTCACTGCTATCAATTGTGGTAGCAGCTTTAGGCACTCAAGACTGGACTTCGGCACAGGTGGGGAAAGGATCTTGGGATGCTGAGCCATTTGGAAAGTCACAAGTCTTCAAAAACTTGACAGAAGACATAATTCAACCAGAATTATGTATTCAAGAGTTCTATTCCCAAGTAGAATAAACTGATTGCTATTTCATTGGAATTATGAAGCAATCCTGTGATAATTAACATCAAACTACAGGGAAGGTCTTGCAGCCTTCTTTACCTATGCTGATAAAGGAAAAACAAAATAAAATAAAACTTCTCTCCTTAAGGAGGCTGATGGATTTTGAATATCAGTATGGAAAGTCCAAGGCTAGTGATGCTGACAGCTGGAGAGTGAGGGGGCTAATAGCAAAGAGACACATGAAAAGAAACTGGACAGCTGTTCAATAAGCTCAGAACACTTACCGCTAACATTGCAGGTACAGAATGGAAAGGATGGGTAGAAAGTAGCTACTTGCTTAATATTGTCAGGAAGAATGAAAGTAGATGCCCAGGGAACTATGCTATTAAAATATAGTTTAAATAAAGTTGATAGTTAATAAAGCTGACATGTTAAAAAATAGATATTAAAAGAATGTGGAATGTCATTTCAGAAGAGATTAAAGGCAATCTTGTATATCTTAAGACCATTTCATTTCAAAATCGTGCTGCTTTCGAGAGACAGTTACAAAGATAGTACAAAGGACTCTTACATGATCTTCATGTGCCTTCTCTAATGTTATGTTTTATAGAATCTTGCAAATTTTCTACAAAGGGTAACACTTTGGGACTATAATATTAAATTTATTTTCATTTCACCTGTGTTACATTTTTTTCCCTTTGTATGCCTGGGGATATTCTTCAGAACACATGTGCAGAGATGAACACACTCAGCTGAGACCCAGAGCCCTGTCAACGTGGATGTTACACCACTCTGGAAGCCGTCCTTATGCTACCATGTAGCCAGGAATCACAATGGGAAGAAAACTCAGTATAATAGGCAAGGAAGAAAGAACCATGAAATGGACACTATGAAAACCTAGGCTGGCACAGAGGCTACACGTGTACATTTTAAATGCTTACTAAAAGAATTCTGAGGTTCTGTGTCCAACTTAAGCATTTCTCTAAAGAAAGTAACATTTTCCATGATAGCAACAATATAAACATTTATTTCTCTTTTATAGAAAGCAGTATAAAAAAACCAATCTGGTTGTTAATCCTCTCCACATATCAGGACCCTGAACTTGCTTCATATATTAACTTGGCTTGAGAGTTTCTGTGAGGAAAAAACCTGGATTACAGTTAGCCTTCAATTGGTACCATGTTAAAGACTGGCATTCAAAGACCTCTAATAATTCACTACACTCTCTTGAAAAATGTATGATAAGCATGTTTATTAATAGTCTTAAGCCTCCAGCTTTGTAAGTAAATGTTGTCTTTCCATCTCAACTCTCTTCCTAAATTCTTGTAATCCTTCTCATCTTAATTAATCTTTCAAAAAGATCACTCTTGGGAGTAAGGGGGAGGGAGAGGTTATGAAATAGGCCTCATCTTTCAATGTGGATCTATGTTGACGAACTTTATAAAGACCCTCTTAGGAACAAGCCCTCACGGGCTGACCTGGTCTTCAGTGCTATAACTGTTGATTGCTGATTTTGAGTTTAATTCTCATTTATTCTTGGAGGCCAGCATCTCATGCTGCTCCGTAAATGGCTCTTCTCAAGTATGACTAAGATTGTCAGATAAAAACATAAACAAAATCGATACATGAGCCAAAGTAAATATTAATTTAAAAACTATAACCCCAGGTCCAAAATGAAGTAACATTTTTGGCTAAAATCTACAGTTTGGCTAAGCTGTCTGCACTTGGAGAAATGAGGGGAAAAAAAGGAAAGAAAAAGTGCTGAGAAGGGAAAACACTAACTCTCATAGTCACATCAGCTTAAGAGAAAAAACAGACCAAGATGTGAGGCATGTGCTCTCAGCAGCCCAGGGCTGACCTGGCCCGAGAGCACTTGTCCCCCGTCCCATTTTATTGGAGCACGCCAGAGTCTCTCTCTCCTTGGCTCACAGATTTACTTTCCCCAGGACACAAGTGCTGGCTTTACTCTGAAGTGCTCTGTGCCACGAAGACTCTCACTGCCCTCACGCGGGTCAGCTTTGGTTCCGCAGTTTTCCCATAGTGTCCTGGAACTGAGCCACTACTCAGAGTCCTCTGGGAGAAACTGGTTGCCAAGGAAGATGTCACACTCGCTGTTTATTTCCTAATGGACTGAAGGTTTCACATGTAATTGAACAGATGCCTTCAAACCTTGAGCTTACTGCACTGTGTGGTTAACAAGTGTCCAGGTTGTGTTTGTGTGGACACACAAACCTCCCGGTATCAGTCTGTATGGGGAGACTATGACAGGTATTCATAGTCTCAAATTTATATTTGGAAGACTGGAAGCTTAAAGTTTCTTTAAAGACTTGCTAGTCCTCTGTGTGTTACTTCCCATTTCTACATTCTATAACCTTACCCATGATAGTTTTCTCTTTATGTATTTTAAATTACAATATGAATATATGTAACATATTTTGAATCATTCTATAATATATGTACTAAAATGAGTATAGAAATTATTATGGGCTATCTTCAAATAGATCAGATTCAAAAGAACAATATATACTTGTACTAAAACTCAAAGTAGAAACGTTATAAATTCATCATTTCAATCATTAGCCGGTCTTCTGGAACTTTCTATGAATTTTCAAAATGTCTAATTTTGAGTTTTGTAGAGCTGTTTTCAATAAAAGTAAATTTCTTTATTCCCCTAGTGCTTTAAAGTCTACCATGAAACATGAACACCAAGAACACTTTGGGTAGAATTAAATAAGTTAAGATTCACATATTCCAATCTGGATACTACTAGTTATATGTAGAAAAATGGGTATGAATACCAGTACCAAGGTAGGACACTTGTTCTCTGTAACAACCAACATCTTGATACTGACTTCATTTGCCTGCATATGCTCCTGGGGTGCATTATTATAGATACAATCTTCACACCAAATTTCTGACTTGAACCACTTTGGAAACCAATCTCTTCACATTTCTAAGCTTGCGTGTATAGAATATGTGACACTCATTAATGCGTAAGAATTGGGTTGAAGGAATGCCAACACATGCAGCTTTGCAGTTTAAACTCCCTTAGAGTCTGTTTCAGAACAATAATGATGGGGTCCCCTGGGTTCTGTAGACTTGATATGCTGTCTATAGTGAGCTTAACTGAACAGCTTGTCAGTGGGCTTTAAGTCCAATAGCCCCACTCTTTCTATGGCTAGGGATGTCAGGTGAGCACACTCACTACTGGAAACTAACTATACACTTGCAACATTTCTACAGAATTAAAATGAGCAGAATGAGGGTCAACAAGGTGGTTCAGCAGGTAAATAAGTTTGTCACCATGCCTGACAACCTGAGTTTGACCCTGCTACCCACATGGTAGAATGGAACTGACTCCTGAAAATTGGCCCCTGGTATCCATATACACACATATCCACGTATCGGCATAGCATGTGTGTACACATAAGCATTCATACAGGCACACACATACTAAATAAATGTAATACGTTTTTTAAAGAGCAAATTGAAAAGTGGGATGCCCTTGCAACACTTTAAGAGAATAGTTAACATGCCTCAAAAATCTAAAATTCCCAGAAGGCCCGTGTTTGCTAAGTAATAGAGTTCAAACTGTACAGAAAAAATGTGAGTAATTAGCATTGCCAATGTGAATACTTAACATTGCCTTGGAAACATGGACATTTGACAAAAACATTTATTCGAATTAGGCCTGAGGTGGTTTGATAGAACACATTGCACAACACTGTCGCCTGCTTGAACCAGTACTATTGCAAAGTAGATAATTTCTTGTATTGCAAAATACAAGAAAGTTCCATCATTGTGGAAAATAATTTTATGAAGAGTCTTGCCTAGCTCCTGAATGTTTTATAGTTTTACAGGTAAGACCACGACCACCACCAGTAGATAGTGACTGAGTTTGAGGGGAAGAGAACAATCAATATTATGCCCATTTAAATCAGCAACTGAGTACTTTTCTAAAGAAAGGACTCAAGATCTAAAAGAAAACACATAATTGTCGACCATCTGTGTAACCTAAGAGCAAAGATACCTTGATCATATTTGGATCTAAACATATAAGAAATTGTATATTTTCTATAGAGATATAACATTGAGGAAGCAAGAATTTATATTGTTGAAAGATTATTATTCATTCATGATTAGTTTTATGGTTTTCTGTTTGCTTTGTTTTGTTGATTTTTTTTTTTAATTTCTGAAGAGATACCAAATTTATTGCTGGATTTCCTTCTTAAGCCAGGGAGCATTCCAGCACAAACGAAGGAGCGGCACGCAAACCCACACTCCTAGCTGAGGAGCTATTGACAGTTGGCGGCTTCTAGAGGAGGGAGAGTCAGGTTTCTTTAATGATTCAACCCCTGGGAGATCAATCATGCCCCAGTGGATGGCCCCGCTTACAAGCATATATGGACAGCATTCATTGGACTCAATGGGTTATCAAAAACAGATGAACAAACAGAACAAAATAAGGAGAGTATGTGAAGTTGAGGGGAAGATGCAGGGAAGGGGGTCTGGGAGGAGTTAGGAGTGGAGAAGTAGTGAAAATGATAACACATGGTATACATGTACTAAATTCTTCAATATATCTATATATCTGTATATATAGATATTTCAGATGTCCTCATGGCAGTTATAATTCATATAATTTATAATTAGCACAATGACAAGACACAGTTGAATACGACCTTTCGAATAAGTTGATATCCTGTTGATATTTTACTCATTTGTTTTGAACAGAGCCAACGCCCACAATAAGCTGTCATATAGAGAAATGACTTTCAGCACAGAGTCATTTGCACATCAGATGTCTGTTTGAAATCCCATGTAAACTTAAATACGGGTTGGCATCCCAAATATAAATCAAGCTGTGTGCAGTTGCATTATAGTTGGAGATTCACCTATTGGTGAAAAGTACAGCAGAGTCTAACACTGAGAGGATTAGGAGTCACAAGTACATTTTGCTTTTCTTCTTCTCCTCCTCCTTCTTCTTCATTTTTTCCTCCTCTTTAGTATTAGTATTAGTATTAGTATGTATTAGTATTAGTATTAGTATTAGTATTAGTATTAGTATTAGTATTAGTATTAGTATTGTTAGTATTGACCGGCACTCACGATTTAGCCTTGGTTGGCCTGGAGTTTACTATGTAAACGTAGCTGCCTTGAACTCACAGAGATCTACCGTCTGCCTAGCAAGTGCTGGGATTAAAGCCATGCACCGCCATACCCAGCAGGGCCGAAACTTTAATAAGCTGGTATTGGTTATTATAGCATCTAGATTCGTGTTCTCATTGGTGTACTAAGTCTTGGGTTAACATTTAAAATTGTCTTCTATTTTTATCATTACTTTTGCATTTTTAAAAATTATTTCATTTGTTTACATTCCATTCGTTGCCCCCAGACTCCTGCCCCCCAGTTCCTCATCCTATTCCTCCTTCTCCTTGCCCTGAGAGGATACCCCCACCCCCACCACAAGACCTCCTTCTTCTCTGGGGCCTCAAGCACATCTTCTCCCATTGAGGCTTAAACCAGGCAGACCTTTGCTATATATATGCCAGGGGCCTGGGACCGACCCATGTATGCTCAAAGTTGGTGACTCAGTCTCTGGGAGCTCCTTGAGGTCTGGGTTGGTTGAGACTGCTGGTCTTCCTGTGGGATCGCTCTCTCCTTCAGCTTCTTCAGTTCCCCCATAATTCAACCATAGGAGTCCCCAACGTTAGTCCAATGGTTGGGTGTAAGTATCTGCATTTGTCTCAGTCAGCTGCTGGTAGGGCCTCTCATAGGATAGCCATGTTAGATTCCTGTCTATAAGTACATCATAGCATCAGTAATAGTGTCAGGCCTTTGTGCCCTACCATGAGATGGATCTCAAGTTGGGCTTGTCTTTGGCATCTTACCTTCAGTCTCTTCTCCATTTTTGTCCCTGCAGTTCTTTTAGGCAGGAACAATTCTGGGTCAGAGTGTTTTGACTGTAGGTTAGTAACTCAGTCCCTCGACTTGATGCCCTGTCTATCTACTGGAAATGGACTCTTAGAGTTCCCTCTCCCCAATGTTGGACATTTTGGCTAAGGTCACCTCCAATGAGTCCTGAGAATCTCTTACCCTCCGGGTCTCTGGTAATTTGTAGAGGGTCCTCTCACCTCCCACTCCTGAGGCTGCTTATTTTAATTCATTCTTCTGGCCCCTTGAGCTTCTCTCCTGTTCCCCTTCCCCCCATATCTGATCCTGTTCCCCTTTCCCCTCCCCATCCTCTCTTCTACCTAGATCCTTCTCTCCCTCTGTCTCCAGTGATTATTTTCTTCCCCCTTCTAAGTGGGATTAAAGCATGCTCAGTTGGGCCTTTCTGCTTCTTACACTGCTTATGTTATGTGGGTTGTATCCTCCTGGGTATTCTGTACTATTTGGCTAATATCCACTTATCAGTGAATACAAACATACCATGCATGCCCTTTTGTATCTGAGTTACCTCACTCAGGATGATATTTTCTAGTTCTATCCATTTGCCTGTGAAAGTCATGATTCCTCATTTTTAATAGCTGAAGAGTATTCCATTGTGTAAATGAACCACATTTTCTGTATCCATTCTTCAGTTGAGGGACATCTGGGTTATGCCCAGCTTCTGGTTATTACAAATAACGCTGCTATGAACACAGTGGATCATGTGTCCTTGTGGTATAAAGGAACATTTTGGGGGTATATGCCCAAAAGTGGTATAGCTAGATCTTCAGGTACATCTATTTCCAATTTTCTGAGGAACTGGCAGATTGATTCCCAGAGTGGTTTTACCAGTTTGCAATCCCACCAGCAGTGGAGGAATGTTCTCCACATTATTGCCAGTATCTGCTGTCATTTGAATTTTTAATCTTAGCCATTCTGATTGGTGTGAGGTGGAATCTCGGGGTCATATTGATTTGCATTTCTCTGATGACTAAGGACTTTGAATATTTCTTTAAGTGCTTCTTGGCCATTTGTGATTTTTCCGTTGTGAATTCTCTCTTTAGCTTTGTATCCTATTTTTTTTTTAATTGGGTTATTTGTTTTTTTGGAGGTTAACTTCTTGAGCTCTTTATATATTTTAGATATTAGCCCTCTATCAGATGTGAGGTTAGTGAAGAATTTTTCCCAATCTGTAGGTTGCTGATGTTGTCTTTTGCCTTTCAGAAGCATTATAGTATAATGAGGAACTGTGGGAGAGGGAACTGGGAGGGGGCAATGACTAGAATGTAAATAAATAAAATTTAAAAAATCATAGGTGTATTCATTTGAGTTGCATGTTATAAAGTTTCATTTTGATAAATTTCACCAATAACATTAAATTCATCATTTTTTCTAACAGTTTTACTGAAATCATTTACCACTGAAACGTATTTGTGTTTCTACAACAGAAACAAAGATTTTACTAAATCTAACCTCAGAAATTATTTCACAAAGTGTCATCTCACAATTTAAAAAAGAACTGACCTGACATTTTCTCTTTCTTTTATTTACTTCTGTCTCAATGTTTCTGACTCACTTTGACATATGTTAGAATTTTGATTATTTCATTCTTTTAAAATGTTTATTAGTCAGCTGATTGTAAATAAATTATCAGATAAGCGAGTCTCAATTTTTAATGTATTGTATTTGTGAAAACACAATCTACATATTTGCATCAAATAATGTATAGGTAAAATAAATGCCTGTTAATAATTTTAAATTGAAAAAGCAAGTAGAAAGCTGTAGCTTTATTTTCAATAGTAAGGTGTGCAGAAAGGTGAAGTTTCAGAGTTGTTCAATGTCAGTCTTATGCCTAATCGAACACATGCATATAGCATCATTATGAATTAAGTCCCTCCCTCTTTTGAAGCACTAAAATTACTTTCCCATCTCAAATTTAAGCATGGTTCTACCTTTTAATAATCTGGATAGGACTGAACTCTCCCAAGTAGAATCAGCAATGATTCTAATTTCTTTAGTACCTGACTTCCTTCATATGTAACACTAGTCAACATTAATCTGCATTGTGCATGTATATGGCATTAATATTCTTCATTTTGATGGTTATTCATGATGTCATTATTTGAATCTGTTTACATTTTACTTATCTGCTATATGGATAAATATTTATGTTGTTTTAAGTTTTGCAAATGATGCTATTTAGGGCACATTTTTTCTGACTTTTGGTTTATCTTATAAGATTCATTCAGTTATACTTTAAACTTAGGGCAATATGTAAAAGATTTCAAGATGTAAGCTATAAAACACTTCAAAATATAATTTTGTTTTAAACACTTAAGTCAAAAGTAGGGGAATATGTGTAATATTTCAGATCTAAAGTACAAAAACACTTCAAACTATACATTTGTTAGTACGAATATTTTCCATGAGTGCCATCTGGTCATCCATTCATATTCAGAAGCCGAATGGTTGACATTGGGCATATGTTGATTCTATTTTGGTAGAAAGTTGTCACAGTGCTTGTAATGAATCACTCATATAAAAATATATACAATTTCCTGTTGCTTTATATACTAGTCAATCACTCTACTTTCATCTGAAACACAGTGTGGTTTATACTGTGGTATTTCATAGAAGTTTTAATGTGCATTTTTAAAGCCTGGATCTTACTATCCTGCCTAGTCTTGTCTCAAAGTCTTGGACTCAAGCTATCCTCCTACATCAGTCTCTTACATAGCTAGAACTATGGTTGTATTTTACTTCATCTAACTTTTTCCCTTTTTTGTTTCTGTTTGTTTATTTATTTATTTATTCATGTTACATCCTGATTGCAGACTCCTCCACCACCACCACCCCCTGAGAAAACAACTCCTACTCCCCCCTCTTTCCCTTCTCCTCTGAAAAAGGGGAGGCCCCTCTGGCTATCACCCAACCCTGATATATCAAGTCACTGCAGGACTAGGCACATCTTCTCCCACTGAGGCCAGACAAGGTGGCTCAATTAGGGAAATGGGATCCACAAGCATGCAACAGATTCAGGGACAGCCTCTGCTTCAGTTTTGGGGGACCTGTGTGAAGACGAAGATGCACATCTGTTACATATACGTGGGGGGCCAGGTCCATCCTATGCTTGCTCTTTGATTGATGGTTCAGTCTCTAGAAGCCTCATGTGTCCAGGTTAGTTGACTCTGTTGGTCTTCTTGTGGAGTCCCTGCATGCAGAAGGAATGCCAGGGACTACACAGCCACAAAGGCATCTCTTGCAGGAAGACATAATTGAAGACTGCCTGAGAGACCAAGGATTGCTGATGCAGACAGTGTCAGCCAATCGGGAACTGATGTTTAGAAGAGATGCTTTTTTCGGACCAATGAGGCGTGGGTGAAGGCTATTAAAGAAGTTTGAAGCAGCATTCAGATGAGCTTGCTGTGGCTTTTCTCACCTGCTCCCCAAGACTGTGTCATTTATTCCATGCTACCTCATGCACAGGCAGCACCTGTCCCCTTTGGGTCCCTCAATTTTTCCCCAACTCTTCCACAAAATTCCCTGAGCTCCATCTAATGTTTGGCTGTAGATCTCTACATCTGTTTCCATTGGCTGCTGGGTGAAACTCTCAGACGACAGTTATGTTAGGCTCCTGTCTGCAACCGTAAGAAAGTATCACTACTAGTGTCAGGGACTGACTCTTGCCCATGGGATGGGTTTCAAGTTGGCCATTCTCTCCATCTCTGTCTTTCTATCACTTAACCTAACTTTAATGTGTAGATCTTAGATAAATAAACTGGGCCCCTTTTTACTTCCAAGAGTATTAAGATTATTTTGTTGTTGTTTTTCTATAGCTCGGTATCAAACCAGGGCCTTGCCTATGCTAGTCAATTCAACTTTTCTATTGAGTCTTTTTTTCTATTTTATACAAGACTTTGTCTTGAGACATATGTCTTGAGTAAATTTCTCTCAATTTGGGGATAGCCATTTTGCTATCAATAGTATCTTCTGAAACGTGAAAATATCATTTAATATACTAATATATTTATAATTTTAAGCTATTTTAAAATTATTTATAAAATTAAATTACATTTATTACCATACATATAAATATGATGTGCGTATGTAAGCACACTCTTGTCATGGAATTCATGCGGAGGTCAAAGGATGACTGGAGGGAGTAAGTTCTCTCCCTTGTAGCATGGATTTTGTAGATTAAGCTAGGACGAGGGTTGTGACATAAAGTGTATCTACACTCTGAGCCATCTTGTAAAGCCATACTTATTGATTTTTAAAGACTGTTTTTCCTTGCTTTTGAAAAAATTAACCAATTTAATAATCTTCTGAAGATGCTCTTCGAGAAACTTTATGGCAGATTTGTCTTTTAGCATCTTAATTGCCAGTTTCACTGAGACATCATGAAAATCCACGCTGTAATACTAATATGAAGCTAACAAGAAAAGTAAAAAAAATAAAATAAAACAAAAACACATTCTCTTATGACCTAACGTGATTTTGGATGACTATTAAATGTATCTTTGTATTGAGCTGGATGGTTGAGTTTAAATATGCATTTTTTTCTAAATACTAATGCTTTTAGTTTGTTTGTTTGTTTTGTTCAATAGCAGAGACCATTAGAGAAGTGCTCAAGCACACATGCTTACTGTTCTGTAGATTCTTGTTAGCTACTGGAATCTACCCAAGAAGCTTTCTAATGTCTAATTTTTTGGTTTGTTGCAGTGAAACAATTGTTGTACATGGCATTCTCAAATTATTCTTTTTCTACAGCTTGACTGTTTCTTATCCCTCACATTAAAAGAGATTTTTCTGAGATGAATACAAGTTCTGGAGCTGGAGAGATTGCTCAGCAGTTAAGAGCACTTGAGGTTCTTCGTGTGGATCCAGATTTCACTCCTGGCACCTTGTGGCTGCTCACTACTTTGTGTACTTCCAGTTATAGGAGACCCAGGCTCCTCTTCTGACCTCCTCAAGTACCAGGCAGGTGCATGGCACATACACACGTGCAGGCAAAATACTCATGTGCATAAAATAAAGTAAAAATAAGTCTTTAATATTTTAGTAGATTTATTCAGGAATTATAGTCATTCATCATTAATTATAGTATTTACTATAAATATTGCAAAAAAAGACAAATTTGAGTACAGGAAAAGATGAACAGGCAAATATTCAAAGAAACTGTAAAGGAAGAGAACAATTCTATGAGCTGTTATATTTGGGCATAAGTGTATTTCCTACCAAATTTAATTATCCTAATATATTTTTAGTTAAAGTATAGAAAATAAAAAATATATATGGTATTTTATCCTTATTCTTTCTGTTATTTCTAAAATATTTGCTTTTATCATATTATCCAGTAAATGATGAAAAAGGTTATTATGTTTTAGGAGTGAAGAAACATTTCTTTTAGTTTTTTTTTTTTTTTTTTGAGTACTTCCTGGAGTCGTCCTCTGACAATAGCCAGATGGAGCAGTAGAAAAGACACAGCTTTATTAATGCATAAAACGACAAAAATTATAGCATGGGGAAAATCACAGGAGTATGAGGACCCTAGAGTCCAAGGTGATTTAGTAACTTATATATCCCTTTCCCTATAAGGAGGAGAGAGTGTAAGACAGAATCAATATTACAGAGTAGTAAATGTTTTCTAGAGGAACTCAATGGACTTAGGACATGGTGTCCTGTGGGCCCACAGAACAGATCATTGATTGTAGATGATTCCCTGTAGGGCTGAATGTTAACAAACTTCAACCTTTT
This sequence comes from Mastomys natalensis, assembly GCA_021653895.1. Classification (NCBI taxonomy): domain Eukaryota; kingdom Metazoa; phylum Chordata; class Mammalia; order Rodentia; family Muridae; genus Mastomys; species Mastomys natalensis. The sequence goes on along the minus strand of JAJTUV010001383.1, from coordinate 35,814 downwards.
TTCCAGCAGTGTGAGCTTGGTGAAACTGGATTGGAAGGGACATACATAATGCCTCTCTGACAGGTGAGCATTTAGGCTGATAAAAGCATCCTGAGGAAAGTCTGCCCTTACCTTTGCAGGAATCAAGACAGAGAGATGTCAACACTGAGTCTGTTTTTAGTCCTTTTCATTTCATTTTGATCCTCTCACTTTGCACACCCAAACTCCTAATTTAGTGGCATCTTTCTCTCAGCCTCAACAATAATAAAACTAACTTTTTCATAATGGCATAGAAAATGTTTCTTGTTAAAATAAAATAACCAAGTTCCAGGAAGGTGAAAAATTAATACAAGTTTTTTAATAGTCAGTCTTCACATATTTTATCAAAATATGAACTATGACTGTTGACTTCATGTCCAAAGTTAAACACACACACACACACAGAGAGACACATACACACAGACACACACACACATGCAGACACACACAGAGACACACACAGACAGACACACGCACATGGGGAGAGAGAGACAGAGACACAGAGAGAGACACAGAGACACTGAGAGAACACAGACAGAATCTTGAACTAAAGGGAGTTATCTACAGTATGTAAGTTACTAGCAAGGAAGTTGCCTCATCCTTTCTTGGCTTTGCCTCATAGTGATGACTGTGGACACTTTAGGTTCCAGTGAGTTCTCCTACTGGTTTACAGTCTTACAAGGATGTTTTTCTACCACCAGAACATTGGCTATAAATGTCTATTAGTCAAAATAACTGCAGCAGTTTTATAAGGCCTGAGAGTGTATGCTTCCCAGTCTGCTTCTCCTTAAATGACTAAGAATGCAAAAATAACCAGTCTTTTGACCTCTTAAATCACAAATTGGATAGACTTACCATTAAAGCGTATTGTCAATGTGTTTCACATTATGTAGCTCATTTAGCGTGTTCAGCAGCAAGCATTCAAACGTTTTGGGTTCTGTCCTTTTTTCATCTTAGAGGATATTAAATGATCTTTTCAAGCCACCAAGGGACATTTGAAACAATACAGAACAATTGGAATATTGCTGATAGGCCATTAGGAAACATCCACATAGAGAATGACTGGAAGGGTTGAACTGGATAAGTAATTCTTTGTTTTTTTTGTTAACTACTTAGAGCATCCTCCCAAGATGACATGACTTGTTCCATTGGGAAGGTCATATACTTATTTTACATTCAAAAAAATTAAAAACAGGTACCCAAAAGAGTGGGTCATAGTACTAGATCTCTACCCCAAAGTTAAAAGTGACCAGTAGTAAACATAATAATACAATTGAAAGATTGCTGCCAGCCCAACATGTATCTATTCATGTTAGCATTAGAATATGGGAATTCTGATTAGCAAAACAAATATCTATCTGAATTTTTCTTTCCTTTGGCAAATTAGTGACATTTAATTTTCTGAAAAAAAAAATTGTAAAACCCAGGAAAATACATTCTAAGAAGTTACATTTGTTAATTTCTATATGTGGTTTGGATTGCTCTGAACAGATGAAAATACTAAAATAGTATTCAAAGTGTGGGGTGAAACACATAGTGTCTGCCTCACAAAGCATTGTCAGTATGTGCTGATGCCACGCCACAGATCACTGTCATAGTTTTCTTCCGTGGGTCATAAAATTAAAGGGACCTGTCGTGATCAGTTGCCATCAACTGAAGTGCACAAGTGTGTTAACTAGTTGTAGAAACTGACAGCATCATTTCAGACAAGTTGGGATAAGATTCCTATCTAAGTATCGCGTTCAATATATCATGATGTGAATTTAAGGTCTCTGTGTGTGAATTTTAAATAGGAACCTCTCCTTTAGACTGGATATGCAAAATGTGAAAAGATTCCTCAAATGAATGTAATTTACCAACTCAAATTTTCCATGGCATATGGTTAAAGTACAACAGGTGAGATAGATTACTCACTTTTTACAATTTGGACAAAAATGGTTTATTGATATGACCGTGGACTTTTTTATGTTTATTTTTCTGGATCACGGATGGATTTTCTCACATGTACGTCAATCTCTTTTTATGGATTATAAATACCTCTGCGATGCTTGCCTCCAGCTAAGCTTTTCTAGCCAAGATATTTCCAACATATATTGATCTTTCAACATTGTTTTTTGTTCTGTCTTTGAAAAACGCTGGGGATAGAGGAAATGTATTACTGGGGTGGGTAGATTACATTTAAGAGAAAAATTTGTTGGAGATACAAACTACTAATATTTCAGAATAAGCCATACATCCAAAGCGTCAGTCTTTTTCATCTTGGGAATGTGAAGAAGTGTCTAATAAGCCAGAGGAAATGAAAGTGTTGATGAGAGAGTCGTATACCCGGGTGGCTGATAACAGTCAAGGGTGCCTGACTGGTGAGCATGCGTACTGGTGCAAGCCTGCATTTTATTTCAGATAGCATGACATAAAGGTAAAAATGTGTTCCATTAAAATCATAGTCGAAATGTGTTTCATTAAAGCAAGATTTTGCAAGCTATCCAGATGATGTGCAGGTACTTAGAGAGAATATTGAAGCATGCAGATCATTTTTGATGTGCCAGTAGAAGATATATTTCTTTGACTTCTCTATTTGTCCTTTATTATAAAGCTTATCCTTCTAAAGAGTAATAAGAGTGAGCTGTGACAAACATTACTGCTCACATCTCTTTCTTCCATCAACCCAAAGAGAAGATTTACAGACAAGTAGTGAAGCTAGCAGAATTCTCCCACCTAACACAGCGTATGTTAGGACAAAAAGGATGAAACCACAAATATGAGCAAGATTGGGGCTACATGGCAGATAACAGTCATATCCTTTGCTCCTTTTGTTTTTGCTTCTGACAATTTGACCCCAGGCAGAGTGATCTCAGAAGAGGAACAACAATCAAGATACTGCCTTCATCAGTCTTGAATGTGGGCAATGTAGGAGGAGCTAAGGTGGGAGGCGTTAGGAGAGGAATTGGAAAAAGGAAGAAGAGGAGTGAGAGAGATGGGGAGATGTAGGAGGATGAAGAGCCACGCAGGTATGTAGAACAGTGCTGATAACTACTTTTATTTAGGTTAGCTAATTGGGAAACAGCTGTCTTTGTATGGGCATATTGTTATTGAGCTTTACCAAACATATAAAGCCTTTGATTAATCTTTAAACATTAGAGTCTCATTTTTTTCTAACGGGCCTACGTGGCGAGATGGTCTGGGCAATGCCCAGTCTTGCAGAGACAGCGTGGAAGATGGACAGAGCCATCTCCCACTCTGACGTCTTGTGGGTGGCAGGGCTGGTGTTTCTGGTGGGGCCATTTCTAGCTGCTGTGGGCACGTGGCCTCTGGCCACAGAACATGGTGGCTGAGCTAGGCCCAGCAGCCGCAGTTTGACCAGCAGCCATCTATCAAATAATTATTTCAACAAGGCAAGTTTGTAAAACATTTTTAGATTTATGACTGATGTGACAGGACCCAGCCTGCTGTGGATGAAGCTACCCTCTAGGTGGTTCTGGGTTTTTCAAGAAAGTAGACTTAGCAAGCCATGAAGAATAATCCTGTAAACAGAGTCCCTCCATGATCTCTGCTTCAGATTCTGCCCCCAGGTTTCCACCTTGAGTTCCTGTCCAGACTTCCCTCAGTGATAGACTGTGACCTGAGAGTAATAAGATGACATAAATCTTTTCATCTCCCAGTTACTTTAGGTCATAGTGTCTTATCACAGAGGAGAAGCATTAACTAAGACAGATTACTACAGCATCAGTGGAGCACTGATTCTGCATTTTAGAATGAAATGTTCTGTTTATAGTTATAAAAGTAACCAATATTTTTAAAGCTTCTTTGGTCTAACTAATTTTGGACATATCTGTTTTTCTTATATACAGGTTTTCCCTTCCTCTTCTTACCCCCCTTTATTCCCACCATCTCTATGTGTCTCTCAATTTAAGAATATATGATAGTTATAGTTTTATGAGACATGTATGCATTTCTCTTCTGCTCAGGGGATCTTAGTTAATGCCATAAATATCCTACTATAAGAAGAATAATCAGCTTGCTTTAAGATAAAATGAAAAAGCATCAGAAAAAATTCTATATATCCTTCTTTTCTCACTTATTAATGGATCAAGTCATTCTTGATACCTGTGTACTCTGTAACCGAATTAAAATGTAACAAGTTTAATCTTCCACAGAATGCTTTACTTCATTTCTTTGCTATTTTTATTTCCAGATCTTGACTTCAAGATGCTATGTGTCTTATACTTCAAATTTAACACTTTAACTAGACATTATCCTATCTTTGAGGAAATTGAATCCTAAAATGATTGTTATCTTAACCTTCTTGGAACCTTAAAACATACGTGAAGGCATAAACACATGAATGATGAGGACTTAGCTGTAAACTGGAGGCTTCCCAATATTCATTGTCTAGGAAGAAAACTGTAAGAGTTTGCTCAACCTCCTTAAGACCATTTACATTGTGAAGTGAAAATGATGATGCCTACCTATGAATATTTTGATAAAAATTAAGCAGATACTTAGAAGAGTAAGCAATATAGCACACCATAATAAATAGTGGTGTTAGACCTATTTTGAGGGCTATACATGGAGAACTAAGGGACACTATTTTTTCATATGTATGTACACACACACACACACATATTCTCCAATCCTTTTTTACAATCTAGACTTTATCCTCAACCACTCCCCATCCCACACCTTTTCACTTCTCTCCAAGAGGATGTGCCCATCCCCACACCAGGCCACCTCATTCCCTGGGGCAAGTCTCTCAAGGATTAGGTGTATCTTCTATTACTGAGGCCAGGTCAGGCAGTCCTCTGTTGGGGGCCTCATATCAGCTGGTGTATGTTGCCTGGTTGGTGGCTCAGTGTCTGAGATATCTTGGGGGTCCAGGTCAGTTGTGATTGTTGGTCTTCCTATGGGGCTGCCCTTCTCCTCAGCTTCTTCCATCTTTCTCCCAATTCGACCACAGGGGTCCCCAGCTTCTCTCCATTGGTTGGATGCTATGTATTTGACTCTTTCAGCTTGTTGGGCCTCTCAGAGGGCAGCCATGCTAGGCTCCTGTCTGCAAGCACACCACAACATCAGTTTACTTATTTACTTGATATCCTGCTCAATGTGCTGCTCCTGGCTCTTGGTCAGCTCCTCCCACAATACTTCCTCCATCCTTCCCTCCCCTTCTCCTCTGAGTGGGTGGGCTTCCCCTGGTATCTCCTCACCCTGCCACATCAAGATTATGTGAGGCTAAGAGTTTCCAAGGGACAGGTTTGTAAGTTACAAAGAAAAGTTTCATGAGTCTATTCCATAAAAGTACTTCTACGAACTGCCAGTTAGTTGCCTGGCTTAGTATCTCTGCTCAGGGGTTGAATACCCAGAATGTTTTCCTTGTATCATGATTACCATCCCATGGGGGAATCTTCGGGTGGGACAAATATCAGCAAACTCTGATGATGACTATGTGCTGGGAATGTTTGTTTTCTGACTGACTTAAAGAAGATGGAGTTCCTTCCTACTTATTACCATAGGAGCTCATGTTAGCAAGTCCCCAATGGATGGCTATGACTTTATCATTCTTACCTATCTTAAATTCTTAAGGTCGTTCTTACTGAGAAGAAGGAAAGGAGACATACCAACACAAATTTCTATAATCATCAGACATTTCTGCCAGGGAAATAGTGAATTAAAACTTCAAAAGCAATTGTTTTTGTAGGCAATCTATGAACAAAGCAAAACAGAAAAGTTCTAACTGAGGAGTGAAGCATTGTATGCCAAGATTGATTACAAGTTACCTCACAGTGGAAATGTCATTTAATTCAGGGGACCCTTGGCTTTTTTTGTAACAACTCCAAGCAATAGATTTTTTATCTTTAAGAACTAGATCTGAGATTCCATCAAAAATTATCAACAGTGGAGATGGCAGGGCCAATGAGCAAGTTGACACTATTAAATCTGGCCTGCTCATCTTTAAAAGCCCTTTGACACACAATTATCCCCAAGATTAGGAGAAGAAAAGTAGTTTAAGACAGATCACTCTGGCCCTGTCAAATGTGAATTATCCTGCCAAATAGGCATTGTAGACAGCCTCACCTGCAAGACAGTGTTCTGTCTCAGGGTGCTTGCTTGTGAATGGTGTATCCAAATGATCCTTAACCACTGTGAGTTTCATACTAATGCCGGTGTTTACATATTTCATTGAACTTTTATCTGAAAAAAAAATCTGGATTTCTCATGAAAGAGGATTTTTCTTTTTGTTTTTTGAGTACATGAAACTGTACTAAAACAAAGCCAATGGAAAACAGCCTTTGGCTGGAGACTTTTCTGGGCTTCCTAATTTTAGTCAGCTCCAAAGCTTGTCTTACACAATTATGGAAATAGTGACTGTGGTGTTAGACTAATCAAGAGCTGTAGAAAACTAGAAAAATAAAATAAGTTAGTCATGAAGCGGTTTGAACTTTCATGTGGGTTGGGGTTTTAGCTCATCTTGAAGATGAAACTTTGGTATGTTTATATTTTATATAATTTAATTCTTTAACCAGATTTAGATTTGAGTTATCTGTCCCTAAACTGGAACTGTCTCCATGTGTGTTTTTCAAACTGCGAGGAAGTTTCTTACATGAACATTTAAAATGGAAATCTTTTTCATAAGTTTCAAATAACTTAAATGATACTTATTATAAAGTTATAAAGTTCTTATATAATAAAATGCTTTTAAATGTCTGAAGAAAGCAATTATTTTCTCTTTGGACCTGGTAGAATATAAGGAACTTGCATTAATATAAGTTCATTTCTTTTCTTAAAAAAAAAAAAAACAATAAGGAAGCAATAACAGGTGTTAGAGTAAGTAACTGTCTCCCTTGGTTGTAAAAATAACAGGGGAGGCTTTAAATGGGAAGGTGCTAAATGCTGAAAGTGTCGGAAGAGATGGTTTGAAGATTAGAATTAGAATCCACGTGGGAATGGCAGAGGGAAACTCTTTACCATAAATCATCTAGATACTTAATTTGGAATCAAACACAACTTGAACATGTGTCATATAATCTGGCCAAATTCACCTGGGCTTTATTAAGATGGTGTGAGCCAAAGACTACAGGGTTTTAGACAAGGTTTGAGCAGATCATGTGCTAAAGAGAAAAACAACTGTACTATCTAACAAACCCTGGGATAATAAAATTCTCCAAGCCCCAAACACCAACTTCATATGATTAATGGACAGATCTTATATGTGTACTATATTTAAAAGGTAGCATAATGCAGTGTTTAATAACATGAATTTTAGGGTGATTCTATTCTGAGATAAAGTTCTGGTGTCTCTATCTATATGCTAACTATATAGTGAGAGGACTCAGTTAGCCAGAGCCAGGCTGATTCCATGACAGGCCACAAACTGGCAGTTTGGGAGACTAGGTCTAAGTTTCTGGCCTGGAAAAATCCAAAGCAAGTAAATTCCAGAAAACAACAACAACAAAAACCCACCCCTCACAAGCAGCCAATCAGGAAACTGCCCCACTACCTAACCTGAATCAACCTCACAGGCAGCCAATGAGGAGTTGTAGAAGCTGCCCCTTCACCTAGCTTGAGCCTAGTATACATAATCAGCAAAAGTTCTCCCAAATCCCCCAGAGCTTTAACCAGTCATTAAGGCACCCATACTCCTGGAGATAGAACCAATAGATCAAGGAAAAAACCAAGGTAAAAGTCACCCACTCTTACCCTACAGGCTTTAAAATGTCCTTGAAAAGTCCACACCTCTGCATACATCCTGATATATGGAGGACCCCTGCATGCAGGTTCTCTGTAGAATAAACACTCTTTGTTGTTGCATACGATTTGAGTCTGGGACATCTTTCTTCTTGAATCATGGACTTGTAACTTTTGAATTTTTCAATGTCTACTTTTAATGATGGTTCTTAAATGCTTTTAGCCCACCTCCCTTTTAGCCCACCACCCACCAGAGGTAGTGGGTAAGATAGGATACAGGGGAAGTGAACCTGTTTAGAAATGGTTCTTTTGGAGCAACTCCAATCTGTGTTGTCTAAAAATCAGAAGTTCAGATCACAGGTCAGCAGTGGCAGTTCAACCCCCTTGCAAATATTTCATGGATACACCAGCAGTTCAGTTTGATAGAGTTGGGAGAGCAAACATAAATCACCATTGGTGGTTTCACTGCAGAGACAGCCAGACCTTAGCCTCAGCATAAGTCATCAGGAGGTATCAGGGCCAACAGGAACAGCCAGGAAAAGTTCTTGGCTGTGCCTCTCTCAGCAAAGCAAAGATCATCAAAGACTTGAGACCAACAAGCATTGCACAGCTAGCTCTACCAGCAAGCCAAGTTCAGTTATTATCACTGTTTGTTGAATCCTACTTATACCGCCTCCAAACATTATATGTCCTTCATGGGTCTTGCCTCCCACATGTCTTGCCTCAGCACTTGAGTCTGTCTCAACTGATATTACTCAGCCAATCAGCCTGAGTAACACACTGAAGCACATCACGAGAAGTTTTTTGGTTCATTACTCTCTATGGAGTCTCAACAGATATAGCTTAACTGCACAATGTAAGGTGGACCAATACATATGTGTCATTAACAAAGAATCCTTCATCACATGTCCTTTCACATGCTTGCCTTTGCAGAACATTCTTTCACCTTGTGTCTGCTTCCATGAAACATTCCTTTATGAGTCTGTCTTAGCCTTTCACCTGAGTCCACTGCAGTGAAACATTCCTTCAAGTGTTTGCCTTCAAAAATCACCATCCAATACAACTGGCTTTCCAAATAACCCTTAAGTTTCCACTTTATGGACCTTTACAATAGCTGTAAGTAAACCATATTTAATTCCCATCTCTTCAGCATTTTTATCTGTAACATGGGAGCTCCAGGGCTGTAAGAGTGCTATGTAAATTAACATAATGTGTACCAAGTGTCTGGTTCAATGTCAGTTATAAATTAATCATTAATAAAGAATAGTTACTTTCTTTTTGTTATAAATAAAGTGTTGAGGTCAAAGCACCTACCCAAGCTTTGGTCAATTACCACCTTACACATGCAAAAAACTATTGTTCTAATCTTAAGCAATTTTAATTTTACTATCTGGTAAATTTCATTTTTCTATACTTCCATTAAAATAAGAAAGTTATAAGTCATCCAAATATGGTCTTTATCCAGATTAACCACCTTCTCTCCAATTCCCTCTCTTCTCCTCATCACCTGACAGCATGTAGTGTCTAAGTTTAAAGCAATAGAAGTAAGTTGGAAACCTTATGCAGATAAATTCTGAGTAGTTTACTATATGTGTCTCTGAGATATGGCAAGCTACTTGCACCACTCAGTATCCTTATCAACACCAGTAACTTCAGCTCAACATTAGGACCAGTCTATTGTCAAAGTTGATTATTTCAGTGGCATATTTTATAGCTATTTCTTTTTGTTCCATCAGTTCAGAGTCTAATCCAAGATTACAAATTAGATTTTGTTTTCATGTCTTTTTAATTTCTTTAATGTGAGGTCAGTCCAGTCAAAACAGACAAACAAACGAACAAACAAGCAGAAGGAGCAGACTCTGTGGTTGACAGTGTTTTCTGCTCTGATGGAGGACCTCTGATTGCTAGCTCCCTCACCAGGTGGTTCACAACTGCCTCTAACATCAGCTGCAGGCTATATTATACCCTCTTCTGGACTCCATGCACACTTGTATTCACATGTGCATGTGGGAAAATGGGGCCATAGTGGAGGAGTCCTGGAGGCTTCTAGGCAGCAGGTCCCACATACAGGAGAAAGTCTAAGGTTCCAGAGGCTGGAACCTTTGGCGACAGCAGGCCCCAATGATACAAGGAAGTCCTTGGTTCCAAAAGGGTTTATTTTCATGGCGGGTGGTGGATGGATCTGGATGTTCACCCCCTACCCCCCTACTCTCCCCGCCCTACCCTTCCGCTACCTCCCCACCCTACCTTCCCACCCCACACCCCCGCCAAAACTCAGGGTAGTCCTGAGTTAAATAGGGAGGGAGAAGTGGGAAGGGTCTGGGGAGAATGCTTAATTGGTTCTGCCCTCTGACCTTCATTAGTATGTAAATCTCTACGGCCTGAGGCCTGTAGTCACACCTTCTACCTGTGTACTTTGGGAGGAGCTGTAATGGCCCACTTGACTGAAAAATGTAGGTCCATGGAGATTAGACTGCTTGTCAGGACCCTGGGTTCTAGGTATGTGGTCAAATTCCTGCCGTTTCTCCCTTGGAGTCTCAGGGTTCCAGGCCCCTGCCCAGCCAAGAACCAAGATACCCTTATGCAGTCCCACATGTGCACATAACCACACATAGACACACATGCGTAAATATAATAAAAAATAAAATAAGCAATAAAACAAAACAAAAATCTTGATTATTAGAGAATATAGTAGTTATGTTATAGTGTATATCTTTTTATGATTTATCATGCTTAATTTTAACTTATAGAAATTTAATGCAAATCCTACCAATATATTTTATATTGTTATCACATGCTGATCCAGGCTCCATGAGAACTAGTATTTGAACAAATATGGTTGATAGGAAGGAGCCATGTTTTTTGAAGAACAGGCATCTTGGAAGATAGAGATATGACAGGCTCAAACCTAAAGGCACTCAGGCTTTTATAAGGCTTTTATAAGGAGAAAAAGAAAGTCCAGTGTGATAATTGAGCTATCGGCTGCTTGGGGTCTTCAAAGTCTAACACACATGTCTACTTTTGCTTCCTTTTCTAGCCAGATGTGACAATAGACCTCTTCATCATGGGATTAGTTCTTGCTTTTCTTTCAAACAGATGTTACTATTCTATGAATTAAGCTTCACAGCAATTTATATTCTTTGTATAACTTCATGCACAGAGTTAAAGACTAGGAAAAAACACTATGGAGTTTGATATTATCTTGAAGGGCACCAAGTAATCTGGGTTTTATAAGTCTAATGGAAGATTATTTAGCAATTAATAATTATTTAGCAATTAACTGCTTAGGGAGTCCTTCTTTTGAGAACCAAGAGAGTTGGGCAAAAGAAAGGAACTGGAGGTTGTCTAAAAGGGCTATGGAAGAGAAACAATCTTACAGAAAAGCAAGGAGTGAGAACAGGGTAGGCAATGGCAAGAAAAAGCAACTTTGCCCAGAACAGCTTTCCAAGGAGAGACCACCATTGTTTTCAGTGCAGCTGGTTAAGAGTTAAGTGCTACTAGTTTAATAACAAAACTGATGGCTTTGTCTTTAATGACTTAATGCAGATCTAGTTCTGCTCTGAGGGGATGGGGAATACAACTTTATTTTTTTTATTGGATATTTTATTTACATTTCATGTGATCCCCTTACCCCATTCCCCCACACACACCCAGGAACCCCCTATTCCATTGCCCCTCCGCCTGCTTCTCTGCAGATGTGATCCTACCTACCCCCCCCACTCCTACCTCCCAACCTTCGAATTTACCCACATACAACGTCCAACCTTCATGGGACCAAGGATCTTCTCTCCCACCTATGCCTGACAGGGCCATCCTCCCTTACATATACAGCTGGAGCCATGTATCCCTCCCTAAGTGCTCCCAGGCTGGTGGTTTAGACCTGGGGGCTCTGGTTGGTTGGTATTGTTGCTCTCCTCATGGGGCCACAAACCCTTTCAGCTCCTTCAGTCTTCCCTCTAAGTCCTCCATTGGGAACCCCTTGATCAGTTCAATGGATAGCTGTGAGCATCTGCCTATGGCAGACCTCTAAGGACACGGCTAAATCAGGCTCCTTAATCCTAGCAGTTTGAAGGCAGAGGCAGATGTATCACTGAGTTTGAGGCCAGCCTGGACTACAGAGAGAGTTTCAGGACAGCCAGGGCCACACAGAGAACCCCTGTCTTAAAAACCCAAACCATACAAACAAACAAACAAACAAGCAAAATGAGTCAGCTCTTGGTCTTAGTTAGGGTTTCAATACTGTGAACAGATACCATGACCAAAGCAACTCTTATAAAAGAAAACATTTAATTGGGGCTAGCTTACAGGTTCAGAAAGGTTCACCCTTCTAGACAGCTAGGGTGAGGGTATTAAAAGCCATGCCCACAGTGAAACACCTACTCCAAGAAGACCATACTTCCTAATAGTTCCACTCCCTGGTCCAAGTAACAAATTATCACACTCTTCTAATCCATCTAGCTTTGGACCTTGACTTTGATACTTGTCAAGTTTGCATTACCCAGTTGTAACAAAACTTTAATTAAATTGGGGTAGAGAGAATCTCTCCCTCCATAGCTGATCACTTTATTATCAGATCAAATTATTCAAAACTCTTTGTCCCTGAGTAAGATGTGAACATTCTAGCATGGTATCCTATTAAAGATGCTTATCCAAAGTACCCCACTTCAATCTGGTGTTTCTGCCTTAGCAATACTCCATATATTCAACCCCACCTTGCTCTTTGGCTACAGGCCTCCTTTTGTATATGTTGTCTTCAGATCAAATATTTTCTCAATGAAATAGATCGGTAACATTTCCTAAGTAAATTTTGTTTTTACTACTTTAATTACTGCCCAACTCCTGTTTTTTCAAACGACATGTAGATATCATATTCTACATAATTCATTGAAGATACTGGTTTTGTTTGTTATGGAAAACTAAGAGGTATCATTGTAAAGACTAATGGAAATCGTGGATGCTTTATATGTTAGGCCACTGGTCTATCTGAAGAAAGTAAAGAAGGAGTATAAAATCACAACTGCAGATGTTCAGGAAATAATCATGTAGCTGAGACTACGGGGGAAAGTGTAATGTGTACTGTGGGAATGAATGAAACTGTGGAGTAGGCAGAATGACTTGATCAGTAGATGTTGCCAGGTTTGAGCCCCCTCAGTGCTTAGATATGAGAGCCAGGATGAATTAACATGCTGAGAAGGTAAGCTAGTACTGATGGTCTCCAAAGCATGGACTCCCTTTCACTTACCAATTATGTAAAGAATTGAGCACTTTGTAAAGTGGACAAAATCAATGGAATGATTACAAAATTGATAAAAGAGATAGGATATTGGAATGGACCTCTCCTATCTCATTTTGTAAATAAAATAATTCTCACAAAGGGAACTTCAAGTCTGTCATATTACTGTTAAATTTTAGTAAAAAATAATATGAAAAACGTACTATCACCTTACCCATAAAGAAAATAGAATGCTTCCCAACTCATATAATTTGGCTTTTATCATACTAACATCCAAAGCAGACACAAACAGCCTACATAAAGAAAACTACAGAAAACATTTCTCATGAGCAAAGATGGCCAAGTGTAGTTGGAGAAATTTTATCAGATCAAGTCCCACCTGCTGCTGTTGGAATGCAACACTGGTTTGACAATTGAAAACCAGGCAATATGTTTTACCATATCAACAGACTCTTCTAGAAATACTTTTAATCACAGAAGAAGAAAAACGTTCAATAAGATTTAACACACATTTGATATGAAAATGGAGGACAGAGGACACATTCTGGTACAGTGAAGATAACCTCAAAATGGAGCTAACGTCCTTTAAAGATGTTTTCCCCTAGATTATATTAGATATTTTCATGGCATTTTGGAAATGACCAGGTACTATGGCCAAGTACTTTGGTGATAAAGAATCCATGATTTGAGGTCTATTGATACTATGTTGTACCCCTGTAGAGACACTGAATGTTACATGAGTGATCATATGATATGGTAGCCTGTGAATCAAAAAGGCGATGCTTAGCAAAAACTACATCCTGTTTGACTTTGATGTTAAATTTCTAGCCTCACAGTTGTTTCTTAGGCCACTTACCTGTGTTTCTCTGTTATGGACTATCAAGCAGACTAATAAAACTATATGAGTTGACTGCAGAAAAAAATTGAGCCAGAAGATCTGTATTGTCATTAAGGCAAGGTGACTGCTTCTCTCCAAGTGAACCAGTCTCTCTGCTTATCTTGGCAATTAGAAACTAGATGAATGGAGTATAGGGATGGCCATATATATTAATTTTCACTATTTATAAAATAGAAATGATACCAAGTCATAATTGTTTGAGAGAAATAAATAAGTTAATAATGAAGATAGTCAAATAATATTTGATAATCTTAACTAACCTAAATTTAGAGAAGCAGCTCAGACTCTTCTAAAACTTATACTCCCTCTTCTGCTGAACTCCAGACCTGAACTGGGCCTACACCTCAGAAGGAAATATTGGAGTTGTTGCCGTGTGTAGGTATGTGAACAGACATGGTTGATGTCTCCTCCTAAATTCTGGACCAAATTACTTTACATTTTAACAAGTCTCCAATTGTCAAAAGCTAAAACACTAATCATGATGCTCTTTTCTCCTCTTAGCAAGCTAGCTCAAAAGGTAGAATTGCCAAAGCAGACTCATCACTCCTAAGTGTTGTGTACGATGTTGATTCAGGCAAGAAACAGCCTCACAGAAAGTATTCTTTTCCCAAGTGACTTAAGCCTTCAAAGCCAACTTCCTAATTATTCCCTTTCCCATACTGGGAATAGTGAATAAGAAATAAACGTTTGGCATGTGCCAGTTGGTTATTCAGATTTATTACTGTGTTTTCACATTTGGATAGTTGCTTAAGGGCCAAGATGTTACAAGAATCATCCCATGTTTTTGTCTAGCTGTGTTCTTATTATTATGTGCGCTTGGAATTTTTTGTAATATTCAGAAGAGATAGGCCAAGTATATCATATTCAAATAAAGTGATTTACAAGGTCTCATATAGTTCCATCTGCTCTGGAACTCTCTATGTAAATGAGAATGACCTTGAACTTTCACCTCCCAAATGCTGGAGTTACAAGTGAGAACCACAGTACCCAGTTTGTGTTCTGATGGTAATGGAACACAGAGCTTCATGAATGCCAGGCAATCACTATACTGACAGTGCTACATGAAGTGGAAGTTTCTGGTTGTGTCATGTGATGCAGACTAACATGGTGACTGGCTGAGGTGCATCTTCATTGATCTTCACTTTATTGAGAATGGCACAGCAGAGAACTATTGGCTTTCTGGATGGTCCTAGTTGCTTCCGATGCTGACTCATGATGATTAGGCAGAGTTCTGGAGGTTTCTGCTGGATCATGCCACCATTGCTGATTCATGTTTTTGAACTGGACTATTGGTATCTTGACACTACTGAACTAGACTGATGGTATCCTGACAAACAGAGATTGGAACCACCCCCCAAAGAACTACTTCTAAACAGGTCCACATCTCCCTGTGCTATTTACCACCTTTTCTCCCTTACTTTTGAACAGTGGGCTAGAAGAGACATTAAAGTATTTGAGAACCCTTATTAAATCTGGTTTTGAAAAATCAAAGCCTAAAGCTGCTTCCCCAGCCCTAAATAATCTTTTAGATAAAGACTTCACAAGTTCTTTACCTGTTTATCTGGAATTCTGTTGAATGGAAGTCAAGATTTCTTTTAGTTAGCTATTACTTTTATCATGCTTGGCTTTTTGCTAGGTAGCAGGCAGGAGAAAGCAGTAAAAGCTATACTGTGTGTAACCCCACATGGCTGTGTCTCACGACAAACAATGATTAGTTTGCTAATTCTTTACCTCTATGGCTTCCAATTAGTTGGATTGCTCTTGTTGTGTTTTGTTTGACTAATACCCATGTTGTTAAAATATGGGTCTGAAACTCAATCAGGAGTCCCATAATTGAATGGGATCACGAAAAATTTGGCAACAATAAATGGCTTCTGAATATGTAATGACCAAATACTAATGACAGTGCTCATTCATGTGGCTTAACACGCCTTCTCTGTAGCTTTGACTCTGAACTTGCAGCACACTGTCACACTCTATCTGCTTGTGTCATATGCCAGGTGACACCTACAAGCACAGCTTAAATCATCTCAGCTCACCTTAGTACATTCTGAATTAAGTATTTTTCCCATATGCACAAGATGCTCCTACCTTATAAAATACAATAGTTCACTTACAGAAAATAAAGATTTAATTTCCTGTCATTATTCCTCAGCTTGGAAGTATCAAATTAATATAGTTTCATTGTATTGTTTATGAATACTTGGTTTTAAAAGTTGCTGCTAGAGGTTTACCTAAAGAAAAAAAATCATTGAGTGAATTTTATCTTGGAATAAGGATAAAATTTCCAATAATTTCTGAAATGCCTTAAATATTTTTGTGCTGTTTTGTACTAAATTTGCAAAGCAGCCTTCCCATCATAAACATCAAAGTTTTTACTGCTTTGAAAATCATTTAAGATGTTATACATAGCTTGCAGTGTTAGCTATCCAGACAAGATTTACTTCTTTATGTTGAAGTAAAGAAGCATATCAATCTTATTAGTATACATAGTTGCCTGTTTTTTAAATAAAGGGTGAAACAATACATACATATATATGCCAAAGAATTGCCTTAAAATATGTTTCTTTATGATTTATTATCAGCAAATGGTCAATTTGTCTATCTATTTTTCTATAGCTTTATACCCTGGGGTCCTGAGTGGAAAGAATTTAAGAACCATAGTCTAATGAACACTTCAATTTCTGCTTTAGGAAACTTGCTGGATTTTAGTGTTTTGTTTGTTTTCCCTCTGTAACTCCCACTGGGCAATGTAAGAATGAGAATTCCCTAAGAGGTCTCTTCAAAACATACTTCATTCCCAGCCTTCACTCTGACTCCTACATTTCCTTATAGTGGTTACATTGTATCCTTGTTATTTATCCTCAAGGGTTTATATAATAACATTGTTATTTATCTTCCAGTCTACAGTTTGAGCTTAGCCCAGTTGTTTACATAGGCTTAATAAATGCTGCATGTGTTACAACTGTTTTAAAGTATAAACTCACATCACTAATTCAATAATTCAGATGTCAATTCTAAACATAATTTAGAGAATTTCCTTGTATATTATAGAAATTAATATGCAAAATTATTGCATATGTAATTTATTCAGGAATTCGTACACGTTGACTTTTAAAAGACAGCATTTCTTTAGTTAAGCATATAATTCCCCACAAGTAGCTTTATGAAGAACAAACAAAACTACACAAAGCAATATTATGTCATATCTGAAGTATATTTGTTTGTAACTCAGTCTTCATAGCCTTATTTCAGTGTGTTATCTAACATACTCAACAATAAACATGTTTAAATATACTCAGTTGTAATCAAGGTAAAATTTATAGAGATTCTGCATATACTTAGAAAATATATTTAATTTCTCAATGGTGTATATGTTGCAATCTATTACAATATATACTTCATTTTCCAAAACACAAAATAGAAGAAAAATGAGAGCCCTCTGGTGGGCAATATTTTAAGTTCAAAATACCACATTACAATATTTTTAATAGTATTTTCTAAAAAATAAGTAAACATGTCTAAACAAGGCTGTAAAAAGATATTAAAGGAACATGGAAAAGTGATTTCAGGGAATAAATTAAGCAGACTACCCTTCCATGAAAAATATCTCAATTTGAATATTAAAGTGGCTCTCCTGGTATGACGGAATCAGTCCAAATCCATAGGAACTCTTATCCTTTGATGTTGAATGTGAGTGTAATGACCTATAATGAAGCTAAAAGCAGGGAAGTGATAAAAGTTTTGGTGCAAGTACTGAAACTAGATTAAAATTAATTTTCTCTTTTTCTTTTTTTCTTTTGTGGGTTTGCATTTTTTTTTTTTTTTTTTGGAGAATCATGGAAAATAAATAATGGTATAGAATTACAGAAAGCATATGAGTGAAGAAAAGAAGTTTAAATGCACTTTAAGGTGAGTTTTAAATACTAGGTTATACAAACATAACTAAAGTTCTTTTTCTTTTTTCCTTCTGGGGAGGAACAGTTCCCCCTCTTTTATTTTTTTATTTTTTTTATTTAGTTATTTAAATCACATCGTAATTTACTTATTTACACAGAGGTTATAAACACAAAAAGGCAGGATGTGGGGAAGGGAATGGCCCCGGAGCATAGGTGTTCAGGGGGAGTACAGATACCTTTCAGAACAGGGTATCAGCTGGGTGTAGGATACTTTGTTGATGGTTTGTAAATGTTTTAAGCAAGGATTTGCTTCCCCCATGGGAAGCTGAAGGAGGAGTCAGAGAGTGGTGAGTCTCTAGGAAGACTCTTCCTAGCTTGCAAGTGTTGGTCTTCCTCTTTTCTCTTGACTAGGTTCTGAAGTCTTGGTTTTCTAAGCATGAGCTCATAGGAATTTCTGTCTCATGAATTCAACTAAACCTAAATACTTTTCAAATTGCTTGCCCCCTTACTGTATAATCACATTGGGAATTAGGATGACAACAAATGACCTGGGGAAGGGATAAATATCTACTCTTTAAATGGACTAGTTACATCAGAACATTAAATATTTTAAAAAGAAATGTCCTACTGGCATTTAGCATTTTCACATGTGTGAACTGCCACTTCTAGTCTGTTCTAAAACATTTATTTCATCTGCTCTATTTTCAGTATGATTGCCTCCCCCCTCTGAAAAGCATACTGAAATTTAATCACCTCTATGGCTGTGAGATGAGATGGATTTAGGCAGTGATTGGCTCTTGAGAGTGATGATTGATCTATTCAATGATTACTAAATAATGATTGAATGAGCTATAGTTTGAATTGCTTCACTACAAATGCTAACTTTGTCTGGCTATCTTGCTGGGTGTTATCATGTAATGCCCTGGGTCATGTTAGTATGTAACAGGGAAGCCCCACTAGATGTCATTCTGTGCCTTTCCACTTCCTGGTCTTCCTTGAGCTAAATAAGGTTTCATTCTGTAATTCCCTACGCAATTAGAGTCTACTATAGTGGCAAGGAAATTGACTACGAAATCAGCTCAACTTAAAAACCCAACAATTTGGTTACTTTCATTTCCCCTAATCTGACTATTGCCAATCAGCTACCTGGGCTGGATAGTTCATATAAACATATCAGTACAGCAGGTGATGTTTCTGCATAACTTCTTTTACAAAGCATTCTTTGTTCTTAGATTTATACGTCTTGGAGCATGAACCATCACTTCATTGTTTTTCTCAGCTGAAATCCATTCTATTTTATGTGTGTAAGACTATTTTTATAAACTCACCTGGTTTTAGACATTTGGATTATTTCTACATTTTGCCATTGTGAACAGTAGTGATGTGACCATTCATTTGAATATTTACCTGAGTTTCTCATTTTCAGTTCTTTGGTGTCAATAACATAGAGTGGAATCTAAGCTGCTTGGTAATTCTACATTCACAGTACTGTTTCATAGGGCTGCCAGCCATATTGGGGAAGCAGGTAAAGGCCCAGATTCTCCACAGCCTAACTCATACTCCTAAGTATCCATCCTTTTGTTATAGACATCCTAACAGGTTTCTAAGCAGCAGCTCATTTCATGGTAACTTAGGTTGCTGTAATTGTATCTTGATAATTGTATCAGAATAAGAAGATATACAAATGCCGACCTCCTTCCTCTTCTCATGGAAACCCCACCTACTTTTATGTCTCTTCTCTTTTTCATGGAGACTTGTGTTTTTCAATACAGCTGTGGATTACAAAATGTCATGATTGCAACAGTCATGCCAAGTCTAGGAGACAGAAAATTATGGTTGATTTCCTCCAATCCTCTGGCTCTTATGCTCCCTTCACCTTCTCTTTCATGTCATTCTGTCGTCTTGGAGTGGGTGAAAACGATGTTCTGTTTAGGACTGAGCTATCAGCAGTAGGGCAATATATTGAAAATAATTGTATATCAGCATTACAATGATTGCTTAATTCCATTGTAGCTTATATAATGTAGTTCTTTCAAATTTCCCGAGTACTGAGTACATGAAAACTTTATGCCTTTCTTTAAAAAAAAAATCACCTAAGCTTATATAAGGATAGTGACTCTCAGTTCTAATGGTTCCATTTACTTAAAGTTAAGAATGAGTTTGCCCCTATCTACACTCACCCTAAATATGCAAATGCTTGTTCCTGTTATATTTAAACATGGCATTTAAGAGAGGAACAATCTAAATATTTTGCAGTATAATTAAGTTCAGGTAATTAAAACAGAAAATGGGTTCCTAAGATCTGAGATGAAATAACTTGTGGTTCAGAGCTAGAGTCTATGGTTAGAAAGACTTGGAGGGAGTTGAAGGGAAAAAGCTTCTGTGGCAAGGTCCTAGGAAGGGGCAGGGCATAGTAACTTTCAGGAGACAGAAAAGACACAAAGTCACTAATGGATAGAAGCCCAGAAACAGCAGGGGACAAGAAAGATGTGGATGATGTTTCTATTTTCCCTGTCAATCTGTCTCAACTTTACAGATGGTTCTGAAATAGGAATTAGTAATATAACAGGCTAATTAAAACAAGATTGTAGGCAATTACCTCCAGATTATTTTCATCAAGATAGGGACAAATATGTGGGCATGAAACAAATAACTGACAGTGCAAAGTCTAGTTTGTATTATCTATTAAACTAGAATTAAGATATTGAAATGTATTAGTTAAGGGAGAGATCTGATGATGGCACTCTACATTTAAAAACGAATGAAAAGTTTTCATTAACTTTAGTTTTTGTTTTTTTGTCTTGATTAGATTCTGATTAAGATTCTCCGTGGTAACTTCTAAGCACATTTATTTTATTCTGTGATAGCCTTAGTTTCTAAATAATCTCTGGATGTAATTATTCTTTGTGTTTTTGTGTATTATTGTTGTGGAGTGTGTGTGTATATATGTGTGTTACATTTTCTTGAATTTTTTTCTCTAGAATGTATCTGAGGAATGTTGTTGACTGTGACCTTCTTTAATACATCTAAAACAGGCAATGTTAAGTGTGCTCTCTTAGGGGCCAGGGAGTTTCTTGATACTCTTCCATTCTAGAAGATTTGAGAGAGAAAAGGTCACCGGTATTCATTATTTCTTACAATGAACACTAGTGTTTTGATCACACAATTTCAATCAAATTTTAAAATATTTGTACGTAGTTCTTTCAATCTTCAGATGTAAATAAACTTAAGCTCTACTGGTAACATCTGAGCTCTGTTTAAAATCCAAGCATAGAGGTCATCTGGTATCCAAAAAACACATTTACCAGTTCTTGTCACAGTTACATGATAAAACAGTAGTGTTCTTGTCTTTGGAAAATGTGACCAGTGGGAAAACATTTATTGCTTTTTAAGTAACAAAAATTTAAAAACACTTACATTTTTATCTATAATCAACTCACCATCAGGAATAATAAAGCCATTTTTAAGGAGGCATAATGCTGAAAACTATTTTGAAGGGAATTTATTTTATGGGTTATTTTATGTGCGTGTGTGTGTGTGTTTTAAGGTGTGTGTGTTTTAAGGTGTGTGTGTGTGTGTGTGTGTTTGTGTAACCAATAGGTTATCTAACCCCAAACACTCATCCTAAACACATGTACATAGGAGCAACTCTAAATGGGCTCAGTGGGAAAATATATATATGTATATATATGTGTATGTATATGTATGTCATAATTATATGTATATACTATATTATATATAGTATTTATATATATAATTAAGAAGAGATTATGAGTTTTAGTATATATAATTAATATATATGTATATACATATATATATATATATATATATATATATATATATATATATAAATTAGGAAGAGATCATGAGTTTTAGGTGTAAGAGGCAAGAGAGATGGAAAGAAATAAATGATGTAAATAGAAATATCCCTGTATTCTATTAGTACATTAATACTAATTACTCAGAAGTAAATTAAAAAAGAAAAAAATTGGAGTTCAGCATTCTGGTAAAGATAGTCAAGACATTCATTCAGAAAATATTTTAAATGGCAAGTTTCTCTTCATAAGTCCTGTGTCTGGTTTTGTCACAATTTTTTTTTATTGCCACTACATATCCATTATCAATTACCTGCCCACCAGCCATAAGTAACTGGGTTATCAGGCAGACCAAGAGTGTCTTTGGAGAGAAATCAAAGTGGCACAAACATTGTTCATGAATCATTAAGAATGTGCCTTATCTCATGACAAAGGAGGCTATTGTAATGCTTATTTCTTCACACACGTTCATTGGGATAGGTCACAGTTTATGAAATTCCCATTTCTTGCATTCCTATATGAAGTACCTTAAGAAGCATCCTGAACAAATCTCTAGTCACATGAAGCATAACATTCTCTTCCCAATCTTGCATTGCCCTTTGTAGGATCCCTTCTCCCCTGTGACTATCTTAACCCTGAGAAACATGGGGGCTACATGCACCTGCTGTCAATTAGACACTGAACTGTTTCTCCAGTCTCTTTGTGACTGTATTGTTTTTGGAAACAGAGTCTTTAAGGGATAAATTAATACATAAGCATGAAGCTTCAACTCAATAAAAATTGTGGTCCTTACTTCTAAAAAAATAAAAATAAAAAATAAAAAAAGAAATATGCTTTCTAGCTCTCCCTCTTCCCTGTGCACAGAAGAGTCATGTGATTATAGTTGTCTGCAATCCAGGGAACACAGCCTCATAGAAACCGCTCTGCCTGTCAGTCTGAACATTGGACTTCTGGCCTCTAGGCTTGTGAGAAAGATGTTTCTTTTTGCTTAAATTACTCAGTGTGGCATTCTTTATGGTAGCTCAAAAGTCCCGAGACAGATATTGAAATCTCTGGAGGAACAGAAAAATAAGATGTACGTGTTCAGAATGAGAATTGTTAAATCAGTGAGTTGGTAGACGTGCTCACAGATGTAGAAAATCTAAGCTTTGCTCACAAGAAAAAAGACCCAGGCAGGATGTTACAGTCACTGGTTAAAAGCTCCCATCCCAGAAACCAAGAAAGCATACAGTGTAGGTCCAATCTGAGAGAACCTTCCATTTCCTTTTGCTGAAGGAACCAGTCTCTCTAGATAGTCTTCAAGACAGGTTACTATAGACCCACAGGGAGATCGATCGCTGCTATAGAACACCATTCTCACACAAAACAATACTTCCCTCCTATTACCATTGGAGGAATCGAGACACACAAAAGTGGAAAGATACCTTGTTAAAGTGCACATAGCTATCCACTTGTAGGCCTGCTATGTGAGCCACAGAATCGGATCTCAATCATCATAGGTTATTATCTCCAGTCTTCAGTTGAAAATGGAAGGGGAAATGCAAAAATTCACAGGGATATTTTCATGGAATGACATAATCAAAAATATATTCACATTTTAAAATCCTTTCTCAGGTGTGTTTTCCTCACACTATGAGGTTTTGTGTTTAAACCTGTAGGGCAAATGTGACTTAACCTCAGCAAGAAATGTTTGTGAAAATATGTGCGGCAATGTAGCCAACCATTGGACTGAGCATGGAGTCCCCAACGGAGAAGTTAGAGAAAGGACTGAAGGAAAGAGGTTTGCAATCCCATGGGAAGAACAACAGTATCAACCAACCAGACCCCCCAGAGCTCCTAGGGACTGAGTCACCAATCAAGGAGTACACATGGAGGGACCCATGGCTCCAGCCACTTATGTAGCCTTGTCGGGCATCTACGGGAGAAGAGGCCCTAGGTCCTGTGAAGGCTCCATGTCCCAGTGTAGGGGAGAGGGCAGGCAGGCAGGAGTGGGTGGGTGGGTGGATGGAGGAACACCCTCATGAGTCAGGGGAAGAGGATGGGATAGGGAGTTTCTGGAGGAACCAGGAGAGGGGATAATATTTGAATTGTAAATAAAGAAAATATCCAATAAAATTAAAAAAAATATGTGCAGCAAACTATGCTATCGGTACCTAGAATATGGCCATGATGTACTGATTAAAATTCCCTGAAATGGGTTTTGAATCTACACTATTGGCTTTGGGGTTTGCTTTTTATCATACATATGTAGACAACTTGACAGGAATGGGGAAAGGAAAGGTCTCAAGTATTTACTAAAGTAAATTATTTTTGTCTCTTCTTTGATTCAGTTTCTTTTCTTCTCTTTGGAGCTGAGGACTAAACCCAGAGCTTTGAGCTGGCTAGGCAAGTCCTCACTATCGCTGAGCTAAATCCCCAGCACCCGATAGCAAACTTCTCTCACAAGATTTATCAGATGAATTTCTTCTGTGACCTCTAAAACTCAGGTTTTCTGCATAGTTAAGATATTTTTTATGATGATGGCCCTTCTCTGTGTACATTTGTAGAATATTTGGAAGGATTACAGTGAGGAATACTGATACAGTTTATACTAGCATAAACGTTTGAACAGGTTAAAAAAAATATTGTTTAGACTATTTGCTGAGCCTTGACCTTAAGTTCATCTCTTTAAGCCATAAAAGTATCTAAGATATCCAATGAGTAAAACCCTTGGTTAGCTACAAGACTCTCTCTCTCTCTCTTCTCTCATCTCTCTATATATATATTATATATTATATATATATTAATCATATTCTTTCCCATCTTCCATCTCCTCTCAGCTCTTCCTCACCTCCCTACCCACTCGACTCCATGTTCTTTCTATATATCAAAAAACAAAACAGAATAAAAAAAACAACAAAAACACACACAAAAAAATCCAGAAATAATAATAAGCAAAACTGAAAAAGAACATCGACAAAGCAAAAACCACCCAGACAAAAACAATAAGTACACACCCCAAACTACTTCTGGAGTGGGGCTTGTCCTGGAGTATTGTTGATATAGCCAGTGACACTTCATTGGAGAAAACTGGTTTTCCCTTTCCCAGAATGTTTCCAGTGGAAACTAGCTTCTTAGGTAGGGGCAGGAGTTTGGGTTCACCTGCTCCTCTTCTCAGTGCTGGGATTTTTGTCCGCATCGAACCTATGCAGATCTTGTTCACACAGTAACAGTCTTTGTGAGTTCATATGTGTTTGGTTACATTTTGGTTTTTTGTTTTTTAAACTGTTTCTTTTCATTCATTTATTTATTTATTTACTTATTTATTTATTCATTCAATTATTTTACATCCCAATTGCTACCCCCCTCCTAGTTCACCCTCACACAGTCTCTCCCTCATCCTCCCTCACCTCCTCCTTTGAGAGTGCTCCACATCCCTGGTATCTCCCACCCTGGAGCATCAATCTCTTCAGGGTTAGGCTTATACTCTCCCACTGAGGCCACACAAAGCAGCCCTGGTAGGGAACGGATACCATAGTCAGGCTACAACTTTAGGAACAGCCTCTGTTCCAGTGCTGGAGGACCACATGAAGAGTAAGCTACACAGCTGCTACCTATGTCCTGGGGCCCCTGTCCAGGCCCTGTCTGGAGTTCCTATTCCACTAGCCTTCAAATCCCTCCTCAACTCTTTTATAAGAGTCTCAAACCTCTGTTTGACTGTGGGTATCTGTAGCTGTTTCAGTTAGTTGCTGGGTGGAAATTCCCAGAGGACAGTTTTTTCTAGACTCTTGTCTGCAAGAATAATAGGGTATCATTAAAAATATCAGGGATCAATGCTTGCCCATGTAGTAGGATTCAAGTTGGGCTAGTTATTTGGTTGACCATTCTCTCAATCTCTTCTCCATCTTTTTCCCTGCGTTTAATTTAGACAGGACAAATTTTAGGTCAAAAGGGTTTTTTTGTGGGTTGATGTCTTTATTCCTCCATTGGGAGGCCTGCCTGACTACAGGAGGTGGCCTCTTCAGGTTCCATGTTCCCACTGTTTGGCATCTTGGCTAATGTTACATGAATTGACTCCTGGGAGCTTCCACCATCCCAGGTATCTGGCATTTCCTAGAGATTCCCCAATCCCCTAATCCCTGGCAGCTGCAGATTTCCATTCATTCTCCTGGCCCTTGGCCCTCTCTCCTGTTTCTCCCCACACCTGATCCAACACCCTCATTCTCCTTCCCACCCCCTCTACCACTCAATTTCCTCCCTCCCTCTGCCTCCTATGACTGTTTTATTCCCCCTTCTAAGTGAGAGTCAAGCCTTCTTGCTTGGCCTTCCTTCTGGTGTAGCTACTTTGGGTCTGTGGCGTGTATCCTATACTTCATGGCTAATATCCACTTATCAGTGAGAATATACCATGCATGTCCTTTTGAGTCTGGGTTACCTCACTCAGGATGATATATTCTAGTTCCATCTATTTGCCTGCACAATTCATAATGTCCTTGGTTTTTAACAGTTGAGTAGTATTCCATTATGTAAATGAACCACATTTTCTGCATCCATTCTTCAGTTGAGGGACATCTGGGTTGTTTCCAGTTTCTGGCTATTACAAAAAAAGCTGCTATAAACATGGTGGACCCTGTGTCCTTGTGGTATAGTGGGGTATCTTTTGAGTAGATACCCATGAGCAGTATAGCTGGGTCTTCAGGTAGAACTATTTCTGAATTTCTGAGAAAACACCAGAATGATTTCCAGAGTGTTGGAAAACACTGTTTCTTTGGAGTCACCTACCATCCCTGACTCTTACAATCTTTCTGTCCCCTGCTTCTCTGTAGAGTTCTTAGCTTTGAGTGGAGGACATCTCTAAAAGGACTGACTGACTCCAGAGTCCCTCAATCCTGCTTATTGTCCAGCTATGGGTGGCTTTGATTGCTATATGCTTTGAGAAGCTTCTTTATTTCTAGAATACATTTAAATTAGATGGTTTTCACCTGTGTGCACACCTGCATGGTCTTCTGTGTGTGTATGTGTGTGTGTTTGTGTGTGTGTGTGTGTGTGTGTGTGTGTGTGTGTGTTTGTGTGCGCGTACACACATATGTAAAGAAAGTGGTCTTTCTTTATGACACAGGGTTTCCCACTAAACTTGTAGTTCACCAGTTTGGGTATACTGAGTAACAAGCAAGTCCTAGTGAGTGAGCCTCCTGTTTCCACCCCACAGTACTGAGGACAGAATATGAGATCTCCAGCTTCTATTGCAAGCACTTCACTAACTAAGTCATTCTGCCTGGCCCTGCAAGTAATCCTATTAGCAAAAGAAATACAGACTAAGAACCTGTCAGACAGATTATTTTCCACTTGGGTTTAATGGAATCAAAAGAATAGAAAGACTTAAGAGATTTTTAAAGGTGGTTAAGTTGAATCACATTTTAATGAAAGCATCCATTCATTCTAAACTGTGCACAACTATACAGGAAGAAAGTATCAGGGTATGCTGATTCACACACCTGTTTAAAGTAACTGTTTAAGAGAATCTATCATATATGAAAATATCTATGGCCATCATAAATATATTATTTTAAGAATTTCTAAGAATCTAGAATATTCTTGTAATTCATGACCATGTGACCAAACTCTATATAATAACAACACTGATATTCTATATTGCCTAAGAATTCTTTTAAATTTTAAGATTAAAAAATATATCCCAGTCTTATCATGAATTATACAAACAAACTTTGCTAATTGGGGATTTTTCTATGTTTTCATGTGAGATCTTATTTACTTTAACAGATAATAAAAAGTAGTCTACTGTGAAAGTTGAGAGATGCTTCTCCATTTTTGTCCCTGCAGTTCTTTTAGACAAGAAAATTCTGGGTCAGAGTTTTTAACTGTGGGATGGCAACCCCATCCCTCCACTTGATGCCCTGTCTTTCTACTGGAGGTGGACTCTACAAGTTCCCTCTCCCCACTGTTGGGCATTTCATCTAAGGTCCCTTTGAATCCTGAGCGTCTCTCACCTCCTATGTCTCTGGTACCTTCCACCACCTGAGGTTGCCCATTTCTATTCATTTTGCTGGTCCTCAGGGCTTTTCTCATGTTCCCCCAATACCTGATCATGTCCCCCTTTCTCCTCCCACTCCCTTCTCTCACCCAGGTCCCCACCCTCCCTCTGCCCCCCCCCTGTGATTTCTTTCTTCTCCCTTCCAAGGGAGGAGAAATTTGGGATTGAAGGATTTGTTAACCTTCTTGAGTTCTGTGGATTGTATCCTGAATATTCTGTACTGTTTTGGCTAATATCCACTTATTAGTGAGTACATACCATGCATGTTCTTTTGGGTCTGAGTTACCTCACTTGTGATGAGATTTTCTAGTTCCATCCATTTGCCTGCAAAACTCATGATGTCCTCATTGTTAATAGCTGAATAGTATTCCATTGTGCAAATGAACCACATTTTCTGTATCCATTCTTCCACTGTGGGACATGTAGGTTGTTTCCAGTTTCTGACTATCACATATGAATATAATGGATCAGATGCCCTTGTGGCATGGTGGGACAACTTTTGGGTATATGCCCAAGGAGTGATATAGCTGGGTCTTCAGGTAGATCTATTTCCAATTTTCTGAGGAACCTCCAGATTTGATTTCCAGAGTGGTTGTACCAGGTACAATCCCACCAGCAATAGAGGAATGTTCCTTTTTCTCCATATCCTCACCAACATGTGCTGTCATTTGAGTTTTTGATCTTAGCCATTCTGATTGTTAAGGTGGAATCTAGGAAAGGAGATCCAGTTACCAGCCCAACTTGGGATCCATCTCAAGGAGAGGCTCCAAGGTATGACACTATTACTGATGAGGTGATGTGCTTATAGACAGGAGCCTAGCATGGCTTTCCTGAGAGGCCCAGCAAGCAGCTGACTGAGATAGAGGCAGATACTTATATCCAACCAATGAACTGAACTCAGGGACCCTTGTGGTTAAATTAAGGAAAGACTGGAAAAAGTTGAGGAGGAGGGAGACCCCATAGATAGACCAACAGTCTCAACTAAACCGGACCCCTGAGATCTCTCAGACATTGAGCCACCAACCAGGCAGCTCATACTAGCTGGCATGAGCCCCCTGACACATATATAGTAATGGATTGCCTGGTCTGAACACAGTGATAGAATATGTACCTAACCCAGGGAGTGGGGATGCTTGGTGGTTGGGGAAGTTGGGGATTAGGGGGTGGGGAGAAGGGACATATTCTTGGAAACTGGAGTGGAGGAATTGGATGAGGAACTGTCAGAGGGCAGATCAGGAACGGGGATAATGACTGGACTGTAAATAAAGATTATAAATATTTTAAAATAGACATGTCAATCAATATAATTAAATTGAAAATCCACATTGCTTTTGGCATTTTATGCTTTAAAAATCTACACACATACTTGCTACACATCTATGTCCTTCTGTATAAATCCTTCTAAAGCTGAGGTGTTATGTTGTGTTTATGATCCTAAGTGATAGTCAATTTTCTTTTGTCAAATGCATTTAGGAGCCACCAAGTAAACAATAGCTACCCAGTGATCACAATTATGCTGAAAACTGCTATAGCAAAATGAAACATGTCCCTCGATTTATTAGATTTATTAGAAATATGCCACATCAAATAGTGACTGCCATTTGAAATAAACATTGCATATGTCCAAAAAATGTTGAGAGATAATGGAAAGGACCACACTTAACATCATTTTGCAGAAGCCGATTGACTATCCATAGATACTGGAGAAATATTTTGGTTGCTACTCAAGGTTACAATTCCCTTATGGGTCATAACGTTTTGGATAACATAGTAAACTTCGGGAGAGTTAACCTAAGCTGGCAGAAAAGTTCAGTGGTACACTAAATATAAAAGCCCACAGCATTGTATTTTAAAAAGATTAAGCTCAAAAAGGATGTTCATCTTCCTTCCAGGATCCAATCTTCTGGTTCTGTGGTTTTCAAATAACAACATTGTTTGAAAATAGCAATTAAAGTTTCAGTGAAGTCATCCGTGTGAGCACACGTATGCTTAAAATACCAGAGAGTTCTGAGACTCTGCAGATCATTGGCTGCTGCCCCTTCCCCTTTATTAGTAGTTTCTTGGACCAAATGCACATTGGAGGATCATGCTTTTATAGAGAAATTTACAGATGATTCAGGTTAGTTTCAAAAGCACAGTTTGATGTTGAAGAGGATGAGATCTTACTTTATTCAACAGATGTTCTTTCATACTGCAGAGTATTTAGCTAGTCTGGTGATCTCATTCAATGATGTGGCTTTGCAACTATCTATTTGGTAACCACTTATAAATTCATGTTTTCAGTCCAAACCACCCTGCTAAATTCTGTTCTCATTTATCTAACTTCCTTTTCTGACATCTATGAACTGTTTATTATAGGGGATTGAGTGACTGATAAAGTGATAAAGAGAATATAATTGAATACCATAAAGCAGTTATCATCACAGCTACTGACTCATCATTTTCTTGAAAACCAGGATACAGTGGGAAAGTATTTTGGGGATCAGGTTCAAGGAGATGCTGAGGGTTAACACAGGAAAAAAATGATAGATATTCCTACATCACCTGTATCTGGAGTGCTCAAACCTCATCCTTCATCTCTTCTAGCACTTATGAGATGTGATTTGTTCTGTCACCTGTTTACAAATCAGGAAAGAAACAAAGACCTGGTTCATAGAGGGTTTATCTTCATGGCCAACTGAACTGGATTTAGAATGAGAACACATCCTGAAAGGCTTAACTGGAGGAAGGGAGACATATCCTGATATGTTATGGCACCACTTATTTTTCAACTTGGGTTATGGATTAAATAAAAAGAAGTAAAGAAGAAGGGCTTCAGATTATTTTACTGGTTCAGTTTCTTGGCCTACCAAATTGTGAGCAACCAATTGCACACACCCAACTGTACAGTCACGAGTGGTTTCCACCATGGTGGACTTATCTTCTCATACCATAAGCCAAAATAAACCTTTCCTGCTTTGATGTTTCTTGTCAAAAACTTGGTCACAGCAATGAGAGAAGTGTGTTCATGGGAGGTATCGGTGTTAGTTAAAATGCTGCCAACAAGAACTCCGTGTATAACAGTCATGAAAAATGCTAATGAAAAGAAATTATCCCAGCAAGCTGAGCACATTTCCTCATACACCAAACATGAAATGTTGGCAGCTGCAGTTGTTAACTTGACTTTGGTCATGTGCATGAGACAATATTTGAAAACAAGAAGAGTTAGCCTCATTAGGCCTGCTGAAGCCTGAGACCTAAGTAGCAGGGATACCCTGTTGCAGCTGAGTACGACTACAGCACCTTCTTTTTCTCTGTATCTAAGCAGTATCTTTACCACTCACATTTCTTAATTATTAAAATTTCACTTAATTTGCATAAAAGTAATGAGTTTTTTACTGACATTTTCACATCTGCTTATCATTAGAGTTTGCTCTTATTCTTGTATTACCATCTTTTGATCCAGTATTCCCCACAATGGTTCCTTTCCCCACTCAGTTTTCATTATTTATATATTCTATGCACACACACACATACACCACACATATACACACACATATGACACACACCATACAATGCATCACATGCACACAAAACACATGTATATGAATAAGAGTAATAACATGACTTTTTAAATTTAGATCCATTTGGGTATATATCAGTGAATGATATGTCTGGATTTTATGGTAATTGTACCTTTAATATGTTAGTTCCATTCTTGGTTCTCTAGTGGCTATACCAGCATATGTTCCCAACATCAGTGTCTGAGTATTCATTTTCCTCATATACACTTCAGATTTTATTGTCATTTATTTTCTTGATGACAGTTATTCTGACTAAGAAGAAATGTCAATGTTGTTTTGATTTCCACCTACCTGATATCTAAGTATGATGAATAATCTTTCATAAATTTGTATTTTCTTCTTTGGGGAAAAGCCTAGTCATATTCTAAATGAAATAAGGAACAGTTTCAAGTACATTGTATTAATTCAGTTTCTATTGATGTGGTGAAACCCCATGAACATAAAGCAAGTTGAGGGGAAAAGTGTTTATGTAGCTTACAATTCTACATTGCTGTTCATTACCAAAGGAAGTCAGAGCAGAAACAAGCAGGACAGGAATGGAGGCAAGAGCTGATCCAGAGGCTGTGGAGGGGTCCTCTTATTGGCTTGCTTCACATGGCTAGCTCAGCCTGCTTTCTTATAGAACACAGGACTATCAGACCAGAGATGACACCAACCCACAGTAGGCTGGGCCCTCCCACACTGATTGATCACTAATTGAGAAAATGCTTTACAGCTGGATTTCATGGAGGCATGTCCTTAACTGAGCCTCCTTCCTCTCTGATTACTCTAGCTTGTCTCAAGTTGACACAAAATCAGCTAATGCACACACATATACTTTCAGATATGCAATCTATGCACAAAAGGTTTAACTTCATTTTTAGTGGCACAAAATGTGAGTCGCAGTGACTGTTTATTTATTTACTTAAAGGAGAAGTCTTGGACAGTTATAGATACATTCCTAAAATGCCATTGATCTTGCATTGTTGAATCTTTGTAGAATTTACCTTTACCCTCTTGAACACAGAGTAATGCAGAGCATTGTGAATGCTTGTTCCCTACTATTTGTGATAGTCATATTTTCATGGTTAGAAAAATACTTGAAGAAGTCAGTTTATAAAATTATGAGTTTTACGTAGCTTCTAGATACATGTGGTTTCTTTGCTCCATGTGTAGTGCATGATGGAATGTGTCCTTTGCTCTACCCACTGGAATAATTTCCTTTCACTATTCATGATCATGATACATTCAGTTGCCATTGACAGCATTGCCTAACTGCTTTCTGTATTGGAGATTTTAGTGCATGGTCAACAGGCCCCATTGTTAGGTTTCTATGGTGACACAACATATCAAAGAAAGTAGAGTATCTAGGCATCACCAATCATCATCAAGGAAGCAAAGATCAAGGAAGAAGTTGGTCCCACAAAATACACTGATGATATCCCCTCAATAACCCAAGAACTTCCACCAAGCTATACCTCTTAAACTGCTCACTGTTTTCCCACAGCATTTCTTTACTTTCTGAGACTTTAATACATGGCCCTTTGGGGAAACTCAAAGTTCAATTGCTTGCCCTATACATGCAATCTGAATAAAATGATGTCATCCACATATTGAAACAGTATGGTAGAATTGTACTATCCAGAAAAAGAAGATTCTTGAAATAATGCATGAGGCTAAAAGGCTTGAGAGTGAACAGCTCTGGTAAGAGAGGGAATATCACCCTTATCTTTTCTATATGAGGATGATGTTTTGATTCTCTTACAAGAAGATAATGGGAAAATGACTAATTCAACAGACTAACACACATCAGTTACTAGGTTAATTGATATGCACCAAGGAATTATACAATGTTACATATTATATTATGATCCCTAAAGAGCAATGTTGATATCCTAGCCCACAGAAACTAAAAATGTTACTTTCTTTGAAAATATTTTCTCTGTGGAAAAGGGAATATAAGATGACATCATTAGGATGGGTCCACATACTACAATATGAATCATGTCCCTATAAAATGATACAGACACATAGGGACAACATCACATGATGACAGAGGTGGAGATTGGAGTGATATAGCTGGAAGCCAAGGAATGTCAAGAACTATCAGGACAAGACACAAAAGGATTCTACTCAGTCTCAGACAGATTGTCATGCCAGTATTTTTGTTTTGTTCTAGTTTTCAGTAACATGAAAGGGTAAACAAGCTGTTTATGAAGTTCATGGTCTATAGTTTGTTACAGCTACACTAGGAAAACATCCCACAACAAACACAGTAACTCAAATCTGAACTACTACTGGCCATGACCTTGGTGACTCACTGTTCCTCGGAAATCCAACAAACTTACTCCATTAGCACATTTTTTAGATAGGGTCTCGCTGTGTACTTTGGCTAGCCTGGAGTTCACTATAAAGTTTAGGCTGGACTCACAGAGATCCACATCTGGCTGCCTCCCATGTGCTCAGACTAAAGGTGAGTGTCAACCCTTCCTCCTGTTGTTTATTAATCCTCTTTTTTGGAGAATGTATTGGCATTTATGTACTACTATGTCTTAGGGCTCAGCAAATATTAGAGTAAATGTTCTTCCCAGTGATTTGCCTCTCTCTGAAATTATTTCCTGATTGGCTTAAATTCATCTTCTAGAATTTTTTAAGAAGCAGGTAGGAAAAGTATGTTTTATACTCATTCACATTCAAATTGTAATATTCTTCCTTGAGATGAGCTTTCTCCTTATAAAGCCACTCATCCTTCATCTTCATTTCACTGTTTTGCAGTCATGGGTGTGTTATAGACTCCATGTTTTCAGTAGCTTGATGTTTGCAACCTGAAATTACCATTTCTAATCTGGCTTCCTAGTACTATTTATTATTATATTCTTGGTATACTTCCTCTGACATACACCAATATTTCATATTTATAAAATCAAGTTCTCTTGTATTAGCAAAGTTTTCACATTTTTATCTTTAGATGTATTTTATGTCAAAGCATCAGTTCATGTATAATTTCAGTATTGTTACTTATTTTTATGTCACCATTTCTTTTTTTGTGCTTTATAAATTATATTTAATTATGGTTTCTTTTGTTTCATTTTTCTTAAGCCAGGTGTGGTGTCATAATCACATCTCAAAAATAAAGCTGTAAAATTATTAAAGCAACAATAGGGGCTGAAGTGATGCTCAGAGGTTAAACATGCTTCGTGCTCTTGCAGAAGATCTAAGTTTGTTTTCAACTGGAATGACAGAGAGTTCAGCTATATCCAGAAACTGAAGCCTTCCTCTGGCCTCCATGGGCACCTGCATACATGAGATAAACAGTCACAAGAAACACATACGCACACATAAATAAAAATAATGAAAATAGATCTTTCAAAAATAACAATCAAATTCATTTTTCTCACTTTCTTCCTCTGTGGTTGTATGTTTTACTTGATTGGATCAGTTCTTCCTATTCTATATATTCAATGTTATTCTTTATATTTTTATAAATGTAACCATTTCTACTGTGACTGCATTTCCTTCTACTTCTCTCTTGAGTTCTATCCTTCTCTGCTGAGTTCTATCTGCTTCCTATATTTTGTTTAAAACGGTTAACTTCTATTCCCCATCTTTTTTTTAAATTATTAAAAAATTTTGTCTAATTTTTTGGATGGGGGATATTGAAATATAATTACATTATTTTCCCCTTCACTTTCCTCCCTTTGAATTCTTCAGTGAGTTCACTCTTTTTTAAATTCCTGGCCTCTTTTTTTCTCTGCTATTATTTTATATACACAAATGCACACGTCTACATGTGCACGCACGCACGCGCGCACACAGAGAGAGAGAGAGAGACAGAGACAGAGACAGGACAGAGTAGAGAGAGTCTGTTTAGTGTTACTTGAATGTATATGATTTCAGGGATGCACAACTACTGTTCAATAAGGAAATAGAGGGGTCACTCCTGGGGGTAACTATTCTCCTGCTCTCTGCATTCCTTAGTTTCCTGCAGTTCTTTTTTTAGGTGTGGGGCCCTGTGAGATTTCCCCTTCCATGCCAGCATGTCTATTTTTCTACTTTTCTTGTGCTATTTAAGCAGCCATAGTGTTGAGCAAAGTTATGCTGTGACTTCTAGGAGACACAACTCACAGCAGATTTCTTGTCTTTTGTCTCTTACAGTCTTTCTGCACCCTTAGCCACTATGAATTTTAGATTCAGCAGTCATGGGATTTTTCTTTATAATTTTTAAATTTATTTAAAAAAATTCCATCACTTTAATTTGGGGTCCAAAAATGTAATATTTTTCAAAGCAATATTTTCTTAAGTGTGTCTCATCAACTTGCATATTTTCTATACCAACACTAAGATTCTCTCTGTACTTGCTCTCACATGCCTTTTGGCTATGTTGAAAGAATTAATGCATGTGTCTGTATACAGATTATGTATGCATATTTAATTATGTTGAAATGCATTTACACTTTCTTTCCTTATTGATTACATTTTAATGCTATGAATTTATAGGAAAACAAACTCTTGTCTACTCATATTCTTGATAAATGTGCCAAATTTTGATTTCTGTCATTAGTTCTGAATTCTGACATAAATACATGGCTATCTGCATTGGTTTCATTAGGATGGAAATTAAATTATAATAAAAGCATGAACTCAGTATTATAAAAAGAACCTCACAAATAATCTTTTCACATGGTAAGCAATCTTTGA